>OY728126.1:1239297876-1239927043 GCA_963277665.1 Viscum album | reverse complement strand
ATGATCAAATATATTGAGTAAAATTAAAATATATTAAGTAATATATTATGGTTTGAAATCATAAAGATAATGAGAGGGTGGAAAGGGAGAAGTCAAGGGAGCTATTTTTTAATTAATTAGATAGAATTAACATATTTTATCATGAATAATGGAAAGATAAAACATTGAAAATGTTTATTTTCATAATTACTGATGATAGATCCAACATGGGATATCCAGTGGTTGATGGAAGACATAAATTTTCCAACGTATAGAATATTATTGTGGGGTCAACAATCATAGGTGAAGGGGGTTCATTAACAGATGAAGGAAATGATGATATTTTGAAATATATTACAAAGAACTTGGTCTCTTAAGATAATAATACAATGGAATCCATTTAAGATGAAAAAATAGAAAATTTGTTAGATGTTTTATGAAAATACTAAAAGTAGAATATGACCTACATGATTTTTAGGTATGTTTTATAACTTTTCTTGGTATGTCATTAAATTATAAGAAATTTCTAGAAATACAATATTTATTTAAAGGAAGATTTATGACTAGATTCACAAGTTCTTCAAAATTGGTATTGATTCCAAATTTATGGGAGCCAAATTCTATGAATCAATTTAGACTGATATTTTTCTAAATAGTTTTTTTACAAAATCTTCACTATTATAATTAATATATATCTTATTAGTATGCTACAAAGGATTGTAATGGTGATTGTGCATGAAATAAAATATAATTGTATTGGTTTTAATATAATGATCAAGGTGGATATGGATAAGGCCTATGATTTCAAGTAATGTATTTATATTTTCAAGTTTATGGAGAATATTAGGTAATAAAATGTTCTCGTAATCTTATTTTTAGAGGCTTCAATTCCCCAAGGATCTCAGTGTCATTAATGGTAATAAACATTTGATTTTCAAATCAGTCCATGGACTATAGTACGTGGACCCTACTTCCCATAGTATCGTCATTCACGGACAAGACTCCCTTACTAGAAATATTAAGAGAGGATTTAAAATAGAAGATATTCATGTTTTCAAAAGAATATCCGAGATAGTTTATATTCCTCAACTAATGGTTATTAATGATATTTTATTTTTTATTCTTGGAAAATCAAAATCAATTGTGGTATTCAACCAAACCATGATGTGTTATAATAGCTATAGCTAATAGTGCATCAACTAATCAATGTGGAGTTTGTATATTATGATTTCATTATAAAAATTTCATGGAATAACATTTCAATATATTTCATTTATTCAATAATGAATAATTTCGATGTAATATATTAAAAAACCAAGGAAAATAGGTAGATAAAAATACTGCCTTTCTGAAAAACTGGTTAGAATGATAATGAAATGATTTTTCAACTGGAAAATTGATTTATCTCATTTGGGTATAAGTTATGCTGGAAAATGAGTACTCACAATAATGAATATGATTTTATTTTTTTATCATTCGATTAAAAGAAATTATAAGTGTAATTTTTATAATAATACAATCTTTTTTTAGACAACAATTATGCGGGGAAGATCCAATGGGTGTCATGGAAGTGTCTTCAAAGACAAATTTCTGAGTGACAGTTATACCTAAGGAATAAAACTATTTCTCTGTAGGTTGTGAAGGAAAAACATACATAGGATATTATTGAGGTAAATTATCTATGGGATCGGTTCATGAGGGGTAGGTGTGGGGAGGATTGGAACAAATGAAATGGTTGAACAAATATCTGATTAGGTTTGGTGTCGTGTATGAAAAATAATTATGTGTAACATCCCAAGTAAATGAAGAATAAGATATTTCATATTAATTAATTTTTGTGAATTAAAATTTTTTTTACTTTAAAAGGGTTGCTATGTTCGATAGCGTACCCGATACGCAACAGAGGGTTTCTTTGAAATCCTACGTTGCACACTTAAAATATAATATTATTATTTTAAAAGGTAGTTAACTCATAGACATTTTATTGGTGGTAATTAACAAAACTAACTAAAATATGATTATACATGTTTGTTAAATGTATTTACATTTATCTAATAAAAAGTTAGAGGCTTAAAATATGAATGAATCTAATTTTAAGCATAATTTACATTAAAATGTCGATTTACCGCCTTTTAATGGATAACCCTTTTTAAATATAGTTTTGGTCACTTTAATACGTTCTATATGACCAAATAAAATCCTTCTTTATAATGGGGACATAAAAATTTACTTTGGGTAAATTTTTGGAATTATTTCGATAAAGTTCATTTTTTTAATGAAGAGTGAAAAATATTGAATTTTAATTTAAAAGTGCCTTTTAATAAAATTTATTTATATGGCTAGATTATCTTTTTAATTGGTTTTAAATTGAAATTAAAATATATTTTTTCCATTTAATCCAATGTGGGTCATTGAAATTAATTTCACTTTGAAATTAGACGTAAACAAGTATCAATCTTTTAATAGTTATTGTTTCTTAAAAACACGCTATTTGTTTTTATAATGGGAATTAATTTTAAAATTAATTAATTCCTATTTTATGTTTTGAATTTTGAAAAAATAGACATCATTTTTGAATTTGGAATATCAAATATAGATTAGGTTTAATTTTTTGTATTTTTCTGAAAAACATCAATTTTTTTATGATTAGTGATACCGCTTAATGGTAGTTAAAAAAATGGAATTTTTCATTTAAGTGAAATTGTTCCACTTCTTTGAATTGAATTTTGAAAATACCACATACATGGTTTTTATCAAGAACTATGATCTGGTACAATAAAATGAAAAGAATTTTTGGTGAATAGTAACTTTTGACTTTTATTTACCACGGTTAAAGGTAAATAGGGTACTTCAAGGTAAAACATATTATTATAATTACCTTAAAACTTGTCCATACTTTATTAGTTGAGTCATTAACGACCATGGGCATATTTGGGTCGATTTTGGGACCCCTTTGATTCACTTGGGAGTGATAATGACAATTTAGACTAATTAATTAAAAGTAATGGCAAAATAGACATAAAAAATTCTTATAGTAACTAATTTTTATATGGTGTTATATAAGAAATATTTTGAACTATAAAATTTCATTGGAAATATAAAAATATTTCCAATATAATGCTGTTTTTTTATATTTTTTAGACAACTAATAAATTAAATTATTTATGACACAATAATGATTCAATGTTTACCTCATTAATTAATGATTTAAATAAATAATATTATAATTATTATAATATCATCCAAAACAAGTCCAATTATTATTGGATGAATTTATTTCTACCATTAGTCATCTTATATTCATCTTTAATGAGTTTTTGATCTTTAGAAACCGAAGATAGGTTTATAATAAAATAATATTTTCAAACGTACCTAAAGAGCCCCTCCTCTCCCTTATAAAAGGAGACCAATTATAACCAATTATTCACACCTCTCAATCCATTTTTATCATTAAAACTATACTAAATTAAGCTACCAATGTACCTATCCTCCACCTAGAAGACTTACATTAAGCAGAAGTCACTTCAAGAAGTCCTTTTGGTTCAAAGCAAAGAAAGTTACCAAAATTAAAGGTAACAGTTTCTCTTAAATTGTTTTCTTTTATTTTACTTATCCAACCCCAAAACTATTTTTATTACATTATTTTGTAACAAAAAAGTATACTAAATATACTATGATGTTTTTATGAGAAGGATTCTAACTACACTTACACACACCTCCATCTAATGGATGAAGAACATAATATTTCTGTGGATGACAAACTAACTCTGCACGAAATGATGATTGTTCAAATATCTCCAACCGCCTCTCGTGGTGGACATTATGATGGAACTATACTTATAAATGATACTTATTATGTTTATTTTTTCTTTATTCTTCTATATTTTCCATTTATAGCACGCCTTTATGGTTTCCATAGTGGATAAATACGATAATCTCATTTGAGGAAGTGCAGACTACCGCCCCCTTAAAGTGATTTGATTCGTTAATTCCTTATGTGGGATGTATAAAGTATGGAGTTAATGATATTATACTAGAATTATAATGTACCTATGTATCATTATGTTTTATTTACATTATAATAAGAAATAGAAATGAAAATAGCATTCATTCGTACGTACGGCTTACCATCTCCATGAACGGTGCATTTCATTTCTTACCTCTAAATGTTATATACTATTATAAATACATGTATATAATAGATATATATTATATATATGATATCAAAATCATGAATATAATTCTGGATATAATGAACCATTGACCACATGAACAACATGTAAATATAAGGTGTTCATTTTTGACTAAGTACCAAATATGGAAAAAACAAACATTATTAACTTAAATGATTACATAATGTTTATAACTTTGTAATAAGTTATGTAAAAGGAATAATAAACTTTAAAAAGGTTCTTAAGAATGTAGAAATTAACTTTAGTTTATTATTCAGGATATTAAAGAACGAACGGGTCAAGTCGGACACGAGGTAAGGGATCCGAACTCTCTCTTTCTTTTCAAGTACTCTCTTTTATGTCATTTCTTTTATGCTTTATGTTCTTATGTTGGAGGATGTTATTTTATATTCACCATTCTGTAATTTTTATTTTCATATGATGAGAGACCCTCCTCTTACTCTCATCAATTCATTTTAATAATTTTTATGTGGCGCCGTTAGGATGCCGAATTTTTGTAAGGGATTTTCTTATCTCACTTTTAATTCTGTGATATTTCCATTGTTCGCCACATAGTAATTTCATGTGGTGTATTGTGTACTGCCTTTTGATATATATTATCATGAATATGATTATATTCATGTTATTTTGTGATTCATTTGGTTGTTATTAACTTTTGTTCATACGACTCAATTGATTACAACGTGGTAAAGGGTTTCATGTCACTTTTTATTCCCGTGAGATTCATGCTACATTTGGCACTATTAATTTTTTTTGTGGTGTATGTACTGCCCATTATTGTACTCTTTGTTTAATATACTTTCATTTATGAGTATTTAAATCATCATTGTATGATCCTTCTTTCATGTGGCGTATGTTTTGTAAATTACCAAATCGGTAAGGGAACCTTTCACCCTCTTCTTTTTAAAAGACTTTTTTTTTGTTACGTCTTTTAATTTACATATTATTATGTTGGGATATGTTTTTATATATCCTTATTGATTTAAACTATATTTACAAGTGGTGAGATATCGTTTTTATCTCATCAACTCATTTTTTTAATTTTAATGTGATGTCCTTAGGCTGTCAAATTTTTACAAGGGAACATCTTAACTGAATTTCAATTCAATGGGTTCAACTTGTACTTATTGAATATGTCATCCTATAAATATGTGTGAATGAAATATAATTGTTTTAAAATTAATATCCACTTATTTTGGGTGTATTTATATTTTTCACACATAATTATGTGATTGATTTATCCTTAATTTAATGATACCATCTTTATAAGGGATTTCATCTCAATTTACATTTCCATTGAGACATTACTGTTGTTATGCACCAATTCAGTTTTATTTTTTTATATATTGTACTTTTAAATATTATATCATGAATCCCCTTATTCACATGATATTATAATGTTCTAATAAATGGTTTTCCCTTAATTATTTGTATTCAAGCATCTCTCTTTTTGTTTAAAAAATTGTTTAACTAAAATATCGTTTTTAAATATTTTAAAATTTTATTATTCTAAATATTGCTCATTAATTTCCATGATTTCAAAATGGCTATTAAGATTTATTTAGATGGACATTAATGTTTTCAAATGATAATTCATTTAAAATCTTGAAAGTGGTATGGGACACTTTGATTCAAAAATCACTTTTTAAATGGTTTTGAAAATGATTTGATAAAAAATTGATTATTTCAATATATTGATTTCATATATTAGAATGTGGAAATGTTATATTTCTTTTATACATGTGTTATGGTTATTGGGAATTGTTTACGTATACAGGTGGTTTCGTGATAAACCTTGGGCAGGTGAGCCCGAGATAGCTCTCCAATGCATTGGGTAACGTGAAGGAGGTAAACGTGATGTTTCTCTTAAGAGATTTAGGGAATATACTGTGATGGGTATTCCATGTGAAACTCCCTATGTAGCTGTGATATATACAATGTATGTTTTATATGGATTCCATAAGTAACCATTATGATTTATGATTTGTGTGTGTTATTCATAAATCTTATGATTTCATAAGGAATGCTATGATTGAAAATTATGGTTTCATTGATTTGTATTTATTGATGGGATAATGTTTTCCTTTCTTATTTTATAACCCTTACTGAGCTTTTTATTCTCATCCCAAATTTTTGAAATGTTTTCCATAGGACTTAAAGATGAATAGGGTCAAGAATGAGATCTAGGGAAATTCATGCTATCTAAAACATGGAAGTAGACATGTTTCTTTTTAAGCATTTTAATTTTATGAAAAAAATGGATACTGAGTAGTAGTGTATACTTGTAAAATTCATGTTCTAATGTAATAGTTATGGCCTAATTCTCCTAAACTCTAAACCTGAAAATATCCTCATTGGGAATTATTCATTTAATTCAATATTATGTAAGGTTTAAGGATGGGTCTTTATATTATGAAATTTAATAAGTTAAGGTTAAATGTGCTATCAGTCATGGTGAAATCATACATTGGAAAGATAAATGGGATATCTAATCAATTTTTCATATAGGATGCCCATTCCAAATTCTTTCTGTTATGGGGGTTCTCAATTATTCAAGGTTTATCATATCAAAACAAGGTAATGTTGAAAAAATAATATATGAAAGGATTATTCTCATTATTGTTCATTATATATGAATTTTCACACATTATACACTCAGATCCCTAAGTACAAGGGAGCTTCATTATAATATGCATGAGAATCATCAATTTTACATGGGGGAGAGAAAAAATTGGAGTAATTAAATTATAGTGAATATGAATTTACTTTTCTAGTATTTATGTAATAGTGATTTTACAATGGATAAGAACCTTAAAAAAATTATATAGATTGTATTCACGATTCAATAGTTATGATAATATGAAAAGTGAATCCTTATGACACTTTTTTTATATTGAATGTGAACTGTTTTCCAAGAGCATGTTTGGTCAATAAATTAGTTTATGTTTAAAGGAAAGGAATATTTAAAATGTTATACACTTCTACTTTCATGGGTCAGACATACGGGCAATTTTTCAAAAGGTCTGATGAATAGGGTTATCCATATTTTTTTGGGAGATTAGAGACTTGAGGAACAAAGGTAATTGTTGACGCTCCTTTTCCATCACATTGTCTAAAACGAATGGAAAGGGAAAATGGCTTAGCACAAATGGATTCATCCTTTGAAGAAAACATCAAAAATCGACAAAGTCATGAACATGGCTTCAAAAGCAGATGTACCGTGAAAGTCCCATCAATGTTGTGAAAGTCCACTTGCGCGACGCTCTATGGTCGCGCAAGTGACTTGCGCGCCCTAAGTGATAACCGCTCGGGGTTTTGTCCTGCCTATAAATAGACCCTGTGGGCCCCCCATTTGGGGAGGATTTTTTTCCAGAAAATCAGATTTAAGTTCCCGGTGCCCAAGTCTCTTCTCAAAGCTTCCGAAACACTTATAAGGTAATTTCTTACCTAGAACGGAAGATCTAAAGAGGGGGAGGAAGGCCTAAGTTTTGAAACTCATCAACACTTGCGCGCCTGAGTGGCCAGCCCTTAAGGGAAATGGCCACACTTGCGCACCGCCTTATTCCTTCCACAGAAATTGCGCGTCCCTTTTCTGGAAGAACATCAAGAGGATTCTAAAGGCCTTATCCAAAACTCTCTCAATAATTACACTGCTGTTTGAGCACCACGCAAGTACTCAACGTGTTGTGCAGGTATACCTACGCGACCAAGACATGCACGCCCATGCAGTACCTATGCGCCCGCCATGACTTGCGCACCCCTGCCTTTTTGGGTGCCCTTCTTGCCAATTTTACCCCTCTTAAGCCATTCCACCTCTCTTATTCAAGATTTAGTCCTCAAGACACTCTTCAAAGTCATTTATGACATGATTTCTTGATTTGAATTCCTTATCTGAATGGAATTCTGTGGAATATATCTCAGAACATAGTGACTTACACATCTTTATGTCACTAAAGATTGAGATTTCATTCATTCAACCTCATCCTTTATGATTAGAGAATCTATCCTGGGCTTCCTTTTTAGGAATATGTCCCGGTCATCAATTTGGGCTTCCTTTTCAGGAGTAAGCCCCAAGTCCCCTAACCTGGGCTTCCTTTTCAGGAATAATTCCCAGTCATCTAACCTGGGCTTCCTTTTCCAGAATAAGTCCCAGTCATCAATTTGGGCTTCCTTTTCAGGAGTAAGCCCCATGTCCCCTAACTAGGGATTCCTTTTCAAGAATAAGTCCCAATCATAAATTTGGGCGTCCTTTTCAGGAGTAATCCCCAGTCATAATCATTTACCTGGGACTCCTCTTTAGGAGTAATCCCCAGTCCCTTAATCTAGGCCTCCTCTTTAGGAGTAAGTCCCAGTCCTCAAATATGGGAATCCTCTTTAGGAGTAAGCCCCAAGTCCCTTAATTTTGAAATCCATTTAACATGGGCATCCTCCTTAGGAATAAGCCCCAGTCTTAATTTCTCTTAATCAGTCATAATCCCTTTTGATTTGGGATTCCTTCTCAGAAGTAAAACCCAATCATAAGTCCCCTCCTAACTTGGGAATACTCCTTATGAGTAAGCCCCAAGATTAGATTATCCAAATATCCATGAAGCACATATACCTTTATGGACCCTGTTCATGGATTTCTTCTCTAAATTAAATCCTAACCTTCATCTATTTGGGCAGTCATACGTACATAAGTCCCACATTATTTCTTATGATTACATCATCCATGGCACAATTGTCTAATTTTTACCAATACCTCTTGTTTTTCACACCGAGCATGACTCATGTGACCTTATAGTGTAAAAGTAATTATGACATTCTTCTTTTATCCATCAATCATAAACATCATACTCCCTTACTCGAACTACGTGGGTTCTGATTCCTTTTCTAAACAAAAGGATACGTAGGTAGCCCATCTGCGAGTTCGATCCCAATTCTGAAATAATACATGTCCTTCTGAATGACAATAAACTTCAAGTGCCCCACTGAGTGGATTTGAAACCAGCATGGTCATCTTAATGACCAAGAGACTTCTATATAAATGTGTCAAAGGATACCATTGACCAAGAATCTCTAATAAATACAGATAATTCTCTATCGATGAAGAACCTCGAATACATATAAAAGATTCTATAAATTTCCTACATATTTGATCATTGATTATCAGATCTAATGGAAAAGATCATTTTATACTTGGTAATGTAATAAGGATTCACGGACATAACTTAAATCTATAAAGAGAGTCCCGGAATAGACAATAATTCCCCTCAAAAAGGTGTGATGAGTCCGACCTCCCATCCTCTCGACCAATGAAAATTCCTAATCCTCATTATTATACAAACTATTGAGCGCATTTCTTTGGAAAGTAGGTCTAAATGGATGTGGAATCATTGGATGTTTTCGGTTCTACGAACAAACCCGTTAGAAACCGATTGGAACGTTTGAATATCCCATCATGGAGGTCATCCCCGAATTCCGAGGGAAACAAAAAATGGTGAACCCAACGTGAATCCTTAACCAAGTTAAAATGATTTTTTACTTATTTTTTAGGCCCCTATTTAAAACTCAATGAGAGGGCTAACAAACAAAAAAACAATCATTGACACATGTACTCATCCAAAAGATGTAGTAGCTGAATTTATCATGATTACGTCTGTTATATCAAACAGGTACTCTTTTCCAAGATCTTTTGCATTTCCATAATGGCTTCTCTCAAATTCACACCTGTGAATACTGATACTGCAAATGCCACTACTGCTACTCCTACTGAATCGTCGTCCACTCTATGGATGATATCACCTACTTAGCGTGTTCAACACTGGGTACCAAACGCACTGGATAAGGAGTACCATCAACACGGTACCATCTGAACTCTTGAGGCTGCCCGACAAGCCCTCCAAGTGAACAAATCACACAGGTCATCCAAACAACGATGACCAGTAATCAAGAAGCAGGCAGTGCTGACTGCCGTCTCCAACCGTTTCGGGCTGTTATCCCCAAAAAGCAATCACCATTCACTCCCTTATTCTGGGGAGGTGAATGAGCAGGTCCCTCAGGGCCTTAATTCAAGAAGACAGGAGTCCATCCCGAGGGCTCCCACCAACAATTGCCGCCAGAATCATGCGGCAGTGCACCCTCAACATGATGAGGGTACCGACTCCAGGCGTTCGGCTCAGGTTCCTCGAACTCGAGCAAGCAAGATGAACGAACAGAGGAGGAATCCGGTCAACAGTGAGCAGGTTCTCATCTTTTCCATCTCCGGAGAAGCCCACCAACCTAACATGGTGGCAAGCAATGAGCAGGAACACACACCTGCCTGTTTTAATTCTGTTGTCTAGCATACTCGTCTGGCAGCATCACGCCAATCCCGCGAGGCAATTTCGGCGGAGTACTATAGGTAGGAACATACACCTGTTTATACTTCATCATCTAGTCAGCAGGCTCGTCTAACTACATATTATGGAGCTCGTCGACCACATTTGGTGAATTGCAATCAGCAGGAACACACACCTGCTAGTATTAATCAATCCTACAAACAGTCTCGCTTGGTAGCATTCGGTGAAGTTAGTCGAAAAGCCCCGACAACAAATAGGAGGCAGACTCAACTCTCTGCCCCCACACTTGAGTACTGTTAGGATCCACTAACAGGAAAATGAGGACAGGAGCAGACACATACACCTACTCCAAGCCCGAAATGGATGTATATTCCCGTTCCGGCAGCTGAAGTCACCAAACATATTTTATCAATGGTGAAGGAGCAGAAAAATATTAATGCCCATATTCTGGATGCTTGCCAGGATATTATAACAGCTTTGGCAGCATCTCAGGGAAAGGCATATAAATCTATTCCTACCAGTGGAGTGACACATCAACAATTCACTCCGGAGTAGACACGCACATTTGTTCCAGTCCAAGAGGGTTGTGGGGCATACTCCCCCATATCATACGGACAACCATGTTAGGAACACAAACCTAATTTTAGTGGAGATCGTCAGCCTAACCAGGCCATTCTTTCTGATCAGGAACATACACTTTCTTAGAGCAGCCACTTTCATCAACAATTGGTTTCCAAAGCGAGTAAGAAGGATTCTAAGAAAAAGACCTGCCCAGCACAGTCAGGAGATCAAGAGCCAATCTGTAACAAGGCCTTGCTCGAAGTTGGAGTTCTTAAAGCCCTCATACATTTTTCTGTTGGAATTCAAGATTTTACTCACTAATTTACCAATAGTGGGAACATTAATTCCGAAGGTCTTCAACAGACACTTCCTCATGAAGGCTTGCTTCATGAATATTCAGTCGATCTTGAAGGTTCATCTTCAGATGAGAGCCACAGGAACCCTCTGTGTGGTCACAAGACTAAGGAGCAAGAGATGTCATCTTTTGTTGTAACCCACCATGGTGGTCCTCCCCATGATGATGAATTTCACTGCGAAAGTCATCTCCGCATTAGTGATTCACATTTCCCGGAAATTGCTCCAATGGACAATGTAGTGCCGAGAAAGCCCTCTTATCTTGAGTCACTTGCAAATGCAAAACCAGTCATGTCTGATGCTTTATCGCTAGCAGGTGAAATACTTTCTCAATCAGAAGATAGCCCTGGGTGTAGGTCGTTCTCCGAACCACCCCTAAGTCATGCATCTTCTAGTTTCATTAATTTCTCTACCAATCTTGTTGAATCCGATGAAGCGACAAGGAAACACCAACTCTGGTCAAAAGAGGTAGAAGAATCTTCATTTAATGATAAAGAGGAAATGTTGAACATGAGAAAACAATTGGAAAAAGGTGAAGTACCGGTCATGTTTTGGCCTCTGGCTGACTCTCAGTATGACATTCCAGAAATAATGATGGAAGATGAAATCCATGATATTCGTCTCAACATATGGAAAACTCTTTGTCAATTTAAGAAGAAGGTATTATCTTATGATGAATATGAAAATAATCTTAAGATAATATAAGGGTTACAACGTCAGATTTATTTGGCGTCTCTATCAGTCTCTCGATATTTGAAGGCTGAAAAGCAGCAGAGATCCCTTCAATGTTCATGCCTTGGCGCACTAAGAAGATTGTGTCAGTTAATTTCCAATGCCCCATCTGGTATTTATGTTAGAGGGTGGGGTGTTCATGGAGAACTATATTTCACAGTGCTTTCCAGTCAGCAAAGCCCGCCGAAAATGTTCTCATGCAATGTTTTTGCCCATTGCCAGCCATATTCAATGGGCTTTGTTTGTAATCAAAATCTTGCTCAATAACAGGCTTCAACTAGTTCCTCTCAAAAATCAAGCATAGAGAGAACAAGTTGTTGAATTACCCATGAATCAAGCAAACGAGAATATTGAGCAGGCCTCTCGTTTGGAGCAAGCACGTCACCAAGTGACAGAAGTGTTGGAAATCATCCAACGGTCTTTTGAACCAGGTGATAAAAGTGGATACAGGTTAATGCATCCAGCTAATTTCCGGACTAAGGTTCACAATATCAGGAGGACTTTTAATAAAGTCTCAGACATAGCATGTCAAGAATCACCCCATCTCGCCAGACTGGGGACTCTTTTAAACCAACCCTCAGAATCAACAAATAGGATTCGAGGAGTTGAGCGAGAACCGCAGGAACTGCCCCAGTCCACCGGACTGGGGACTTTTTCAAATCATCAATACCCTCCTCAGAGAATGTCGGTCTTTTCTCGATTGGGGAAGAAGTCTCAAGAGGAACGAAGATCCAAATTATCAGGAGATTCCCTCCAAATTATGACTCGTCAAGAAGTTCCTAAGGGATTGAATCAACAAAAGGCAATGTCTCATCAGAGACATGGAGGAAGAAAATATCATAGAAATGCTGATAGAAGGGATGCAATGTGTTATGCATCAATCAATTTCATCAATGTCGGTGTTGCTGATCCACCAGATGAGGCTCACTCAGGGGACTCAGATGAAGAGCTTCATGCTCAAGAAGATGTATGCACCGATACAAATGAAGAAGGTGTGCATACACGAAATCAAAGGATTACTCAGAACATAGGTAATCCTTCGAGTAACCCACTTCCCCCACTCTGAAAAGGACCATAAAAGGGAAGTAAAGGAATTATGTTACATTTCCTTCCTCTGTAGAAGGTCAATCGCTCTAACTAGAGCAATGGTTTTCACAACAGGAGGAAGAAATGAAGGAATTAAGGAGGTTGAATACAGAACTACTTCAGAGTAGTCTTCTTCTTAAGAGTTCTGGAATCAGTCAGCCAAAGGAATTTGTTGTAACTACTGAGATGGATCAGGAATATCCTCCTCTATCAATACACCCTCACAGTTCTAATCCTATGGGTCAAGTGCAACAACAGTTGACAGTGCTACCATCATTTGCAGCACCAACAACCACATCTGTCCAAGATCCAGTCATTGCACCTACCCAAGACCAAGTTCAACTGGATGATTCTCAAAAGTTAATAACTAATATTGAGTCATTAATAGCTCAGTTAGAAACTATGGAAGGGAAACGTGCGTAGGTTCCACCAGAAAAGAAAGTTTATCCTGAATGGGTAGATTCAATCTCTCCTCCATCCAGTTTTGGAAACCCTGTATTCCCTACTTTCAATGGATCAGGCGACTCTGAACAACATTTGATGCATTATGTGTCTTGTTGCAATCCTATGATGGGAACTCCAGAGCAGAAAGAAGCAGTGAAACTCAGATGCTTTGTGCGAAAAATGCAAGGACCATCTTTTTTCTGGTATACAAGCTTGAAATCCCAGTCAATTACCAGATGGGAGGATCTTAGCCAAAAATTCCTTCTTCAGTTCAACTCAACTTTTCCAAAGATGACAGTTTTCAATCCTACAAACTGTAAGCAAAGATAGAATGAAAGAGTCTCTGATTTCATTGCGCATTAGAAGGGATTAACATATTCCCTGATCTTAGCACTCCCTCAAGAGGAACTATTGTCAATCTGTGTGGCAAATCTGCGTGACGAATTACGCACGCCGTTGATTCCTGTGAAATAAACAGGAGGGTTTCGATACCTTACTTCAATCTCTCAGCAGATTGAAGATTCCCTTATACAGGCTAAAGAAAAATCACATGTAATTCTATCAGCTCCAGGAAGGAGAATGGGTAAAGAAGAAACTGCTACAGTTATGCTTAAACAAGCACCTGTACCTATTTCTACATCAAAACCTTCATCTTCTCGAAGGGATCCACCTCCTGAGCACCAACAACAAAGTCCATTTCGTCCATATGATCAAAGAGATCAAAGAAGAAAATAATTTGAGGATTTGAAGAGCAAAACATACTCTTTTCGAAATGAACAAGTTCCTAGTTATTTCATTTCGGCTCTGGAAAACAACTTGGTTCAATTACCAATGCCCAAGAGGCCAAACAAGAAAGGAGATGAAGACAGTCCCAATTATTTCCCTTTTCATCAAATGTTGGGGCATCCCATCTAGGAGTGTTTTGTCTTCAAAGACCTCCTGCAAAAGATGGTCGACTCGGGACAAGTCAAACTGAAAGGTTCTTCAACTCATGTAGCATGTGTTACTGCTACAGTTCCAGAGGAGGAAGGTGAATGGAAATAAGTCAAAAGAAAAAATGCACAGAAGTATGATGATTGGATGGTTAGAAAGACAATCAATCGAACTCATGCTATTTTGAGAACACAATTAAAGAAAACAATTGTGTCTTCTTCCATGAATGTTGCGGAAAAACCCTCTTCGTCAGAGGGAAAGTCCTCAAAGAAGAGGCATGATTCAAAGAAAGCAAAAGAATCAGAAGAAGATGAGTATGTGTCAAATCCTAAGTTGTCTTTGACTTTGGCAGACTTCATTCCATCCACTTCAAAGCCAGGGGCACCGCCCCACCAAACGGCACAGCCTAAACAGGCTAATCAGGCAGAGTCTTTATCAGACGAAGAGTTAATCTTCGGTTATGTTAATATGATTCAATTAACAGATCCATATACCAGTCGCAGTTTCAATTTCGATGAGCCTGAATTCCCTGTATCAAACAAGGGAATTAGAGGATGTTTCAAAGGCTCAGGATACAGGGGAAGACATGGATTTTTCAGAAGCCACTACTCCAATTATACCCCTTCTAGAACTGTGTATGAAGCAGAAACTTGTGGTAGATCCCTTCAGCGAGCTCAGCAAGAACAAACAAGTTCTTCTACAAACAGAAAATTCAGTCCTGGCACAGTTATTTTGGAAGACCGATTGAAGGTTCCATCTTCTTCCTCTCAGCAAGTAAATGGATCTAATCGGTCTAATCTTCCAAAACCAAGGATGTTTCCAACTCCTATCCCAATACAAGATGCATCAACTTCCAAAGCATCTACTTCCAAGGTACCTACTAAACCACATATTCCTGTTGGGAAATGTAGATCTCTGGATCAAAAGTATGATATATTGAAACACTTGGCCCAAGTACTAGCCAAGTTATCAATTCTAGATGCTTTGAATATGTCAAAAGATCTTTTGGAAGCACTCATCGAGGCTTTGTCAATTCCTTAGGAGTTTGAAATTTAAATTGTTGTAGCTGAAGTCTATCACATAGAAAATAATCCTACAGAATGCCATGAAATAATATCTTTTACGGATAAAGAGGAAGATGATGTTGTGCATGGGAATATTAGACCTTTGTACTTATCTGGAAAGGTCAATGGTATAGACATCTGAAGAGCTTTCATTGACAATGTTTCAGGAGTCAACCTCATGCCCATTCATACACTTCGTCGATTGGGCCTCACAGAATCTGATTTATCTCCTTCTACCATGATGTTACAAGGATATGATAAAAATGAACAAGAACCACTGGACGAAGTTACACTCAGAACTCAGTTGGGAGATCTTGTATCCAATTCAGATATCATGGTTGTTGATCAAGACTCCGCTTTCAACATCTTTTTTGGAAGACCCTGGCTACATCAGCATGCAGTTATCCCTTCAACATACCATCAATGTCTCAAATACTGTTTCAATTGTCAATTTGGGACATTTTATGGTGATAAGGCCCCATTCAAGACATGTGAGTCTCAATACATTGAGTCGGAATTCTATCACATGAAGGGAAGGGAGAAATCCACAACAAAGGAAATTACCAAAATTTATGATCCATATGGTTTGGAGAAGATTCCAGTAAATCCATTTACACATGTGAGTACAGATTATGTGTTGCCTATCAGTCAAATTGACAAGATAGGACCAAATCAAAATACTCTTATGGAAAGATCCATAATTTCAATTACGACAATCGAACTAGACAACATGGGAGAAATTGGCAACCCACCAAGCAGTGATGAAAGCACAAATGGTGATGTCTTCATTTCATCTGCTGAAATCCAACAAGTCTATACATCGCCAATTAGGCTAGAAGAAGTTATAGCAACATCAGAGGTGAACAATGTTGTCGATTCTTGATCCATCATCTCCACTTTGTCACCCAAAGAAGACCCTTCATCATTAATTGTGTTGGAAATGGAAGCTTCCTTTTCAAAATGTGCAAATTTTGACATCTCTTCTAATCATGAAAATTATGCTTTGTCATCTGATATGCAAGTAGAAATGGAAGAAATAACACATGATGAAGAAGAAGAGGAAGATCTCAGAGATGCTCCTCCAATATTTGAAGAGGGTATCTCTACCACTGTGGATGAACTCAGAGAAATAAATATGGGTACAAAGGAAGATCCATGCCCCACTTTAATCAGTGCGGACATGACCCTTGAAGAGCAAGAGATGTATATTTCTTTTCTAAAGTGAAATAGAGATATTTTTTCTTGGAACTATACAAAAATGCTCGGGCTTAATCCTGATATTTCTACTCATCATTTGGGTTTACTAGAAGAACATTGAGGGTTTAAACAAGCCACGAGAAGAACACACCCAACTTATGCTTCTAAAATTGAAGCTGAAGTGGATAAGATTATCAAAGATAACTTCGTTAGAGAATTTCAGTAGCCTAAGTGGTTGGCTAATGTTGTCCCTGTAAAAAAGAAGAATGGACAAATTAGAGTTTGCATCGATTTCAGAGATCTTAATCGATACTGTCCTAAGGATGATTTCCCAGTTCCAATTATAGAACATTTAATTAATGCAACAGCTGGCTATGAAGCACTTTCCTTCATGGATGTATATTCTGGATATAATCAGATCCGAATGGCCCTAGACGATGAGGAATCCAAATCCTTTTGATCCCCCTAGGGTGTGTTTTGTTACCAGGTAATTCCCTTTGTCTTAAAGAATGCAGGTGCAACATATCAGCACGCCATGCATCATATCTTCAAACCCTTATTAGGGAAGTTTGTTGAATTATATGTAGATGATTTGGTGGTTAAATCCAAAAAATGTTCTAATCAATTGGCTGATTTGGAAGTCATATTCTGCAAGATTGGACAACATAATTTCAAGATGAACCCCTTAAAATGTGCTTTTGGGGTAACCTCAGGAAAATTTCTCATCTTTTTTATACGTCATCATGGTATTGAAGTCGATCCTGAGAAGAACAAGTCAATCCTTGGTATGTCACCTCCTCAAAATTTGAAATAATTATGAGGAATTCAAGGACACTTATCCTATATTCGGCGTTTCATAGCCAATTTGGCAGGAAAAAGTTTACCCTTTACCAAATTGATGAAGAAGGGAGTCACTTACCAGTGGACTGAATAATGTCAAGAAGAATTCTATATTATCAAGAAATACCTCTTGAGTCCACCGGTACTCATGCTACCTGTTGAAGGAAGACCACTTATCCTCTACATGACAGATTTCGAGCGATCATTGGGTTCCTTTCTTGCTCAAAATAATGATGCTGGGATTGAAAACAGCCTCTACTATCTCAGTCGAACTATGCTTGAAGCAGAAACCCGGTATTCAAGTATTGAGAAGTGATGCCTGGTATTAATCATTGCAGTTCAGAAGTTGAGACACTACCTGCAACATCACGAGGTCCAATTGGTATCTCGTAATAACCCGCTCAAATTCATCCTTAGTCGTCCAATGCTTACAGGACATCTAGCAAGGTGAGAAGTTATTTTGTAGCAGTTCGACATTCAGTATGTGTCTCAAAAGGTGATAAAGGGCCAAGCTCTGGCTGATTTCCTGGCTGAACACCCTTCAGTGGAAGAGACAATGGATGTCATGAAAGAAGTGCATATAGGAGTCTGTGGTGCCCATCAGTCTAGACATAGATTGTCTGATCGAATTTGAAGGCTTCGATACTTTTGGCCTTCACTGATACAAGATTTTGTTGATTTCACAAATAAGTGTCATTCATGCCAAGTACATTCCAACTTCATTCATCAACCTCCAGAGTTGCTTCATACAGCTAAATACTCCTAGCCATTTATCACATGGGGAATGGATGTGGTGGGACCTTACCCTTCGTCTACGGCCAAGCAGTTTAAGTACATTCTTACTCCTACTGACTTCTTTTCCAAATGGGAGGAGGCAATACCTCTCAAGGAAGTCAGCTCTAAATGCGTTTTTAGCTTCATCATGTCTAACATCATTACCATATTTGGTGTCCCTCATACCATATTGACGGACAATGGCACCAACTTCTGTTCATCCGAGGTGAAGAAATTGTATCAAGAATACAACATCAAATCCAACCATTCATCTCGGTATCATGCAGCAGCCAATGGCCAGATAGAAGCCTTCAATAAGACTCTTTCAAATATACTGCAAATGATGGTGGATAAAGATAAGAAGTCATGGCCTGATAAACTCTTTCATGCTTTATGGGCTTATCGAACAACCACCCGCACTGTAACACGATCAACTCCATATTCATTTTTATATGGAACGGAAGCAGTCTTGCCAATTGAAGTTCAATTACCCTTGCTCAGTGTATCCATTTGTGATCAGTCATCTATAGATGAGCAATCTGAAAATTGATTGAATGAATTGGAACGGTTAGATGAGATAATATTGTGCACTTTTCACCACTTGGAAGTCTATCAGAATCGAATAGCACGAGATTTTAACAAAAAAGTTCATCTTCGTTCATTCACTCAGGGAGAATTGGTATTAGTTCTCAGAACTCCAATGATACCAGGAAAGAAACCTCCCAAGCTTGAGCCAAAATGGGAAGGACCTTATTCAATATATAGGGTCTACTCCAATGGAGATTATTCATTAATCTCGATGGATGTAGAACTCATCACTACTCCAACTAATGAAAGATTTTTGAAGAAGTATTTTGTATAAACTGAAAAGTACCTCTAATTTTTCCTTTATATATGACGTTAAACTATACAGCAATGGTCCAGTATGACCTTAAACTGCAACTTTGTCCAACATGATGTTAAACTGTGTCTCCAAAATGGTCCAGTATGACCTTAAACTGCACCATGGTCCGATATGACCTTAAACTGCACCACCGTCCAGCAAGACGTTAAACTTAACCATCAATGGTCTATACATATGACCTTAAACTATTTGTACTTTCTTTACACATGATGTTAAACTGTGAAAAAGTTCCCTAAATGGTCCAGTATGACCTTAAACTGCATCATCAATGGTCCATGCATATGACCCTAAACTATTTTCAAGTCCCTTACGTCCAGCAAGACGTAAAACAATGAAGTCTTAATTACATGACGCTAAACTGTATAAAAGTCCCTTATGCCTGAAAAGACATTAAACTACCTAACCATCCATAGTCCATGCATATGACCTTAAACTATTCGCACTTTTGTCCAACATGACGCTAAACTGTGGGAAAAAAATTCCCTAATTTTTCCTCACTACATGACATTAAACTGCACAATCCTCCTTCCGTCCAACAAGACGTTGAACTATGTCTCATTCATCGTCCTTGCTATATGACATTAAACTATACAGAAACGGTCCATACATATGACCTTAAACTATTTTTTTTATTCCTTTCATCCAACATGAAGTTAAATTGTATTATCCCCATCGTCTTAACTACATGACGCTAAATTGTACAGAAAGTCCTTGATAAGTCTTACATGACGCTAAACTGTACTTTGTCCCTGCTACATGACATTAAATTGTGCAGCACCAATAGTCCTAATTGCAAGACTTTAAACCACATAGTCCCTTCATACATCTTACATGACATTAAACTGTGTATCATTAAGGTTGTTGCTACCTCTTGTTTCTCACACCGAGTATGACTCACGTGATCTTAGAGAAAACCTCATCCATAACACTCTCTCTGGGCTACTAATCATGTGTAAGTCCCAACAACATCATTTTTTTAGGCCTTTGTCCTCAAAAACAACTTGATCATTATTTCATTCTTTAATTGAACTACGCAGACTTGGATACTTGCCTTCCAGGCTGGGGACGTAGGCAACCTCCCAAGGTTCAATCCCAAAATCAATCTCTTCACATCGGGACACCATTTTTTTGGTTCCCTTGTAATTCGGGGATGACCTCATTGATGGGAGATTCAAACATTCTGATCGGTTTCTAAAGGGTTTGTTCATAGAACTGGAAACATCCAATGATTCCACGTCCATTTGGACATACTTTACAAAGGTAGGTGCTCATTAGTTGTAGACTAATGAGGCTTAGAAATTTGCATTGGTCGAGAGGATGGGAGGTCGGACTCGTCACACCTTTTTTAGGGGAATTATTGTCTATTCCAGGACTCTCTTTATAGATTTAAGTTCTGTTTGTGAATCCTTACTACATTACCAAGTATAAAATGAGATTTTTCTTTAGATCTGACAATCAATGATCAAATATGTAGGAAATTTAGAGAATATTTTATATGTATTCGGGGTTCTTCATCGATAGAGAATCATCTGTATTTATTAGAGATTCTTGGTCAATGGTATCCTTCGACACTTTTATATAGAAGTATCTTTGTCATTAAGATGACCATGCTGGTTTCAAATCCACTCAGTGGGGCACTTGAAGTTTATTGTCATTAAGAAGGACATGTATTATTTCTGAATTGGGATCGAACCCGCATATGGGCTACCTACGTATCCTTTTTTTAGAAAAGGAATCAGAACCCACGTAGTTCGTGTAAGGGAGTATTATGTTTATGATTGATGGCTCAAAGAAGGATTTCATAATTACCTTTACACTCTAAGCTCACGTGAGTCATGCTCGGTGTGAGAAACTAGAGGTATTGGTAAAATTTAGACAATTGTGCCATGAATGATGTAATCATAAGAAATAATGTGGGACTTATGTACGTATGACTGCCCAAATAGATGAAGGTTAGGATTTACTTTAGGGAAGAAATCCATGAACAGGGTCCATAAAGGTATATGTGATTCATGGAGATTTGGATACTCTAATCTTGGGGCTTACTCCTAAGGAGGATGCCCAAATTAGGAGATGACTTATGATTGGGTTTTACTCCTGAAAAGGAATCCCAAATCAAAAAAAATTATGACTGGTTAAAAGAAATTAAGACTGGGACTTACATCCTAAGGAGGAGGCCCATGTTAAATAGATTTGAAAATTAAGGGACTTGGGAATTACTCCTAAAGAGGATGCCCATATTTGAGGACTGGGACTTACTCCTAAAGAGGAGGCCCAAATTAGGGGACTGGGGCTTACTCCTAAAGAGGAGTCCCAGGATAATGATTATGACTGGGGCTTACTCCTGAAAAGGAGGCACCAATTTATAACTGGGATTTATTCCTGAAAAGGAAGCCCAGGTTAGGGGACTTGGGGCATACTCCTGAATAGGAAGCCCAAATTGATGACTAGGAGTTATTCCTGAAAAGGAAGCACAAGTTAGATGACTGGGACTTATTCCTTTTCATGAATAAGTCCCAGTCATCAATTTGGGCTTCCTTTTCAAGAGTAAGCCCCAAGTCCCCTAACCTAGGCTTCCTTTTCAGGAATAAGTCCTATTCATCTAACCTGGGATTCCTATTCAGGAATAAGTCCCAGTCATCAATTTGGGATTCCTTTTCAGGAGTAAGCCCCAAGTCCCCTAACTTGGGCTTCCTTTTCAAGAATATGTCCTAGTCATAAATTTGGGCCTCCTTTTTAGGAGTAAGCCCCAGTCATAATCATTAACCTGGGCCTCCTCTTTAGGAGTAACCCATAGTCCCCTAATCTGTGCCTCTTATTTAGTAGTAAGTCCCAACTCTCAAATATGGGCATCCTCCATAGGAGTAAGTCCCAAGTCCATTAATTTTCAAATCCATTTAACATGGGCCTCCTCCTTAGGAAGTAATTCCCAATCTTAATTTCTCTTAACCAGTCATAATTCCTTTTGATTAGGGATTCCTTTTTAGGAGTAAAACCCAATCATAAGTCCTCTCCTAATTTGGGCATCCCCCTTAGGAGTAATCCCCAAGATTAGAGTATCCAAATCTCCATGAAGCACATATACCTTTATGGACCATGTTCATGGATTTCTTCCCTAAATTAAATCCTAGCCTTCATCTATTTGGGCAGTCATACGTACGTAAGTCCCACATTATTTCTTATGATTACATCGTTCATGGCACAATTGTATAAATTTTACCAATACATCTTGTTTCTCACACCGAGCATGACTCACGTGAGCTTAGAGTGTAAAATTAATTATGACATCATTCATTGATCCATCAATCATAACCATCATACTCCCTTACTTGAACTACATGGGTTCTGATTCATTTTATAAACAAAAGGATACGTAGGTAGCCCATCTGCGGGTTCGATCCCAATTCAAAAATAATACATGTCATTCTAAATGACAATAAACTTCAAGTGCCCCACTGAGTGGATTTGAAACCAGTATGGTCATCTTAATGACCAAGAGACTTCTATATAAATGTGTCAAAGGATACCATTGACCAAGAATATCTAATAAATACAGATGATTATCTATCAATGAAGAACCTAGAATACATATAAAAGATTCTCTAAATTTCCTATATATTTTATCATTGATTGTTAGATCTAAAGGGAAAGATCATTTTATACTTATTAAAGTAATAAGGATTCGCGAACATAACTTAAATCTATAAAGAGAGTCCCAGAATAGACAATAATTCCCCTCAAAAGGTGTGATGAGTCCGACCTCCCATCCTCTCGACCAATGCAAATTCCTAAGCCTCATTAGTCTACAAACTAATGAGAACCTACCTTTGGAATGTAGGTCCAAATGGATGTGGAATCATTGGATGTTTCCAGTTCTACAAACAAACACGTCAGAAACTGATCGGAATGTTTGAATCTCCCATCAAGGAGGTCATCCTCGAATTCCGAGGGAAACAGTAATTAAGGAACCCATACTTACCAACAATAGAAAAAAATTAAGATCCTGCCATTAGTGGATGACATTGGGGCATTAATTCAAGGCATTGAGGATTAGGTTGTGGTATGAGCCTTCTCGAATTGAAATGGAAATTCAACTAACATGGCTCAACAAGAATTGTTGATTAAGGAGACCCCCCACCATCAATGATAAAATTTCAATTATCTATATCATGTATACATGGAAATACCCGATGTGAGGCCTCATCCTAGTCTAAAGAGGATCCTTTATCAATGTGTTCATCACCTTTTATGGAACATGTAATTCTGTTGGGGAAGAGACTAGATTAATTCTCAAAGGTATATCATTTTTCATTATTTACAACATTAATATTTTAAAGCTATAATGACACTATATGATATTATTTTACATTATTCATGAAATAATAAAATATCCTTTGTATCATATTCATTTGTTTTAAAAATTATATATCTCAATGGCACTAGTATAGAGGCCTCTCACACTAGGCAAGATAGGAACTGTCTGGCTTATTTCATTGAATGTAATGGAAGTGAAACTGAATGTCTCATTATAAAATCTAGAACATGAGGAAATCCATATGATTCAAATATTATTATACATGGATATAAAATTGTTCTTCTCTACATTATTCCTTCTCAAGGTCTATTATTTTCATGATGGTGTAATAAAATATTAATTATGAGTTTGTGATTATGTTTTTTTATCACTCTCTATTAGTTCTGAAATGATAGTTTTCTCCTGGATGTCTAATTTTTGACATCCCCTAAATTATCTATATATATGGGAACACAATTACATAATATCTACATTCCTTACATTCACAATTTGAAATATGATTTAGTAGTCCATATAATGATGTGTGCAAAAAAAGGCAATTTGAAATATTAAAGCACTGATGATCGATATAAAATTTCTGTGATAAATTAATTTCTAGGGGGTAGAATGTACCACCAAAATAATTTATAATATATTTTGTTCTATATATATTTGAATCATTTGATATCATGGATTATATTTAACACCAGGCTTAAATAAACAATGATATACTATTACAATGTTATTATATAAAGAAGACGCTTATTACATAACCATTAAAATTATTAAGAATAATATGAATATCCATATTTTAAAACTATTTTTAGAGACTTTACATAATGAAGATAATTTTATTTATTAATTTTTCCACACTTTTCAATAATATCATTTTATTTATCCAAATAAAATCATATTCCAAATTTGTTTTTATTACTTTCTGTTGTAGAATATTATATTTATATTATGCCACATGTAGAAATTATATTTCATAAAGAGTGTATCATTCATAGATTCATCTTATAAATATAATCTTATTTTGATATATTATTATTTTTTGAGACTGATTATTTTTCACAACATTATTGGAAAAAACATATTTTTTATTATTCTATTTTCTATTAATATAGTAATGTAATTTAAATGTTTAATTTTTTTATGGGTATGTTTTAAAAAAAATTAATTTCAATTTAAATAAAAATAATAGAAATAATTCAATAGTAATTAACATTATATTTTAGTTTCATATAATATTACTTTTTTGCAAACAAAGATATTTTTCAAAAAATTATTTATAGTGTATAATGATTTTACAATATAATTTATTAAGATCTCCTAAAATTATTAGTGATATAAACTACATCTATAAATTATATAACTATTTTTACAAATTTAAATTCTTATAATGATGTTTGCATGAAATAGAATTAATGTAAGTTAAATTATTATAGAATATATATATTTTTTGGAACAAAATAATTTATTCTTGTTTTGTAGGACAAATTTTTAATTAAATTTTAACACTATTGTTATTCTAATCATTAAAAATGGATTAAATATTTATAATTATGAGTACCAAATAGGAAAAACAATTCCCCATAATTTTTAGGCGTTCTGAATCATAAGCATCGTAAAATTTTCGACCATGGAAATGACTATAATGAGAAAAACATATTTAAAAATATATTTCAAAACAATGAAATAGAGAAAAATATATTTATTTATATTATTTATGAGTTTTTCCTTCAAAATATATACTTAGTGAGTTAAATAATTTATTTTAAGACATTAATTTAGTATTGGTATCCCAAGAAATACATTTTTGATGGTATGTTCTATTTTATTAACATTATAAACAATTTTTAGCCTTTGAAATTAGTGAAATGGTTGGACGATTCCATTATGATTTTATATCCCAAACAACCGAATAATTTATTTTTGGAAAATAAAACTCATAAAAAATAATTTATTTGTTAATTTAAAGGTAAAAATATTTTTTCTCTTTAATCTATTATTATCTTACCAACTTTCTATCTTGGGATTTCTATCTATATATTAAAAAAATATCAAATAAATATTGAAATTAAAAAAATGTAAAATTAATTAAATATTTCAAAAAAAATTCAATTTGTTATAATTATTCTTCTATATTTTATTAATTCTTTCTATAATCATGGTAAAATGTTAAATCATAATGGTTAAGGGTAAACTAGATTTAATATTATTTAAGAAGGTGGTAACGATTCAAACGTTACCAAAATATTCCAAAATATGAATGGTTGTGTTTATTTTAACCCAATCCCATATTATATTTTATTTATTTGGTTCATTGGTTAAAAATTAA
Source organism: Viscum album (assembly GCA_963277665.1). Taxonomy (NCBI): domain Eukaryota; kingdom Viridiplantae; phylum Streptophyta; class Magnoliopsida; order Santalales; family Viscaceae; genus Viscum; species Viscum album. The sequence continues at coordinate 1,239,901,027 of OY728126.1, read as the reverse complement.
ATCACAATGACGATTATATAATATAATATTTAAGAGACTTTATGCGTATCATTCCCCTCCCACATAAAATTACACACCCACTCCTCCCTTATCAACAATTAAGGAGTCTTCTATATAATAATTAACAAACCATAACACATTACTATATTATTTAACCTCACAGATAATTTTCCAATAATTTTAAAAGTAATTCCATTCATGTGTTATGTTATAAGAATAAATAAATTCTACAATAATGAGTTGAAAATATTAACAGAGTACTTTATATATTGTTTCTTCTTGAGTATCCAGTATATATAGTATACCCTTTATAAATAACAACATCGACATATTAAATATACATATATGAAATTATGATAATTTGAAACCAATTTTCAAAATAATTCTATCCAATAGAATATTAAAACACCATGGGTGTCTATATATGACCTAAAATTTCCATGTTACAGTGTAATTTATTATATAAATGTTTTACATGGAAGTTTATAATGATGTAAATAATGGTTATAGATGATATTTATGACATAAACATATATTTATAATAATATTATCCTGGATAAAAGTATTGAAATTATGGAATCATGACAACTATAAAAGTGCTAAATCATTCAAATAAAAACATGCATTACAAGAAAAGAAGTAATCATCTAGGAGATGGATTTTAATAACCAATTGTTAATAAATAAGTGATAAAATGATATAATTAAATCATATAAGGAATGATATAATTTATTATTATTCCATAAAAATTTAATAATAATTATATATTTATTATATATTTTGATCAATTGTTTTTAAAGAATGATGAGATTTAATGTATGGTATCTACGTATTAAATTTATTTCCTATATATAAATTCCATAGTCACCACTTTTTTTTATTTGTTGTTTGTACAACCTATGAATGTAATTTATGATGGATCAATAGAAAATTGTGGTAATTCAAAAAAAAGTGTTTCACTCTTTCATTTTTTTTTTGATTTGATAGTTTCAAAAGTAGAAAGGGAATTATCTTTCAATATCATCTAAATTAGGAATTTATATTCATGATATTCCATAGAAGGAACATATATTATAAATTTCTAATATACCATGTTAATTTTCATCACCTTTCATTATTTTTTGTGAATACATGATTCTAGTTCATTTAACATACATTACATACTAAATATACTATATAATTACTTTTAAGGATAAATGATATTATTTAACTATTTTTTTGAAAATTGGATTTTTAAAATAAAATTTTATTAATTCTGTTGAAGGATAAATTTAGTTTCATATTTATATTTTTTTTATTTTATTTTTACACCTGACTTAAATTTTCTAAAATGGTTCAGTTATAATCTTCTTTTCTTTTTCTTGATATGGTAATTTGTGAATTTTTTATTAATTTGTAAAAGGGTTGTCTTTTATTAATTATATTGAATGAGAACAAATTATCACCATCAGGGATATTCATTTAATTGAGTAATCCTGGAAAAATATCTAATTTAATTTGATGTGAAAAAAAATTCCATAATTTTTTTATAATTTTTATAATTTCAATAAGTGATATATAAGGTAAATGTTTTTTAGATGAAATATTCCCATTATGTTTTTAAAAAAATATCATCCCTGATAACATCCATTGATAATAATTATTTTTTTACTGGGGATATTATCCGATGAAACCATCCTTATTAAATATTTAGATGTGTTACAATAATTATGTTGAGTTTGTTACGAAAAAAATTTATTTTTTGAATGTTATGTTATGATGTTATGATGAATCTACTCAAATTTTATGTCATTTATATTGATGTATTATAATTGTGTGATAGTTTGGTTCAAAACTTATCTCCAACTCACTAGGTAAATATGCATAATAAATAATTTAGTAATGTTATACATGAAATTATTTTCATGTACATAATTTTATATGAGAAACTAGATTCCATGTACATATTTTTATGAAACGACATATAATCATATCCATTCATTTATTCATGCAAATTGTTTTATGTCCAAAATATTATGTTTAGGCATGATTTTATGTCTTTAATTTAATGGGTGATCCATTCTTAATTTAGTTATGTTCACAATATAATGTTATTATGTTTCCCACATTTCTATACAAATATTATTCTTGGTTGGATCATGTTTACTAATATCCTTAGGAGTAATGTATTATGAACTACGAAACTTTATTCTCTGTGTCAATATTATGATCTATGATATTTAAAGGATATTTTTACGATCATTCTTGAACTAAAACTTTTGTGAATGTATTATCCAAAAGAAACTAAACATATATGATTTTGGAGTGGATTATAATGTTATATCATTAATATTAGTAATATTTTATGGAATATCTATGTTTTAATATTACCATTCATTTTGTTGAATACAAATTCAAGGACCATAAAAGATCATTCTACTTCACCATTGATCAAAAAAGATCTTCTCAACAAACCGAGATTCTATGTGAAGACAATAATAAATTATGAATTAATTATAATACTATTAATTAATTATATTTTTAGTTTAAAGGAAAATTATTTTTTATAACTCATAGAGTTACAAAATCTCACTAAAACAGATGTCCATCACCCTTTAAATTTCTTCTAGGGGACACTCAAAACCATTAATGAGAAAAGGCTTCACTTGAAATCAAAAAAATAATGAATTAAATTTTATTTAAACAATATTGTTTCCAAAATAACATTTATAACATAGCCCAATGAAAATATAGAAACTAATTTTTGATGAAATCTCGATATTCCCTATAGAAAAGCATCATAATATCCTAGTGATTATCATATAGTTCCATTATACTCTAGTGGTATAAAAAATTAATTAATCTATAATATAAGAAACTAGAAATATTAGATGAGTAAAGTAGTGGATAACAAAAAGGAGAACAGTCACCATGTATTACAAAAAATGATAAAGAATAACAACCACAGAAAAATGGGAGAATAGTGAAATGGGGGGAGATAATCCAAAAGTATTTTGGAGAAAAATATTGATCGATAATATTGATACCATTGTAATTAATTTGGGATTAAAACTAAAAAAATCCCCATTAATTTCCACATTAATATCGGTTTCTACTACTCTTAGTTGTATCTACTTCTAGGAACCACGAGTGAGTTAGAAACTCTGGGGAAGCTTTGTATACATCATCTACAATACCTCTTCTAAAGATCCAATAATCCCAATGGGTTTTCTATCAATACACAATCCAATAATAAAATACATCATTTATCTGTGAAAACCTTTATAATATGATTCCAAATCCCATGTCTCAAAATTTTTAGCCTACTAATATTAAAATTCAATACTTATTTCAAAAATCATTGTACGAATAAACTTCATGGATTAATAAAATATTACATAGAGTAAATTCATGACATGTTATGCCCTTTTTTTATTTTGTGGTCCATTTTTGTTTGAATAATGATCCAAATAATTTAATAGACGTGATGAATTAGATTTTATATTGTTACCATGATAACATTTTCATGGTATTAATAGATAAAATTGTGGTTTACTAGAAAATAATATGAGAGTATTATTTTTACATGAAATTTGTTATAAAATATTGATTGAACACTTAATTTATGGGAATTTTTTTAAAATTTAATTTCTAAATTAGAGAAGTTATGTTATTTCGACTTGTGGTTTTGGAACACATTGTCTCAATTGATCCTATGAGTGCTAATATTTTATATTCACTAGAAGAGAAAGATAATGTCTTTGTGATATAATTAATTATGGGTTTAGAAATATATAATTGGTGGTTTATGAAATATTACGTGAAGATTATGTTAGAATACAATATTCATCGGTTTTATCCATAGGAATATATTTTTCCGACACATCATTATGAATATGCAATAGAAATAAGACCTCTTATGAGTTCATGAAATTACATCTATGGGAAAAATTTAACTTATTTTATGAATATAATAGTTTGAGTTACATAATTTCATAGAATTATCTTTTCGATAGGAAACTAAAATGATGGTGGTCTGAACATTCCATCAGTATTAACATTACCTATAACCCTATAATTGGTGATGTCGTTGCATAAAATTTAGGTTGAACAGCTCCTTATCAAGAATTTATGGGGTCGAATAGTGAGTGTAACATGTTGGGTCTCTATTCTTATATTAAAATGAATATGATGACGAAGGATACTAATGTTGTTATTTGTAATTCCTAAATTAACTAAACGATTTTTCATATTTTCATCAAGAGAAAATGTTGGATGATGGTTTTTTGGGTATCTATAAATCATTATATTTTGGGGACACAATTATCAAGTTGTATTTCAACACAGAAGTTATTCATTTTCTCAAAATTTATTATCTCATTACATAATCTTCAAGGAATTTTTTATGGAATTTATTTAATATTGTCAGGAAATTTTCATCGTGCTTAAATATCAAAGTACTATAATATGAATCATTAGTTTCTTCTTTGTTTTGAATATGAAATTATTCACTTTGTGTTCCATTTATATACCAATTAGAATATTATGTCCAAAACCATAACACCGCTTCCTTGATTCAACTAATCAATGTTACAATCTTGAAATGGGATACAATATCCATAGATTACATTAATGGGGTACCTATAACACCTTGAGGGATGAATTCCATATCGTTTATGATTGATTAACAAACAAATTTATTTTGTTTTGTTTTCATTTTAGACACCACCATGGTTTTGTATTGGACAAAGTTATAATGTTACGTGTTTGTTTTGTTTCATGGGGTAAAATCTCCAATTATTTTTTATATTGATTTCTTGTTTACCTATGGGTTATCGAAACACATATAAGAAGTGAGTGGATCTCATTTTAGTTTTTTTACTAAAACCCATCTGTATAAAATTGGAAACATGATAACATGATATAAAATTTTGAGCATATCATTTTGGATAACAACTAATACATTCGAGGATCTGGGGATTTTTTTGGGATTACATTATATTTATTATATGATCCAATGATAACATCCTCATTCTCTCTCAATGATTTTTATCATAATAATAATGTGTTGTTTTGGAAACACAATTATTTTTCACATTTTATGTAATGATGTTATTATGAATGTTTTATGATTTTATGGAATTTATATGGATGTATAATGATTTCGTGATTGTGGGTTTTGTTAAATCCATATAATGAATTTGGTAAAGAAGGATAATTAATGATTTAATTATGTTATTCATGAAGAAAATATCATGTAAAAAATATTTTTTGAGGTCCTATATTTCATTTCTATATGTTTATAAATGACATAGTTTCATGTCATAACGTTTATGAATTCACATGGTTTTATATCTTTTTGTTTTTGTGGGGAGTGATTTTATGGTCTTAATATAATAATTTAACGTGTTTCATTCTATATATGTTAACATTTTTATAATATTTTCTTTTCCACATTCCTATACCAATAGTATGCTCTCATGGATCATTTCAGTCGATTTATTTACGATTAATGTATAATGAATATCCAAACATTATTCTGTGACCCATTATTGTGATCCATTATATGATTAGTAATTTTATTTCAAATTTAATTGTAATGTTATCACACTATTATCCTCATGTAATGTTAATGTTATAATTCATATCTCTTGAATTTTCCATTATAGAGAATATTAGCTCACAATTATTATTTGTTTCTTTCCCATGGTCATGAAGAATGGTCTCAAATAGAAAATTTCAAACAAGATTACTATGTGGGGATATATTTTTGGTAGATGTCAATGATCTTTTATAAACTATTAATATAATATCTGATTTCTCCAATTTCAGTAAACCAATAATATTATTGTGTAGTTTATAATGATATGTCATTAATATTTAAATAATATGATGCATTATCTATCTATGAAATCTATTGGTCACTTTAAGACATCTCATTCAAAGGACTATCATGGATCATTCAGATTCATCATAATTAAATTGATATCCTCTCAATAAACCGGACACCAAAGAGAAGAAAAAAATAAAGAATTGTTTAACTAATACATTTTTAAATAATTCAATCAATCAATTAAACTCATTATAATTTTTAAAATAAAATATTATTACCACATATCACCAAAACATAAGCCTATAGTCCTTAAGTGTTTTGAAAGGGACTTTCAACACCATTCTTAAGAAAATATATCACATGAAAAATAAAGAAACTGATTAAATTTAATCTGAAAACAATGATATTAAAAATATCTTTGACAATATACCTCATTTAAATGGCACATGGAGATTTTCAAAAATATTCTCAATATTCCATATACAGATGAAGCAAATAATACAATCATTTTTAGGATGAATATACTATACATATATATAATAATAATAAAGTAGTTAAAAAATTAATTTAAGGAACAATAATGAGTGGATGAGTGAGGGATCCTTGAACACTAGAGTGGGAGACTCACCAAAAAAACTAAAAAATGATTAAGAAACACCCCCAAGATTATGGAATGAGATGAAAAAGGGAGGAAGATTAATCATCTGTCTGCATGAGAAATTGTGGAGGTAGAATACTGATACCCTTATAAATATTCATGGTGTAAAATGTTAGGTATTAACCCAATAATGAAAACTAGTAGCTAGATTCATATTATTAATACCTACAAAAATAACCATATATCAATAGTAGGTCAATGGCTCTATTTTACATTTAGATGCATTATCCACCAGACCTATAAAAAAATTCAATCTATCATTTAGGTTGTCTCTAATACCACTATTCATGTAGATACCCCCTCATTTAATGTGTTAAAACACATGGAATTTGATTTGAAAGCCCATTTCACAAAATGTTTGTACCGCTAAATTGAAAATTACATATTTCTCATGAAATTCCCACACATGAACAGAAATGAATAATTAAAAAATTCTATAAGTTCTACCTTAGCTATAGGATATAAAAAATTTATTATATTTTTAATGCATTTGGTTTTACTTATGATCTATCTATTTTCAAGGCCCTAATGAATTAGATAATCAATGCGTAACAAGAGTCAATTTTCATGGTATTCATTTTTTTAATGTTTTTTACTTGGTAAATGTAAAATATTAATAGCATAACCAAGAATATATTCATAAAATAATGAGGGACAACATTACTTATAATAATTTCTAAAAATTAAACATTATGTTTGAGAAAATATGTCATTTCGACAAGCTGTCAAAGAACACATTATCTCATTTGAACTACAGAATGTGGATATCTTATTATCCCAGGAAGAGACACATATTTTTTTTTAGATTGGAATCATTAGGCTTTTGGATTGATATTACCAGTTATCTGTAAAATAATACATGATATATAAATATAAATTAAAAATATTAAGCTAGAAAAGGGAAAAATTCATCAAAGATTATAAGGGTTATACCTCCATTTATTATTTGATAGGAAATATAACATAATAATATATTTTTATGTCATCAGGAGACTTAGAGGTTTATCTAGTTACTTTTAGAATATATAGATGCTATTTTGGGACATTTTCATATCCAATAAGATCATGTATTTTCATACAACTATCATCAACACCAGAAACATGAGATAAATTACCCCACATGTTAGTAAGAGCATAAAATAGTTATCAAAACTCATAAGAGTTCATGAAATTAACTCATTTATGAAAAATTATTTCTAATTATGAATATAAAATATATTGATACATCTTTTCTCAACCATAGGAAAAGGAGATGGGTGTATTATCTTCATTCATTTTATAATGAAATTTCATAAAATCAAATAATTATTTATGTCTTTAAATATTATTTGTGTTGAATTCTTACTTAATATAATGTTTTGGAATAAAATAATGAATGGTATATGTTGGGACACTATCATCAGATGCACTTGATAATGACGAAGGTTGATACTAATATTGTTCAATCTATATAATAGTTTACCCCAAATATTATTGAGTTTATTATTTAAGAGAAAATATTGGACATGGGATTCATGAGTATATGAAAAATATTATATGATGGGGAGACCACAATCATCTAGTCTTTCTCATTGTAATTATTTATTTGTTTCAAAATAGTTTTTTCATTAAGTTTTCTTTTGGGAAATATTTAAGGGAATGTATTAATTAACATTAGGGGGTATCTCATCCAATTATTAAAATGATGTAATATTATATGAATCATATGTTTTTTTTCAATGTTTGGAATTTTATATATTTGATCATATACATCATTTTGATATTAGTTAGCTAATTATATCCAAACACCAAAATAATTCATTTTTGATTCAACCATTCCAAGATCCTATCTATAAGTAGGATGTGATTTACATGGATTTTGTATTTAGGATGCCTCAGACTTCATGAGGGAAGAATTATATATGGGTAGTGATATACTATCTAACTAAGTCAGATTATTTCTTTTTTATTTGAGACACCACCCAAAAAAATTAATTAGATAAAGTTATAAAATTATTTGACTGGTATGCTTCATGGTGTGTGTTATTATATTATTTTTTACACAGATCTCTTATTTACCTATAGGAATTGAAAATAACTCCAAGAATATATGCTTTCTCATATTAGATTTTTTATAATATACCATCCTAAAAAATAATGAAATTCATTTATTTAAATATTTAATTTGTAGAAAAAGATCTATACATATATTATAATCTTTTTAGACTCTTGGGATTGATCTTTCAAAGCTTTTCACATTTCTTATAAAAATAGTTTCCAATAATAAATTATAACACATTACTTTGAATTGTTATATTGACAACCAAGTAAATTGATTAATTTATTATCTATTTGAAAGAAATAACTCATGTGGGACTAAAAAAGTTTTACAATATATCATGATAGATTCAAATTATTCATCAATTATTAGAAATTCTAGTAAAATGAACAAATAATATCCATATATTCAATATTGTCCTATGAAATGTTAAGAAATGGTTTGGGTTCTTGACTATGTCAACTCATTTTTTACTCCATGCTCATGGGATACTAGTGAAATTGATTCCATATTTTGTGTGACCTTTTGAGATTTGTGAGTGTATTATATATGTATCTTATAATTTTTATTTTCTGTTACTGGAATTTGATCCAGGATTTCTTCCATGTGTCATCACATATGTAGTATTACCCTAATACCTAAAATCATCTTAGTAATGTAGAGATTAATTTAGTATAATATTAATTAGTATTTTATTAATGTACTCATATTTTTTATGCGAAGTAAATTATTTTATATAAAAAATAATCTTTTAAGATCCATTTTTTTGGAAATGAGAATGAATTCTCATGAGACATGTGATTTAGAATCAATGATGATGGAGGAGTATTTTAATTTTTCTATTTTTAGTTTTCCTTAGAATAAAATTATGGCGAATGAATGTGATATATTTGGTAATATTTTAAAATAAAATATTTTATTTTAGTTTATTAAATTAAAATTTTAATAATTTTTTAAAATTTAGTTGGTTGTTCATTGTGATTATAGAGAGATTATGTGGGATTCTAGGCATGTCTACTATTGTAAAATGATTTGAACAAACCATGTGAAATTCCATGTAACCCATAAATCCTAAGGTGTCCTAGGGTACTTACATTTCACATGAGTAGAAATATATTAGACTAACTATGTTATAAAATAATGTCTCCATATCTTTTGGATATGAACAAAATTTGGAAAACCATGAATCCATACAATGATAAATGAATTAATTAACATTTACATTTATATTTGAAACTATGGGGCCTCTAGTTTCTCTAATTTTTATTCCCACATACTATGATCTTGAATTTAGGTATTCAATGTAGGGAGTATGGATATCCCAACTCTCATGGAGAGAAATAATGATGGATATTTAAAGTATAACATCATTGAAAGTGATGGTAAGAATATGTTCATTATTTTACATAAATTATTTTCTTGATCATAACCCTTTATATTGAAATTTAAAAATATATCATGGATTTTATGGATAAATCTATGATATATTCATGATCTAATGAGGATTATATTAAATCCATTTTTTGTTTGAAATAACATGACTAGATATATATTAGGCATTGTGTTATTCTTCATAAATATCCATTATTATTGGTTCACCTTATCTATGAATATCATGATTTTTTTCAATATATGTTTCATAATATCATTTTCATTCAGTGAAGTGTTTTTTATTTAAGACATTCTGTCAATTATATTTTATTGTGAAACTAATTCAATTATTATAATTACCAATTATAGAGGGTGGCTAGTTTCATGAAACTAATTTTTCATTAGACTATGATTGTTTGATTGAATTGAATTTTTTTTTCTAAAATTTTTAATGTATGATTTATAATACATGATATTTTTTTATTTGTGATTATTTCATATAATAGATTCCCTAATTTATATTGAATGATGAAAATATTTAATTTCTAGTTTAATTAGGAATTTTAGATGTTAGATTAATGATTTATTATATGTAATGAAATTTTGTAATCCTTGAAAATGGATGTCTATAAGTGTTTTCTTATTGTGAAGTTGAATTCCACTGTGTGTGGGATATAATTAATGGGAATGAGGAACAAAAAAGTTATAGATATATTAGGATGAATAAAAAAGGATTTTCATGGATATAATGAATATGTAAAAACCCCATAAAATTTTTACATCCTTGGGGGTTTACGTATTTGATTATTCACTATCCCAAGGTCCATGTTCTATTTATTTGGGTCAACTATGTTAGTTTATAACTAAGGATAGAAGATCCTTACTAATTGAGACTTATCATTACATAGTATTGTTTTCCATGGTGGTTCCCTTTTTTCAGTTGTTAATAAATTCATGAGGAATGGTTTTTTTGGTAAAATATTTGAAAATGGTTTGTTTATTCATCACATATAATGTTTAAAAAATATAATAGATTTCATGTTTTTGATGAAAGTTGTTTTTATATGTAGTTAATGAATTATATTTATTTAAAATTGAAAAATTGTATTATTTTATTAATACTTATTATGATAAACATATAGGAAAGTATCTATTATAGTAGGGTTTGTGAGCTTGTTTATGCTATAATGGAGTGTTTCCCTTCATATGACATACATTTTGGATGAATTTAACTGTTTTTAATTTGGATAATCGGTTCTCTATACAAACCAGTATTTTATTATACCATTTTACTTCTAGTATATTATTTTTTGGTATGTTTTATAACTTATATTATACATATTCATTTTCTTAGTTTATACTGGAAAAATAATTTACAATGTTATTTCATGATGATATGGTGCCTGGTGCCCGCCCGTGGAGACCTTGAATTCCCCAATGGCATTAACCCTTGTTTATAGGGGTTTCAAGTTCATCGATGAGAATGGTATATTTTTGAAATTATTATATTATGTATAATTAATATAATAATAATAATGAAACAATATTTAAATATCTTTCTAATTAAACTTTATGGAAAATGAAAACATTAATCATTAAAATGTGTGGACATCAACTTCTATTAAGTATCCTTTCCCATTTTCCCCTAGTTTTTATTATTTATTAAAAAATAATATTATATAACTATACAATATAATATCTTCAAAACAATTTTATGTTACCTGAATAAAAATGATATTTTTTAAAAAAAATATAGTTTCATAACTATACTTAACAGATTATTATAACTTCCTATTACAGGATTTCACATAATTCCATTATCATTTATTTTTTTCATCATTAATTTGGTATACCATTCCATTCTTATGGATGTATAACATTTGTCTGGGAAAACTAACTTGTGTATCGAGATTTATGTTCATTTTAATTAAAAGATTCTAATTATAAATATGCAATGCCTTAATATGGTTTTCATAGAGTTCATAGATTTCCCGAAATGGTTTGTATTTTTATGTTTGAAAATGTTGTTTTTATAGTCAATTATGACAATAAAAGTTGTTTATTGGGTGTACATGGGGTTTAATATATGCTAGACTTATTACATGAGATAATTACAGAACGTGAAATTATATATTCAGTGTAATGTCAAAAATAGGGTTTTTAATAAAATAGAGATGTGTTTTTTTGGAATATATAGATCATACATATTAAAAAATGTGTAATGGGATAACATTCCATAACAAATTCATAAAAATGGACTTTAGGGAATTATATTCTTCATTTGATTATACATTCAATGGGTTTCCTCCTTAGTCTCAACCTAGGGCCCTCAAATGTTGATTTTGGTGACCTCCAAACATATCTTATTTTCTTGATTAGAGAACGGTCATTATTGTGGTTATCATGAATTTATTTAGCCGAATGATATTTTCTAATTCATTCATTTTTTAATCATTTTAGAAACTTTTTATTTTTTATTAGATTTATTGTTATGTGATGGTAATTATAATGATTCCATTATATTTCCATTTTTCAATCATGTTCTGAGGGGGAAATCCGTTTTGGTTTGTGGTGAAGAAGGTACGAGTTATTGATGTATGTTTTAAAATTTCCTCTTCATTAACCATTATATTGATTTGAATCTATTTTGATTTGTGAAGATTGGATCCAGGGAATTAATTTTCATAATTGTGTCCTTCCGGATGGTGGATCATATTGCAGGTATGAGAGACATGATTTGAAGGTCTGTGATTCCATCTTTGGCATTTATTGGTGAACATAATTGATCTATTTTTTTATAATTTTTTAAAAATGGAATGGAAGAATTTATTAATTTTATATGTTTGTGTGGAAATGTGTTTTAGAATAAGTTATATTTTCCTAGGATTTTTTTAATTGAAAATGGTTTCTAAATAATTGGGAAATGGTTTAATGAAATGACGTTTAAGTCATGGTATGATGAAATTATTTTATAAAATGGTTTTAAGATTTTTATTGTGTTATAATGAACATGGTAAGACTTGGGATCTTAGGTTGATGGTGTGGTGAAATGACATATCCACTTCTTAGGATTTTTTAGAGAAATTGTGACCTATATGGGTTAACATTATAAGGTGTTTTTTCATAGAAAACTGAATTCATATTTAAAGGGGATTTATGTTTATGTGATTCAATATGATTATGAATGATTTCCCCAGATATACTAACCTAGTGTGAACCTTTTAGTGATGTTACATGTGCTTTAATTTTTTATTTTTTTGTCTTGGTTGTATTATCATTGGATTGACATGATATTTGATACATGCTTTTGTTTTATTTGACAGTTCTATATCGATATATGTATATAAAATTATTTGAATTTGATTTACCAATTGTATATGGAAATTTGGAAAAGAGAAGTTAAAATTATTCTTCCATGATTTATCGATAAAACTATTAAACTGTATATAATTCTTTATTTACATAATGGTGAGCGTGTGTGGATTGTTGTACAGAGTCTTTTTATGGAACACCAAGGTGGAACAATAATGGTCCTATTAGCTCAAACCCTAAACACCCCTTGGGTGGTATGGAAAAATTATTAAGACATTCTATATAGAAAAAGGATTGGTTCTATATTTATATATAATGTTTTTCTATCATCCCATATTTTGTATCTAGATGTTGTGATGATGGGGGTTTCTCAATTCTATTGAAAGGATATACTGGGGTAGTTATTCTCTTTTTTCTTTTTCAATTGGACTTGTTTGTTAGATTTTTTATATTTTTAGATTATTATCTTTAATTGATCTTTTGGAATATACTTATCATTTAATTTATTTATATTAGCCAAGTGTATATATTCTATGTTCATGAATCATATTTGATTAAATAATTCCCTATTATTTTTGTTTGATATTGTGGAGAAAATCTTCAGATAATGTGGATGGAGAATTCCCTTTGAGTATGTTGAAAAGCGGGTTAGTTCTAGCAATGAGAGGGAATTTGGGTCATTTCATTAGAAAATGGTATCAAATAAGGTATGTCCTCAATATTAGATATCAAGGGATGTTTGGTAGAGATGATATAATATTTTCATGACTTGTGAGGTATATTACTGTGAGTTTATACCCAGATCATACTGGAATGAGATTGACGTTACCATGGGATTTTGGGATGTGTGTCTCCTTTTTTAATTTCTTTATTTTAATCATTGTTTTTATTATTTTTTTAGTTGTCTTGAAATGACATTATACTATTAACTAATTATTTTATTTATTTTTGTGGGTATAATTATACCTCATATCCATGTATCACGGGTTCCATGAGATGGTCCAGTTGTTGCTCCTCATGTGAATCCATTTATGGAATAGAAAATTTTTATGCTACTATGAATGAAGTTCTTTCTATGTATCTGAATATATGAAAGACTTAAAAAAACAATTGTTATGGTATAGCCAAGAGTTTTAGGATATAATGTTCAATAAAATGTTTATTACATGAGAATCCACTTTCAGAAAAAGTTATGTATAATCCTAAAGATGTGTAGGACTATATTGAAAATATTTATCATTGCTTGACATATTGGATACAACTGTGGGTATAATGGTGAAGTGTGTGGAGTTAATACTTCACTTTTTTAGGATGCATTGGTTGTATTACATGGTACAGAAGAATATCCATGTAGGCATTCAATGGGAGGGTATTAATAAATTTTTCTTCCTGTATTTTTATTCCATAGTTGATTATAATTACGTTGTCTCTAGAGTTCCTCTCCTTATAGCATGAATGTCATTTAGTGTTGTAATACGATAATGGTTTTGTGAATCTATTTCATTTTTACCAGTTATTCTAAAGAATGTATTGATGAAATCTCCTAACTACTATTAGGGTTTGGGACTAGATATCATATTTTTGTTATTTATGTTTATTATTTTGACCTATTAATAGATAGTGGATAGTCAAATGTGCATAAAATGAAAGTATCTCAGCCATACCTGAATCCAATATGCATCACTACTTTTGGAATAAATAAGTCCAAACATAGTATTTTTGTGCTAAGAACACATTATTTACCTGATTTTACTGATATGAAAGTATTTCCGGTGGAACACTTCCATAGAATCCACCTAACTCACTAACTTGGGTGAAGTCCTACATAGTTGGTAAACATAAAGGTCTCTTCAATAAACTTGCATTAAATTCATTGTCTCTGACTTGTACTAGATTCACCTTTCCCTGTAGAATGGTTTTGATGAATTTTGAAAGCACTGTTAACTAAAACCTTATATTCAAAAAAACTATTCATAGATATCTTTTATGAAACTCACAAACTATATAAAGGAAAAAATCATCATGGAAAAAACACTCTTCACAAAGCACACTGGGTAATCACAAAATAGGACATCATCATAAGTCACCCATTACATAAAATCATTGGCATCAGTCAAGAAATAAAAAGACGTATTTCGATGTTCATGTTCATATAGAATAAAAAGTTCATGATTCTCCCCAACTTTCATGAAATTAGTGTGATTCCATATTTTATACAATAATTTTCATTTGAAATAAAGTGCGGGAAGCCGCATAATTATAGGATCAACCATTCGCGATACTGAACCACCTTTAGTGAATTTTTTGTGAAGCATCAAAAACATCGTTGTTTATGTCCTCCATTAACGAAGATCTAGTGAGATTTGCGATGATTCAATTATATTAGTCATAGAGATTCCTATCACAGTTTTCGATGCTCCACATCATTGGGAATATTAACCCATTTTTCAAGAAACCAATTAATTTACAATTTTTTGGAAGTGTTTGTAAAGACCCGCAAATTTCAAGGAAATTTTTTTTTCTTAATTTTCTTTGGAATTTTACAGGAGCGCAGCTTCAGACGGCACCTGATTCCGAGGCCCGGTGTGCCCGGAATCATTTTCCGAAGTTTGGCTCGGGTACGTCCAGTGAACGGATAAGCGGGTTTTTCTATCTTTTGAACCGGTGCCCGGAATCGAATTCTGAGGGCACCGATGAAATCGCAGCGCCGGTATTTGCTTAGAAACGCCTCTTCCGGAGTTGCGTTTGCTCAGACGTGGTTTTTAAATTTTGGGGCTTTAAGTCAGAAATAAAATAAAATTTGTGCGACAACTTTATTTTATTTCACTTAAGCTACTTGGAAGTCACTTGGAAGCCACTTGAACTGAGCTAAAGTGGATAGGGTGCTATCCATAAATATCCTACCCTCTTGGTAGGATATTTGTGCGGTGGGGCCCACCCGAGCCCCGCCGTTTCTTTCGCTAAGTAACCCACCCGCGAAAACCCGTCAAAGTAACTGAAAGGTCAACCGACGCGTTTTCTTAAATTCTTAACAAACCATTTAATTGAGCGGTTTATTTCGTGAATTAAATGGGTTGTTTCGCTCGTTGAATTAATTCAACGAACTGATGGGTCGTTACTTACGCTTTTGCGTTTGTTGGCATGTTTATAAAATAAGACCAACCTAAAAAATCCTTGGAAAGGATTTGAGAGGATCTTTGTTTCTTCATCGCCCCGCGAAGAACGCGAAGAACGCGAAGAACGCGAAGAACGCCGGTGACCGGAATTCGACGACGCACACCGTGATCTGCGACATCGACGAGCTCTACCCGCGACGTTCTTCGGTGACGCCTCTTCTTCCGCGGCCGATCCTCGTTCGGCAACTAAGGTGAGAATCGGATTGTTTATTTCTCTTTTTTTTAATTTCAATGACAACGGATTTAATTAATTAAATCTGTTTGATCTTGATCCGGAGATTGGCGACGCGACGCCGGATACCGCAACGATCTCCTTCTTCCGCGACGAGCGATTCCGCGACGACCTCTCGTCCGACGACGACGACAAGGTAAGGGTTGATTGGAATATTTTATTTTTTTCCCGTGTTTATTCTTTTCAAATAAAGAACCCGATCGGAACAATTTTAATTTATTTAAAATTGTTGATTTGGTTAATTCTTTTCCTCCCGATGATTTTATGACTAACGCGGAGGGTGCGGGTCTAACGAACAAGACCCGGTAACCCTCCGCCGATCTTTTGTTGTGTGGATTTGGAGGACGACGATGAACCGTGCGGCAAGGGTGATCCGTTGATTCCGCAGTGAAGATCGGCCCCCGGGAGGAGCAACGGCGCAGGCGGGAGGCAAAACGGGCCACCGGAGCAACTCCGGCGGCCCGCAGAAAGTGGCAGCGGCGCGGGTCGCCGGCGCGGCGGCACCGGCGACCGGAGGCGGCGGCGCCCGGCGCGCCACCGGAGGAGTCCGCCGCGGCTCGGCCGCGGCGGCGGAGAACCGCCGGACCGCGTCTGCGGTCCGGCCACCCAGCACGCGGCCCGCGCGGGCCGCGTTCCTCCAAGCCGCGGGTCAAACCCGCGGCGGTTTCTCCTTCGGCCGCTCGGCCGAAGCCGAGCCGGCCGGTCCGGTCAGCCGGGCCGCGCCCAGGCCGGACCGGACCCGGCCTAGACGGGTCGGGCCGGGTCGGGTCGACCCGGTTCGGCCAGCCCAGGGGGGGTTCGGGCCGGGTCGCCCCGGGCCCAGAACCCCCGTTTTCAGGCCCTCTTCAGTCTTTTGCCCATATCTTGGTCCTGAGACCTCCGATTGACGAACCGTCAGCGGCTACGCGATCCTTGGATAGATACGGTCGTTTCGGTATATTACACTCAAGGTTTCGGAAGACTTTGGGTTCGGCCGGGTTGGTTCGTACACGAAACCAATCGGGCCCTCGGAGCGAAAACGCTCATAACATGAGATACGGACGTCCGATCGACGTACCGTCAGCTGTGGTAGTTTCCTCTAAGTGAGACGGAACTTTTGGCATACTCCGCCCGAGGATCGGACACAGGTGGAGTACGGTCGGGTTGGTTTTGCCCTAAAAACCAACCGGGCCCCTGGGACGAAAATGCCAATAACTCTCAGACCGGGCGTCTGATTGACGCGCCGTCTGTTACGTTGAGATCCTGTTGTCGATACGAAACTTTTGGATACATCAACTTCGGACTACGTGTCAGTTGATGTATCAGACTCTCGGCTCGTGGAGCGGACCCTCCTAAACGAGCTCGCTATGTGCGGGAACACTAGCGCTGGCTGTGACTTCGACGACAGAGCAGAGATCCTCCGTGGACTGCGACGACGGCAGAGCAGAGATCCTCCGTGGACTGCGACGAGGGCAGAGCAGAGATCCTCCGTGGACTGCGACGACGGCAGAGCAGAGATCCTCCGTGGACTGCGACGATGGCAGAGCAGAGATCCTCCGTGGACTGCGACGACGGCAGAGCAGAGATCCTTCGTGGACTGCGACGACGATTGTGCAGAGATCCTCAGTGGACTGCGTCGACTACTGCACTCAGCGATCCTACGTGGATCAGTGCTACAGGTTCTGTGTGAGCCCGATCCTATGTGGGTCCTTACTACCGGTTCTGTGTGAGCCACTGCCTACAGGTTCTGTGTGAGCCCGATCCTACGTGGGTCTTTTGCGGGGGTTAGTACCTATCGATCCTTCGTGGGTCCGACGACTTAGATGGATCAGTGATCATCTTTGACGTCATCTAAAAAAGTATACCTGGTTGAGCTGAATCTTATGTTACTCTCCTTTGTTGATTGTGTTGAACTATCCTATGTGGATTTACTGTTTACTCTCCTTGTGGATTTGAGTCTTGCTTTCCTTTGTGGATTGAGTTGTTCTTGAGCTCGTGAGCAGAGCTAGAAGTGGGGACTTAGGTATATGTATGGGCATATACCTAAGTTGAGTCAGATGTTACTTCGTGATTGCATCTTTCTTTTGTGCTATATCCTTTGTGGATTTCGGGAGACCTTCGGGGGTCTCGGAGTCCTTACTGAGTAGCTTATACTCACCCCTGCACGGGCTATGCCCGCACCTTGTTGTGTTGGTTGCAGACGACGGACAGCACTGATCACGGTTGGGGCGTGGAGCAGGACGGTACCTGGAGGTAGACCACTGGGCGGGACGTGCTCGGAGCGGACGTGGGACCCGAGGAGCCTGGAGGCTATCTGTACCCACCCTTCAGGTGGGATTGCCAGTGGACGACACGAGGCCGCCGTCTTTTCTTCAGTTGCTGTTCTTTACCTTTTCAGTTGTACTTTACAGTTGGGCTTGTATTTACGGCCCCCTTTACTTTTCTGCACTTTGTAGTTACTTTCCGCTTGCTGACTCTGTGGTGGTTGTTACTCATAAAGGCAATGCCTTCCCTGTTTACCGGGATTTTACGCCTTGGTGCTAGTCGCCAGCCCCTGGCCTATGGAAGGCGGGCTTGGGGTAGTCACGGCACAGGCCCCGAGGTCGGGTCGTGACAAATTGGTATCAGAGGTGGTCGGTTCTACCGCAGACTCTGATCGTCTTTTCTTTCTATATGAAGCAATAGTGTTTAGTGTATTGAGTGTGGTTATCAGTTCAGGGAGCCCAGTGTTGGTGCGGCGGCCGACGTATCCGTACACCAGGACCCTGACTCCTGATTTCCGACTTAATGCATGAAAACATTGATTGCGTGTGTGTTCCAAGTTTTCTTTGTGATTACTTGTGTCAGCTCACCGGGTATACTGATCTGCTTTATGAAAGTCTCAAGTTTTCCTTGTGATTACTTGTGCCAGCTCACCAGGTATACTGTTCTGACTGTGGTGCTCTTGTTCTCCTTTTCAGGATGGCCCCGCGACAACAGCCAGCTAGGGTTCCGAGTGTAGGGCGCGACGGCAGCCCACCGAGCGACGAGGCCTCGGTGCAGGGCCCTTTGCCAGCAGTGGCACCGGTGGTAGCTTTACCCGCCGAGCCACCGATGCTACCAGTACCAGACGCTGACGATGCACGTCGCCTTAGGGCACTGCATGAGTTTCAGAGCCAGCGACCGCCCAGGTTTCGCGGTGAGGCGGACCCCCAGGCCGCCGAGGACTGGCTAGAGGCGGTGGTACGGATCTTTAGGCTAGTGAGGACACCAGCGGATCTCATGGTGATTCTCGCGGCGAGCCTCCTGCCGGCGGCGGCAGGACGATGGTGGAGCTTGATGCTCCAGGTTCACGATGAGGCATCCTTGCTCTGGACGGAGTTCGAGAGCCTCTTCCGCTCTGAGTTCGTCCCGGCCACCCTCCGAGCGGTGCGCATCCAGGAGCTTCTCCAGCTGCGCCAGGGCAGCATGACGGTCGCTCAGTACGCGGCGAGGTTCACTGACCTATCTCGCTACTCGACCGACATGGTACGGGACCCCTTCTTCCGGGCCCAGACCTTCGAGCAGGGCTTGCGACAGGAGATTCGGGCGTCGCTGATCTCCCTCAGCATTCCGACCCAGGCAGGAGTGCTGGAGCGAGCCCTCCTGATCGAGAGCTTCCTGGCAGAGCCTTCTTCAGCGACGAGACCTAGCGCAGGGCGGCAGGTAGCTGAGTCTTCGGCAGCAGGTAGCCGACGGATGACTCTCGGGTCCAGGCAGACCAGACCCCCACGCAGACGGCCTCAGGACACCGGCTCAGCAGTGCGGGGCACACAGAGGAGTGTCAGCCTTCCGAGAGGCAGGCTGTGCTACTCCTGCGGCGGGCAGGGTCACATGGCTCGTGACTGCCCGACTCGCCGACCAGAGGAGCAGCAGACGGTGGAGGGGCCACCCAGGCAGAGGCAGAGGGTCGACCGTGGTGGTCCGCAGGGAGGATGCGGACGAGGTAGAGGGTCGACCGTGGTGGTCCACAGGGAGGAGGCGGACGAGGCAGAGGAGCTGGCCGAGCAGCGGGTGGTGGGCGACGCTTCCAGGCTCTACCCCCACCACCACCAGGAGGGCCACCTCGACCACAGGGAGCTGGCGGGCAGGGACAGGCCCAGCTCCAGGCAGTGGAGGCCTATGACCCCGACATGACAGAGATGATTTGAGGTACGATCTGTGTCTATTCCACCCTTGCTGCAGTACTTATAGACACAGGAGCGAGTCACTCTTTCATAGCCTCTGCCCTTGTTCGGAGCTCGGAGATTCCGACTGAGCCGTTGGCTCGATCCTTACGGCTAGAGACTCCTACGGGAGCAGACTCGACGATTACGCACTGGTGCCGGCAGTGTGAGCTTACTCTAGGAGGCGAGAGCTTCGGCTGGGATCTCCTTGTAGCGGCGTCGAGGCCTTACGACTTCATCTTGGGCATGGATTGGCTATCCACGGTTCATGCCCAGATTGACTGTTTTAGGCGCAAGGTGCGATGTGTTCGCACCGATGGGAGCAGGTTTACCTTCACCGGCGAGAAGGGAACCTTTGCAGCATAGGATGGACTTCCGCGGAGGAGAGTGCAGCCCATCTCTCATCAGTTGGCTAGCCTCATCCTAGGAGCAGTGGACGTGCGGAGTCCAGCTTTTCCTGCAGTGGTGGACCAGTACGTGGACGTCTTTCCCGACGACGTTCCAGGGCTACCTCCTCGTAGAGAGGTAGACTTTTACATCGACTTGTACCCCGGGACAGCCCCGATATCTACTCCAGCATATCAGATGGCCCCCGCTGAGCTTCGAGAGCTGCGGGTACAGTTGGAGGACTTGCAGAGCAAGGGGTTTATCCGACCCAGTGTTTCACCCTGGGCTTCCCCGATTTTGTTCGCCAAGAAGGCGGACGGGAGCTTGCGACTGTGTGTCGACTATCGTCGCCTGAACCAGGTGACAGTAAGAAACAAGTATCCACTGCCACGGATTGATGACCTCTTCGATCAGCTCAAGGAGGCACGGTGGTTCTCGAAGATAGACCTCCGGTCAGGCTATCATCAGCTCAGAGTTCGAGACGAGGACGTGCAGAAGACGGCCTTCAGGTGTCGGTATGGCCATTATGAGTTCTTGGTTATGCCGTTCGGCATAACCAATGCTCCAGCAGTGTTCATGAGCCTCATGAACAGGATCTTCCAGCCATACCTCGACCGATTTGTCGTGGTCTTCATTGACGACATTTTGGTATACTCGACGACTGAGGAGGAGCATGCCTACCACCTGCGAGTTGTGCTAGACACACTCCAAGAGCACCAGCTTTATGGAAAGCTCTCAAAGTGCCAGTTCTGGTTACGTGAGGTCCACTTCTTGGGGCACGTCATTTCTGAGGCGGGAGTTGCAGTGGACCCCGCGAAGATCGAGGCAGTGCTAGCTTGGGAGCCACCCAAGAGCGTGACAGAGGTGTGGAGCTTCTTGGGCCTAGCCGGATACTATCGGAGATTCGTGCCAGACTTCTCCAGAGTTGCGGCACCACTCTCAGCGTTGACGAAGAAGGGGAAACCCTTTTTGTGGTCAGACAGATGTCAGCAGAGCTTCCAGGAGCTGAGACAGAGATTGACCAGCGCACCTATCTTGAGGTTGCCTGAGGAGGGAGTTGGATACGTAGTTTACTGCGATGCATCAGGGACTGGACTCGGGTGCGTCCTGATGCAGGAGCGGGCCGTGATCGCCTACGGATCACGTCAGTTGAGGCCGCATGAGCATAACTACGCCACTCATGACCTGGAGTTAGCAGCAGTGGTCTTCGCTCTGAAGACTTGGCGGCACTATCTGATGGGCGAGTGCTTCACAGTCTTTTCTGACCACCAGAGTCTCAGGTATATCTTCTCACAGAAGGACCTGAACCTGAGACAGCGGAGATGGCTTGAGTTCCTCCAGGACTATGACTTTGAGATAGTCTATACTCCTGGGAAGGGGAACGTGGTAGCCGATGCCCTCAGCAGGAGGACGGGCATTCAGCTACTTGAGGAGGCGACGGAGCAGCTAGCCTCCTTATAGATATCCTTCGTGGATAGAGACGGAGCAGCCTTTCTTCAGTCTCTCACAGTCTCTCCTCCACTTCTACAGAGGGTTAGAGAGGCTCAGCGTGGGGACGCTGACTGTGAGACCCGGCGTGCACTGATATCCTCAGGTCAGGCGCCTGATGGTTTCTCCCTTGGAGCAGAGCACGACATCCTTTTCAGAGGACGTACCTTCGTACCAGTCGCTTTACGAGAGGAGGTGATGAGAGAGTTTCACACTTCTCCCTTGGCGGTGCATCCCGGAGTGGCGAAGATGTACCAGGATCTCAGACGACAGCACTGGTGGCCGGGCATGAAGAAAGTTGTGGCAGAGTTCGTTTCACGATGCCTCACCTGCCAGCAGGTGAAGGCAGAGCATCAGGTACCAGCAGGCTTGGTACAGCCTTTGGAGGTCCCGGAGTGGAAGTGGGACGGCATATCGATGGAATTAGTGACTGGACTTCCACGCACTTCCAGAGGTCACGACTCCATTTGGGTGATTGTCGACCGACTCACCAAGTCGGCACACTTCTTACCCATCAGAGAGCAGGGCTCAGTGGAGAGCTTGGGACGTCTTTACGTCCAGGAGATCGTACGGCTTCACGGTGTTCCATCGTCTATCGTCTCCGATCGAGATGCTCGTTTCACTTCCCGGCTTTGGAAGGGGTTGCAGGAGGCGTTCGGGACACGGCTCCATCTGAGCACAGCCTTCCACCCTCAGACGGATGGTCAGACGGAGAGGACCATACAGACACTCGAGGACATGCTCCGTGCATGTGTTCTCGACTTTGGTCGCAGCTGGGAGGACCACCTACCCTTGGTGGAGTTCGCGTATAACAACAGCTACCACTCCACCATCGGGATGGCACCATACGAGGCGTTGTACGGCAGACCCTGCAGATCACCGTTGTGCTGGACAGACCCAGGGGAGTCAGCACTCGTGGGACCAGAGATGGTCCGAGCCACGACAGAGAAGGTCCAGATCATCCAGGAGAGGATGAGGACAGCTCAGAGCCGGCAGAAGTCATATGCTGACAGGAGGCGGAGGCCACTAGAGTTCGAGGATGGCGACCACGTCTTTTTGCGTGTCTCACCTCGACGTGGTTTACGGAGATTTGGCCGAGGCGGCAAGTTGTCTCCACGCTTCATCGGGCCTTTCCAGGTCCTCAGCAGGATAGGAGAGGTGGCTTATCGCCTGGCTCTACCACCTCAGTTGCACCGGGTGCACGACGTCTTTCACGTGTCTCAGCTGAGGAGATACGTGCACGACCCGACACACATCATCGACTTTGGGGAGCTAGACGTGGACGATGGGGCGACTTTTGCGGAGGTCCCAGTGGAGATCGAGGATCGACAGGAGCGGGTCCTATGTGGGCGGTCGATTCCCCTTGTGCGCGTCAGATGGCAGCACGGGAACCTCCAGGAGAGCACTTGGGAGCGGGAGGCTCAGATGCGTGCTCAGTACCCCCAATTGTTCCCCTAGTTTTTGATATATCTTTACGGGGACGTAAAGCCCTGAGGTGGGAGTAATGTAAAGACCCGCAAATTTCAAGGAAATTTTTTTTTCTTAATTTTTTTTGGAATTTTACAAGAGCGCAGCTTCAGACGGCACCTGATTCCGAGGCCCGGTGTGCCCGGAATCATTTTCCGAAGTTTGGCTCGGGTACGTTCAGTGAACGGACGAGCGGGTTTTTCTATCTTTTGAACCGGTGCCCGGAATCGAATTCTGAGGGCACCGATGAAATCGCAGCGCCGGTATTTGCTTAGAAACGCCTCTTCCGGAGTTGCGTTTGCTCAGACGTGGTTTTTAAATTTTGGGGCTTTAAGTCAGAAATAAAATAAAATTTGTGCGACAACTTTATTTTATTTCACTTAAGCTACTTGGAAGTCACTTGGAAGCCACTTGAACTGAGCTAAAGCGGATAGGGTGCTATCCGGAAATATCCTACCCTCTTGGTAGGATATTTGTGCGGTGGGGCCCGCACGAGCCCCGCCGTTTCTTTCGCTAAGTAACGCACCCGCGAAAACCCGTCAAAGTAACTGAAAGGTCAACCGACGTGTTTTCTTAAATTCTTAACAGACCATTTAATTGAGCGGTTTATTTTGTGAATTAAATGGGTTGTTTCGCTCGTTGAATTAATTCAACGAACTGATGGGTCGTTACTTACGCTTTTGCGTTTGTTGGCATGTTTATAAAATAAGACCAACCTAAAAAATCCTTGGAAAGGATTTGAGAGGATATTTGTTTCTTCATCGCCCCGCGAAGAACGCGAAGAACGCGAAGAACGCGAAGAACGCGAAGAACGCCGGCGACCGGAATTCGACGACGCACACCGTGATCTGCGACGTCGACGAGCTCTACCCGCGACGTTCTTCGGCGACGCCTCTTCTTCCGCGGCTGATCCTCGTTCGGCAAATAAGGTGAGAATCGGATCGTTTATTTCTCTTTTTTTTAATTTCAATGACAACGGATTTAATTAATTAAATCCGTTTGATCTTGATCCGGAGATTGGCGACGCGACGCAGGATACCGCAACGATCTCCTTCTTCCGCGACGAGCGATTCCGCGACGACCTCTCGTCCGACGACGACGACAAGGTAAGGGTTGATTGGAATATTTTATTTTTTTCCCGTGTTTATTCTTTTCAAATAAAGAACCCGATCGGAACAATTTTAATTTATTTAAAATTGTTGATTTGGTTAATTCTTTTCCTCCCGATGATTTTATGACTAACGCGGAGGGTGCGGGTCTAACGAACAAGACCCGGCAACCCTCTGCCGATCTTTTGTTGTGCGGATTTGGCGGACGACGACGAACCGTGCGGCAAGGGCGATCTGTTGATTCCGCAGTGAAGATCGGCCCCTGGGAGGAGCAACGGCGCAGGCGGGAGGCAAAACGGGCCACCGGAGCAACTCCGGCGGCCCGCGGAAAGTGGCAGCGGCGCGGGTCGCCGGCGCGGCGGCGCCGGCGACCGGAGGCGGCGGCGCCCGGCGCGCCACCGGAGGAGTCCGCCGCGGCTCGGCCGCGGCGGCGGGGAACCGCCGGACCGCGTCCGCGGTCCGGCCACCCAGCACGCGGCCCGCGCGGGCCGCGTTCCTCCAAGCCGCGGGTCAAACCCGCGGCGGTTTCTCCTTCGGCCGCTCGGCCGAAGCCGAGCCGGCCGGTCCGGTCGGCCGGGCCGCGCCCAGGCCGGACTGGACCCGGCCTAGCCGGGTCGGGCCAGGTCGGGTCGACCCGGTTCGGCCAGCCCAGGGGGGGTTCGGGCCGGGTCGCCCCGGGCCCAGAACCCCCGTTTTCGGGCCCTCTTCGGTCTTTTGCCCATATCTTGGGCCTGAGACCTCCGATTGACGAACCGTCAGTGGCTACGCGATCCTTGGATCGATACGGTCGTTTCGGTATATTACACTCAAGGTTTCGGAAGACTTTGGGTTCGTCCGGGTTGGTTCGTACACGAAACCAATCGGGCCCTCGGAGCGGAAACGCTCATAACTTGAGCTACGGACGTCCGATCGACGTACCGTCAGCTGTGGTAGTTTCCTCTAAGTGAGACGGAACTTTTGGAATACTCCGCCCGAGGATCGGACACAGGCGGAGTACAGTCGAGTTGGTTTTGCCCTAAAAACCAACCGGGCCCCTGGGACAAAAATGCCAATAACTCTCAGACCGGGCGTCCGATTGACGCGCCGTCTGTTGCGTTGAGATCCTGTTGTCGATACGGAACTTTTGGATACATCAACTTCGGACTACGTGTCAGTTGATGTATCAGCCTCTCGGCTCGTGGAGCGGACCCTCCTAAACGAGCTCGCTATGTGCGGGAACCCTAGCGCTGGCTGTGACTTCGACGACAGAGTAGAGATCCTCCGTGGACTGCGACGACGGCAGAGCAGAGATCCTCCGTGGACTGCGACGATGGCAGAGCAGAGATCCTCTGTGGACTGCGACGACAGCAGAGCAGAGATCCTCCGTGGACTGCGACGATGGCAGAGCGGAGATCCTCCGTGGACTGCGACGACGGCAGAGCAGAGATCCTTCGTGGACTGCGGCGACGACTGTGCAGAGATCCTCAGTGGACTGCGTCGACTACTGCACTCAGCGATCCTACGTGGATCAGTGCTACAGGTTCTGTGTGAGCCCGATCCTATGTGGGTCCTTACTACCGGTTCTGTGTGAGCCACTGCCTACAGGTTCTGTGTGAGCCCGATCCTACGTGGGTCTTTTGCGGGGGTTAGTACCTATCGATCCTTCGTGGGTCCGACGACTTAGATGGATCAGTGATCATCTTTGACGTCATCTGAAAAAGTATACCTGGTTGAGCTGAATCTTATGTTACTCTCCTTTGTGGATTGTGTTGAACTATCCTATGTGGATTTACTGTTTACTCTCCTTGTGGATTTGATTCTTGCTTTCCTTTGTGGATTGAGTTGTTCTTGAGCTCGTGAGCAGAGCTAGAAGTGGGGACTTAGGTATATGTATGGGCATATACCTAAGTTGAGTCAGATGTTACTTCGTTATTGCATCTTTCTTTTGTGCTATATCCTTTGTGGATTTCGGGAGACCTTCGGGGGTCTCGGGGTCCTTACTGAGTAGCTTATACTCACCCCTGCACGGGCTATGCCCGCACCTTGTTGTGTTGGTTGCAGACGACGGACAGCGCTGATCACGGTTGGGGCATGGAGCAGGACGGTACCTGGAGGTAGACCACTGGGCGGGACGTGCTCGGAGCGGACGTGGGACCCGAGGAGCCTGGAGGATATCTGTACCCACCCTTCAGGTGGGATTGCCAGTGGACGACACGAGCCCGCCGTCTTTTCTTCAGTTGCTGTTCTTTACCTTTTCAGTTGTACTTTACAGTTGGGCTTGTATTTCCGGCCCCCTTTACTTTTCTGCACTTTGTAGTTACTTTCCGCTTGCTGACTCTGTGGTGGTTGTTACTCATAAAGGCAATGCCTTCCCTGTTTATCGGGATTTTACGCCTTGGTGCTAGTCGCCAGCCCCTGGCCTATGGAAGGCGGGCTTGGGGTAGTCACGGCACAGGCCCCGAGGTCGGGTCGTGACAGTGTTTTTCCTAGAAAACAAACATTAACCATGCTACCCTCTCCCTCCAGGTTTTGAGCTCAAAAATTTGGCAAACAATGGGAAATGATGACACACTAAACAATGTGTTCATCCTATAATGTAAGATCACCTTTCTTTAAAAATCATTGATCAAAATAATTTGGATTGGAAAAAAAATTCCATCACTAGAAAAGAACATAATTGCTTCCATGAATACCCTCTTTAGGTTTGTTTCCAATCTATAGATTAAATAACAAATTCTCTAGCCACTATCAAATCCTAAAATGTGAGAGATAAATAAACCAACACCATAAGTCTTTGTGATAAAATCAGGGAGTTGAAATAATTGAAAATTTTGGAATAAGGTTATACTTTTTGGGAATGATTTTAAATGTCCATGATATTCATTGATTGTTTCCTCATAACATAATATTCACATCTCTGATTTTTTCCTCAGAACACCGATTTCTCATCTCTGAAAATTTCCACATGTCACTAAATTCTTATCATTTCACAAAATAATTTCATGTGTTTTCAAAAACTGAAAACTATAATACCATAAAAGAGTTGAATTTCTCATTCCCTCTTTTGTAACGTTGAATTTTTTCATTCACCGCCTTCGGAAATATACCCAATGAACCTGTATTTTTTTATTTAAAGATAAAAAACACACTACCCCTAGATTATATCTCGACTGAAAACCACAATCCATTCCATAAAATGATTAGAATAGTTATCACAAATAGGGTTTGGGGAACCATTGTAACCTCCTATTTCACTAGGAGGGGGTTGAGCACCAAAGTTAAATCGATGATTCGTGAACACATGTGTTACAAATTTCATTGTCATATAGAAAACTGAACCTCGGTTCAAACATTCTCGATTTTAATCACACCTATTTGAACATTATCATTGATGAAGTGATATTTGATTCGAATAATTTTCTTATGAGAATGATGAACAATATTTTTTGTAATACTAATTGAGATCATGTGATCATTGTGAATCCCCATTGGCTATTTCACATCATCAAAAATATTAGTCAGTTGTTTCATTATCATAAATAGTTGAGTGAAATCCTTTGTAGTAGAGATATGCTCCATTTATGCAGTACTATGAGAAGTTATTTCTTATTTCTTACTCAATCATTTGAAACATTTCATGCTATTAATTAGTAATCCACTAATTATGGACTTTTTGTACACCACATCTCCAAATCCGTCACCATTAATGAATAAAGATTGTTTATTATCTCTTTGTACATCAATGAATTAGAATAATTGTGTGTACCTTTAATTCACCTCATGATTCTTTTTTACAACACTCAAATTTTATTCCATCATATTTCTCAGAAAATGGTCCACTTCGAAAGTTGAAAAGAATATACCTGATCATTTCACATTCAAGTATAAGATCCTTATTCTGATTCTCTTATACATCATGGAATCCACATATGTCACATCCTCATGATTTATATGTTTTTTTTAACAAGAATTGTAATCTACAATGGTTTGTATATTTGGATGTTGAATTTATTCATAAGATCATTGAATATTTAGCATATGAAATGAATTTTTTCCCTTCTTTGGATTCATGTGTGACACCATAAAGTATTTGAATTCCCCAAACAAGGACATTTCAAATTCAAATTTCATGTTATTGGAATTTTCCCCAACTAATTTCTGCATTCTTGTATAAAATAAAATAGAATCCACTTATACAAACACCGTAAGTTGATATTCCATTCAATTATTCGCATGCTGATTATGTTGAACAACTACTCTTTAAAATTTGAGCTTCTTTAGATAGAATCGAAAATATAATAAAATGTTTTGGGGGCCCGATTAAGTCCACATATTTACCTATTCAATTTACAAACCTTCATTTCATCATTCCCAATTAGATAATCCATATTTTGTTAAATGCATAATTCTTTTTCATGGAAACCATTTAATAGTTATTTTTTACAATCATTTGATAAAAATCATATCCTTTTTGAATTTGCATAGCAAGGTAAAGCATTATTGACTCTAGTCTCTACACTATAGAAAATGTATCTTCTATATCAATTCCTTCAATTTGTGCATAGAAAATACACACTAAGTGTTTATTATTTTTTATCACATTTCCATGATTATTGAATTTATATTACAATAATGGACTTCATTATAACAACATTGTGATTTTGGGTCTCTTAACAAGATCCCATATATGGTCTTGTAAATCTAATCCAAATCTTCCTTCATGGATTTAACACATGTCTCAGCCTTTACAGTTTTTCATGATAGGAAGGTTCCACAATTAATATAAAATAAGAATCTTCGACATTTATCATTCTTCTTATTTTCATGGGAGATATCCAATTTCCAATGATGATGGATTGATCAAATCTATCTCTTTTATTTCTCTTGTATGGTCTAGAAGATGCTTCCTCCTCCAAGGTTTCTTCCTCTAATTCTTATTATGAATCATTTGAATTTTCTGACCACCAGATTTTTTTCATTCCTTCCTCTACTTATAACTTTTCATTTATTCCATGCCCACTTTCATCCTCATATTCAATCATATCAGTATATTAATTATTTGAGGTAGTTATGGTTCTATCATCAATGATATTAACATCAATAAATTCCACATTACTTTTATATGTATTATTGAAACTTTTATATCCTTTACTCTTAATTTAATATCCAAGGAATATTCCATCATACGTAGCATCACAATATATTCCTTGATTTGTTTATTTTTTCAGATGAAACATTTACATCCAAAAATAATAAAATAATTAAAATATTGATTAATTTAATGCAAAAAATCATATGGTTTCTTATTTTCATCAGTTAAAGACTATTTTATATTGATTATAAATGGATTCCTAGACGATTCATTACAGTAATGAAGGGAGATTTGAATATATATGAGAAAAGTTATTTCCATGGCGTTCACCTGTTGATTTTTGATCTCAACAACTCCATTTTATTATGCAGTCCTCACTACACCAACTTCATGATTTATTCCATGTTTCTCTAGATAAATTTAAAAATTAATCGATGTGTATTAACCCTTATTTTCATATATTAGAACATTGATTGTGAGCATAGTACCATTCTCAATAATTCGATGATATGTTTTCTAAAAATAATGGACATCTTATATCCTGTGAATAAATGAAACTCAGTCCATTCTTCTATAATTATAAATAAAAATAATGAAGCACTTGTCTCCATATATTCTATCAACATTCATCATAACACATAAATCTATTTGAATTAGACCAATGTTATTTTATTCCCTTTTCCTTTATGGATGATGTGAGATGTAGATGACCATTCCTTATAGGAAAGAATCAAAACTATTTTCTCATTCATGATTCTGATTGGGGAAATAAATAAATACCTTTAGTTAAGTTATCTTTTCTATATCTTGTTGATTAATTTGACCCAACCTTTGATTCAACATGTTGTTTTCTTATACATCTACCAAGAAGAAAATTTTATCTATATTATCAACCTAATTTATGTTTCCCTTTGTTCTGCATCCCTTTATGGGAGAATTTTTTTTGTTATTCTTATTAAGAAGACCTTTTTTATTGAATGTTTTTATTGGTCATGATTCATATTTTTTATCATCACTCAAAATATTTTATCACAATCCAAAAACATAGAGAAATTCAGTTTTCATTAGTACATCATTTTCATGTTCTGTACATTCACTACCATTGATCTTTTAAGAACCATCATTTCATAACATTATGGTTTCATTGAATAATTTCATAAAATTATTCATTTAATATTATTTTCTCTTAATTCACTATGTTAATATTTTTTCAAGAATCCAGGGCCTAATTTTTTCATTACTTTGTGAGTTATTCCTATAATGTTGGATTTCCCAATTTTCTTCTTTTTTTCTTCCTTAAAATATTTTATTAAGTGGAGGATAATGATGGAACTTAAAATATCACTTATATTATATTTGGTTTTTCATAATCATATTTTTATTATAGTTGATAATATCTATTTCCAAGATCAACTCCATTTTGATGGAACGTACTAACATTTCATGGAGTTCTATAGGTAATATTCCCACCTTTCAGCTTGCTAAAATAAATATCATTATGGACATAGTTGGAGCACCAAAACAAAAACCACAAATTTTATTCTTTTATAAGATATTGTATATGAATCAATTCTCCATGTTGACTTCCTAGATCTTACCCATTCAAATATACCATTTACACTTCACAGTATGACATGGTGTGATCCACATAGCAATAAAATTGAAATTAAATAAGAGGAAATGCCTTCTCACTTCTATTCATCCTCTTCAATCCTTCTATAGAAAAAGATTTTGATTACTGATCATTTCTAGAGAACTGTGCATATTTATTTCTATCTTTTAATTATTTTGAGGCATTATTTATAAGTAAAGCAGGTGCCTTTGGGGTATGTTTACCTTTATGCTTCCCTTAATTAGGGCTCATATTTTTTTCCAGCATTTGAATTTTATGTATCATAACCAATTATACATTGTCCCTTGAATTTGGATTTTTGATCATTCAATTTCCTATCTACTCCTTCATAACCACTCTTATCTCTCTCTAAAAACTCAACAACTGAGAATATTCCAATTTATTTTTTATTCCATGATTCCTTTGAATTTGATTCACTTTGTAGTTTACTCCTTAGAGTAAAAAATTCATAATCTAAGACCTGAATAGTCTTAGACTAATTCTTTTTTATTGATTTAGGTTCATTGATGACCATTTCATGTTATTCAAATATCTACATCATTTGTTCTTAATGCTCTGATATTTTAAAAAATGTTTTGTGTTATTATTCTACTTCTAGTTATTCAACTTTATCTTCAAGATGATCTAGATATTATGATGATTATTTTAGAAAGTCATACATCATTTTGTTTTTTCATTGATTCTCAATATTTCAATGAGAATAATCAGGATCCAAAATTAGATCAGATACACCAATCAACATTTTATTTCTAGAAATTTCTTTTCAACATTCTTATTTTTTAACATTAGCCGTCATATATGATTGGTTTCTATATTTAAACCCTGAATATTTATCATCAAAAAATATATTACCATTATCTAATTCATTACATACAAAATCCTTTCTATATAATTTCTTTCTGGATTGGATGTATCCCTTGTAGGGAAACCTTTTCTGGGGATTATTCATATTTTTATATTAACTTTCAATATCATCAAGATCCCTTTAAAATCAATATGAAATTATCAATACTCTACAACATTGCCAATATTCCAGTGATAGATATCGTTGAAATATGCCTTTAAATCTATTGCAATTCTTTTCAAAAATTGAAATAATTTAATTTTCTTCATTATCAAACTCAACCCTTTCTCCAAGAAACAAACAGTTTTCTATATATTTTAATAATAATTTCTTTCTTACTAGAGTATTTGAATCATTTAGTTCTTTCCTCTTTTCACATGCCACCATATTTCTCAGAATATAATCTAATGAACCATTAGAAATACAAATTTCCTCAAGGGCTAACACTTTTGGATTGTAGAGAGGTGGGAGCCTTCTCATGATTTTCATTACACTGTCATTATTATTGATTTCTTTACTAAGTCCTCATATTCCTAAAAAAACTGTAATTCGATTTATATATATATATATATATATATATATATGTGAATTTTAATCTGAATTCATTTTCTTATCATCGATCCTATAATTGAAAATGTGGAGTATCCACTCATTAATTTTTTTTTCTCCTTTACATATATTTCCATTTTTATCCAATTATAAATTGATTAAGTGAAACTAATAACATTTAGATAGTTTTTTTCAGATTCAACTACAGTAAAGGAATCCTATTCTTGGGAACCTGTATCATGCATTTCATTCCCTCTTTCATTCAATGAATGTTCTGTTGCCTCGGAGACTTATATTTCATGTTTAGTGGAAAAGAGAAATTATATTCAAAGAGATATTACATGAAATCTCAACATGTTCTTCCAATTTGGAAATTTTTCTTCCATTAAAGACAAGTACCCAAGTTAAATTTATTGATTTCTCTATTAATATAAAAGAGAAAAATTTTACTCAATCAACCTCTCTCAAATACCAAATATGGAACCCAAAACACCATGAGAGGTGAGGGTTAAATCAGGGTGTCATAATTTTATTCTAACGTAATGGATCTTGTTCCCATGTCTGTATTAACCTATTAAACATGTCTAATGGTATTTTGAGATAATTTAAACATTCACATGCAATGTGAAAATGCAAAAACATTATGGGGTTCAACACTAAGGGATAGCCTAAAAGGAATACCCCAAAATGTGTTGGTCATACCTCAATCCACATATCATCACTGGTTATGGAATACATATGTTTTGAAATAGTTAACTATTTCTATTCGAACTTCCATTATATAATTTTTGGGATCTCATTCTACATCCCTTAGAACACTAACGTCGACCAGCCCTAGCATATTTTCTTGCGTGATGTCTCACTTAATTTATCAGCATGAATGTTGATTTAATAGATATTCATTTTACTGATTTTTCAGGAATATCTCGATACTCTTCTTTCACCATATACCATAGTTGATGCATTTTAGAACCACTATGGAATAAAAAGTACAATTTAAAACAATTGTTCATGGATCTCCTTCTTTAAGATCACAACCCTTTTAAAGGTAACTTCATTCATGGAACAAACATCCTTCACAATGCTCATCGGGTAATAATAGCATATAATTTCATCATCAAGAACCCATTACATAGAATTATTGGAATAATTAATGAAATAAAAATTATATTCATGATGATCATGTTCTCTTCAAAAACTAGATTCATTAATCTCCCTAACCTCTATCAAATCATAGAGATTTCATCATTTCTAAAATTACATTTTTGTGAAATAATGTTGGGGTTTCCTCATATGTATAGGTTGAACCATGTATGATGATTAATCACCTCTAAATAGTTTTTTTAACCATAAAAATATTCTTCTTGTAGCTACTCCATTCAGTTAGCCCTAGTGAGATTTTTCAAAGTTTCAGTGATTACCATAAACTCATAAAGCATTGTGTTGCTCCACTTCCTATAGTTATAGACATTCTCATCAACATAAATGATGGTCCACATCATCATGTATAACATCCCATGTTTCAAAAAACCCATTTTATTACATTTGTAATGAGGATTTGATTGTAGAAAACAATCATTCATGATGCTAGAATCTTATTTTAGATTTTGAGATGAATAAATTAGAAGTTACTGGGAAATTATTCCACCTACATCATTATTTTCATCATATAATGTATGGTCACTTATAATTCAAAAAATATCAAGAAACTAGTATAAATTTGCCAAAAAATCAAACTCTATCTCTAGAAAATAGTATCATTGGTTTCAAAAACACTATAGTGTCATGAGGACCCACTCACTAAATGACAAGGGATACACTTGGTATATATAGGACCTAATAAAAATCTGATTGGGGTTCCACTATATAGGTAAGGAACCCATGTTGTGATCGGTTAGAGGCTTCCACACTTTTCTATTCAGGACACACACCATAAATGATAGTGGGGATACACATAGTAGATAGAGGACTCTTTCCAAAGATGATAAAAAAGGGGGGGTTCAATGACAAAGGTTAAAAAATCATTCCCCAATTCATCAGGGGGGTCTACTATTATGTCATGAATACCCATGAAAAAATATTATTTGGGGTTTTACTCTCTATGTAGAGGATATTCTCCCAATATGATGGTGGTCCCACTCTATAGATCATCGGTAACCCGATGCATGATCACTTAGATCATTGAATAACGCCTATATAAGTGTCATTCCATAGAAATGTCACATAATATCCCAAATTCAATAATGGAGTCCACAACTCATTACATGCTAAAACACATTAAGGATTAGAAACTCAGATTCCAAAATTCAGTTACAAACCTTATAAATAGGAGTTATTGATGTTTCCTCAAAATGAAAAAAATTAAATATAGAGTTTGAGGGGACCAAAAGTTAGTGTGGACCCACTCCATTTCTAGGTCTTGTCCCTAGTGGTACATTACTCACATCGCATGACACCAAACATGACATGTAAAGGGTCCACATGGCATTTATGAGACACTCATGTTCATTCATGTGCTCACAATATATGCCCATGTATCCAAGTAATTTCCATATACATTACTCTTGTTCGTGAACATTGATACACAACTTGCCTCACCACAAGGGTTTCTACCTATTCCTTTTGCAATGATCCTTTACATCTCCACATAATATATTCTTTGTGGTGCTCGTGCATAAGTACTATTGAGGTGCCTGATGAGTTCTCCATCGTTGGTTCACACAACATGTGGACTTTCCAGACAGTGTGTGATACATTGGATTTTCTAAAACACAAGTTGTTGCATACATGCCATTACAAGACCTATGTTCATTGAACTAAACTGTGTCTAGGTAGGTATTTTTTCAAAAATTATATATTATGAATCACATATCTTGAACTAACATCACAATTTTTACTCAAGCCTTAACATCCCTCATAATCAACGTAACATTCCATTTTACATAATTTACATCCATCTAGTGGTAGGAAAGTGGTACCCAACTATCCATCATGTTTGGTATCACATACAACATGAACATACACACCACCCTCCTTGATTTAAATTCCAACTCAATGAATCAATCACCCAAAACCCACATAACCTCAATTTAAACCCTGATTCAATATTACATTTTTTGTACATGATTTAGACATGAATTCTGGGTTCTAATTAGGATTAGTACCACCCTGTAACATATAATAATGGCACATGGGCCAGTCGATGATGGACATAAAGAATGAAAGCGGAAATGCCTAATAATAATGGTTATCACAATCATCGGACTACTATTTCTAGGTTAGAAAACAACATAATAATAAACTGAAATCTTGTACTCAGGTGCACACAATGTCTTTAAAATTGAATATATCAAATAATGAATGATTATAACCAATAAATTTAATCAGCCAGGGGATAAAAAAAAATTTATGAGTCCCACCTATAGATTATATCATTTTCCATATAAGAACTAATCTTCTAATAATTTGAAGGAGTTTTTGTGTTCAATGACCTTCAACATTCCCCAATCTAAAGTCTCAACTTTTCCTAAATTGATTTCACTATAAAAGAAAATAAATAATGTTTCTGATCCTCCGATTTTTTATTTTTTTAACCCTATACTATTCTCCATAAAATTAATTTTATATAATAATCCTACAGTGTTAATTTATGAATGAATTAAATAAATAATTAAATTCATCTTATAAATGTACCTCCAAATTACTTCTTATCCAAACACCCCACCATGGCCAATTTTAGGTCACACCTAGGGAAAACATAACATTGTAGACTCAATCGTGGTCTTCGGTTTCTTATTTGAGATAACTTTTATTATTTATTCAAATTTTCATGAAATAGTTCATGCCTATTATAAATCATATTTTTTAATTTTTATAAACTAATTTCAAGCACACTGGCCTTAGAATTTCCCATAGCCTCAACTCTAGGCTCCTAAAATATATATTGAAATTTTTCAAATTTTTCGATGGTAAAAAATTAGGTATATACACATTAATATTAATATAATTTGTCACAAACCTACTAACCATATTACTCATAAATATTATAATAATATTTCCATTCACATTTAACATACCAATTTATTTACATGCTTTGTTTTAATATAATTTTATATAGTAAATTATATTATATACTCTATTTCTATTAATTAGTTAATTCAACATGATAATACGTCTATAAATAATCCCAAGTAAACCACAAAATAACCTAATAGTATCATAAAACACCTCTTATAATAGTCATAATAAATTTATATTAGTTACCCAACACATTAAAAAATTATATTTTCTGTAGTCACTCATGACTCAAATAACTCAAAACTATCTATATCTATGAACAATAAATTTGAAAAAATTGAAATAATAATTACACAAAAAAATATTTAGTAACATCACATTATGCATTCATTCTTGAAAAATTCTATATATCATATCTCTCATTATCATACAGAAACTCATGTGCATTATCATATGAAGAGAAAATGATTCCAATGTTTTGAAAACAATGAGTTAACTAATGATGAAAAACCCTTTAGTGACAAAAATATTATAAAAAGGCTTATACTAATTGATCACCTTAATATAATTGTATTAATAATTCATTCTAACTATACATACCCCAAACATCTTCCTTACAAAAATAATATTACAAAAATTAAAAAATAACTAATTAAATTAATAAAGTACCTATAACTATTTTAGAAACTAAGATACATGATTATTATAGTATCCAACAGTCATTAATCATTAATTATTGGGTTCCATTTCTCTATAATTACATTATATTTTATGAATAAATTCCTTTTTATGCATAAGATTTAATGCAGTGTAATAAATTTAACAGTTATGAATAAATTCGATAAATAGATAAATATGAGAGAATAATTGATAATCGGAATAACCAAGTTCATAATTATAAAATGATTGTTTTTATTATTGATTATTATTTTCAAATTTATTTCCATAATCCACAAAAATTGCTTCCCAAAACGTAAATATTAAAGCAGCATCAAATTAAAAAATTATTTACAAAAATTAATATAATTTATATGATAAATAAAATGAAATTTATCAACATTATTAACTAACTTACTCCAAAATAGAGAATATATTTCATTCATTAAATAATATCCCCCATGGTTTAGCTAACAAATAATTCCACACTGTTGATGTTTCTAATGAATTAAAAAGATGGATTAAAGAACTATAAATCCAAACACAAAATATTTCTGATTAATGAGACACACAATATCTATTTCAACCCATGTTATATTAGAATAAATTATTTTCAACCCATATGAGCACTCATTTTTAAGATTTTATATATTTATATTCATTATAATATTATTATGAAATTTTTAGTCAAAAACATTAATGATTGTTCTTACAAAAAAATGTTCCACATTGTATAGTCTCTTATAAAATCATTATTTTATAATTATAAAAAATTAATTTGAAAAAATTAATTTAATTTTTTATTTATAATTTTATAAAATCCATAAGATGATTTATTTTATTTTCTAATAAAATAATTTTTAATGAAAATTGAAAATACTAATTTTATTAAAAATTTAAATTTTGTGAATAATCAAAAACATAAATTATATTTGGAATAGTTTTTAAAATATAATTAATTAATGATTACTTAAAATGAAATAAATATTTTCTAAATGCTCTTAATTATTCATTTATGTAAAAATAAATTTATAAATTAAAAATGAATTTTTTAGAGAAATATTTTTTCGACGCGTTTTTATGGTTTATTTTTAAAATATTTTTTTCATCATTTTTTCTAATATTTAAAAATTAATTCTATATTTGAAAAAAATAGATCCATATTAGTAATTTATTTCCATTTCATTTTTTTTTCTATGTTAACATTATCCATAATAATTATTGTCACCATGATTTTTGGTAAATATAACACTATGATATTTTATGAGATATATTTTTTAATTTATTTGATTCCATGTGTTTTGCGCTATAGTAAGATATTCATTCACGACAAGAAAAAGCTTCTTAGATTTTTCATTATAAAACACTATGCTTATATTTTCTTACACACAAGTTAGAGTTATTTTGATTGATTTTATTTCATTGAAGATTGAGATTAAGCGGAAAACTAAATATTATTATACCTTATATCCTAACCATTATGATAATAAGTATGAAAATTATTGAATGAATTATGAAAATATTAATTACACAAGTATATATAATTTATTATTTTGTGAAAAATTATTTATAAAATAAAATAAAATCCTTTTTTAAAGAAAATTAATTTTTTTTTAAAATTTATTTAATTAAAAACAAGTGATTATATAAAATAAACCAATAACACGTGATTAATTTTATTAGTGAAACATATATTTAATATATTCAATATAATGATTATAAATATCCTTATATGTTTTCAAGTCTTTATGTATGAAAAAATTCAATTTTTTTAACAAAACATATATTTTTTTTAAATCTCAATTGCCTCATTTTGATGGAGAAACCATTTTAAATATATGTTTTGAAACATTGGGTTGTATTTTTTAAAATGAAAATATTTTTTAAGGTGGGATTTAAAAATTTACTTTTTTTTTATTATTTTCATTTTTCTTCTAAATTTTACATTTTGAAAGATTATAAAAATAATAATTCATTTTAATTGAAAACTTCATTTTTATCAAATTTATTTTTAGTCATAAATTATTTCATTAATGGTTTTAAAAGATAAATATTTTATATTTTTATCATTTAAAATAATGAATTTACTTTCAATTAATTTTACCTAGAATTTTGATTTTAATTAATTCAATCTTTTTCACTATTTTATCATTAAGAACAGTTTTCTCATTTAGACTACATGATTAATTAATAATTTAATTACTTAAATATATGGTTATTGAAATGATAAAAATGCATTCCATATTTAGAATCAGTGAGTCCAATTTACGTAAATATCTTAATTTTCTTTAGTGTAATTACGATAAGTAACTTCAATATTTTTTTATTCGTAAAGTAAATTGTTAAATCAACTAATTAAATGAGAAAATAATATAATATAATTACACTAACACATGTATTTTTCTAATTGGATTAGTGTATCTCGACCTATATCATCTTAGAGTAATCAATGTATCCTTTTGATGACTCTTGGATGAGATCAAAAAATTAAATATATTTTATTTCATTATTTGTTAAATATGTATTACTATTATATTAATAAATATATCATTATAATTTTAATGTTCTATAGAATATAAAGTAGAATATAAATTCATAATTTAATAAAAATTAATTTTTTTAGTAGTGGAAATTTATTTTTAATATATAGGATGTAATTAATTATCTCAAAAGCTTAAACAGTGATAATTATTTAATTAATGAAATATGATTCAAATATTTATAATTGGATTGATAATAACAATTAAAACAAAAAAACAGTTGAAAAAAATCTATTTGGTCACGTATCTAGCAACCAAAATTGCCCAAGGGACTAATTATTGACCACTCGGCAACACATGTAAAAGGTTATGAATCATATAATATTTTATTTAAAGTGATGTCAAAGTTGTGACATTAATATTTTAATAAATATAACATTTTTAATATAGGATTTTTAAGAAGATATATTTGATTATAAATATTCCACTTAAATATAAACTAATTATATTATTTATGGTATTTTTATTTTTAAATTTGACCCAAAAAACAAATATAATAAATAATTACACAAAACTAATGTAGTAATTATTTTATTAATGGAAATATCTATTTAATGTTATAAAAAATAATAAAATAAATATAATTTTCATAATTAATATATATATAATTTTATATATTTCCATCAATCCATAGGGATATAATAAAATATTTTTTTAAAGGATAACATCTCATCTTGTTATTATTAATAATCCTGGAAATAAATACTGCCAAAATTGACATTATTAATATTATTTCAAAATAATGATTTATTAAATTATTTAAAAATCATAAAACATTTTAAAAAATATAATATAATTATTAAATGGTCTAAAATGTCCTAAATAGTTTATTTATGTTTTAATTGACAAAAAACAAAAGAATACACAGTTTCAATATTTAATTATTAGTTAAATTTTTAAAATTAAAATATAATAATTAATGGTTAATTTAAATGATAAGGTTTAAATTGATAGGAAAACATTTGTAATTTTTTGGATTATGATATTATAACCATATCTCATTTCATTCTAAAAAATAGTACATTTCAGAGTATTATTTAAGGATTTTGATTTTATTATAAAATAATATTTTGGAGATTCTAAGAATACCCCCACGTCAATCTTAAAAGGGAACCTCCTACATCACTTCTTCCCTTAACCTTTATAAAAGTCATGTTCTTTTTATTACATTAATACATTATTTAATGACATAAAATTACAGTTAATAAAACCCTAAATATTGACATGTATAGTTTCAGGGGAAATTAGGAACATTTCATAACAATATAAAACATGAAATACAATATTGTTATTGAAAACGTCCTTTATATGACCACAACATTCCTTCATACTTGTCATTGTAAGGGATTACCTTGGGAGATACATAGAAAATAGTGACATATAAAGCCTTGTAAAGGAATAAAAATTGAATAACATGGGGAAGACAACACATGTAAGATAATATACATATTTATGGAGTATAAAAGTAACATGAACTTAAATTCCTGACATAACATAGTAATCATAACATGGAAATGTGGTAACACATTTCATCAAAAGTAAAGGCTAAAATTAGAAGACATAATAGTGAAAAAAATTCAATAATTTATTCAAGTAAACCCTTGTCCTAACATTTCGTATGATGATACTAACCATTTTACAATGTATTCGAACAATATATAATTCTAGGTGCACCCATTACCTTCATTTCAATCTCATGCTATTGTTTGCCACATAGATAATAATGCATTGATTCATTAAACATTATTTTTATTCAAAAATAAAGTATTTTTGAATAAAAACATTTTGGTCCTTAATAAAATGGTATATGCATATAAATGTGAACACCCTTTATTGGTAATAGGTAGGGTTTTCACTAAAATAGTTGTTTTCGAATGGAGATTCACGGTGTAATTTCAGCACCCCAGTGGTGTGACATAAAAATTCATAAAAAGGGTTGATGAGAGTAAAATAGGTCTATCATAATATATACATGAAATGGAATGTCATATTATTATATAAATACATCTTCCACCATAAGAAATTTGTAAATAGATGGCATAACATAATAACGAAAAATAATGAAAGAGGAGAGATGGAATAACTCTTATGAAAATTTGGTACGGTAACAGGTGTATGTGGGAGAGATTAATGAGATATAAATGGGTCCATCATAATTCAAATATAATATGTCATGTATCTGGGAGGTGAGAAAACAAACCCTATTATTTTTAAATGAAATTTAAATGGTGTAACAATATAAGGATACATAGATAAAAATGAGAATAGATGGAACCCTTACGTTGATTGTCTGACTTAAAAAACGTAAAGAGGAGATTTTTTAGAGCTTGGGAACCTTGGGAGGATTCTAGATAGATTAGTACATAGTAAGGTTGTTCTCAAAGTATTTGTATTAAAGGGAATTGGGATCTTGGTTTGCTTAATAAAAAAATGAGACAGGAATTCATTAATATTACACAAACATAGGTTTTGGAATCTATATA
This sequence comes from Viscum album, assembly GCA_963277665.1. NCBI lineage: Eukaryota > Viridiplantae > Streptophyta > Magnoliopsida > Santalales > Viscaceae > Viscum > Viscum album. Next base: position 1,239,858,020 of record OY728126.1, on the reverse strand, counting down.
AAAAAATATTCAAAACAAAAAACATTACCCTAGTCTTTTACAGTGTTATCTTCCAAATAAGTGTGAAAATTTTTATTTTATATTGCGATGGGACAAATATAATAAAATATTTTGGTTGCTTATATAGAGGCGTATCACAGTATTATAGAAATGAACATAAAATCATAAAATATATTATACATTTTGGAGGAATCACTTTGGCTCTTTAAAATAAGTAAAAGAAATATAAAATCACATTATTATAAATTTAAAATATATATTTGGCCAAATATATCTTTTATATTGTTTATTTTATCACTATTGCACCATTATGGTGTCATAAAACACAATATATATTTATATAGTATTTAATTTTTACCCAAAAATTTGATTATATCTAAAAATTATGTAAAATCAAGCATTGGATAATTTTGGTCTCCTGCTTCCAAAAATAATATTCATTTAATCAAAATAATATTTTAAATATTTAAATTCTCAAATTAAAAATTAAAAATGACAATTATATAAAATTGATTCGTTTTGGAAAAATCAATTTAAAACATTAATTAAAATTACATTTAGCATCACAAACATTAATTATCATTTATATTTATTAAAAGTAAATTATTAATAATATTTAATTAATTTTTTTTGTTCATTCCTTAAAATAATTTTCTTAATTCAATTTCAATATTAACCAAATATACTATTTATTCATTAAAATAATACAATAAAAGTGTATTCATTATTCAATAAAAACTAATGTACATAATCATAATGATAATGTCATGATACATATCTCTTTATCAATCCAGCATATTCCATAAGTGTGAGCACTATGATGGTGAGTCTTTCACGGGGTCGTTTGGTGAACATGGTCTTAGTCGTGATATCATTTAGAACAAACTTCTCATGTAAAAAGTTTCATTCAAGATTAAGTAGTTGGATATAGACATGGGCTTGGTCTAGGGAAATGTTTTTAAATTTTATTTCGCATAAATGATCTGATAAATTGGCTTTATAGGGAACGATCCTACTGTTTGAGGTAATCCAAACCTTTTCTTGTGTTAAAAGGATTTGCTAAAAACATTATTTATAATATTCATGTGATCACTGTTCAATAACATATTTATTAATTGAAATTATAATTAACAGTCATTTAAATCCAAAAGGATATAATAAATAATAGAGGGAAGGTATTTTTTATATCAATTTTACATAACTAGACAATAAATTAAATAAAATGAGAATTATCACATATAATTGTTTAGGTTGTTACAATCTTCTCTAATTAATAAATTCCACCCCCAAAATTTTCATTTTCCACATTAAAATATATGATAGTATCTTTATTTTATCACCTCCTATGGTTCCCATGTTGTGTCATCAATATTTAGGTTTCCCTACAATACTTTTACCAGGTTCATTGTCTTGTTCGTAGAACATTTTCTCTATGATATAATATCATTACTCGATTCTCCTCATTATACAGGTCATTATCCAATGGTGGAACCTCTAGATTCAGTACATGAGAGGGGTCTGCTATGTAAATTCTCAAGGGGTATATAATATATCATGTAGTTGATATAGATTTGGTGGGAGTGCTATGTAGTATGCCACCACTTTGATTCAATCAAGGAACTTAAAAGTGCCATTGTTTGTGGGACTAAGCTTTCTCTTTTTCCCAAATCTAATTTATCTCTTACATGTATATATGTGGAGTAATATCATGTCTCCATCATCAAACACTATACCTTGTAGAAAAATCCCATCATATATTTTCTGTAATTTCTGAGCAACCTTGATTACATCTGAATTGTATTAACCTTCTCCACTATATCCTCAACCATTTCCAGACCTATCAGTTTCCATTCCCAAAATTCATCCAATCATGCATGCGTTTTTAACCTCTTCACATAACGTGATTAATAATATGGAATTTGGGTTCTTGAGTGGAAACTTTTGTTGTAAGAGAACTCAAAGAGAGGAAGATGTTTATCCCATCCTCCTTTTATGTATATTGACCATGTTCTCAACATGTCCTCAATTGTATGGATAGTCTGCTCAAATTGGCCCTTAGTTTGAGGTTGATAAGTCATGCTGAAATTTAACATAGTACTCCAATCATGTTGGATACTCTTCTAGAACATAAAAGTGAATATTAGTTCATGAACAAATACAATTGATATTAGGAAACCATGGAGCCTCACCCCTTCTTTGATGTGTATCTATGCAATCTGATCCAATGGGAAATCCTCTCGAAACAAATAGAAGTGTGCAGTCTTTGTACGATGATCCTGAACAACCAAGATAGAATTGTTTCTTCTAGATTTCTTTGAATCCCAGTGACAAAGTCCATGGTGATGTTTTCTAATTTCCATGTAGTTATGAGTAATAGTTGAAACATTCATTTAGATTTTTTCCTTTATTCATTCAAATTATATTATATGAGATATCTTGATGTAGATTATGTGATATAATTCATCATTTTTTCCCACCAATAGTGTTCCTGGAGGTCTCGGTTATGCTTTTATGGTAGATAGAGAAGGTTGAGCTTTGTGAATCATCCAGCATCTCCTTCTTTAAGAAATGATTTGATGGAACACATAGTCTTCACCCAAATCATACAACACCTTCTTCATTAACATTGAACTCCAATGATTTACCTTTTTAAATAGGTTCCATAGTCATTTATATTCTCACATCATCTCTTTGAGCATCCCTTAACCTCCCCCTAATAAATTGTTGAGAAATAATTTGTGAAAGGATTTGTAATTTTCCTTCCATTATAATTCCCATGTATATCCTATTGAAGTCTTTGAAAATATGATCCTTCTCAATTCTCATCAATGAAAGAGTTTATGGATCTTTTTGACATATAGCATATTCTTCTTTATTATCATTCCCCGAATGGTAGTAAATTGAGAATTCATAGGCTTTGATAATCTTTAACCATATTCGTTGACGTATTTTTAATTATTTTTGTGTGAATATATACATGATTATTTTTTTATCCCCATATATATATATATATATCAAAATTCTCCAAAAAGAGGTAATGTTGCCAAATTTTTAAAATGAAGATAACTACAGCCAACTCTAGATCATGTTTTGGATTGTTCGATGCATTAACTTTCAAATTCCATGAAGTATAGGCAATATTGTATTTTCATTTTTCATCAACTCAAAGTTGAGGCCCTTCTTCGAAGGATCACTGAATACCACAAAAATCTATCCACTTTTGTGCAGTTTGAACATGGGTGTTTTGATAATCCTCCCTTTTAACTTATTGAATCTCTATTTTCATTCATCATTCCAAGAATACATGACCCCCTTCCACATTAGCTTGGTCATAGGGTTTGACAATCAGGATAAATTTCTCACAAATCAATAATAAATACCCACATAATCCAAGTAAACTATGGATATTTTTCACAGATATTGTCCTCGAACATCCTATAATTTCATCTTTCTTTGATGGTTCCATAGATATCCCATTATTTGTGATGATATTCACCAAGAAAGATACATTATTTAAATTTAAATCATATTTTCTACACTTGGCATAATGATTTTCTTTTCATAAGGCTATTATAATAGTATATAAATACCCCACAATCACATTCTTACTTATGGAGAATATTCTAATATTATCAATAAAGACTGCCAGAAAAGTTTATAGGTAATCTCTAAATACTCTATTCACCAAGTACATGAAGATTTCTAGAGAAATAGTGTGTTAGAATATCATCACTATAAACTCATAATGCTCATTCCTTATACTAAATGATGTCTTGGTGATATCCTCCTTCTTCATCCTTCCGTGGTAATATCCCAATAGTATATCCACCTTGAAGAATTATTTTTCTCCATATATCTGATCTAATAAGTCATCAGTTCTTTGAAAACGGTACTTTTTCTTTTTCATTATTATGTTGAGATCATGATTAACAATGAAATGGCATATTAACCCGTACTTTTTCATGATGAGGAGGACTGGAGAACCCCATGGTGAAGTAATTGGGTGTATAAACCCTTTATCCGGTTTCTCATGTACTTGATTCTTTATCTCCTCAACATCCACAAAAACCATTAAATATATAGTCTTTTATTGGAAATGATCCAGATATTAGATAAAAGGATTATTAAACACATCTTCTAGAAGGAAGAATCGAAAATTCTTCAGGAATCACATCAATTAATTCCCTCACAATAGGCATGACATTGAAGATGATTCCTTCCTTTTGACTCAATCATTTGAGCAAGATACACATGCACATGTGACACTAATTGTAAGAACCCAGTTCTTATTCATGAGGTATGGGTTTCTTCTTTTCCGTTTTCCTTTGTTATTTTTTGAAAAAATAAAGAAAAGAGGGAAAAATCCATAAAAACTTTTGGTACAAGACGTGAACTATTATACACACCATATACGTTGGTCGTGTGTGATAAGTACACAAGGTGTGTAGTCCTGTCGGCGATGAAGGGTGTAAAAATTGACTACACACCATGTACATAGTATATACAGAATGTGTAATCAGTCTGAAGGTGAACAGTAATGTGGTGGTAGTTACCACTAGTGGAATGACAATATATGTCGTGTACTCAGAAATACACATCATGTAATCATGTCAAATGATGAACAGTGAGGTGGTGGAATGTGGCTACCAGAGGAACAGTTAAAATATCAGAAAGTACACGCCATGTACTTGAGTGTACACGCAGTGTAGTTTGTTTTTTTCACTTAAAATAGGTAGTAGTGTCCTCTTTCAATAGAGGAATCTTAGAACGCAAGGAGGGCATGGGAGAGATGTTCGAACCATGGAAGAGCTCTCGACCGCACATCAGAACTCATATTTCTTCACTGAAGGTCTCGATTGAACCATGTGTGTGAGCTCCTCACTCTTCTTGAACCCTTCCTTCAAATTATTTCTCGAGTGGAAGTTATTTGGGTTTGAATGTGTTTTCATTTTTCCCAGATCTAAATCATTCTTAGATGTTTCGGAAGGCATTGTTCACGTATATTGATTAGAGGAGATCAATGTAGGTGGTCTGATGTTTAATTCCAACTAAGGTGTGGTTTTTGTGTACTGTTGTGCTACGCGGCCATGTTTGGGGCGTCGTATGGTTGAGGCCGTGACTAATTAGATATATCGAAATGCATATATAATCTAATGGTAATTATAAACTACTGTCTAGGACAATTGCTTGGATACAGGGCCACCCCGTGGGTGTAGTTCCCTTGTTTAGCTGTTTGTCTAGGATACCCGAGGGTAAACTACGAACATAGCATGATTTGAATTTTCTTGAGAGGAAATGTATATAAATTGATTTCTTATGTGTTGGGATTGGCCCTGTTACTTTCTTAGCCTGAGAGAAGTGTTTTGTTTATCCTGAGGGAAAGTGTTTGTTTATCCTGAGGGCAATGTTTTATATTCCTGAGGGCAGATGCTTCTGTGCCTGAGGGAATTATCTCATACTCCTGAGGAAAATATTCATTATGCATGTGGTAAATCACCTGAGGGTTTCTATTCTAATTACCTGAGGGTATATGTTTTCATGTCTGAGGACTCTGTTTACTTTGCATATTCACTATGGTGATTTCACATGTTATATCTACCATTCTAAAGCATAGGCTTGGTATCGTTTACCTTCTACATGTTGAGTAGCTGTTTTGGTTTATCTGTGGAACTATTTAAGAGATTGTTGGTTGAGGTTGAGTCTCAAGAACTTTTAATTCAATTATATTTAATTTTTAAATAAAAATTAAATGTAAATGGAACTGGTAGGAGTAGCTGCATTTGATTAATTTATAGTTTACTGGATTTTCATTACTGCACACTACTATCGAACAAATTCACTGATAGTTGGTCATAGGACTTTGGCGGTTGCCTACTGGGATTTTTTCTCACACTGTGTTTGGGTCATGTCTTGGCCCAAACAAATTATATTGTTGCAGGTGTGGATAAGGGTAAGGATCCCTACATAGGTACTTATTGTTGCAGGGGAGTAGGAGAGCATGGGACCAAGCTTTGGCTTACGATGCTGCTGAGTTCCTGTTGTGTTGTTTTAGTTTTTCTTTGTTGTACTTGTGCCTTGTACTGTATTATTATAGGTTGTAGTGTATCCTGTTCTGACTGCTTTCATAGATATAGGGACATATTTCATTATTATATATATATATAACTATTTTAATAGTTTACATCTGTATTATTGTTCACTTTAGATTCTTATTGTTTACTGTTTCTGCTTTTAGTATGTTTCTATTTTCTCCACTACTCTACACTTTGACAAATGAGGTCATAGTTTCCCCAAAATCAGACCTAGGTCATCACTGTTAGTCGGTATCCTCTTGTGTATGGGGAAATCTGTGTGAGGTGTGGTGAACAACCGGGTTCGGGGCACCCGTGGTGTCGCACCCGGATTTAGGTTGTTACAATGTGGTATCAGATGGATTTTTCTTTTCTTTGGGTTATTTTATTATTTGGTGGTGATGGAAAGAGATATATTTTAAGGGATTTTCTAATAACTGTGGTCGAGAGTATCTACCCCATGTATAGGAAAAGGACAAATTTTCTCGAATTAAATTGTGATTTTTTGTTTATGTTTTTTAAAATTGATTTGATTTTCACCGTTGGGTGACGCACTTGATGTGTGTCGTCTATATTTTTTTACTAGGGATCTATTTATTTGCAACCTGATGAGATGAAGGTATGCCAACTCATGCATTATTTGGGCACATGTTAGACACAGTCCATTAAAAGTTCTCATGCCATGTAGTTGAATTACAAATTGCATGTTGTTGTGATTGATGTTGTGATAGAAAATGCATGCAGTTGTGATAGGTACCTTGATAGATATGACCACTTTTGATAGGGTATTGCTACATGGTATGGATGGGTTTATGGATGATAAACATTGGTTCCTGAGAAGTACTGGCTCTCCTGGATCAGAATTTATCGGATCATGATCCAACAATTTTTGTGGTGTTTAGTACTATAATGTTAATGGTTGGGAGTTAATCTTTGGTTTGTGGGGATTATGAGCCCCCACGGATCAAAATTTGGAATACCGATGCTTGAAATTTAAGGAAAAAGTTCTCCAGAGTAGTTTTAGAGGCCTACTGTCTAGAAACCCAGACAACATGACCTGTGGTTTTATGAACACAACCCATGTACTCTTCTGTTCGAGAAGAAATGCAAAAAGTTTAAGTACATCTTGTGTACCATATGTACACGCCGTATAGTTTCTGACTGTGTCATAGGATGTGTAGACAGAAACAGATGTTTGGAAAAATCAAAGGGTACATGTCATGTACCGATTGTACATGATGTGTTGTGTCAACCCTATGTCCACCGTGTAACTAACAACACCGGTGGAGAAATCTGAGCTTATACACGTTGTGTTAATGACGAACACACTGGGTAGTTTAACCTGGGAATTTGTCCCTGTAACTAACAACACAGTTCATTATTTTCCTTTATAGTACATGTCGTGTCCATCTCGAACACGCCGTGTAGTGTGACCCGTCTGTCTGGTCGTGTCTTGATCAACACCGGTTGGTGATGCTCTTCTAGTAGACGTCGTGTACTTGAGGGACATGCCATGTAATTTTGACTCGTGAAAGACAGTGTGGACCTGGCCATGTGGCTGGGGAACTGGGGTAGTGTACACACTGTGTGTGGGTGTAACATGTCGTGTAGTGTTAGCCGAGTAGTCGGTCGTGTAACTTACAAACACGAGCAGTTGGAATAAAATTTGTACTTTCCGTGTCTATCTGGAACACTTCATATATAGTTATCCGTGTACCCGGCCGCGTAATGGACAACACAGGAAAGTGACGCTTGTCATGTATATGTCGTGTAGACCTTATACACGTCGTGTAGTATCATTCAAAAGAGATTTGTCTGGATAATCTGTGTAGAAGGACTCGGGCAGGGGAAAAAATTTAAGTGCACACCATGTGTGTGAAAATCACGCTATGTGTTTGGGGTGTTACATGACCAGTTTTGGCAGAAGTACATGCCCATGTGAAAGACTTGAGGGAACATGTTGTGTGGTTATTATAAATGTCGTGTAATCATGTTATGTAAAACATGAATGTTTTCAGTCCTTGATGATCTTAATCTATGGCGTATGTTTGACCTTATAGAGTCATGTCACCAAGACGACCTCAAGTTATTCTCCAAAAGAGTGGCAATGAGTATACTACAAAGACTATAGGCCATGGGCTACTGATGGATGATCCAACAGTTCTAGATGTAGTACCAGCAATTATACCAGACACAGGCACATAGGCGCAATTCCATTAAGGCTTCATGTGGATCATGAAGACCTTCAATGGTGCACTGATGGCTACCACATCTATGGAACAGATGATGCGTATATTCTAGAAGTAGCATCCTCCTACATTTTTTGGGGATGGTGGACCACAGGCTACAGAGTATTGGATGGGTTATATGCATACTATCTTCGAGAATCTGGAGATGCCTCCAGGGTAGAGGGTCAAACTCGCTACATTCATGATGCGTGATTCTGCCAAGAGATGTTGGGATGTCACCACCCCGACTGAGCATCACTGAGGCATGGCATGGGAGGATTTTTAGGAAGTCTTCTATGAAATTTTCTTTCTAGGGAAGCTTAGGGAAGATCGAGCTTGAGAGTTCATGAATCGGCAGCAAGGCGATATGTCAATGATGGACTATTCTACCCACTGCACTAAGCTACAATGATTTTCACCTGTTTTGGTGGGAGATGAGACGTTGAGGGCTCAAAACATTATGGATGGTCTTCGATATGACATCTGAGCACTGGTGACTATTTTTAGGTTTCCTATTGTTCATGTTATTGTGAACCAGGCACTGATTACTGAGTGGAACCTAGGAGAAGCTAGTGGTATAGGCTAGGGTGGTATGGCACCAGTTTCTAGTAATATTTCTACTGGTAAGAGGAAGAGGCATATGGGTTTCCCTCATGATGGAAATACTGGATAGAAGAATTCTTCAGGTGGCCAGGTGATGTGCTACCAGTGCGTTAAAGAGGGGCACGAGAGGCCTCAGTGTCCACGTGACTTAGTGGAGTGTCGATCTTGCGGTAAGATGGGTCATTTGTAGTGCTTCTGTAGGGTGTTTCCACTTGTGTCTAGGGAGAGGTGTTCTATTCAGACTCCTCATGCAGAAGCAGGGCCAGTAGCTTCTAACAAGTTAGGTAATTGGAATATGTTAGGATGTACAGGCCATGGTGGTGGTCGTGGCCATGGTAGAAAAACACCAGGATCTCAGAGACAGTAGGGCGGGTCAGCTCAGGGTATCTAGGCTGAGTCATAGGGTTGTGTCACTGGAAAACCATATGAAGTGCAACAGACCCAATAGAATCAGGATCCCGAACCTTCCACTATCATAGGCACTATTCTAGTTGCTTCTGTTTTTTCATCCATACTTTTTGATACTGGCGCAACACATATCTTTTTATATGTTCCCGTTTTGGAGAGCCTTGGGCTCTATGTTTCCTCATATTCTGATATTATGATTCTAGACACTCCATTGGGGATTAGAAAAACAGGTGTGCATCGGTGCAGGGAGTTCCACCTAAAGGTTTGTGGGTGTCACTTTCTATGGGACCTCTAGGTCATAGTGATGACGAGCTTTGACGTCATTCTCAGGATGGACTGGTTGGTACCCTTTCACGCCTTTTTAGATTGTTATCATTTCAGGGAGAGTTTCACATCACTAGAGGGTAGAGAGTTTATTTACAAGGGAAAATGGGATGTCTAGGCGAGCCGAGCTCGACCTGAGCATAATGGGCGAGGTGGGGTGACAATCCAGATTGTGGGATTGTATCTGGATGACCAGGGAACATGTCAGAAGGATTTCCCTCCAGTGGTTGATCATTTCAGGGATGTCTTCGTGGAAAAAAATTCAGGACTACCTCTCGATCGAGAGGTGGATTTCTCTATTGAGTTTGTTCTAGGAGCGGCCCCATTGTACATTCCTCTTTATAGGATGGATACACCAGAGTTGCAAGAGCTCAAGAAATAGTTAGAGGAGTTACAAGCAAAGGTATTCATAAGACCCGGTACTTCTCCTTCGGGTTCGCCTGTCCTGTTTGCTAAGAAGTCATATGGTACCCTTAGAATTTTTGTTGATTATCAGAAGATTAACCAGTTGATAGTCAAGAACCGATATCCCTTACCAAAGATTGATTATCTTTTTGATAAACTTCGAGGATCATGAGTGTTATCGAAGATTGAATTGAGATCCGGATATCATCAATTGCGTGTTAGACCATCAGACATACCGCTTACAACATTTTGGAGAAGATATGGTCTATACGAGTACTTTGTCCTGTCATTCGGACACATAAATGTGCAAGTAGTTTTCATGGATCTGATTAATCATGTGTTCTACCAATATTTGGATTCTTTTGTGGTAGTCTTCGTTGATGATATCTTGGTGTACTCTCACACTCAACACGACCTTGCTAACCATGTTGAGATCATACTGAGTACTCAGATAGAGAAACAAAAATATTCTAATCTCTCAAAGTTCCACTTTTGGATAGACCAGATACACTTCCTGGGTCATATCATCTTGGAAGCAGGAGTTGTAGTGGACCTAGAGAATGTGAGAGAAGTAGTTTCTTAGGAGCATCCTCTATTTTAAATATGGATTTTTTTTGGGATGACTGGTTATTACAGGTGATTTATACATTACTTAACCCGCATAGCAGCGCCATTGACGGGTTTGACTAAGATGGATGTGAATTTCGTTTTGTCAGAAACTTGCGAGACAGCCTTTCATGAGATAATGGGTAGGTTGACAACATCACCAGTCCTGATACTTCTAGAGAAAAGGAAGAGCTATATAGTTTACTGTGATGCATATAACGACCCATACTTTACATACATTGTTAATACTTCAAAATTGAAGAACACTTATTACAACATATGACGAAGCCACAAAGGACCATATAGGTATAGTGTCTTTAGAAACTGGGAAATATAAACAACTGGTTCATAAATCTTCTACAGTGTCTCCCATTTATTTCATCATATCTAGGGTCCCTTTTAGCATATTCTACTTAATATCCATCTTCCTGACCTGGGGAAAAGAAAACATACAAAAAAGGGTGAGCTCAAATGCTCAGCAAGGGCAAATAAAGGAAATAAAAATCATATCATATCTTTTTGAAAATCATAACCTGCAAAAGAGATCATAATATCTTAACATGGAATAAATCATAGAAGTGAGAATGAGATCCCCATAATCATAACATAAAACTTGAAACTTTGTGTCATGCACACATAATCATGGAAAATCATTTCTTGTTAGTCATGACTCATTTCCAAGACTATCTTAGCAGACAAAGTCCATTTCTGAACCGAGTTCACTCCTCATTTCAGTCATGTATCACTGAACCGAAATAACCTTCTGTTCCAGCCATGTCTATCTCATGAGATATAAATCTTTACCCAATGCATTGGAGGGAGATATAGGTCCCACCCATCTTATAATGAATCCTTTCTTATGTGTTCCACATAATCATAAATCATACATCATCGCATAACACATGTAATAAAAATGGGATTCTTGAAACATCATGACATCATAAAACAAATCATATAAGGTAAATGACTTCAGAAAAATAATTCCCTCACAACATAATCAAATCAATGTAATAATAGGGATAAAAACAGAACCCTGTATTATCTTAGATGGAAAATAATTTTGATAAAACACTTGAACTCCATTCTTGAGGAAAATATCCTTTCTACTTCAAAAACATTTTCTTTTCTTAACATGTCATACAATTTTAAACTAAAAGAAGTTGATTAAAAATAAAGTTGAAAACTTGTAAAGGAAGATTCTTGAAAATAATGTTTTAAAAATCCATTCATGCCATATAAGTTAAAAAAACATTCTTCGTACTTTTGTCGGAAAAGTCAAAAAGTACCTCGTACGAAAAACGACAAAAGATTCATTTCATATGCTTTACTAAAAACTCACCGAAGGGTAAAATTGGAATTAAACAATTGTAGGTGGATGGAAATAATATTTCATATTGAGTAAACATGGATGTGGATGATAAAATACACCCCAGTAAATACCAAAGTATAAACAATCTCGGATAAAAATGAGATTGTGATATTTCCCTTACCTTAGGTCCGATTTGCTTTGTACGTGTCCAAAGCTCCTGTATAATGGTTTAAATAATGTTATTTACTTATTCCAGAATCATACATATTGATATGATATCATATATGGTCATATTCTTAGCTTCTTATTAGTAATATTTCATTGTTACTTGTTACTCGGGTCTTTATTGCCTTTTGTTCTTATGCGTGTTTTGCCGAATAAATTCTTATTCTTATTTTAAGGTTATAGATACCTTATATCCAGAATGGTATTAGTGTAACATATATCATATTTATTCATTCAATTCATTTATATATTTACTATGTAATGATGATCATGTAGAACAAGTCGCATCACATCGTGGAGACGGTATTCCGTACGTACGCACGAGCGATGATATTGTTCCCATGATCGTGGAATTGTATTTAAGTGTATTTATACTATTTAATTATCAATATCACTTTATAATAATCATATATAGTTACTCATTACACCATTATACCCATCCTTGTAAGGTGATGGTGGAAAATAGATTACACCACGGCGTGGAGACGGTATTCCGTACGTACGCACGCGCGGTGATTTCATTTTTCCGTAGGATGGATAGAAGGTGAATTAGGGTTGTTTCATATTTATAATAACATATCATTATGTAAGTAATACTGATGTTATTACTTTATCATCAAACAACTAAAGAAGAAGAAGTTGAAGAAGAAAGAAATTGAAAATATCGGTAATGGATATTACATCTTCTTTGAAACGCCTCATTGAATCCTCCACTTAGGGAACTAAGATTGGTCTTTGAAGAAGACCAGGACCTCTAGGATTATTCTAGGGAAGTGGAGAAGGGATTTTGGCAGGGGTTTTCCGAGCTTGAAGGCTCAATGTGGTGTGAGGAAGAGGGGGAGGAGGTCCCCTTTTATAAGGGAGGAGAGGGGCACCTTAGGAATATCTCAAAATATTATTTTATATTAAAATCAAAATCGGTTTATAATGGTTCCAAAGAGTCTTATTTCGAAAGTAAAGTGGGGATGGGTCGAAATCCTATCAACCAATAGGATTTAGATAAGTTTAGGTTATTATTTTAACCTTATCAATTATATTTAACTCTAAGTTAAATAATTTAACTTTTACCGTGTCTTTTTGTTTTCTTACACTATATGGTTAATACACTTATTATAACATGCCAAACGAACCCCAAGTTGTTTATTATTAATATATATATCATTATCTAAGTCATTTGGCCGAACCTTAGAATTTTAGGAATAAAATAACAATTAATAATATAATATTTTATTTAAAAACTATTTTGTGTCAATTTTGTCACTATTTGATATATGATTTTTGTGAAAGTCATAACAGAATTATATGTTCGAACCAAGTTGATTAAATAAACACTAATATATCATAGTAACCTAGAAAATTATTGGAATTCATAAAAAGTCTCAAATTACATTTATTTGGTCATTTATAACATTAATTATGTTAACATTTCCTTAAAAGGGTAATTACTGCATCATCGTTGTGTCATAAATAAATTAATTTATTTAATGTCTAAAAATTATAAATAAAATATCATTATGTAGGAAATCGTTTTAGATTTCTAATGAATATTCATAATCGAATTTATCTTATGTATAAACCCATATTAAAAATGTTTTAGTTATTAAACTTTGATTTTAACTATTTTAACTATTCATTAAATAAAATAATATTAAATGTCATAATCTAATCCAAGTGGACCTAAATGGTCATATTATATTTATAAGGTTGTTTTTGGTCGAATTACACTTATCCAATAGAATTAGGACATGTGTTAGGGTAATAGTAATATCATATTTACCCTTAGTTACCCTATTTACTATTAACCGCGGTAAAAAAAGTAAAAAGTTACTATTCACCAAAAAAATATTTTTATCTCATTGAACCAAATTTTACTTACTGATATCAACCGTGTCTGTCGGATTTTCGAAATTCCATTCACAGAAGCGGTAAAATTAAGTTTTATGCAAAATTCAGTTTTTATCCTACCACTTAGTGGTTTCACTATTCATCAAAAATTGAATGTTTTCAAAAAAATACCAAAATTTCACCGTAGGCTAATTTCGATATTCCGAATCCAAAAATGAAGTCCATTTTGAAAAATAAAATTTATAAAATTTCAAAAAGTGGTTATTACTATTCATAACGGCTAGTTTTAATAATATTTTTATAGCATATCGTTGTTTAGTGAAACTCGGTATTGCGTACGACGCAAGCTATCGAGGAAGGTCACGATTTTGTGTAAATCAAGCCAAGCAAGTGTTGTGTAGAAAAAGATTCCATTGATGATTTATATAACATAAAAGTCTCAGGTGTTACAATGCATCAGGTATTGGGCTGAGATCAATGTTGATGTTGGGAGAATGAGTAGTTGTGTGCAGTTCTTGGAAGTTGTAATCACATGAGAGGAATTACCCGACGCATGATCTCGACTTGGTTGCAATTGTTCACGCGTTACGTTGTGGGAGACATTATCTCTTGGGAGAACATTTTCTGGTGTTTACGGACCACAAAAGTCTGAAATATATCATTACCCAGCCTGACATGAATCTAAGATAGCGAAGGTGGGTTTAATTCCATTAGTCCTTCAGCTTCGAGCCTTCTTATACACCTGTTTAGGGTAACACAGTTACTAATTCACTGAGTAGGAGGACTCAGGTACAGGCAGTTTAGGAGGTGAGCAGTGAGTGGCAGCTCATGGATTTGTTCTCTGGGATGCATTTGGAAGTGCATGATATTCATGGGAAAGCCTATCTTTCTTCCTTAACAGTGAATTCTACCATTCTGTATTGAGTGAGGATGATGCATCTATAAGATTTGGAAGGCCTAGTTCTACAGGAGTAGGTGAAAAGTGAGGACCCTCCTCTCAGTTGGACGATAGGAGACGATGAGGTAATGCATGTCCATGTATGAGTGTGGGTTCCGAGGGATATAAACGAGAAGTTGATGCAGGAGTTTCATGATTCATCTTGGGCAGTTCATCCCGGAGTTACCAAAATGTACCATGACATGAGACGTCAGAATTGGCGGCTGGGTATGAAATGGGAAGTAGCTGGTTTTGCTGCGAGATGTTCCACATGTCGGTAGGTGATGGCAGAGCATCCAAGGCCTGGCGTACTGTTACAACAATTACACATTCCAGAGTGGAAAGGGGATAATGTCGTGATGGAATTCATTATCGGGTTGCTGAGGTTTCCTCAAGGCAATAATGGCGTATTGGTTGTTGTGGACAGACATACAAAGGTAGCTCACTTTTGGCCGATCAAGGAGACCTTCGGTGTTGATGAGCTCAGAAAGATGTATATCCGAGAGTTAGTATGTCTTCTTGGGGTCCCTTGTTCTATCATTTCAGATAGGGATGCCTATTTTATGTCTCATTTCTGGTAGAGCTTCTAGAGGGCACTAGGTACACAGGTGCTTCTAAGCATTGCTTACTACCCTCAGAACAATGGCCAGTCAGAGCGTACGATACAGGTGATTTAAGACATGCTGCATGCAAGCGTCCTAGTCATTGGGGGCTCTTGGGAGAAGTGCATACCCCTGGCCGAGTTTTCCTACAATAATAGTTTTTAGGTAACTATTGAGATGGAACCTTACGAGGCTTTATATGGTAGGCCTTTCCAATCACCCTTGTGCTAGTCAGAGGCAGGTGAGATAGCTTTACAGGGACCACGTCTCATGCTGGAGACTTCAGAGAAGGTCTAGTAGATTCAGAAAAGGATGAAAACATCACAATCTCATCATAAATCTTATGCTGATCGCTGTAGACAACCCTTGGGGTTTGTGGTCGGGGATCAGGTTTTCTTACATGTTTCACCAAGGATGGGATACAGGCGGATCAAAAGATAGGGTAAACATTCACAGAGGTATGTGGGGCTGTTTGATATTCTGGAAAGAGTTGGGCTGGCTGTTATATGTTGTAGTTACCACAGAGGTACCAGGACATGCACGACGTCTTCTATGTATCTCAGCTACGTCGTTATCACTCAGACCCGTCTCACATTTTTCAGCCCAAAAAGTTTGAGCTTCTGGCTAACAGACCCTTTGAGGAGAATTAAATTCATATTGTTTACATTAGCTTGATGGTTCTCTAAGTCTAGTATGTTTCTGTCATATGGGGGCTATGGAAGTATGGACGAGTGCAGAATGAAACCTGGGAGAGGGAGACCGACGTACGTGCTTAGTGGCCAGAGTTGTTCTCACCATTATCTTCACCACCCTTGGAAGGGAAATTTGAGGATGAATTTCCTTAAGGTGGGATGTCTGTAAGAACCTGGTTCTTATTCATGAGGTACAAGTTTCTTATTTTACTTTTTTCCATTGATGTTTTTGAAAAAATTGGGAAAATGAGGAAAAATACCAAATTTTGTGGGTTCACACCATGTAATTTTCTACACGGTGTGTAATTTGGCCATGTGAGATGAGTACTGAAGGTGTGTAGGACTGTCAGTGATGAAGGGTGTAAAAACTGACTACATGCTGTGTACTTAGTATATAAATGCCGTGTAATCAGTCGGCAGGTGAATAGTAAGGTGGTGGGAGTAACTGCTAGTGGAACAATAGTACATTCCATGTACACAAAAATACACACCATGTAATCATATCGATAGATGAACAGTGAGGTGGTGTAAAGTGGTATCTAGAGGAATAGTTGAAAAATTGGAAAATACACACCGTGTACTTGAGAGTACATGTCGTGTAGTTTGTTTTTTTCTCTTAACATGGGAAGTATCCTCCTCTTTCAACAGATGAAGCTTTGAATGCTGGGATGCCACATGAGAGATGGTCGAACCTTGGTGGAGCTCCCAACCTCACACCGAAACTCAGATTCCTTCACTGATAGTCTCTATTGAACCGTGTGAGTGAGTTCTTCACTTTTCTAGAACCCTTCCTTCCAATTCTTTATTGAGGGGAAGTTATTTGGGGTTGAAAAAATTTTCTTTTGTCCTAGATCTACATCGTTCTTAGAAGTTTCTAAATGTGTCGATCATGTATATTGATCAGAGTAGATCAAGGTAGGTGGTCTAATGTTTAATTCCAACTTTCATGTGGTTTTTGTGTATCATTGTGCTATGCACCCATGTTTGGGGTGTCGTATGGCAGAGGCCTTTACTAATTAGATATCTAGAAATACATTGATAATCTAATGGAAATTATAATATGCTGTCTGGGATCATTTCTTGGATCCCGGGCCACCTCATGTGTACGGTTCCCTTGTTTAGCCATTTGGCCAGGATAAGAGTGGGTATGTCGTGATTATAGCATTCTTTGAGTTTTCTTGAGAAGAAATGTATATAAATTGCATTCTTATGTGTTGGGTTTGGCCTAGTTACTTGCTTCACCTATGGGCAGTGTTCTGTTTAGCCTAAGGGAAAGTGTTTGTTTAGCCTTAGGGAAATCTTTCAAATGCCTGGGGGCAGTTGCTTCCATGGCTGAGTGCATTATATCACACGCCTGAGGGAAATATTCGTTATTCGTATGGAAAGTCACCTGAGGGTAAGGTTTTTCATTTTTGAGGGCTCTTTTTACTTTTCATATTCCCTGTGGTGATTTCACATATTATATTTTCCAAGCTAAAGCATAGGCTTGGTATCATTTACATTCTACTTGTTGAGTAGCTGTTGAGGTTTATCTGTAACACTGTTTAAGAGATTGTTGGCTACGGATGAGTCTCAAGAACATATAATTCAATTATATTGAATAGTTAAATAATAATTTAATGGAAATGGAACTAGTAGGAGTAGCTTCTTTTGAGTACATCCTAGTTTACTGCATTTTCATTACTACGCATAGTTGTTTCTCAAATTCACTAAAAGTTGGGCACATGCCTTTGGTGGTTGCCTAATGGGATTTATTTATCACACCCTATTTGGGTCATGTCTTGGGCCCAAAAATATTATATTTCTGCAAGTTTGTATATGGGAGAGGGTCCTTATACAGGTACGTGATTTTACAAAGGAGTAGGAGAGCATGAGACCAAGCTTAGTCTTGCAATGTTTCTGAGTTCCTACTGCACCATTTCTATTTTTCTTTGTTATACGTGAACCTTATACTTTAATATTATAGATTGAATTGTATACTATTTTTACTACTTTCATAGACTGAGGGACATATTGCATCATCAGATATATATATAAACATGATTGTTTCCATCTTTTACTTTTGTACTATTATCCACTACAGCTTCATATTGGCTATTGTTTTTGCTTTTAGTTTGTTTTTATTTTCTCCACTGCGCTACACTTTGAAAAATGAGGGAATAGTTTCCCCACTATCAGTCCTAGGCCCTCGCTACTAGTCGGTTTCCTCTAGCATTTGGGGAAATGCGCTTTAGGTCCTGTGACCAACCGGGTTTTGGGAACCCGTGGTGCGGCACACGGATTCATGATGTTACAGTAATATCCATGATTGGTATGATTGTGCCGAAGAATATTCAACAGTTTCATTGAAATTTTATAGAATTGGTTGTTGATTTTTTATATGGACAATGATCTCTTGCTCAAAAAAAATTTATTTTGGACCTACATAGGTAAATCCAATCCATTCCAATAATTTCATCAAATTCTACCAAGGTAAGTTTGATAGGGTTCACAGGTTTGTTAAATCCCCAAATTTTGATAGGGGGAGTTGTATACATGGGGTTATATAATTCCACCATTTGTATTGTTCACCTACATCTCCAATTCTATTAGTTTTGGTTGTGTTTGAACTATTTTACTAAATGTTCTGGATATAAAAAAATGTGTAGAATCAGATTCCAAAAATTAGGTTTTCTACTATTTATGAAAAAAAATACATGTCACCACTTAATATTTGGGATTCACTCATATAGTTGTGATGGAAAAATATATCCATTTCTTCCTTGGAGGTTATTTTTTTCCTCAGAAATCCCATAGCATAGATATTTGGTTTGAGAAATCACCTATTTCATTGTAGTTGTAGAAATGAACAATGTGTTGAGGGTTTTCCAGTGCATTCCATTCCTCTGTTGCAAAAGTGAGTTTTTCTTTCCAGCATTCATTGGTGAGGTAATATTCTTTCTTTCACATAAATCATATCCTTGTCCACTTCAGGAAATTTTTAGGGTTCTTCTTTCCCCAACATTGGAATTTGGGGTGTTGAATTTTCATGGAATAATTAGTTCTCTCTATTGGACAACCATAATTTGACCCCACATTCCTCTTATTTCCCCATGATACCCCTAGGATTTACTAATATCCATTTTGACTAGGAGGGCACATCAGGAAATTTCTTCATAGATATCAAAATCACGGATCTCCAAGCCTTTCGGTAGGGTACATTTTTTCCCACCAAATAAGTGGTTAACCACACATTCAAGGTTAATGAAAAATCATGAGGAATATCATGCATGCCTTTTGAATTTTTTCCTATATGCTCCAGTAGATTCATTGACTTCTTTATTTAGGGAAGGAAAATCCCTTCCCATATTAAGTTGGAGGGTGCGAAGAAAATATTTATCAAAAAACATTTTTCAAAAATATTTTCATCCCATCACCTCGATATCTTCATCAAGAATAGTATTTTTGATCAATGTTCATAGTTGATCTGATGAACTCTCCATTGGGTAAGTTTCTAGAGTAAACATATCTTCACCATATCATTAAAAAATGGAGTAGATCTTTTCAATAGAGTGGACCCATTATTCAGTGATTGATGGATTCGGTGATGCATTGAAAGTAGGAGGCCAATGTCTCATGAATATATGAACTGTGACATGTAATTTCTTAGTGGTTTGGTTGGTCAGACATTACCCTTGATCTATGTTTCTATTCAAAACATGAGTTAACTAAGAGAGTATCATGACAATGTCTGTAAATTCCCACTCCCATCAGATTGGGCATCTCATTATGGCAGTCATTACATTGATCTTCACATCAGTTGTTAGCTTGATTTCTCCTATTAACATTCTTTGGAAAGAATAAAATTAATATTTGGGGTATTTTTTTAAACTATTAAACACAAAATGGAGAATACAATGACATTAAAGGTATAACATATAAATTGCATTTATTTCCTAGACTTATAAATTTCGAGGCATACATATATGTTATCTATGATCCATTTCCTAACATATAATATTATGAGATTTTTGTGTTCAATTAATAATGTTTTGAGATATGCTTATGAATTTACCAAGGCATATCCCCCACGGAATGTCAAACCATGATTGCTGCAAGATCCAATTATCGGCACCAGTTCCTGTTTGATTGTTCCTCAATGTGGTGACTTCGGGTTTTACCCCATGAGATATCTCTTCTATAGACACATCCACATGTATGTATCCATAAAAAAAATTATTTTCATGATAAACTACTTAGTAAATAATCACCGTCCATTAGGGATGTTTTTATTTTTCATAGTCTTGTACTTAAGTCTTTCACTGGAGTTTTCTAATATTAATCCCAAAATTTACTAAACCTCACTATGATAACAAACATATCAACCATGTTCTTTTTATTACAATAATTAATTATTTACTGACATGAAATTACACTTAAGAACCCTGAATGAATGAGAACTCTAGTGTCCGAGGACATTTTGAATGTTACATTACAACTTAAAACATGAAATAAATCATCATTATTGAAAGTTCCTTTACATGACCATAATATTCATTCATTATTGACATCGCATGGGATAACCTAAGAAAGTAGATAAGAAAGTTGTGAGATATAAATCCTAGTACGGTAATAGACATGGAATAACATGATGAAGAGAACACAAGTTATACATGGGAATTTCAATGGATCATAAAAGAAAAATGAACATAATGGCATGATATAGCATGATAATCATAACATGGAAATGTGGATACAAATTAAAACATTGAATCATTAAGAAAGGATATACTTCCAAGACAACATATTGGAAAAACTACCATAATGTAATTAGGTAAAGACCAATTACAACATGTCGTATCGTGATGCTATACATTTCCCAATGAATCAAAGTACTATATAATTATGGGCACACCTGTTACTTTTATTTCATTCTCATGCTTAAGTGTGCCTCACAGATCATTAAACATTGATTCATTCATCATCATAATTTGTGTCACAATAAAGAGGTTTGGAATACATATATTTATGTCCTTAATAAATATTTATATTATTATATGTGAACACCATTGATATGAAATCGGTATTGTCACGACCTATCCTCGGGGCCCATGTCGTGACTACCCGAAACACGCCTTCCATAGGCCAGGGGCTGGAGACTAGTATAAAAGGTGTAAATCCCTAATCTGGGAAGGAATTTCCTTTATAAAAGTAAAAAAACACAACAGAGTATGCAATAGGAAGTAAAACACTATGTAGAACTGAGTACAAAGAGTGTGCTGAATGTAATGGGGCCAAAAATACAATCCCAATAGTAAAGTACAACTAAAAAGGGACAAACAGTTGAAAGTAAAGAGCATCTCCTGGATCTTCCTCTGGGTTCTTACATGAAGGGGAGGTACATATTGCCACTTCATCACTCACGTCCGTCTATCTCCTCTGTGTTTCAACTCGTTGTAAGGTCCACCTCTGGGTTTCGTCCAGTCGTGGTGCTCTCGGTCTCCATCAGCACTGTCCATCGTCTGCATCCAACACAATGAGGTGCGGGCATAGCCCGTGAAGGGGTGAGCATAACGATACTTAGTAGGGACCCCAAGACCCCCGAAGGTCTCCCGGAATCCACAAAGGTTAAACCACATAATAAAGATACAATCACGAAGCATCAACCAACCAAACATAGGTATATTCCCATACATATACCTAAGTGATCATTCACAATTTTCCTCCAACTCTAGAGCCCAAGCATAAACCATTCCACAAAGGAAGTAAAGTCATACACCACGATAATAATGGTTGAAAGACATGACTTAGCTCACACAGGTATGCCACAATAGTAGAGAGATTTAGATGATCAGATGTAGCCACTAGATCAACTAAGTCGTCCGACCCACATAGGATACTGGACCAGCTAAGATGTCGGACCCACACAGGATAGAGGACCAGCTATCTCGTCTAAGCTGTCAGACCCACACAGGATACACGACCAGTTATCTCGTCTAAGCGGTTAGACCCACATAGGATATAGGACCAGATATTCTAGAGTAGTAGAGATGATCATATTCTTCATTGATTCATCTAAGATGTCAGACCCACACAGGATAGAGGACCAGCTAAGCTTTCAGACCCACACAGGATACAGGACCAGCTACTCTAGAGTAATAGAGATGATCAGTTGTAGTTACTGATTCATCTAAGCTGTCAGACTGACACATGATAGAAGACCAACTATTCTTTTGGACCCATAGATGATAAAGAAACAGAAGTAAGAATTGTCGAACCCACACAGGATTCTGGTACATTAGTCATTATCATCGAACCCATGGAGTATTCTAGTACGGTAGTCATCCCAGCCTGCTCTAGGGTTCCCGCACACAACATGCTCGATTTCGGAAGGGTCCACTCTTCAAGTCAACTGTTGATAAATCAACTTCCACAAAGCCTTGAGTTTATGCATCCCATAGTTTCATCTCACCAAAAGGAAACTAACGTGACAGACGACTTGTCAATCGGATGCCCGGTCTGAGTGTTATTGGCATTTCCGTTCCAAGGGGCCCAGATGGATTTACTCTCAATCCATTCTCGTCCATTTTCAAAATTTGTCCAAACCACAAGTGGAGTGTGCCAAAAGAATTGTCTCTCTCTAATAATTCCATCACCGTAGGAAGTACGTCAATCAGACACTCGTATCCCTAGATACGGTCTAAATGGTGTAAATGTCCCTAGCGGGTCCGAGTCCAATCTGACCTAGTCGGACTGACCCGGCCCGAACCAGTCTGAACCAGGGTATGACCCGGCCCGTGGGTCCGACCCAGTCTTGGGATGTGGAACGAGCCGAGTGGGGGTCCTAGCCCGAGGGGCGGCCCAGCCCGAAGGCACGGCCCGGCCTGCGTGGCCCAGCAGGCCACACGTAGGAGGTTGGCGGACTGCCAGCCGAAGCCAGCGGTGGCCGCGTGGGGGCTAGTCAGCACCCCCCCCCCCCCCCCGTCTCTGCAAAGGCCAGCACGTGGAACTGGCCCAGTGACCGTGGGAGCTGAGGGGTGCTGCCTTTGGAGTGGCTACTGGCAGCTGGCTCAGCCGGCCACCCTTCCCGTTCGTCGCAGCCTTTGGCCATGGGTACTCTCCGGGATGACGCGATGGCACTTTTTCGTCTTCGTCCTCCATGGCCCGCATGGCCACGGCCTCTTTCCTCCAGCGTGGAACAACAACACCATGCCCCTCCAGAACTATCGTGGCCCACCTTGCCGCGGCCCAATTCTTTGCACGGCGCAACGACAGTGCACCCTTTCGATGACCTGGTGGTGCTACACCACCGATTCTTCTAATTTTCAACCTGTCTTCAGCCGCCGATACTCCACCGCGGTTCTCTGTTCCAGTGGTTCCATTGCGCCACCGCCATCATCAACTAAACAAGAACCAACGGAGGGCTGTCGGTCCGTGTTTGTTTTTCATGCGCCCTCCGCGTTTGGTGATAACAAATGGCCATCAATGAACCAAAATTAGATGACGAGGAACAAGGATATAATTCATACATTAAAAATAATCAATCCCCCAACCTCGTTTTTCATTCGTAGACGAAGTCGCGGAAAAGACAGTGTTGATTCGTTGTCGAGATTGAAAAGAAGGAAGAAGTCAAGGAAAGAAGAATTTCTAGTGTTGGGTGATGCTTCCCTTTCTTACCCCAGTTTAAAGGAGGAAGAAGACATTGTTCTTCCCGTTCTTCGGGTTCTTCACTGGATAGTTCTCCAAAAGCTCCTCCTCTCCTTAATTATCCCCAACCCTAGTTTATACCAACCCACACAATAATAATATACACATATTATTATATTGTTGGCATAATGAATTCAAAGGAATTCAATAGGAGTTTTATAAATTAATTGTAGGATCTAAATTAATTAATAAATGGGAGTTGGTACTTTAACGAGGGAAGTCCAAAAGATTTACCCAACTTAAAGAGAGTTACATGGGGGTTTAATCTCATGTTGGTCGCACCTACACTACTGGAAATTGGATCTAAGCCCATAGTTCTATACCCATGGTTTAAAAAACCGTGGGGATAAATCATTTTTCAAATCCAATACCTACGGTTTGTTAGAAACCGTGGGAATAATCACTTAAAACATGACCCACACTCGGGATTTTCCTCCCCCTCCCCCTCGACGAGCCCTAATCTCCACTCCCCTCCCCCTCCCCTCCCCTCCCCGCCTCAGCCTCCTCCTCGACATCCCGGCCTCCGCGTCCCAGCCCCCAGCCTATCGACTGCCGCCTACCTCCATCCGCATTCACCTGCCGACCCCCGCTTCCCTCCCTCTGCATCCGCCTCCCTCCCTCCACCCCAACTTCCCAACCTGCGCCTCTCGGTCCTCACCTCCCTCCCTCCGCCTTCCTACCTCTGCATTCATCTCAGCGTTCGCGTCCACCTCCCTGACTCAGACTCGTGCTCTTCCTCCTCCTCAACTCCCTCCCTTACCTGTCAGTAAACACTAATTTACATGGTTCTCCTCGCATCACATGTATGTTTGATTCAAATGTTCCCCTGATTTTAAATTCCATCTCAATATTCAAATATGAAACCTACTATATATGATGGTGAATTTTTAGAAGATGTTTTGATAAATATTGAATTGTTTGAGAAGGAATTAGATTAATCCAAATAGGTTTTGATGTCATTTGAGTGAAATCTGTAATTACTTTTTCTTTCATTGAAAAATGACAAAGTTTGAAACAGACCATCTGAACATGCCACTTTATTTTGTGCATGAATATGAAATTTTTGATTGCCTTAACATGACTTTATAGGGAGCTTTGTAAAACACTAAGAGCTAATGTGCATGAATTTCATTAGGCTGCTTAAGACATTTCATGATGCATAAGACTTGGGGAATATTATTTTCAGTGTGTATAAATTTATATTTAAGATCGAGGGATATCCATGCCACATTACAATGAAAAAATGAAGATGATGGAATGGGATGATGATATAAACCATACTATAGTGAAGGTTGTGGTCACTATAAAATTAATATGATGACACCATAATGATATAAAGATGGGAGTTCTGGTCATCATAGAGGATTAATGTATCAAAGGGAGTATTGGAATGACATGATAGTCATTGCACAAGGCATTGTGGAGTTCATGGGGGAAAATAGGGAAAAAAATAACACCAAAAATTGGTGTGCATTTCAAGAAAGATGGTTATCTATGAGACACATATAATGATTTACGCTATAGTGAATACCATGTTCAAAGTCAGGATGATGCACATATAATATGAGGGATGAGCTTCAAAATTATGAGGACCTCACTGTGGTAATTTCTAGGTGACTGTTTTGATTAGCCTTTGAAGCTGGAAGTTAATCGTGGTCTATCATAGGTAAACCCATACCTAAGTCTATGTTGTGTTTCTAGGTCATTCATACATACTTGATTTAAATAGATTAAAATCAATGGGATCTATGGAGATGATGAAGACATGATAATTTAAATATTACATGGAGATTATAATCAAAGTCTATGGAAGATATTATTGAATATAATATTGTTTTTAAATTATTTTAAATTATTATATATTGAAAACCGACCCAACATTTCCGAGTTTAAGATAATTCAATCCAAACTAATATGAATGGGAAAAACCTAAAATGAAACATACATTGAAAATATATAACTAAATTGAAGTGAAGTGAAGTGAAGTGAAGTGAGGTGAATTAAACATAATCAATTGGATTTGGCATGAAATAAATAAAACAAAATTTTAGTGTACAAAACTAATGCAATGTGAACTGGGCCAAATAGAAATAACTAGTATTAACCAAATTAAACTATACATAACATAACCAAGAAAAATAGTTCCTAGGTAAAAAAACCCAAAAAAAATATATGGATCCACATCCTCTTGCACTAATATAATTTGTTTCCCCCTTGCTTGAAGAAACATGTTTTGACCCATGAGGTGTGGTGGTTCTTATATTGCGGCAGTGACTTGTATAGTCACACAAGACAGGTATGCTATAGTTTATTTTTTTTCTTTATCGTATCGGACAGTTAGGTCTTTTAAAGCTTTCTATGGATGGAGGGTAGTTATATTCTGCGAAGGGGGCTAGAAGGGAACTGGAGGTGGCTATGTGGTTTTCTTTGCAGGGGAGGGAGATCGGGATAGTGGAGGGATTAATTAGTGTGTTTAATTTTTTTTATACCTTTGTACTGTGTTGTTTTTGTTTATTTTCTTTTCCTTTGATGTGTACATTCGACGTACAGATGGGTCATGCCAAAATTTTATTTATTTTCTGCTGCCGTTTTAATTAATTGTTTTTGGGTGAAATTGTTCCTGAATAGTGATTCCTTGATGCCTGGACACTTGTCCCAGCCTGTGGGTGTAGCCCATCCACATGAGTCCATCCCAGTATTCCTCTATTAGAGTTTATGTCTGAACCATGAGAGGGACTAGAAAACATTGATAATTAGGGAGAGATTGAGAATGTATAGGAATGAATTGTGGATTCCCATGAATAAGGATTGAGGACATTGTAATTTATAATGAGAAGATATGGGAGACTATGAACTATATATTGATTCTGGAAATGCTATGGGTGTAAAATTTGGTGAAATTATAATGCGTTGGGACTAATAAATGGAAAATCTCATTCATAACCAACTTTATAATGTAATATCAGATCCTGAGGTGTTGTACATTTTTGGAATCCCACTCATCTGGTTCTTCTATGAATATTTTGTTCATTCTTAGAGCCACCCCACACAGTTTTTTTTTCAAGGAATCCCACTCATCTGGAAAAGGAATGGTAAATTCCTCATGATAGTTTGGATCTCTGGATTGACTTGACAATCTCTGCAAGAAAAAACTAAACGCCCCCTATAAGACTTTCAACTTTCGAACATATTGCACCCAGGAGCATAGTGATTAATCCCTTGTCTAGGAAACCGAAAGGAGTGCCACAAAACACATATAATAGACAGTTTCCTATTTTTCTTATACTTCATACTCTGGTTTTACAGGTGTGAAAACCTTCACCATAGTCAAATATGTGATTTATTGAAATTTGAGAATATCCAAAAATCTTCATTCAGAACATCATTGACATGAGACCTGAAAACTCGATTCATGCAACCATGTGAACCATGCAAGAGTTTCATTCACATGTTACATGTTTTCCCTCATGAACATTTCATGTTAGCCTACTTGTCAACACCTACAGCCGTAGTTCCCATTCTATAACAGCTTCATGAAATCTTCTGACTCCCTGTGCAACAATATTTATACAGGCCATTGAAATGTTGTGTAACCTCAGCCTACTGAATCAGTTAAAAACTGATCCAACATTCATGTATTTTAAATCAGTTTCAGACTTCAGATATTAAGATCAATTCCTGCCTTAATATATCAGCCCACTGTAATTTTTCTTGAAACCCATATCACAAGGCATCTCCTTTAGTCCAAATTAGTCTAAACAACCCGTATGAGCAAATTTTTCAATTCCCCATTAATGTCTTCATTTCCTGCCCACATGGTGGAATGATTTTACCATGAGAGTCACTTGATAATATTGTCTTCTTCAAAAATCTTCAAGGATGTCTTTGAAAAACCACTCATCTAATACCATCATGTTAGTGCAAAATAAATTTACATGAAATATTAAATAATGATACTTCCTCATAAAGTTGTGAAATCACTTCACCAACGTCTTCCATCATCAGATAGGTTCTGAACTCACTTTTGGAGCCTTCTAAGCATGTATCAAAAATGTTGGGGGTCAAGGTACATGACTTTGACACCTGGATCACTTCAAATAAGCCATGATATTCACTATTTTATAATATTTCAGCATGCACAGACATATTCTAGAATGTCTTTACAGATTCACCAAAGTTTTCTCCAAGGTGATGGATGAGACGATATTGTTTCAAAGATTTATGTTGACATTGATCTCATAATATCCTTTCACTTATAATCTTTATATAAATATTTCAGAAAAGAAAAAACTAATTATAGAAAATACAATCAGATTCCAGCATTAAATCCCCAAGATAACAGATTTAACAATAGAGTTGGACAAATTCTATCTTGCGACCTTCAAGGTAATATATTTAAACACCTATTTCACTTAAATTATTCCTCAAATCCTCAATGTGTCTTCTTTTGATGAAAACATTGTGCAAATCCCCCTTGTATTGAATTTCCCCTAAATCAATACACTCATCAGTTTAAACAATATAGAGCAAGTGGATAGGGGGTTCTCCAATATCTTCATTCTGTGTTATGTGGTTGTTCCTTTTGAACCAACCCCTTCCATTATTTTTCCAGGTTTTTCATTGATGTGAAACACATGGAAGAACCTCCTTATTGCATGAATTGGAATTAACCCCTTTTGTAATGACCAGCTCACTGGTAAATAATTATTCCTTTGAAGCATGATATTTTGAGTTTTTTCACCCCTCTTTCTCCTTGTAAGAGATGCTCCATCATTCTTCCATTTATGCTTCATAGTGGTATGGTTCAAATGGAATAGACATGTCACTGTGGTAACATCTTTCTATATGGCCTTCTTAAATTACCCATGGATTTGTACTGCATACTTCTTCATGCTAGAACAAAACTCTTCTTTCTATTTTCTATTGTTTTAGGCTTCCCCCTCACTCAATGGAACTCTTCCTATAGCTTAGTGACCCTCAACTCCTTCACCATTAGTAGTTCTTCTAAATTTTCAATGGGAGAATTATTTTCAGCATGAACTTCCATCATCTGCTCTTTACACTGTTTTCTAAGGACAGCCATAGTGACTTCATGTTATTTCTTAATTTTCATGCTTACATTCTATAAGCTCCTGTACAAGGTCCTTTTCCAATCATTTAGCTTATGAATAACTCTGTTTTTCTTAAATTTTGATTTTATAACTTTTAGATACTTATATTCTACTCATGAACCTATTCAACATCTAAATTAGTAAATAAAACATTCAACACTCAAAACACTTTCAGATTTACATCAACTGAAGTAAGAATAATTACTCACTTCCAGCCTTCCACATCGACCTCTTTAATTTCTACTTCACCCTTTGTAATTTCTTCCTAGAATGTGATGCTCTAGGAGAATCCATAGCATCTATTGATTTAATTTCTAGATTCACATTACAAACTCCTTCATGTTTTTGGTTCATGTTTTAGAATAAAAACATTCAGTTACTTCTCCATCAATCATAGAAAAATCCATCTTCCACACTTAGCATGAATCATGAACTATTTTCAAACATTCATGATGATTGTTACATTAAATGGTTAGTAT
The DNA here is from genome assembly GCA_963277665.1 of Viscum album. Classification (NCBI taxonomy): domain Eukaryota; kingdom Viridiplantae; phylum Streptophyta; class Magnoliopsida; order Santalales; family Viscaceae; genus Viscum; species Viscum album. The sequence continues at coordinate 1,239,828,489 of OY728126.1, read as the reverse complement.
AAAAGCGAGAAAACTCAAATAATTTCAAGAAGATAAACCTAATTTATCACTTTGTTGTAACAAATACATATTATCTTCCTATCTATCACGTAATAAACTGTTAATATTATGTATCACTATGAGAATTTATTCCATTTTTTTAAGATCTTTTATCATCTAGTAAAGTATTATGAACTTTTTCAAGGTTGTCTCATTTAGATTCCATTGATTCCTCTACTTCCAGTGATCGGTACTTTATCTTTTCGATAAAAAATAGCTTTTGTCTACGATTCATCTTTTGAAAATGTATCTTCATTCTTTCTTCACTTCAACATATCTTCCAAATGTGCACCTTTCTTCATCTATCATCTTTTAGATTCACTTTAGATTAGAATCAATAACTCATCTTGTAACTTTAAGACAATAAATTCTATAATTCTTCAATCGCTATGATGGGTTGAGTACTATAATTGATTACTCATCATCTAGGTGGGTTTAATATGAGTGTGTTGAGAAATTATTTTCTTTTGATGTCAATAATTATTACCTTGCACTTTAAATTACAATGCAAGAAAAGAGTGAGGTGTTACAAAAAGGAAACATATAAACACATCGTCTACTATACATATATTTCCAAATTCTCCCAAGTACTTGAAATCAGATTTCCCAAGAAAAGTCTTCATAAATTCAGAAGTCCAAATAGTCCTGAATATGGTTTCTGAGTCGACCAACAAATGCATCATCAAAGGATTTTTTTCATCATTTTCATGTTTGATACAACGAGGTTCACTCATATAGTCATAGAGTTGATGTTTGTGGTATTAATGTTAGAGGTTTATTTCAAAGTAATGAACATGAAATTTTTTGTAGGTATTACTGGAAGATGAAGGTTCCACACCATGGTGGTAATGAACACACTATTTTAGAATAGACTTAACAGGCATGTAGGTTAAAAATTTCTATCTTTCAGAATGAATATTAGTGGATTAAATTAGTGATCATGACTCGATATTTGGAGGGTGACATGGTGATTCTACAGATATAAGAAATAGATATATTTGTCTTTCAAAATAAGGAAGAAATCTCTTGGAATATACCAATAGAAATAGATCTCAAAGATACAAAGAGAGAACTAAGGATTTCTATATGTGGGATGGAAAGTCATAGAAAGGAGATATATGAGGTATTCTTATTAGAGTCTCATTGATTTCATCATTAGATGAATGTAGAGTAGAATTGATGCACCTATGTGGGTGTAAATTCATTCATTGTTAGTGAAGAGTAGGACAACAACAAGCATGGAGAAAGAGAGAACTAAGGATTTCCATATGTGGGATGGAAAGTTAGATAAAGGAGATCTTGGAGGTATTCCTATTGGAGATTCATTGAGTTCATCTTTAGATGAACGTGGAGAAGAATTGATACACCTATGTTGGTGTAAATTCATTCTTTGATAGTGAAGAGTCGGACAACAAGAAGCATGGAGTTAGTGAGTAGTTTGAGTGTGTGAGAGTAGCGTGTTATTTATTTTCATGTCTAGAAACAAGGATTCTGCTGCTTTCCAATTTCCCAATTGAGCCAGTTCATTTAGAAGGGAATTATAAGTCTTGATACATTGAGTAAACCCGGTCATGACGATTTCATCGTAAATTTTGGCAGCGTTAACTATATACCCACTACATCCAGACACAAATCAAAATTTTTCCCACAATTAGTTTTATATCCTCTATAAAAACCAGAATTTTGGTGAACATCTAAATCTTCCATATTCATATTCAATATATTATTAGCTATATTTTTCTTTATTTTTTTTTTTGCAGTTTCTATATTCATGTTAGTGAACTCCAAATTTCCTTAATCTGGATGGTCACTTGAGTTTGCTAAAAACGTGGTCTTATTGTTTTGATTTTTATTTTTTTACATAGAAGAAATTCCATTATATTTTTTCTTTTCATTTGGGAGAAATCATCACTGATTTCCATGATCCTTGACCAAAAATGATCTTTTATTATTCATGCAAGTTCATTATTGGATTTTATCGTACTTCATTCTTGTTAGCATTTGCAATAAAGGTTCATAATTAGTTGTTTTTATGTTCTTGCAGTTAGTATGAGGCAATACAGATGGTTACACGATCTTGGACATGAGGCAATATAAATGGTTAGTATTGTGTTGGTTTATAATATCCTAGATTTAACTTAGTCTTTTAGTAATAATTATTGATAATGTAAGTCAGTTTTGTTCTGGGAACTCATGTGTGACATGATTTTTCCTCCATTTTCTTTTGATTCTAACACCGATGGGAATATTGAATTTGTATTAGTAATAACCTTAGTAAAATAGAGAATGTCTTCTTTATTTCATCATTTTAAGATATGCATCATTTTGGAATGCTCGAATTTTATCACTTTTTCTCCATCCAAGTTGAAATTTTTAATTTTCCCACCACCATGATTGAAATCCATCTATCTTGTATTTTGTTTTCTATTATTTTTAAGTGAAGGATGGTAGGAATAAGTGCAGGATGGTAGGAAGCTAGAAGTTGCAGAGGTGCAGGATGGTAAGCTAGAAGCTGCAGTTTCTGGGGTAAAATGTTTATACCCACGGTTTATTAAACCGTGGGTAATTCTACTGTGCAATATGGGTATAGTTTGGGTGCTGGAAAACTGTATACCAATGGTTACCAAACCGTGGGTATAGTTATATACCCACGGTTTGGTAAACCGTGGGTAATCTGAGTTTTTCTTGGGCTATGCCCATAGTTTTATAGGAACTGTGGGTATAGAGATATTGCGACGCCACTCTAGCCCACAGTTCATGAAACTGTGGGTATAGCCTATACCCACGGTTTCATGGGCTATACCCATGGTTCTAAACCGTGGGTATAGGTGATATTTCCAGTAGTGCTAATAATATCATCCCAAGAGAGCTTATGTGCGGGTGAGCCCCACCTCCAACCCCCACTTGGAGGATTAAACCGCCACCAATAAAAATATGTTGAACATATTTTTATTTTATTTAATTAGTAAACCCAAAAAAAATTAACTTCCACCCATGTCAGAACGCAACTTCGGTAAAGGTATCCTAAATAGAATACTAGCGCTATGAGTTCAAAGGTGCCCTCAGATTTCAGTTATGAGCACCAGTTCAAAAGATATAAAATCCTAAACGTACGTTTATTGAACGTACCTAAAAAAAAGTTCCGAAAATTATTAATAGCCACCCTAAACCTATTGTGGTCGAGGTCAAGATCTACCTAGGTGAAACACAGCCCAATGAACCCAATGGTAGCCTCGTATTTCCAATCTGAGTTACCATTTAAATGATAATAATTTTACAATAAAATAACTGTCACTTAATTATTTTATTTGCGTCCAAAAACTAACTTTCCCTGGTGGACCTCACCAACCCAAGTTAGTATTTGATTAAAGAAAGCATACCCTCACGAGTTAAGAGTTGGTCTCAGATTTTTAATCTGAGTTAGAATTTGTGAGTTATAATCATTTGAAAAATAAAATAACTTTATTTAATTATTTTATTTACGGTTATTCCATTTTCGGGTTTTCTCACAAGAGGCCATGGCCGACTAAACGTACGTCACCCCTGTGGTAAACCAACCATCCTGAGCACAACGGTGGCCTCATATTTCTGATCCAAGTAACTTTTTAAGAGTTATTCAACTTTTTCATGAAAAATGAAAAGGGGCGTTAATTTAATCCTAACAAAACATCAACTGATCATTTTGGGCGCTCTAGGCATCATAATCGCACGCCGTCAGAAACTACAGCTCGTAAAATTCCACAGAATTTATGAAAAAAAAATCCTTGAAATTTATAGGTCATTAAATTACCCCCACCTCAAGGATTTACGTCCCTATAAGCTACAACACACACTAGGGAAATAAAAGGGTGTATTGAGCACACATCTGAGCCTCCCGCTCCCATGTGCTCTCCTAGAGGTTCATGTGCTGCCAAAGAACACGCACCAAAGGAATTGACCATCCACACAGGACCCACTCCTGTCGATCTTCAATCTCTACTTGATCCTCCATGAAAGTCACCCCATCATCGATATCTAGCTCCCCGTGGTCGATGATGTGGGAAGGGTCGTGCACGTATCTCTTCAACTAAGATATGTGGAAGATGTATTGAACTTGGTGAAACTGAGGTGGAAGGGCCAAGCGGTACACTACCTCGCCTACCATTCTGATGACCTATAATGGTTTGATGAATCGCGGAGATAACTTGTCGCCTCAGCCAAATCTCTACAGACTTTTCGAGGTGAGACCTGTAGAAAGACGTGGTCTCCATCCTCGAAATCCAGAGGTCTCTGTCTCTTGGATGTACGTGGAAGAGCCGTCACGAATTCCATGGATATCTAATCCTACTTCCACTTTGGGACCTCCAAAGGCTGAACCAATCCTACTTGTACCTGCTTTTCCGCCTTCACTTGCTGACAAGTGAGGCATTGTGAGAGAAACTCTGCCACTGCTTTCTTCATTCCCGGCCACCAGTGTTGTCATCGAAGATCTTGTTACATCTTTTCTACTCCAGGATGTACCGCTAATGGATATGTGTGGAAACCCCTCAACACTTCCTCCTGAATTGCAACTAGTACCATGGTACCTCCTCTAAAGAGAATGGCGTGCTCCCCACCTTCAGATAATCCATCCGGTGCCTGCCCTGTGGATATATGAGCACATCGTGTCTCACATTCAACGTACCGACACTGTGCCTCCCTGACTCACTGAATATGTAAAGGAGTGACTATGAGAGACTGCAGAAAGGATGATACATCTCTATCCACAATGGATATCTGCAACGCGGCCAGCTTCTTTGTCGCCTCTCCTAACAGCTGAATGCCTAATCTCTTGTTGTGAGAATCTGCTACAACATTCCCTTTCCATGATGTATAGACTGTCTCAAAGTCATAGTTCTGGAGGAACTCAATCCATTGTCATTGTCTCAGCTATCAAGAACCATATGCGATCACTACTCTCTCATGCATTAGGACACACCTGAGTCTGGTCCCTGATGCATCGCAGTAAACCATGTACCCAATTCCCTCTTCAGGTAGAATCAAGATGGGCGCACTAGTCAACCTCTACCTCAGCTCCTAAAAGCTCTGATGGCATCTCTCTGACCACCCAAATGGTTTCCCCTTCTTCGTCAACATTGAAAGTGGTGCTGCATCTATGGATACGTCTAGCACAAAGGTATGTCTCGCTGAATAATGAGTGATCGACTGCACACACTTATGCATGATTCCATCTTATGTTGTATGGGGTTTCTTTTTGCTGACCAAGGAAAACCCATACCAATGTTGTAGGTAAACCACAACTTTTTTCCTAATACAGTCAATTTTTGTATGAACTGTGGTTGCCCAGTCCATACCCAAACTAAAGTCATAAGGCCTTGATGCTACCACCAAGAGGTTTTAACTAAAACACTCACCTCAAGGGTCAGATCACACTGTCGGAGTAAGTGTGATTATCGAGTATCCTCCCAAAGGTATCTCCAGACATGTGGGTCAAGTCAATGGTTTATCTAGAAACTCTTAGTCTGGGAAAAGATCTGTGGAAGGAATGAATGATTGGTACCAATATTTATTGATACGGAAGCTAGTAGTAGACACAAATAGTACCTCGAATCATTCCTAGAGCCCTTGGGTCACACTCCTTGACTGCATGCAGATACTCTCTTCCCCTGCCCTCCTTCTCCCTGAGCCTGATGGGGACTACACAGGAGGGTGGTTGTAACATGTCGAAATGTACATCACCACATGCTCCCCTCCTAGCTCTGCTTCCATGTCTACTACTCTGCAGATTCATCTATCCTTAACACTTCATCTTCTTGAAACATTTTACACTCCCAAGTCACTAGGACTGGTGTCAGTTCCCTGCTTTCCCACTGCTAACATTCACTAGCTATATCCATTCATCCAAAGAACATTCAACCACAAAGGTTCTCTCTAGTACCATAGTATAAGTAGGAATGCATAGAGGAAAAGTGTTGTCTCAGATATCCTTTAAGAACACCTCGTTCGGTATTCCGGGAACCAAAGCATTGATCGTATCCTATTCATTGAGTACCCAAAATGATTGTTATGCCTTGATGAATATTCACCTACTGAAATGTCATCCTGACGGAGCTGTATAAGTTCTAGAGAACTCTCAGCCCCCTCTTCTAGCCAGTCCTTAACCACCTGTGAGTTGAGATCACCTTGGAACCTAAGGGGTATCTGATGTAGAAACACGTATAATGTACTAAGCCTACATTTTTCATCTACCGGTACCACTGGTTGTAACTGCTGACCAACAGACAGTTATATAGCTGACACACTACTTGAGGTACAATATCGGGAAATAGTCCATGTGCCGAAGTCTCATCACTATACATAACATCCTCTTAGTCACTCACTGAAAAAGACTAGTAGCTAAGATCACCATCTTCTCTACTAGTGTCTCAACTAGGCAAAAAACACTAGGAATCACCTCCAGCCGGTTCTCTACTGCCTAAGAATTTGTCTCACCTCGTAACCTCAAAGGCCTCTACAATTGGAACTCGTGCAACGCGCTCTGTCGGCGTGCACCGTCAGCTACTATAACTGGTTGAATATTTTTCCCAATGGGTGGTGGTGCTGCTGGTACACCATCCGAAGGTGCCAACATAGAAAAAGGGCCCTACACTGGAACCTCTTCACTCGGTGGGCCATCATCGTGTACTCTCTCGGGAACCATAGCCAGCTGTCTTCGCAGCGGCATTCTGATAAGAAATAGGTGTTACATTGTAAATAAGTTATTCCTGGTGAGCTGAATCAATGTGTTAACAAATAAGACTCCTGAAATCAAACTCGCAATCAGGGTTTTCGTGCACTTAGTTGGAAATCAGAAGTCATGGTCCTGGTGTATGGATACATCGGCTGCTGCACCAACACTGGACTCCCTGGACTAAAAACCACACTCAATATTCTTAACACTATTTCTTCACAGTAAGACAAATAAGAGTCCTAAGTTCTGTGGCAGAACCGAATCTTCTGGTAAAAATATTTCACGACCCATCCTCGGGGCTTGTGTCATGACTACCCCAAGCCCTCCTTCCATAGGCCAGGGGCTGGAATCTAGCACCAAAGAAGTAAATCCCTAAGCTGGGAAAGAATTGCCTTTATAAAAGTAAACAAACACAATAGAGTATGCAACATGAAGTAAAACACTATGTATAACTGGGTATAAAGAGTGTGCTGAAAGAAAAGGGGCTGGAAATACAACCCCAACAGTAATGTACAACTAAAAAGGGACAAATAGCTAAAAGTAAATATTAGCTCCTTGATCGTCCTTCGGGTTCCTACCTTAAGGGTAGGTACAGATGGCCACCTTAGCACTCACGTCCATCAATATCCTCTGTGTGCCGACTCATTTTATGGTCCACCTCCAGCTACCGTCCAGTCATGGCACTCTCGGTCTCCGCCAGCGTTGTCCGTCATCTGCATTCAACACAACGAGGTGCGGCCATAGCTCGTGCAGGGGTGAGTATAACGATACTCAATAGGGACCCCGAGACCCCCGAAGGTCTCTCAAAATCCAAAAAGGATAGACCATAGAAGAAAGATACAATCACAAAGTATCAACCAACCAAACTTAGGTATATGCCCATACATATACCAATGTTATCATTCATAGTTCGACTCCAACTCTCGAGCCCAAGCATAAACCATTCCACAAAGGTAGTAAAGTCAATCACCACGATGATAATGGTTGAAAGATATGAATCATCTCACACATGAATGTCATAATAGTAGAGAGATATAGATGATCAGATGTAGCCACTAGATCATCTAAGCTGTCAGACCCACATAGGATACAAGACTGGCTATCTCGTCTAAGTTGTTAGACCCACACAGGATACAGGACCAGCTATCTCGTCTAAGCTATTTGACTCACACATGATACAAGACCAACTATTCAAGAGTATTAGTGAGGATCAGATGTAGTCACTGATTCATCTAATCTGTTGGACCCACATAGGATACAGGACCAGCTAAGCTGTCGGACCCACATAGGATATAGGACCAGCTACTCTAGTGTAATAGAGATGATCAGTTGTAGTTACTAATTCATCTATGCTCTTGGACCCACATAGGATACATGACCAGCTATTCTGTTAGTCCCACACATGATACATGAACGTAAGTCAGAACTGTCTAACCCACACATGATTGGTACAGTAGTCATCATCATCGAACCCTCTGAGGATTCCAGTATGGTAGTCATCACAGCCAGCTCTAGGGTTTCCGAACACCAGACACTCGATTACAGGAGGGTCCACTCCTCTAGTCAAGTGTTAATACATCAACTGCCACAAAATCTTGATTTTATGTATCCTGTAGTTCTGTCTCACCAATAGGAACATAACGCGATAGACGGAGCATAAATCAGACCCTGGGTTTGATTGTTATTGGAATTTTTGTTCCAGGGGTCCGGTTGGATTTACGGTTGATCCAAACTAGGCCTTTTTCCGAAGTTTTTCAAACCTCAAGTGGAGTATTCCAAAATAATTGTCTCGCTCCAAGAATTCGACCGCCGTAGGTGGTATGCCAATCAGACACTCGTAGCCCTAGATACGGTCTAAATGGTGAAAACGGCCATAGCGGGTTCGGGTCTGGTCTAACCCAATCAGATTGACCCAGCCCAACCCAGTCCGAACCGAGGTCTAACCCGGTCCACAGGTCCAACCCGGTCAGGGGAAGCAGCCCGAGCCAAGTGGGAGGCCCGACATGAGGTGCGGCCCGGCCCCAAGGCGTGGCCAGGCCCATGGCGGCCCGACCCGTGGCGGCCCACCCTATTGGGGCCTGGCCTTTGGCGTCCCGACCCGTGGCGACCCTGTTGGTGGATGCCTAGCTGACTGGCCTGCGTGGCCCGGCTAGCCATGAGTGGGAGTTTGGAAGACCGCCAGTCGAAGCTAGCGGTGGCCGCGCGGGGGGTGGTCAGCGCCCCCCATCTCTGTAATGACCGGCGCCTGGCACCAGCCCAGTGACCGTGGGACCCGAGGGGTACTGCCTTTGCAGCGCCGGCTGACGTCCGGCTCATCCGACCTCCCTTTTCGTCCGTCGTGGCCTGCATTGGCGCGGCCTCTTTCCTCCGGCACAGTGCGACGACACTGCGCCCCTCCGACACCACCATGGCCTACATGGCCATTTCCCAGTTCTTTGCATGTAGCGACGGCGCCATGCCCTTTCAGCGACCCGGTGGTCCTTGCACCACCGGTTCCTATCATTGTTGCTCCATTTCCGGCTGCAGATACACCACCGCGGTTCTCTCTTCTTCTGGCGCCATTGCACCACCACCATTGTCAACCAAACAAGAACCAATGGATGGACGTCAGGCCGTGTTTTTTTGGACCGCGCCCTCCACATTAGGTGATAACAAATGTCCAAAAACGAACAAAAATTTGATGATGAGGAATGAGGATATAATTCATACATTAAAAATAATCAACCCCCTACCTCGGTTGTAATTCATAGATGAAGTCGCGGAAAAGACAGAATTGATTTTTCATCAACATCGAAAAGAAAAATGAATTAGAGGAAAGAAGAATTTCCGGTGTTGGGTGGCGCTTCCCTTTCTTACCTCGGTTGAAAGGAGGAAGAAGACGACATTCTTCGCGTTGTTCGCATTCTTCGCTGGAGAGTTCTCCAAAAACTCCTCCTCTCCTTAATTATCCCCAAACCTAGTTTATGCCAACCCCCACAATAATAATATACACATCTTATTAAAGTGTTGGCATAATGAATTAAAAGGAATTCAAAAGGGTTTTAATTAATTAATTTTTGGAGCTAAATTATTTAATAAAGGGGATTTGGCACTTTATTGAGGGAAGTCCAAAAGCCTTTCCCCACATAAAGAGAGTTACATGGGGGTTTAAGCTCATGTGGATCCCACCTAATAATATCCTCCCAAGGGAGGTTATGTGCGGGGGGGCACCTCCAACCTCCACTTGGAGGATTAAACCGCCACAAAAAAGTATGTTGAACATGTTTTTATTTAATTTATTTAGTAAACCCCCAAAAAATTAACTTCCACTCACGTCAGAAAAAACTATGGTAATGGTCCCCTTAAGAGAATACCAGCACTGTGAGTTCAACGGTACCATCAGATTTCAGTTCCGAGCATAGGTTCAAAAGATATAAAATCCTAAATGTATGTTTACTGAACGTACCTGAAAAAAAGTTTGGAAAATTATTAACAGCCACCCTAGACCCACTGCATTTCAGGTTAGGCACGACCTAGGAGAAACACGGCCCAACAAACCGAATGGTACCCTTTTATTTCCAATTTGAGTTACCCTTTAAAATTTATGAATTTTAAAATAAAATAATTGTCACTTAATTATTTTATTTTCTGCCAAAAACTAACTTTCTCTAGTGGCCCTCGCCGACCCAAGTTAGTATCTTCTTAAAGAAATATTACCCTCATGAGTTCAGAAGTGGTCTCATATTTTTAATCTGAGTTACCTTTTGTGAGTTATAATCTTTTGAAAAATAAAATAACTTTATTTAATTATTTTATTTACAGTTATGCCATTTTCGCATTTTCTCACAAGAGGTCCGCGCCGACTAAACATAAGTCATGCTTAGGGTAAACCCGCCATCTTGAGCGCAATGGTGGCCTCAGATTTTTTATCTGAGGAACCGTTTAAGAGTTATTCCACTTTTTAGGAAAACCGCATATGGGTGTTAATTTTAGCATAAAAAACATCAACGGATCATTCCGGGGACTCTGAGCCTCGAAATCACGCGCCGTCAAAAACTGCAGACTCGTAAAATTCCAAATAATTTAATAAAATATTTTACTTGAAATTACCAAGTCTTTATAGGTATATTATTTACTTACACAATTATTTTGGAATGGAGATTCATGGTGTAATTTCAACAGCCTAACGTTAGGACATAAAAATTAATAAAATGGCTGACGAGTGTGAAAAAGGTATATAATCATATATTAATGAATTTTAAATTAACAGGAAAATATAAATACAAGTCCCAATATATTTAATTTGGAGATATATGTCGTAATATTATAATGAAACAAGAAGAATGTGGAGAAATGGAATAAATCTTGTGAAATTCTAGCACGGTAACATGTGTATGTTGGAGAGATTAATGATAGAGAATGAGGTATCTCATTATGAAAACCATATAAGTAATTTATTGGGACATGTGAAGACATAGAACATTATTTTTAAATGAAAATAATTGGGTGTAACAATATAAGGAAACATGGATAACAATTATAATAGAAGGAACCCTTACTTGAGTGTTTGTATTCAAAAGCACGAAGAGTTACTTTTTTTGAGCTTGGGGTACCTTGTGAGGCTTCTTGAGAAGGGAGGAATGAGTAATGACATGCTCCGAGTATTTTTATTAAAGATAAGTGGGATATTTGGTGGGTTTATATAAGAAATTAGAGTGAAATTATTTAGTATTTCACATAGGTTGGAAAAACTCTATAATTAAATACTTAAAACCAAAAACCTTACATTGGATTTATCCCATGGGTTTCACTAATTAGGAGGGAAAAATTATTTTATATGGTGAGTGGCCGAAAATATTAAAATATTATCCTTTCTTATGTGTATGTGAGTCACATTATTAAAAAAATGAACTAAAAAACATAAAATATAATATACATTTTAGAGGATTCAACAAAGATTTAAAAAATAAGTAAAAAACAGATAAACTCACATTATTTAAGATAAAAAAAATATATTTTTTAGAATATACCTTCTATAGTGTTTTTACATCACATTCAGGCTATTATGTTGTCATAAAAAACTATATATTTATAAGATATTTAATTATTTCCCAAATATTCGAGTGTCTCAAAAAATTATGAAAAATTAACCATTGGATAATTTTGAAATCCTAATTTGAAAAATAATATTCATTTTATCCAAAAAATTTGTAATATGTCAATTTTCACTTTTAAAATACAAAGAAACATTAATAGAAAATTGATTGGGTTTGAATAAAATATTTTTTCAAACTTAATAAAAATTAATTTTGGCCTCATAAAAATTATATTTTCATTTTTTTAATAAATTTAATTCATTAATAACATTATATTAAAATATTATTTATTAAGAAATTAAAATATTTTTTTTAATTAAATTTTAATATTAAAAAAATTATTCTTTTGCATTAAAAATAATAATAAAATTAATGTATATTCATTACAATATAAAAGAATAATGGGCATAATAATAATTCTAGGGTCCTGATAAATATCATTTTATTACACACAAAAAATCCCTAAGAGTAAGGTGTGCGATGGTTGGGCTTTTATGGGGCCATTCGGTGACCATGGCTTGGGTCGTGATCTCGGTGAGCATGAACTTCTTCTGTAAATAGTTTCGATCATTCTAATGTTGGTGGATATCATCTTGATATTGGACTAGGGATAAACAAAGAAATTATACCTTCATTGTAAGATTCAATAAATTAACTTCATAGGAAACAATCCTATTGGTTGAGGCCATCACCTCCTTTGTCTGTGTCAAAAGGATTTGTTGAAACACTATAATTATATTATTCATGTGATCACTATTAAATGTATATTTTTTCAACAGTAATGATTCAAAATAGTCAATTATATAAAATTGAATATAATATAACAAATAGGGTTCATGTGTTGTCTATATCCATTTTATAAAATAAGACATTTAATTAAATCAAAAGGGAAATTTCATTTATAATGGTCTGGGTCCTCACAACTGCGAGCATTCATGTTGGGCCTTCCAAAGACCATTTCCCTCATAAAATAACATAATCCCATTCTAGAGGTTCTAGTGTTCTAAAAATAAAAACTATAGTTCCTTTAGTAGGAGTTCTAGAGGGATCTCATTTAAGAAGAGGTAATCTTCCCTAACAAGTATATCAAACATATTTCTTCTTATAGTTCCACATCATGATTTTTTTATATTATAATGTAATAAATACAGTATCAGTTATTTTATGATATGTAATTATGAATATGGATCAATTATATTTCACCTTCTATCAATCCTATCAAAAATTAAATCACCACGCAGGCGTTTGTACAACTTACCATCTCCATGCAGTAGTGTGAACTATTTTTCATCACCACTTTAGTTGTTTGGGTATAATGATGGAAATAATAACTATATATGATTATTATAACAATATATTAATTTTAGAACAATATATTTATATATCATCTAATTTTATATGATTTCATAATTAATGGAATGATTTCATCGAGTGTGCATATGTATGGATTACAGTCTCTACAATGGGTTTTCATTCATTACCCATTATCACATAAAAATAATTATAATATAAATATATATATATATATAAGGAATTAATAATACTAAAATTATATTATTATCATTATGGAATGATATAATTGAATTCCATAAATAATAACTTCTTTTTATAACTCAAAACAAACTGTAAATAATTCTTGAAATAAGAGTAATAATGAAATATTGTTAAATGGTTGATTATATTAGGACATATGAGATGATAAATATAAATATGGTTCTGGATAAAGATTATAAAATTAATTAATTGATTAAATAAAATTTTATGATTCATATTAGGGAACCTATACATAATATAAGAGATAATTTCACAATCTCAATATTATTTGTGATTGTTTATATTCAAGTATTTACTCTAGTTTATTTATCATTCATGTCCATGTGTTCATCGAATTCATTCATAAAGTGGATTTCAAATCTACTATTTAATATTAGAGTCATTTTTACCCTTTCATAATTCCTTATTTTTACAAATAATACCTTACAATAATTTGAGGTTATTTTCCAAGAAATAATTTTCTATAAAAATGTCCCTCTATTTTATGAAAACAATACATTTTAGAATAAGAATGCATATTTTCCTCATCAATTATTTTCAAGTGTTCTATCAAAATTATTTTTCCTCTATGAAAAAATTATTTAAAAGGATATATTACATATATAATATCCATATTATTAATATGGGTTGATTGTGTTTATGGTGAAATTATAGTTATAAAATCGATATCTTTTTCATTTATTATTTTAAAATCGAATAATATTTATAAGACTCATTTCGCATCCATGGGTTGTGTCATGAATGAATGGGGTTTATAAAACCCATTTCATTCCATTGGATATGATATAATTTATTCTCTTATGTCACACATATTTTTAGTTTTCATTATTTGATGGGCATAACCTATTTCTCCCATATATGCATTGGGAAATGATTTATATCTCATGGAGTAGATAGTAATGGAATGGGAATTGATCTCAGTTCAGTAATAAATTGCTCAAATGGTAAGTAATTCTAGTTCATTAATACATGGATGTAATTTTATGTAAATTAGATTTTGTAATATAGGGATAAAATGAAGAGTTATGTCATATCAGTAATGAATTTCTTCACAGTGATGGTATTGGAAATGATCCTTTGCTAATATTAAAATCATTTTGTATGCTTATGTTTTTACAATAATTCTACATTTTATGTCATTGATATATTCTCATGGAATGTGTATTGTTTTGATTTATTATTTATTATATGAAAATATATAGTTTGTGACCTAGAATTTATATATATATTGTACATGGTATGATTTTAAAAAGTTATATTCTTGTTTTTATATTCTTATGTCCATGTTTTGTTTGTATTTTACCTGTTTAAACTAACTGAGCATCTGAGCTCATCCTTTTCAAATTATTTGATTTTCCTAAGATATAAATAATGGATTTATTTATGAAAACCAAACATTATGATTTTTAAAGAAGATTTTGATGACCCTTCACAAAATTAGAATAATTCTATCCCAGTTTTTGAAGGCACTAAACAAATAAGGTCATTGGGCGTCTGCTTACATAACATATCAATTATTCTGAAAAATTAATGTAATGCCTCTGTATGTCAACCATTGGTCATTATAGTTGGTATCAGAGTGAAGGTATAGTCAATCATTGTAAACTAGGATGTGGAATCTTTTGTGAAATACATATATATGTTTCTGTGGATTTTTCTAGAGATTTCCCTGTTGATTAGTCTAAAAATATGTTACAATCATGTATATTTTTCAAAAATCATGAATAACCTAGGATTGAACCTATGGTTTCATAGATTGAAATATTATAAGTAATATTACTTTTTTATGTGATTTTCAACTATGATATCTTTTTATAACATTATTCCTTCTAGAATTAGTCTACAGATAGAAGTATATAGAACAAGGATAACATTTATTGTTTTAGATGTTATAAGTATGAGAATTATGATAATATATTTTTTATGCGGAAAATTAATTATGTGGATCATGATGGTGGTACAAGTAATGATAATACTACTAATTATAACTATATTGTAAATGAATTTTGAACAAAATGGGATTTTCTAGAATTATTATGTGCATTAAACTTAAGATAATTGGTTTTATTAACAATGAATAACATTATTACATGATTAAAATTTTATAACATAATATGATAATGGATATTGAGTAGTGTTTTAATAATAATGTTAGACGGCTGAGGTATATAAGTTTTAGAATTAAAATATTATGTTATACGAATCATGAAATATATAAGTGTTATCAGTATATGTTTTTCATTGATGATTAGAAAGGTTATGTTGAATAGTTTTAATGGCCAAGAATAGTGACATAAGGGTAAAATGATATATTTTTAGAAACACGTTATTAAGGGAAATACAACCCTTAATATGTCCCTTGTGTTAAGATAATAATGTTTGGGTAATGATATGTTAGACATGAATAAGTAAAGATAATGATAATAGTTTCATGGGAACTAATTATGGATTTTTTATCAAGAGGGTTTTGACATCATGGATGAAGTATAAAACTTTTTGGGACATAATTTATATATAAAATAAGATTTTTAATAATGAAACATGCATGTTTTAAAAAAGGATATATTGTAATTTATGTTATTATCATGACTTAGAAGAATACATGTTGAAGTTGTTCACAAGTTTGGAATGTGGCCAACAAGAGATACCAAATTATATATGAGGGATATATTTTAATCTGAGTTAGTGCACTCCATTATAATGATTTTTATTGTTAGATTTTAGAAGGATTGTTTGGTTACCATTTTATGGAAGCATTAATTTACTCATTGGATGATGTCTGTTAGAATAATGTATTATTACACCATTGGTGGACTTACTAATATTTGAAAACATGTTCTATCCTTTTAGATATGATAAATATATATGGAATGACCCATAATTCTATTTATAGATCCCATGATCTGCTAATGCTTCAGGAGTGATAAAATAAATGTCATTTCTTGGAAAAATAAATGAAGTGGAAATTACTTAGAGAACAAAAATTGGGTGAAATTGTGTTGAAATCGAGTAATTATATATTATCTTGAATGTTATTCATCATCATTAAATGGGGTCATTATGTAAAAGGTTGTTCAATTATAATCAATTTTTAAGAAAATAATTTCTAGTTTTAGACATATTTGGTTTCATATTTTTTTTATTATTAACGTTCTATATCTCACCTTTTTTGTTGTGGTGATTTATCTCTATAAATTGTTGTGATTATTTACAATTTTTCTTCATCTCAAATATTCAAAAATGTTCCCCTATATATAAACCAATTTATTAGTTATGCTGGGTAATTCTTAAGTTTTTAATTTTTTTTAAATAATGTTTTATTATAATTTTTTATTGTGTGTGTATCTATGATAGAAAATTCTTAGTTTTGATCATTTTAATACCTAGAAAATTTTGAGAGAGAAATTCATTTTATGGGGGGGTATAATGTAATATCCCATTATATATATGGTATATTTTTATAATTTTGTTGATGTATTATGTTTTATTCTACACCAAGATAATTTGTGATACATTAAACACCTAATTTTCTTACAGTTTAAACAATAATGTGATTTATTGTGTAACAAACAATTTAATGTTCTTTTGATAGATTTAATTTCATGCAATAATATGTTTTCTCGAATAACACAATATTATTATAACTTATAACCAAGTCATTATAATGGAATATGTGAATAGTATTAATTGAATTGTCAAAATATTTTTTTTATATGTATATATATTTAATTCATTGGTGAATAATTTGTTATAAATATAAATAAAACCCATTTTATATAAATTGAATTGTTTTTTTGAAAAAATATATTAATGAAAATTATTGGGTTTATAAAATCATAAAATCATTCTTGATTGATATTGGTCATTGGAATTAATTTTACATTGAATTTTGATGTAATAGAAAATATATCTTTTAAAATGTTTTACCTTTTATAATTCATTTTATTACATGAACAATGTGATAAATTTTAAATTAATTGGTGAAAAATTATATTTTGAAATTTGGAAATTAGTTTTCATTATTTTCAATCAATGGGTCCAAATTATGTAAATAGATTTCTTTTATTTCTGGACATGATGAATTGTTACAATAGTAATTTTTTATTCATAATGTAAAAAATGATATATCTGGTAATTAGTGGTAATAATACTATTTTAAAATTACCCTATCAAATGTACAAATATCATTTTATTCCTTTGTTTCGACCTAAATCATCCTTGGGTTGAAATGATATCCTTTACAAGATAGTTGGATGAGATTAGGGCATTTAATATATTTTATTTAATGAATCATTAATGATATCTTAATCAAATTTTAATTAATATATTATTACCAATTTAACGTCACATAAAAGATAAATTCTCATATAAATACTCATTTGAAATATAAAATGTTTTTCTTTATCATGAAATTTATTTTTAATTTTTTTGATATAAATAAATTTCTTAATTACTTACATAATTATGATCTATAAATTATTGAATTGATGAAAAATCAATGAAATAATTTTAATTAAAATGATAATAACCAGTAAGACGACACTAAAAAATTCACAAATATTATTGGTAGATTATATCATAACCACAATCATTGAATGGTGTAATTATTTACTATTTGGAGCCACATGTAAAATATTATGATAGGATATTATTTTGATAAAGTGATTTCCAAGTTGACATATTCATGTTTTTATAAATATTCCATTTTTAATATATGGATTTTTTAAGATTTATTTTACTACAAGTTTTACTATAAAATATATAAGAGTGGTCTTAATCATTTTATTTTTCATGAATTTATACTCATTAAATAATTATATTAAATAATTTCATGTAACTAATGTTGTAATTTTTTAATTAATGAAAATATCACATTAATGTTAATAAAAATAATGAAATAAAAATAATTTTGGATAATTTATATATCATAAAATTTTTATATGACCTTAAACCCTTAGGTATATAATAATATATTTTTTTGAGATTACATTATATCTTGATATTATAATGTCCCAAATCTAGATGCCACTCAACTACAACCCTATAATCCACTACTAGAAATAACCCATTTGCGATGGGTTATTTGCGACGGGATCCCATCGCAAATGGGCTTTTGCGACGGGGGTCCGTCGCAAATGGCCCGTTGCGGTAAATGGCGTCGCAACTAACACTATTTGCGACAGCCCGTTGCTAAAAATATTATTCGTGATGGGAATATTTCCTGTCACAAATACTAATTGATATATTTAAAAAAACTTTAAATACGTTTTTTTGCAATGGGCCCATCGCAAATAACATTTGCGACGGGCCACTAATCTCGTCGACAAAAAGATAATTTTTTTTAAAAAAAATGAAATAGGTAATTGTGACGGGCCCGTTGCAACTGCCTATTGTGATGGGAAAATATTCCCGTCGCAAAAAATTTTAAAAAAATAAAAAAATAGGTAATTGCGACGGGCCCGTCGCAATTACTTATTGCGATAGGATGAATATCCCGTCGCAAATATGTATACAAAAATAAACAAAAATTTTAATTTTAATAAAAAAAAAATTAATTAATATTATCATAGTAATACTAGAATTTTAATTCATTCCGATATTAAAACAAAAAATCATTCAAATATTTAAAAAATTATAATTAAATTAAAATATATAAAAATTTAAATATATATAAAAAAAAGTAATATTATAAAATATGAATAATATTATTAATCATATTAATATTGTAATATAAATAATATAATATTATATAATAATAATAATATACCGAATTCATATTATTATAAATAATTAAAAAATTATAATTTTAATTAAAATTTTTGAAACTTTTTATGTCTTAAAAATACTGAATATAATATTATTAATATAATTAGAAAATAAAAATATGAAAATTATCAAAATTTGCTAAAAGAAATATAAACAAATAATAAAATACTAAGAGTAATATTATTTTTAATAAAATAAACAAACATTAAAATAAATACCAATAATAAATAACAAAGTATTAAAAATAAATAGAAATTAAATAATACAATATTGACACCAGTATGAGAGAGACAGAAACTCTGAATAGACAAAATGTCATATTCTAAATTTACAAACTTTATAACATCTAAACAATAACTAATCTGAAATAGGAGGGGAGGGGGGGATCTGCTGTTGTAGGAAACTCCAT
Organism: Viscum album; assembly: GCA_963277665.1. Taxonomy (NCBI): domain Eukaryota; kingdom Viridiplantae; phylum Streptophyta; class Magnoliopsida; order Santalales; family Viscaceae; genus Viscum; species Viscum album. The sequence goes on along the minus strand of OY728126.1, from coordinate 1,239,808,937 downwards.
CTCTAAGGCACGAGTGAGTCGGCCCATGTACTCCATCTGCTCCTGCTGCTGCTGCTGCCACCGACTCATCTGATCCTCGTACACCTGCTGGTGTCGTCAGCTCTCCTCCTCATGTTGTTGCTACTGTCGACACATCTCCTTCTGCTCCTTTTGGAGACTCTCTATCAACTTAGTCTGAGATCGCAACTGATCCTCATACTATGTAGCGGAAGAAGATGCACGAGCTCCTCTCGAGCTGGACGCCGACATCGCAGCACTGCCATAATAATCTCCGGGAGTCATTTGAGAGCCGATACCAACTACCCGGCCTTTCTCAAAGGCATATTGGGTCGCCTGCATGCATGCCGCCTCATCATACTGATGGCCACTGGTCTGATATGATTCCTCAGCCTGACCCTCAGGCTGTGTCTGTGACGTTGCGGTCTCATATGACTCCTATAGTTGCAATTTAAAATTAAAATTGTGAATATATTATATGTAGTTAATTTTTAAACTTGAAAACAAATAATACTGACCACGATGTGACGCTGGCGATCACCTCTAAGCTCCCCATTAGCTGGATCACTGTACATCCTCCAATATACGTCGTACTCTGTAATATCGGGGTGCTCGACAACCTATAAGAATATAAAATAAATTGTTTATATTTAAAATTATATAAAATATTTATAAAAAATGTACCTACCAAATGATGTCTTTGAGTACTGAAAGTACAACTCCCAGATCGATGAGTCACCTCATGTCTCCCCCGATTCTGCCTCCCCACTGATGATCTTCTTTGAAAGCCACCACTCAACCAGTGTGCACATAATCCATCCCATACGTGGGATGAAATGTACTCTGGTCGATGTGCCCTACATGACTCATCAAAATCTGACACTCCTGCTTTCTTTATGGAAGCTCTTCTTAAATTGTGCAAAAACTGATGAAAGCGATCACGCATAGCCACCTCCCATGCCTCGAGGATGGCGTCACGCATGGTATCCTCGATCGGATCCCATAAACCCTTCAAATAATTCAAAATATCAAGTTATAAATGAAATAAATTTCAAATTAAAAATTATTTATTTACGTACGTACGAACCAATGGCCGAACATGGCCTACTGCACATCAACGTTAATATGCTCCCATGTCATCCATGGCTAAGAAAAATAGTTGCCCAAAATAGCGATGCCCTGTCCGATTGCTATATGCAGAAAACTGTAAAAACAATAATCGAACATTTATTATGTAAATAGATTAATGAAATCTTAGTAAAATGCATAGGTTATCACGCCTCTGGGTGCATGGATCGAACCCAAGACGTGGACGTCGCTCGGGGATGGGGTCCGGAATCATCAGTCTTGCAAGACCGCACCCCCTCCGCGTACCCCCTAAAGCGCCTTCAGGTTGAGGGTCAGGTGCCAGCAACTCCTCCGCATCGAAAGATAGGACAGCATCCACCAACTCACTAAATGTGTCCTCGTCCATCTAAAACAGAAAATGAATGTTGTTAGCAAATAATTGATAATTATTATTATATATACATATATATTAGTTATGATTATATATAACTACCATTGAATTGTATCAATGTTCAGCTTCATCATCATATTCATATCTTTCAATGTCATCTTCATATCTGTCAATGTCATCTTCATATTCCTCATCAATATCATCAATATCAATTTGAGTTCCAGTTGCTTCATCTCTTACAATTTCAAATTCATTTGTGACATCATTAACATCATCATCATCATCACTGACTCTTAATTGAGGGGTGTCATCATCGATAATCATGTCTCTTTCTAACAAAGATTGATTTTGAGTACTCTCTTGAAAAACATCAATTCCTTGAACTTCAGTGAAATCACATTCACTTTGACTAAACTGATTGTCTCAAATATTCATTTTTATTATGCTCCACCAATCAGTCAAGTCTCTTGACATAGCACAGTACTTTGCATAATAAACTTGATGTGCCTGTTGAGCCAGTAAGAATGGTTCATTTACTGCAAGAACACTTTTACATTTAATATCGATGATTCCATGAGTCGGATGAACATGCATGCCTCTCTCAGTATCCAACCACAAAAATTTGAACATCGTTATGTAATGGTGTCCTAGATAATAGAGTTCAATGATTTCATCAAGTATGCCATAAAAGTCAACTTCATTTTCTCTATAATTAGATCCTCTCAAGAAAACTCCATTGTTCATTGTTTTTTTGATTCCCCAAATACATGTGTATGAAATCGAAAACCATTCACCATATATGCATTATAATATTTCACTATTTTGGATGGTGGGTTACTCAATATACAAAGTCATTTTTCAATTTTATCAGCATGTCGAGACACCTGAAAATTTGTGAAATAATTATCAATACAGTAAAATATAAATAGAAGAAGATGTTAAGGTATGAAAATTTTATGTTACCAGTATTTGAAACCACTGAGAAAAAAAAAATTATGTGTTCTTCGAGAGCAACTGCCATATTTTGTGGAAGTTTTTTCTTTATATGATTATCATACAATATATAAAAAACAAAGTTATTTATTGTAACATAAATAATAGAATAGGTAATAGAAGCACTTATAGTACAAATGATGTCATCTCTTCACAGTTGAGAAAAAACATACGTATGAGCTTTGTGATGTTCATTATCTGAAATCCATCGTTCATGAACTCCACCAAAACCAAGCTTTGACTGGTTAAAAACACATAATTGATTTTAGATTTCATCAGTATTCCCCTCGTTCCGTCTCATGCGGCTGTGTTTTGAAGGATACTCAGATTCAAAATAGTGGGAGCAGAAAAAAGATATCTCCTCTTGAAAATAAGCTTCAGCAATAGATCCTTCAAGAGATGCTTTGTTACATACTTTTTTTTCAATTTCTACATGCATCTTTCGAATGGGTACATCCATCGAAACTATATAGGAACTCCAAATTTTTCTTCATATGGAAAATGAAATATCAAATGTTCCATTGAGTCGAATAAAGACGGCGGGAATATTTTTTCCAGTTTACATATAATTACAACAACATCTTCTTCAAGTTTGCATAGAGCATCATAATCTGTTGTCGCCGCACAAATGTCCCAAAAAATATATGATACGTTTGTTATGGAATCCCATATCACAGAATTCAACAAACCTCTTAATCCAATGGGTAGAAGTCTTTCCATTATAACATGACAATCATGACTTTTTAATCCGGTAATATGACCATTATTTACACATCTACCCAAATTGGAAGCACATCCATCTAGAAGTCTCAAATATACAATCCATTGACAAAATAATAAGCGGATTTCTTTGGACAATGTATAAGATGATTTTGGTTTCATTAACCTTTCTATTTTGACATTCTCAAACAGTTCGAGTTCTGGACGCCTGCAAATTTGAGCAAGATCTAATCGTGCATTTACATTATCTTTTCTCTTTCCTGGTGTATCCAAAACTATATGTAACAAAATATCAAAACAGTTCTTCTCAATATGCATGACATCCAACATGTGGCAGACCAGAAAATCAGACCAATATGGAAAATCTAAAAATATGTTACGTTTTATCCAATTGTGTTCTTTCCCAAAACCAGAAATTTTTTGTTGGTTTATTGTGGGTCCAAATGTGATTGGAGGTAATGAATATACAACTGATTTTAACTCTGTACCTAATATCATTTTCTGGAGGTCCATCCCGTTCAATTGTGCCTTTTCTAAAATGAGATATATTTCTGCAAAAAGGATGATCAGCTGAAAGAAATCTGCGATGACAGTCAAAATAGCAAGGTTTTTTTCCATGGACGAGCATAAATTCCTTTTTCTCTCACATATTGTAAGGACATGATTTCGGCCCATGTGTACTCCAGCCAGATAACATGCCATGAGCCGGGAAGTCACTGATTGTCCACATCAATGCTGATCTTAGTATGAAATTCTGTTTCACAGCAATATCATAAGTACTGACACCAGTACTCCACAGTATATATAATTCATCAATCAATGGTTTCAAATAAAAATCAATATTCTTCTTTGGATGTCCTGGGATTAGTAAGGTCAAAAAGATATAGGGCTCCTTTATCAATATCCATGGAGGTAAATTGTACGGAGTTAAATAGACAGGCCAACATGAATACTGACTACCATAAGATCCGAATGGACAGAAACCATTAGTGGAAAGACCCAGTCGTAGATTTCGGGCTTCTATTTCAAAGGATGGATGCACTCTATTAAAATGTTTCCACGAATCACCATCAGTCGGATGATTCAATCTTTTACCAGTTGAAATATTCGTTTTGTGCCATGACATCATTGTCACTGTATTCTTAGACATGAATAAACGCTGAAGTCTAGATGTAAGAGGAAAATATCTCAATTGTTTTACAGAAATCAAGCCAGACTTCCCATGTTGAGATTCATTATACCCTGATTTCCCACAAGTGGGACAACTATCCAATGACTCATTTTCCCCAGAATATAAAATGCAATCATTTGAACATGAATGAATTTTCTGACCACTAAGTCCTAAATTTCGAACCAGCCTCTTACTCTCATTGTAATTTACAGGAAAAACATTTCCCTTGGGTAACAGTGTTTTAACCAAAGAAAATATTTGATCAAAACACGTGTTTGACATTCCATTACCTAATTTGATAGACATAAATTTTTCATCTGCTTCTAATTTTCTTATCTTGCAACCAGGATATAACGCATCCTCAGCAGACCTCAACAACTCATAAAATTCAGAGTGTGCCAACTCAGGAGTTGAATCAATATCATCTTGAGTTTCTGTATGTTGAATATATGGACCTGCAACATCATGTACTAAATTTTGAAACCGGGATGGATCTGGAATCAATTTAGTATCACCTTCTATAGAACTGCGTTCACCATGTTGATACCAAAAAACATAATCTGGTTTAAAACCAAAATGCAAGAGATGTCCCCCAACTTTTTCAAACGTGTCAAATGTTCTCAGTGCACCTTTTTTACAAGGACATTTTATTGTGCCTCCTGAAATAAATTATGGATTAGATGTCGCAAATGCTAAAAAAGTCTCCACACCCTCTATATATACTAGATTTAAACCAGAACCATTTGGATTTCTATGTTGATTTATCCATATGTGGTCATCTAATAATGACTATTAACGACCTCGTTGTTCCATATTTTTCTATAAAATATAAAAGCATTACTGGTTTTGCATGATTTGTTAGAAAAAACACTCTAGCAAGGATAATTATAGATTTTACATTAGACGCGACTGACGCAAACTTTTTATTGGGATAGACCTAAAAATTGACCCTTTATGAATTGAACATGTTAAGAATAAAGCAAAACGTGTTACAAATATTGATAATTTTAATATTTTATAAATTTTTTATTATTTTAATAATATTATTATTATTTTTTCAGAAATATTAATTATATAATAACATTATTACATTTTTAGCATTTTTTTTTATTAATATTAAAATAATATAATTTTCTATATTATGTTACAATTCTCTTTTCATCTGTCTGTTTAACATTCTATCTCCACATGTAATATCTGCATACACTTTCACCTCTCTATTGGTGAGTAGGTTGATAATTTTGAAAATGAATGCAAATATTACATGTGGAGAGAAAATTTTTCTTAAAACCAATACACAGATTAAAAGTTAATTGAGAAAGTTAATGATCAAGCTAGTTTTTTCCAATTAGCTAATTATTACTAATTATTGTTAATTATAGGTAATTATTGGTAATTATTGGTAATTATTGCTAATTATAGGTAATTATTCCTAATTATTGGAAATTATTGGTAATTATTTGTAATTATTGGTAGTTATTGGTAATTATTGGTAATTATTCCTAATTATTGGTAATTATTGGTAATTATTGGTAATTATTGGTAATTATTGGTAATTAATCCTAATTATTGGTAATTATTCCTTATTATTGGTAATTATTCCTTATTTTTGGTAATTATTCCTAATTATTTCTAATTATTCCTATTTATTCCTAATTATTCCTAATTATTGGTAATTATTCCTAATTATTGCTAATTATTCCTAATTATTGCTAATTATTCCTAATTATTGGTAATTATTCCTAATTATCCGTAATTATTCCTAATTATTGGTAATTATTCCTAATTATTGGTAATTATATCTAATTATTGGTAATTATTCCTAATTATTGGTAATTATTCCTAATTATTGCTAATTATTCCTAATTATTGCTAATTATTCCTAATTATTGCTAATTATTCCTAATTATTGCTAAATATTCCTAATTATTGGTAATTATTCCTAATTATTGGTAATTGTTGGTAATTATTTCTAATTATTGGTAATTATTCCTAATTTTTGGTAATTATTTCTAATTATTGGTAATTATTGCTAATTATTGCTAATTATTGTCAATTATTGCTAACTATTGCTAATTATTGCTAATTATTGCTAATTATTGATAATTATTGGTAATTATTGGTAATTATTGGTAATTGTTGGTAATTATTGCTAATTATTGCTAATTATTGCTAATTATTGCTAATTATTGCTAATTATTGCTAATTATTGCTAATTATTGCTAATTATTGGTAATTATTGCTAATTATTGCTAATTATTGCTAATTATTGGTAATTATTGCTAATTATTGGTAATTATTCCTAATTATTGGTAATTATTCCTAATTAGTGGTAATTATTCCTAATTATTGGTAATTATTCCTAATTATTGGTAATTATTCCTAATTATTGGTAATTATTGGTAATTATTGGTAATTATTGCTAATTATTACTAATTATTGTTAATTTTTTCTAATTATTACTATTTTTTGAATAATGACTATTTTTTGTTAATTATTGCTAATTATTACTATTTTTTTGAATTATTCCTATTTTTTGTTAATTATTGCTAATTATTACAAATTATTACTGATTATTACTAATTATTGAAAACATTTACTAATTATTACTGATTATTACTAATTATTGAAAAAATTTACTAATTATTACTCATTATTACAAATTATTGTCATTAACTACTAATTACATTCATTAACTACTAATTAAATTCATTAACTACTAATTACATTTATTAACTACTAATTACATTCATTAATTACTAATTACTATCTTATTAATTACTAATTACAAAAATATAAAACAAAAACATTAAATAAATATTAAATTAAAATTCAGATAAAAATCCTTAAACTGGATTTCGAGCTTTTGATTTGTTGTACTTGTAGGATGATCCCCGCAATCACCTTCAAATCGTCTTGCAAAACAAAATTCACTCAACTCATGTAAACTAGTAAGAAGTAGTTCAGATTCAGAAAATATGTCAAGGATGGTTGTATTTATAGGTTAGATTATTTGCGATGGGGTTTATTGTGACGGTATTCCCGTCACAATTGGTATTATTTGCGATGGGACCGTCGCAAATAACCCCAGCCGCATTTATTATGGGCGGCAATAAAAGGGGTTATTTGCGACGGGAAGGCAATCCTGTCTCAAATAACTTGTTACCACCGTCGGTTATTTGCGACGGGTAGGGGATCTGGTCGCAAATATCTTTCCTGCGATTTGGCGTGAAATTCGCACCAAACTATTTACGATGGCTGAGAATATACCGTCGCAAATATCTTTCCGCGCAAAACTATTTGCGACAGGTAAGAATTTATCGTCGCAAATAACCCGTTGCTAATAACAGTTTTCCCGTAGTGAACGGTTGGTCAAATGGCCTCAAGAGCATTTCCCCAAAGGCCATAGGCTACCAACTAGCAGTGAGAGCCTATGGTGTGATAGTGGGGAGACTATGACCTCGTTAGAAGAGTGTCAGAGAACCAAATAATTAATAATACAATGTATTAAACAACATACATATAAAATAAATAGTGGAATACTAATAAGGTAAATAACCAAGCATCATTCCATACAAAAGATTAAATTACATATTATGTCCGAGGAAAACATCCATATAGGTACACTAAATTAATCCAGACTATATGTTCCAGAAGAGAAATAAACAATCGAAACCATGAACTATAGCATGTCTCGGCTTGGTCACATACTCTCCAGCTCCTAAACAGTATCTCAAGTACCTATAGAAGATAACATTCCCTTATCGTCACCTATCGAAATATAATCTACTTGGGTCCGAAAGAATGACCCAAACATGGTGGTAAAAATGATTCAAAGTAGGAAATCACACATGATCTTTGTCTATCTGTTAGTGGTTGAAACCAAAAGTAGTGTACAAAAAAGAAAAGTAGTAATCTAGGAAGTACTAAAAAGTAAAAAATCCTACAAGTCATGTTTTTCTTTTTCATTCACTATGTTCAATTCAACCATTAAATTACTTTGAATTATTAATGTCTTGATATTCATCATGAGAACATCAATCCCATGTATAAAGGATAGTCTACAGATAACCCATAAGGCAATCTAAAAAACTAATGTGAAGAGTGAATCAACACTTAAGCATTGTCATGGCAGATGCATCATAAGTCTTTTCATTTCAATATTAAATTCAACATCTTTCTTGAATTCATAGAAAAACACCTCCTGCATCCATAACCAATCCTATCCCACAAGCATAACAAATCCTCACCCATTAACATAAAAAAATCTCACCTGTAGGAATAACAAATTTCTACCCGCAGACATAGCAGTCAATAGGGTTGAGCCTGATATATCATCATTTCAGCATAAAATAAAACACATATAAATTAAACTATGACATGGGATACATAAAAACAACTCATTAGGTCATCATACATATAATTAAACAAGTTAATTATTCTATCAAAAGGCTTTAACCGATAATATTCATATCATGGGGAAAGGGGAAACCAAAAATCCAAAACCCATAATCAAAATAATCGAAATTTATCATAATTTATATTCCAAAATAACTAAAATTTATAATTTACAACCCAATAAGATAAATCAGGGAATGAATCATAGGAAACCTTAACCAAATGCACATAAATGGTAATTCTAGGGAAATGCACCCAAAGGGTGGCACATAGTCAAACAAACATGTTCAAACATGGTTAAATTAATTTAATTCATGACCTAATAATCTTTATGAAAAAAAAAGTGTCAATTACCATTCAAGGATACACCAAAAACATGGTAGAATGGCACAATGGCACATATTAACAACTTGACAATGAGAGAATGGAACAATACCCCCTACCTCCTACTCATACAACTCTCCTGGTTCGTCTCCAGGCATTGATTTGACCTAGAACAGAGTAGATATTCAAAAGTATGATAAATGATTAACCCTGAATAATGTTGTTGAGATAAAAAACTCATGAAGAAAGGCTCAGGAGGAATCGAGAGCATACCAGTTGGTTTCAAACACAACCGACTATTAAGGATTTAGGGTAAGAATGATTAATAGAGAAGAAAAATGGCCCTCAGCGCTTCTATTCGCAATCCCAAATGATCCACTATCTATTTTCACAAAAATTGACCTATTTCCAGATTTAATAAAAAAAATACATGGTGTGTACTTGAGATTACATTTTTCTTCCATAGAAATTCTTTTCAGACCATTACATTATTGTGTTCTGGGATTACAAGGTGTGTAGCATTCCATACAACGCATGTACCTATTTGTACACAAAAAATAGTTCCCTGTCACATCGTGTAATAGGCATGTAGCTAGTCCATAGATCGATTTTCCCTTATTTTCTTATGAATTAACTGAAACCGAAAGACCCATACATCACAAAATAACTTGGTTCTTACAAATCCTCTTCTTAAAGCAAATCTTACTAGAATTTTCCTTCCAACGGTGGTCAAGGAACATCAGAGAATAACTTTATCCATTGTGATCATATGTTGACCTCCCTCTCCCATGTATTATCATACACTCGGTCATGCTTACATAACTCCCATACCAAAGTAATGAGTCGGCCTTGGAGAACATTTTTGTTATGATCCACAATATTATTAGGATACTTCTCAAAGGACACATCTTCCTGCAACTCATCTTCATTGGGCTAAAAGGTGCAAGACATACCCAAAAAGTAACATCACAATGGAAAAATGTGGAATATTTCATGCATAGTCGTGTACATTTGAGGTAACTACAATCGATAGAAAAGGAGATCAACCCTCTCTAGAATCCTAAATGGACTAATGTATCTTATATAATGATTTCCCTTTCCACAATTTCTCTTATTCCCCAAACTCGGTGAATCATTCATGAAAACAAGATCCATGATCAAGAAGTCAATGGTCATCAATGACAATTGACATATGATTTTTGATGAGGTAGTATTATAACCATCTGTTTCAAAATCAACTGGACCTACTCAGAAGTCTACTACGTGAGATGTGGTTTATGTAAAGCTGGCTCACCTACTTCCATCCAACTCATGAGTGACTGGAATGGACTATAATAGGAAGCCTCGTAAGATTTAAACTTTATAGTCTCTTGGAAACTATTATTAAAGGAAAATTCAACCAGGGAAGTATGCTTATCCCAACATCCCCCAAAGTCTAGGATTCAATATAAAATCATGTCCTCTAACATAGGTATCATACGCTCTGACTAGCCATCAGTTAGAGGGTGGTATGGTGTGCTGAGATGAACCTGTGTACCTAGAACCCTCTAAAAATTCTATAAGAAATGAGATGTAAAGTGGGAATCCCTTTCTGAAATGATAGAATGAGGGTCCCCAGGAAGGCATACCCCCTCACAAATATACATCTTCTCAATCCCATCAACACTGAAGGTCTCTTTGATTGACTTGAAGTGATCATCCTTTTTATGTTTTTCAAAGACCACCACACTCCATCATTAACTCAATGTGACCTTAGAAAACCCATCATGAAATCCATCAATTCATCATCCCATTTCAACTATAGAATAGGTAACTACTGTAAAAGACCATCTAAATGATGATGTCCTGTTATCACCTGTTGATAGGTGGAACACCTTGTAACAAAACAAGTCACCTATCTCTTCATTCCCAGCCACGAGTACTGAGAGTGCAAGTCATAGTACATCTTGTTAACTCTGAGATACACTTCACAAGATGAATATTGGAACACTCACATCAATTCCTCGAATATGTCAACTGTAACCCAGACACATCAATGGGTTTGTAAGATATCATCATCACCTATCATCCAACTCGGAGGTGGATCCTCACATGCTAAACCTTCCCACAATACAAGGCCCTCATAATTTGTTAGCTATTTCATCATCACTCTATCTCAGAGGGTATAAGTCATAGATAAAGAAAAAGGTAATTTTGTCCCTAACTGTTGTTTACCTTAATGTGAATCTTATATAACAACTCCATAAGCATACACTCGTTACTGTCCTCCTCCACTACCTGCATCTGAGTCTACATGATCTAGGAATCAACCACTGAATATCCTTTTCTAGATGTGTAGGAAAGAATGAAGGTGAAAGATTAAAGTTATTCCATCATCCTTCACTACCTTAGATTTATATCACACTGAGTAATGATGTAATTAAAGCTTTTTTGTTCTGTTTACACCTCACAAATCTCCCCAAATATAATGTATCCAAAAATATAAGGCATGAAAAACCACATCTAACTCAAGATCATGCATCAGATAGTTTCTCTTATGAGGAATCAACTGTTGAGACCCATAATCAATGACTCGACCCCCTTTCATAAGCACTGCTCCTAGTCTGATACCTGATGCATCATAGTCCCTAGTATATCACCTGACTATATTTAGAAATAATTTTATCCATGCTAAAGATAATACCTCCTTCAGTTCATTAATGTTCATATTGCAAGAATATAACTATACATACATCACAACCTTTTATGTAATGTTCTTCATCAGCACTACTATGCATGATAAGACTTATACAAAATGCATTTTGTAACCATCCCTCCCTAGAAAACTCAACACCATAAATAAATTCATCGGGTGATCCCAGGTAACTACTACTATCATCTTCTTTGGGTCCACTAATACTCATGTATCTATGATAATGTGACCTAGTATGTGAATTTGATGCATCCATAAGTGGAACTTTGATTGAATAAAATATAAATAATGCACTCTTTACATACTCAAAACAATATCTAGATTTTTGGAATGGTAGTGTCGATTAGGGGAATACACCAACATATCATCCAATAAAACCACAATAATTGAATCCAAGTATGGTTGGAACACTCGGGTCATCATTACCATGAAAACTATTGGCGTTTTCATGAGACCAAATGATATTAAAAGATAATCATATATAAAATCCCTACTACGAAAAATGACATTAGGTTTGTCTTATGGTCAAATAAGAACCTAGTGATATACTCACCTTCAGATAATTTTCCAAAACACCCAAGCTCCTAAAATCTGATCAAACATGTCATTTATCCGTACATAGGAATACCAATATATAATTTTTTGTTGGTTCAGATTCTAATAGTTTATACATTTCCAAAGGGTACTATACATATTTTCAAAGAAAAGATAGGAGAACCCCAAGGTGATGTAATGGATCAGATAAACCCCTTTGCCTCTAAATCATGAAGATTCTTCTTTATCTCTTGCAGATCCATCATAGAAATCTTGTAAGGATGAGTTGATACCAGTACAGGTAGTAGAACATGCATGATCATGAACTCTACCTCTCTCACCATATTTAAACCTAAACATTCATCATGGAAAATATCCATAAAATGATCAACCCCTATAGGTAAATATATATGACAAGATCCCTTATCATCTAGATACAAACTAGAAATCTGTGTTTTCATCCCACATATCCCCCAATGCTTGGGTTTATCTCAGCAAGCCTAGACATTCCACTCTCCCTTTATAGAAAAAAAATCCTCCTTCTGGTTATATAAAACTCACCCTACGGGGAAATAAATCGACAAAGGATTGTAAAGATATTAACATATCCATTCTATGTATTAAATAAAATCATGTCATCTTTAATACATAGAGATCCCAAATGAATTGAAACCCACCAACCTCAAGGGGTAACTCCTTATACTATTGACCTCCTTCCATTATTATCCCCAAATGAGTGTTTTTCATCTTTACACCATCAGAATAGAAAACATAGAGCCCAAGGTTCTCTAAAATGGGAACAAATATAAAACTACGTGAATCCCATGTATTAACTAGTGTAGAAGATAAAACATAGGTGACTAGAATTGTACCACTGTCAGTAGAAGATCTGAGATCCTTCCCCTGCAAGGTATGTTTCACTTCATAAGTCTGACATGTAATGTGGCCATGTGACATTTCCTAGATACCCTGAGCTGACCCATCATACTATCACTGAGATCCTGGGGCCAAGCTACCATGGCCACAGCCACCTCCTCGGCCAAAATGTCATGATGTATTCGAATTGCATAACTTGTGAGAAGCATTTGACCCTACTCCAGAACATGGATTTGGTTGAGAATATCTCTTAGGAGATGCTGGTAAACATTCTCTACAGTAGCACTATAGATAGCCCATCTTGGCACAAGCTCAATACTTTCCTAGGTCTATTAGACACTACCATCTAATATGCCCAGCTCTACGACACTAGTAGCACCTCACTTGGATTTAATAATAAACATTTTGAATGATTATAGTACAGTGAGAAAGCTCCATATGACACTTCTTTCACCCAGTTGATACAGAAATATATCTCAATGCCGAACCACCCTAGTACGCACCTCTAGCTTCTCGCAGTTTACGCTTGGTAATCCATACTAGATTCACGATGTAATATATAGAAGGAAACATAAAAACTATAACATATGATAAGATGTCAAACCTAAGACCACCCTAAAATCACTTAGCCCCTGATGTCTTATCACCCATCAGAATATTATCCAAACTATAAAGCTTAGGGAAGTGGGTTGAGTTATCCAGCATAGACATAGCACTATACTCTAGATGGGTGATGTTTTGGTATCTATTTTCCCTTATCATCTTAGGTAAATAGTAGTCATAGTAGACAATATGAAAATATCTTCATGCCATGTCCCGATGAAACTCTTCTTGTGTGATTACACCCCTAGCTCTTTTCTTAATCACATAAAATATAAGTCATGAAATAGACCCTTCTCTCTGAAGGCATGTCTGGAGGCATCTCAGGATGCTTGAAAATTTTATGAATGGACTCTATCCATGACATTACATCCTATAGTCCACCATCCCCTAAAAAAATACGTAGATGTTGCTGCTGGAATACTCACATCAGTCCTTCCGTAAACATAGAAGAACGGTGTACTCCCAAGAAGGTATGTATAAACCACATAAAGCCTTCACAGAACCTTGTGTCAACACATATATTAGGTATAACAGTTGGTTCCACAATAGGCACATCTAGAATATCCTCTAGTTGACAATGTCCAAAAACCTATGGGTCATGTTCATTTCCACTCTCCTAATGTACTACTGGAGGTAGAAATGATGGAATTTTTCTGTAAAGTCTAACACATACAACTTAGTATAAGCATTTTCATTAATGTAACAAGATAAAAAGAACAAGAACTAAACAGATGAAAATAAGCTTCTATAGTTCACAAATGTTATGTAAATGACATGTAGAAAAGATACACATAATGTACTGTGAATCTCGGACTTGGGTGTGTACATCCATCGGCCTGGTTATGTAAACATCACAGGTACACGATCTATCACTATGACAATAGGTGTGTCCCCTTAAACTCTCACATGGGAGTATGACTATACCTACCTTGGTCGTGTAAGCATCCTAGGTACACAGTGTGTAGGGATAACACATGTAGTGTACTCAAACCTTCCCTCCGGGCTATGTACTATTACATGGCCAGATCCAGACGGGTCTGCCTATATAAAACTACATGCGATGTACATATGGTATATGAAATATTCTGATAAAAACTGAAGAACCAATTTTTTCTCATACAAGGATGGTGACACAATTATCTAAAAAAAACATGTACTTAGAGTAGATGACATTTACCTGAAAATATTTCTTTTATTCCCAAATAGAAGAACAGATGGAGTGTTTTTATAGGACCACACGCCGTGTTCTCTGGGTTTCCAGATATTAATCCTTAGATACATCCGCAAGACACATATTTTTGCAATATAAAATAATGTTGTGCCAAATTCAGATCCTTGGGGTCCCATAATCCCCTATAATCAAATCTTAGCATCCATATATCATACATAATAACACAATTGATATCCCAGGTCCAAAACATGATCCAGAAAATTATGATCCTAGAGGGGCCATACTCCTAAGGGACAAAAGTTTAGTATACATATAATTACACCCTAACACCTACCAATACCCCTTTCACAATGGAAGACATATCTATCATCGTAACTATAACAATATCATGCATATCTAGCATGACATCTATCACAACAACATTAAAATTTGTAATGCTCTCAACAAGGCAGGGAAAGAATTAATGGAATGTGATTTATAACAAGTTATAATATGATTCATGATATTGAATACCCTCATATCATCAGGTCTTAAAAACATTGAACCCCAATGATATCACAAGTAATTGAAAAAAACATGTTTTTCACTCAATGGTGAAATCAAATCAACTGTAATAGCTAAAAATCCAAAAATCAAAATTCAATTTTAGGTAATAAGGATTTTCCTAGTACACAGGGTAGCTAATCTTGAGCATAGCTAATTTCTAAACTCCATTTACATTCTATCCCTTTATAAATTAAAAAAAAGTAACACAAAACAGAAATGAAAAATCCTCTAATACAACTTTGTAATTTCATGGATCTGAATTCCCCTCGACTGGTGCCCCGTAGAAGGTATGTCACTTGGAATTGAGAACATTTACCCAAACACTAGAGGGTTATGAGAAGAAGTGAGGGGATATAGTTTGATAGTGGGGAAATTATTCCTTCATTATTAATGTTTAACAAAACATAATAAAAAATAATATAATAGTGAAATTAGTAAATGTCATACATCTAAAATAAACAACGAAAGGATAATAAGGTAAATAACCAAGAATCATTGCATACCAAAGAAAACACAAAATAATATAATTAAGAAACATCCAAATAGGTACACTACATGAATCCACACTATATAATCAAATATTAAAATAAATAAATGAAACTAAAAAGAATTTCTAGCCTTTGCTCGTTCTAATGCCCTCAAGATCCTAAATAGCATCTGAAGAACATGTATAAGTGTTGTTGCCCTTATCAACAACTTTTACAATATAATTTTTTTAGGTCCAAAAGAATGACCCAAATATGGTTTGAGAAACGAATCCCTTTAGGAAACCACCCATGATATGTGCTTATCTATCAGTGAGTATATGACACAATTTGCGTAAAAAATGAAAATCAAAAAACTAGTTAGTACTCAAATGTAAATAATCCTACAATTCAGGTTTTCCATTTTAATTCATTATGGTCAGTTAAACCATTCAATTACATTGAATTATATATGTCTTGAGATCCATCATGTGGCTATCAACCCCCTATATAATCGATTGTAAATAGATGCCTCAGAAGACTATCTAAACTAGTAAAGTTAAGTCTAAATCCATAAATGTTATTTGGCTTTGTAGATGCATCAGAAGTCATTCCATTTCGACATTAAATTCAATATCTCACCCACAAGAATTTAAATATCCTAACCATATGAATAACCAATCATAACCTGCTGGAGAAACAAATCCTCTCCCCCAGGAATATCAAATTCTCGCTTGCATGCATAAAAAATTATCTCCAGTAGGCATAGCAGAAAACATTTTCGAGCCAAGTTTATCAACATTTCATCATAAAATACAAAAAAAAATAAATGACAATATAATGTTGTTAGTATAATAATTGCTCATGTGGTAATCATACATATCAAATAACAAGCGAATTAAATTATCATAAGTTTTATACGATAAATGGCATATCATGGGGGAAAGGGTAAACCACTAATCCCAAACCCATAATCAAATCAATTGAAATTTATAACAATTTCAATTCCATTATAACTATAATTCAAAATCAACAACCCAATAAGGGAAAACAAGGTATGACACATTGGAAACATCATCTAAATGGCCATGAATGGACATTCGATGGAAAAGCACCCAAGAGGTGGCCCATATTCAAACCCATAATGTCAAACATTCTTAGTTTAATTTATTTCATAACCTAATCATCATTAAGCATCAACAAGGATCAATTTCCATTTAAGGATAGATACTATATATGGTTAAACGGCACTAGAAATCTTATAAATAGATTGACATTGAGAAAAAGGCACAATACCACCTACCTCGTGCTCATACGACTCTCATCTTCTATCATCATGCTCTAAATCGACCTAGATTGGAGTAGATCTGTAAAATGATGATAAATTCTCAACCATAAATAACTTCTTCAAGAGAAAAAGTCTTGAATTACAAATCAAGGATAATAGAGATATTACCAATCAGGTTCAAATTCAACTCACAGTGAATTAACCAGGGAGCCAATGATCAATCGGGAAGGAAAACGGCCCTCAACGCTACTATTTGCGATCCTAGATGATTCCCTACCAGTTTTCAAAAAAATTATGCTACTTCCTAATTTAATCAATAAAAAATTTTACGCATCGTCTATATGAGATTACTCATTGTCTCAATTCAAATTCATTTCATACTATTACACGGTCATGTATTATGTTTACATGTAGTGAAGCCTTCCATACAAGGAATGTACCTATATGTACACATCGTGTAGTTCCCAATAACATCATTTAATAGGCATGAAGCCGTCCCATCGACCTCTTTTACAACATTTTCTTAAGTATAAATTAATGGAAAGGCCCATACCACATAGAAGAATTGAGTTCTTACAGATATTTTTAAAAACCCATGAATAAAAAAAATCAAATTGACACAATATATATTTTGAAAAAATAATGGTTTGTTGAATTTTTTAAAAAAAAATCAACATAAAGAATTGGTGAATTTAATGAATATATATTCAGATAAAATTTAAAATAATGAATCATGGGAATGTGTTCTATTTAATAATGGTAAAAAATATTCAAAACCAATAGGGTTTATATTGAAACAATTTTCTGAAAAAGGGGATGTCTCAAGAAATAAAAAATTGTTTTTTGTTAAGGATATTCACATGTGGAAGTTGTAGATTATTAGGAAAACTTTTTCCCCATTTAATGGTTAGAATCTATTAGAATTTTCTAAGAAGTGTCATCTCAAAGGAATTATAATTTATATCTTATATATGTAAAGTAATCATTTCTCAATGAAGAAATTATTGAAAAAAATTAAATTTAGAAATAATTTTAGTTTCTACTATATGAGTTTGAAAAAAAACGTTTAAAATTTTAAGAATTATTTTTATGAGATCAAGAAGGCTCCATATGCATGGTATTTTAATCATAATTATTTTTTGATTGATGAATAATTCTAAAATATTTTTTTAAAGGAAATTATATTTTAATGATAGTGACTCTACAAAAATTATGTTAATTGTTTACGGAGATGATATAATTTTTTATAGGGATAAGGAATTTTTTTTAAAAAAATATGAATATTGAAAATTAATTATTAGATGTCCATATTTGAGGAATTAACATTATTTCTCGGTTTAAAACTTTAGAAAAAATATTATTACATTTTCTTGTAACAATAAAAGAATTCAAGGTAATTTTTATAAAATTTTTGGTGGCCTAATGCAAATATGTTTTTACTTTTAACATAGTGGTAATGATTTTCAGAAATGATGAGTCTGTAAAAATTGTGAACCAAAGATAATTTTGAACACTAATAAAAACTATACATGTCCCTAGATACTCTGGGACTGATGTTGTTTATGTTGTTACATTTTGTTCTAGGATTAAATATATTTCTAAATTATCAAACATATTTGAATCAAAGATAAATAAAAAATATGTCAATTTAATAATATCAAAAGTCAATTTATATAAATTTTGTTCGAGATGATGTTTCTTTGTTATAAAAATTCCCATTGTGATGGATTTTATAACGGTAGAAAATAATCATTAGTAGAATAATTTTCCATTGCAGAATGTTGGGTAAGTTTCCATATTAATAATTGAAGTTCATTAACGTTGACCATAATTGAATTGGATTATAATTCGGCTACATGGGATTTCACTATGATGTTGTCGACGAATGTTTTGATTGAATATTTTAATAGAATTATTTCTGCACAAATGAAGATATTTTGTGACAATAAATTTACAATTGATCATTATAAAAATCATATCCAATATTCAAGATGAAAACACATTGATATGATTTTTCACATTATAAAATAGAATGACATTACTTTATTTTTTTCCAAAGGAATCTCAATCAAGTATAAAAATGATGATATCATCATAAAGGGAATGCTAAAAGATTCTTTTATTGAAGGAAAGTTTCAACATAATATTCAACCACCTCTAATGACTTCTTAAAAACAAAATGAATTCACGTCCAGGCAATGGGTTATATTAAAAACTAGGGATATCATGTAACAAATATTCAAACATTATGAATTTTTTACTAATATAACATCAATAAATATTAATTTATAGTTATCTAATAATTGGGGTGATAATAACCAAATTGAAGAGATAAATAAAAATGAGAGTGATTTTATCATAAAATGGATGGAAAATTTTCATGTCACAAAGGGATGTAATTCCATAAAAAATTATGTTATCTAGAACTGTAGTGTTATGATATGTGTTATGAGAAATTATATTTTTTCATAAAATTGGAAAACATTATGTTGTTTCAAAAAAATGTGGAAATCTTTGAGTGTTTTAAAAATGTTGAGTTGTAAATTTTTTTAATGAATCTTATCCTATAAAGATAATGGGGGTAAATTAAAGTAAAATTGTGATGTTTCTCTAAAATTGTTATTTTATTTTTAAAAAAATATTATTATATAAAAGAATGTTTTTTCAAAATAGTATAATTTTAATTAATGTTCAAAAAAAGAATGTGTATAAAATTGTACATAAGAAAAAAAAAATTCATATGTAGTGGATCATATAGGGATTCATTCGATGAAGATTATTGGATTCATAATCATAGGTTACAGAAGTCATTATAAAGTTTATTTTATTGATTGGACATGTCAATGGTCTTAGATCCACCACCATGAAGATCATTATTTATCATATAAAATGTTTTTGGATAGATGTTATTGACTTATAATGTCAAAATTATTATGGATAGGTTGAATGAATTTTTTTTCATGATAATGAATTTTAAAAAACATTCTAACCATGAGCCATATGATGCTTTCATGGTTTGTAACTCTCAAAAGTCATATGATGATTATAATAAATTTGATGCAATCTATATGAATAGAAGTGTGATATCATTTGTAGCCAATCAAATTTAGTTTTCCATGGAATTAAAGAACATGTTTAATTCATGGAATATCACAATAATATTCTATGTGAGTCATAAAATGATTTTCTAATATTCATGTCCTCATACATTTAGAAAAATATTCAGAAAAAATAGTTTGATGAAATGTAAGAATCATAATGATTTTTTCAATTCCATGAATCAATTGTATTTTTTCATCAGATCCAACTATACTAGGAGAAAATATTTTCAGAATTATAAATGGGTTGTAGTTGATGAGGATTCGAGAATTTAAATGTTACTATGAAAGGTCCATCATAATGATAATTTCTTAAAATGATAATTATATTTTAATATGAATTACCTAATTGCAAAGAATACATCAGATTCAATATGAGGAGAAAATTCAAGCATACTGAATCAATGGATGAATGTAAATTAGACTAACCCCAAGAATGAAATTATAAAAACATGACTTAGATAAAAAAATTAACAATATATATTTTGATAGTGAATGTAAATTAGTGTTACTGTATTAAGGAAAGAAAATCAGATAGGCTCTCGGAAATAATTTCAATTATAAAATATCTGATAATGAAATAAAAATCTTAATGAGTTGTGGAAGTCCCATCATGATGAGATAGGGATGGTTAATCATACTGAAGAAACATTAGATTGTAGAAGAAGGAAGATCACAAAGAATAATAAAAAGGTTATGAAATATATTTTATTATTATTACTAGTCAATCATGAAATTCAAATAAGCATAGATCTCATAATTTTCAATTTAAGGAAATGTGAAATGTTTATCAGTTTCATTACTTTATAACTCTATGATACAAATAAATAGAAATAAAATACATTTCTCATTGAATCATTCCATTTAGATAAAAAGGAAGAGCACAGAGGAACTCATGTAAAAGTTATCTTTACCTAATGAAACCTCATTATATGGTCAGATATATTAATGTTTTTTTACCAGACTAAGCATGACTAGACAAATCATCTAGATTGTGTTGGAGTAATAGAGAATGGGTTCATTATACTGTTTATTTTAGGAAAAATTCAACAAAATGAGTTCATTAGACATAGCATAATAGAACTGATCAAATAATACCCAACCACATTAGACTAAGGATCCGAATAGGGCATTTGTGGAGCAGTTTGAACAAAGTCTCTTTTTGGATCACTTGTTAGTAAAGGATCATTGTATAAAAAAGAGAGTCAATATAATAATTCCCATTAGATGATAAATGCTTAATATGGGATTTGGAACAAAATTTAGTCACATATTATAAATAATTAATTAGTATATACCCATGACCGTTTTTATAGAATAGATTTAGGTACTGAAATTGATACCGAACATTTTAAAACTCGTGTGAATTACATCCAAACCAAGTTTTACATGCATGAGTATTTACTAAATAGTGATAAGGATATAAAAATTAGAATTTTTCATGGGTTATGTATTTTAAATATTTTGAAACATATAAAAGTGAACAACAAAATCTACACCCTTTTATTTGTTATTCGACCCTTTTGTAACATCAGACTTATTTTTTATTTTTGGTTTTTAAAGTTGTCATTTTAATAATATTATAAATACATAATGTAAGAATGTTAAAACCATAAAACACTCCCATTTATCTTATAAAAGTATAGTAATGCAAGTATTTATTTTCAAATAGTCATACATGATAGATTTCTATATCAAATATGAAGAAAGAGATTAGATCAACCCAAAGAGTAACATTTTCTAGCATAGTGGTTGTGTAAAATTATGGATGTTTAAAATATCATAAAAATATATGAATAATAATATTAATAAAATTTTATTTTAAATTTTTTTTTAATAAACAAGAAATAAAAATAAAATATTTTATCCTTAATATATATATAATTATAAATAAAAAAAATTAAAATCTATTTTTTAAAATGATTACATTTTAGAGCATAAATCATTCTTATAAATTATTTATGTATATTAATTTAATTTGCATCATTTCCTTACTACTAATAATAGAAGGTATTAATACTTATACATATATTTCATAAAATGATTACATATATTTTTACCCACAATTTATAGGGAAATATATTAATGATTATATAATTTTTTTTATTTTTTTTTGGTGTTTCATATTAGTCCACATATTATAAAAACTTTTTTTAATGGAATATATAATTTGAATCTCATGGGGTTAAATCCTCCCATTTAAATAAATTTTATCCACGAAATTATTAATTCTTTCTATTTTGAGAATAGAATATAGTTTTTTGCACATGATTGAAAAGATAAAAAGTTTAATTTTAATGGGAAATTAGAAATTTCTATTTTTGATAATATTAAACCCATGATTTTGTCTCATGAACAATATAATAAATGTAATTTCCATAGGATTTTCATATAATTAATCAGTATATAATCCTAATTTTTGTATTTAATGTATCCTTATTTCCAAATATTTTAATATGTAATTCTATTGTATATAATAATATGTTTGATAGCATGTACCCCACAGAACATCGATCTAAACTGAATTGTGATACACATTATTAATATAGTTATATAAATATGATTGTTATAAAATATATATCAGTTTGAATTGTTTGAATATGTATATCTGTATAATAAAACATATGAAAAAATTTATTCATAAAAATGTATCAAATAATTCTTAGGAAATATGAAACCAAATTTAAATATAATTATATCATATTTATGGAGATATTTTTTAAAGAAAATATTTTTCCTTCCCAAATTATTTTCATCGAAATTATTTATGTTTATGATAATATATAATTGTTTTTAATAAAATATTTAAATCATATATTTAGGAAAATATATTATTGTTAATTTTAAAGTTCTTACAAGTAAAAATGTGTATAAATTCATTTTAATCGTCAAAAGTACATTTTTTTTAAAAAAAAATTCCTTTTTTCCATGGATATGATAATTAATTCAATTAAATTTTAGAAATATAATTTTATTAAATTTGAATCATTTTTATATCATTAACTAATAATTTTCTTCATATGTATATTTTATGTTTCTTTAAAAAGACTATTTTTAGGATAAATACTGAAAAGTAACATTTTTAAAAGAAAATGACATTTCATTGTAGTAAATAACATAATTCCAGTGTAAAATGGGGTTTTGGATTTTTTTTTTTAATGTACAATAAGACTCATTTTATTAAACATAATATAATTAATTATATGGGAATCTTAATAGTACATTATTATGGTATAAAACCATTTCATGCCTAAAATGAATATATTTCTAAAATTGAAATTCATTTTACTTCACAGAATTGATTTAAAATTTATATTTACTGGTAATGAAAATTAAAGAATAGGAATTATATTCTATAATATAATTACAAATGATATTATTAGCTAATAATGTAAACTTTTCATTTCATTATATTGAATATTGACCACGGTAAAATTTAATAACAATGGTAAAGAGTTAAATCTGTTAATTGAGGTTGAAATTAGTTTTTTTAGGATTATATATCTCTCAAAAACATTATTTACTCCCAATATATTAATTAATTCAAAAAATCTTCATCATAAATTTTAAAATATTAAAATTTTAAGCCACAAAATTTTTAATAGGACCATAACACTATTTTCTGTAAATAAAAATTATAAAATTCCATTCTTAACTTATTATGATGTCTTGATTTTGAAAGATGTAATAATGATTATAGAATGGTTATATATGATAATATTGAATAATAAAAAACTATGTTTATTATTATATTTTATTATTAATTTTCACATATGATATAATTACATTTAAAGCTTACACAACCCTTACAAAAAGCATGTGATTGTTGTATAAGAAGTTAGTAAAATATTTTAAAAACATTAAAAGTAATATGTTTTTGTTTTTTTTGGTTGTTTCAAGATTTTATTGGATACTTATAGTTTCTAATTTATAATAAATGATTTTAAATTATAATTCCATTATTTAATGGATCTATTAAAATACAAATATGGTATAATAAGTCCTTAAAATGTATTCAGATTATATTTAATGTAAAACAATTCATCTGAATTAATAATTTTTCATTAAAATTATATCATATCATAAATTATTGGATATTTAAATTATAACATTATTTTTTCATTTATTTTCTAATTTTTAATTTTAAAATTATTTTCATAACACATAATGATGGAAAAATGTGTTACAAAGTGTAAGTTTTAATAAAGTAACTGAGAGTGTAAAAAATGATATGGTTTAAAATGACACATAAATATTAATAAATTTTATTGGATGGATTTAATTATACCTTATACTCATTATATTTAAATATATTTCTCTTTCAATCCATTTTAAAAGACATATAAAATTAATAATTAATAATATTTCATGTACTTACTTGATTTCCACCCACCAAATTGTTAAAAGGGAACCTCCTCTCTTCTTCTCGTGACACCTAATAGGGAATGTTTTATAATAATATCTACACAAATAACATCCTATGTTCATTATACACTTCACATATATTCTTTAATTATTACAAGACATATCTATAAGTCTAATGGGGTAATCCCAATAAGGATTTCTAGAAAAGAGGTAAAACTCTTAACCAATATCTTCAACATCATTTAATATTCTTCCTCATTCAATTATTTCATAACCAATATTATTCAACAATATAATAATGAATCATATTCATTAATTTCATTATTATGGTGTAAAAACCCTTATTCTATTATTTTTATATCTTATGGGATATAAATACATCACTCCCATATATTGGTGCACTACCATTTCAACAAAATAATCTATTTCATTTCTCATGAGAAACTCACATGTATAGATATTATAATTGATTTAATGAATATATATTATCTTGATGAAATATTTATAATTTTTTAGATATAAGTTATTATTGACCATCTTACTTGTCCTTCCATTCAAAAATGATAATGTTGTTCCTCTATATGGGGGAGACTCTTTGATGAATGGTGATTAATTATATATTTCTACCATTAATGTATAAATATAATGTTATATATAATGTATAAAAATAAAAATTAATTAATGAAGAATATTTCTTTATGTATCCATGACCATTCTGACCATGGTCAATCTACTAGTGTTTTTTTGGTATTAGGAATTGAAGATCCTTAAAAATTACGATGAAAACACAAATGGTTTTACGAAAAATATAGTAATGTAAATTGATAAAATAAAAGTAATAATGATAATTTAAAAAAAATAACCATATTGCAAACTGATATATTTTTATTTTTTCAGAGATAAATAATGTACAAAATTATTTTTGAACATGAGCATATGGATATTCTATTATTAAATTTTTTAAAAAAAAATTCATTAAAAACCATCCTCTACAATGTACATGTTCAAATAACTGTTCATGATTTTCCTTATTTGTGTTCTAAATATTTGTAAATACAATTTTTAAATAAATTTTTTACTTTTAAGAAGGATGAAAATAAATATTTTTAAATGTTTTCTTTTAAAACAAAATTTCAATTTTTAAAAAACTATTTTAATTATTTTATCTTTTAAGGTATACGTGTTATATAGATATTACTTTTTTTATGACTAATATTTTAATGTATTTGTACATTATAATTTCCAATATTTACATTTAAATAATGGAATTCTCAAAAATATACCTTGATTTTAATTTTTAATATTATCACGAATAATGTGTATTTTTCAAATGTTTTCAAAGAATGGTTAGAATTTTTTTAATTTTTTTATATTTAACCAGTATACATTTTTTTATTAGGATAATTTTTTTTCATTTTTTGTAATAATACCATTAAACTTATTTTTTATAAATTAATTAGTTTCATATTCATTAATTTATTTAATCATGAAAATATAATCATTTTATATGCATAATTTGAATATAAATGATTGTGTTGATTTTGTATATAGTTTTTATTCACTGTTTATTTATTACTTATGCATTAGTCATATGAATTTTTAAGTGGGACCATTATAGCCCCTAGATTCAATAGTAGGCCTCATTAGAGAAACTACCTTGTGTATTTTGTGTGGTTTAGGAAATTGTTTATGATATATTAGAATGAGGACCTGGTTATATTTTTATGATTTCTCAACAAAAGGCATTGATAGTGTGATTATAAAATTTTTAATTATTAATCATATCATCCTCAAATCTATTTTTTTGTTCATGTGATTATTTATAGTCATATAATTTATACATTTCATGTTCTTGTAATTGATTGTTTTTTGGGAAATATTTTTATTTCTTAAGATATTATAATGTAATGTGATTTTAAATATTGTTTTTTCTATCATATCAGTTGATGTATTTTGTTCAATGAAAAATTTTCTTTTTCCTTAATATACCCTCATAATTTTTTATTTGATCAATTTTGTTTCATAGGAAATGATTTATTTTTCGTATTTAAAAAAAGTGGATTTTCAAATTATGTAATTTGTTATTATAATCTAAATTAATACTACAAGAAAAATAAAATATTCTAATGGGATTTAATTAATTTAAAATTGATTAATGGGTTTTATTTATATTTTTATCCCTTACTATTATTTGATTACCTCAGCGTATTTTTTTAAATATATAAAAGTCATTAAGGACCTGTATGAACTATATCAAGGACAATCATTAAAAAATGTGGATCCATATTGAGTTAGTGGAATATTATTTGAAATAAATATGAGATTTAATTTCAGAAACATATATTTATTGAAAAAACAATTAATTAGGGGAACTGTATACTTTTTATTTTAAGGGTTTGATATGTATTATTTTTTATAGTTATATAAATCAATAAATAAAAATGAACCAGAAAAGTTATTAATGGAAAACAATTTTATTAATCATTCAATTTTGTGATGTAAAAGTTATATGACATTATATTTTGTAACAGTTGAAATATTTAGATAAATCTTCAATTTTTTAAAATCAAGAAAAATATATTTTATAATTTTTAAATACCATCTTGGGATAATAATTTTATATATGATGATATGATTAATGATACATGTATATCCCTTTTTGGTTTAATGTAATGCAAGTAAATAATATTTTTTATAATTTGGTTGATATAAATGTGAATAAAATTGTTTTTATTATCTGTTTTAATTAAAATGTTATTTGAGGAATAATAATTATATATATATTTTACATATCATTAAATATAATGATAACATTATTTGTTAAAATGATTTTTTATGATGTGGTAATTATGTATAATTGTATTCAATGGTTATTATTATTATTGAACATTCATTTTATCGTATAGAATACCATTCGATTAAAAAGTGATTTTTTTAATAAGTGGATAAGGTTATTTTTTATGAGGATCAAAAAATATAAATAATTATATGAATAAGAATAATAGAATATTTTTATTAGATTGAATTTTATTTGAGGAATAATTACAGGTTTTTATACTTAATGGGTTTTTTTATTCAGAATTATAGTGATTCAGGTTATTTAGAGTGAATGTTATCATATTTTGGAGAATATAATATGAGGAAACATTAATTATTGTTATGTTACATTGTATAGGATTAATAATTATTGAAGATAAATTATAAATTTATATCAGAATAATGTGTGATAAAATTATTCTAAGATGATGGGTTTTACCTTGTTTTTTGAATATTTTAATTTGTTTCATGGAGAGTTTCGTATGTAATAAAATATGTTCAATATTATATTTTTTAGTTGATTTTTATATTAAGGTAGAATTTATTCATAAAAATTTCTATTCGTATATGATATAATCAATTATTTTCCTAAAATAATTAAATGATTTTTGTTTATTTCAGAATAATGTGTGATAAAATTATTCTAATATGTTTAAAAATGTTTATTAAATGATTTTTGTTTATTCCAATTTTATATGGGATAAAAATAATAATAAATCAAATTTTAAGCATAAAAAACACTAATATTTTCAAAAGGTTTTTTACTACCTATATATGGTGAACCATTTGTAATTATAAATTTTGAATAGATAAAAAATACATCATTTTATTTCAAAACTTCTTTTTATTTTAATTATTTATATAGTTATGTTATCTTTTTTATTTGATTTAAATTATAATTTAACAATGTTTTTATAATTTAATCCAATTTAGATCTTTGGACTCAATTTTAAATTGAATTTGGATATAAAAAACTTTTTAAACATTTATATATTTTTACATTAGAAACCCCTTTTCTCAATACGTCAATGGGAATATTTTTTAAATAAATTTTATTCACTTCTGTATATATAATATTAAAAAATGGACAGGTATTCTTACAAATATTATTAAAAATGTGATTTAATATGATCAAAATAATTTTTCATGAATAATATCTTTAGTATTTCATTAATGACGATTAATGGTGAATTAGGTAATTAATGGTAAAATAATATTATAATAACATAAAATGTCCCTAACACTTGTACAAATCTTATTGGATGAGTTATTTTCGACAAAAAAATTTCTTGGTCTGAAATTTTGTAATTTTAAAGAAACATGGGTCGGATTACGACATTAATATAATTTTATTTAATGTAAATATAACAATATCATAAACATGTACCTTATTAATAAAAATATTTCAATATGAGGTTGTATAAGTGATATCTTTGACTATAAAATTCCATTATAAATCTAAATATATAATATACATCATGATAATTTATTTATAATTTGTTATGATTAAACAATATTATTTTATTACGACACATTGATGATACAGTAATACGAATATTAAAGGAAGAATTATATAAAATATATTAATAATATTAAGATAAATATAAAATAAAATATCCGATGTCAACCATGAATTTGCTGAATGATATTGAGATTTTTTTATCAGTAAAAGTATTTTTTCAAAGGAATGATGTTTTCAAAATTTTCAAAATTATTTATTAATGAATATTGTAAAAATATACATATTTCATAACTAAAAATATAAAATTTTTAGTAAAATGATATAAAATTTCTTAAAATATAATATTCAACAAACATGCTGAGATAAGTCTACAAATGTTTTGAATCAATCATTCATTGGTTGTTTAAAATGTTATCGTAGGTATTTTAAATATCTACGTGTAAATTACTTAACAAATTATAGTAGTTGAATGGGATTAAACAGAAAGATAAGGATTAAATAGTATACAAAACATGCGAAATCTTCATTAGATTAATGGATGTTGGCTCACATTCATCCTATCCTAGAACTAAATCAACTTGGTTCAACATGGAATGGAAAATAAATTTGTATTAATTTAAAACATTTAATAATCCCAAGATTGCCTCTCCCGTCACCTATAAAAGGCATTATTCTTCTATATTTTGTACACATAAAAAACCTTTTGGGTGGGACTTACTACGCCAAAACACCTTCCTATATTTCCTCCCCAATTTCATGAGGCCTAATTTTGGTTAGAATACCCTTATTAGATGTATTAATGTGTTAAAGAATATGATAATATAAAGGAACGGTATATAAATAATGTACAAGAGAAATTGAAAAACCATTCAATAAACTTCCATCTCCAGAGTACACAATGCATTGGAGAGCTATAATGGGACTCACCCTTCATATCTTTAGCTATATTGGGCCTAACCCAACATATCTTGAGAAATAAGGGGCTCAACACAACATATCTTGAGATATAATGGGATAAAAACAACGTATATATTTCCAAGGAACATTAAAAAATAATAAAATATCACTAAATCAGGAGAAACCACACATTCCATAT
Source organism: Viscum album (assembly GCA_963277665.1). Lineage (NCBI taxonomy): Eukaryota > Viridiplantae > Streptophyta > Magnoliopsida > Santalales > Viscaceae > Viscum > Viscum album. The sequence continues at coordinate 1,239,778,863 of OY728126.1, read as the reverse complement.
ATATTAAAAATAGTCTTTTGAGTTTCATTAAAGAGACATTTAGAAGTATTTTAAATGGAAATTACCTTACCAATATTATTTGACTGAGAATTAATATAATGGAATGGATATGTTCATTAAATGTAAATACACATAAAAAAATAATAAAAATAAAAATTCATCAAAAAAATAATCATAATACCATATAATGAATAAAGTAGAAGGTTAACCAAAAGAATGGAAATTGGGTTAAGAATTCCCTTACCTCGGGTTCATTGTAAAATGTGTTTAAAACTCTTGTACAATGGTTAAAAATAGTAATTAATATCATAAAGAAACATATTCATTTTTATTACAGCTTATATGATCATTTAATAACATTATTTCACCTTTTAATTATTAGTATTTTATTTCTTCTTCTATTTTTTGTGGATTTTTTACATTATTTCCATGGTCCGTTTTTATTTTATTATCATGTCAAATGGAAATTAAATTACAACAGAGGAATAAAATTTTATTCATATACTTCCATTATATTAAATTATTACAAAAATCATTTTGGTTATATTGTATGAGGATGAATCATGAGACAAATCATTAGTGATATCTGTTTAGATCATTTTGGTGGTTCTATGATATTCAAAAAATAGATTCATTATATAAAACAATATTATTTATATATGTTAACTCAAGAACATTAAAGATGATATATATTAAATAATTTAAATATTTTTCAACCATCAATATGGTTTTTAAACTATTCCTAAGGAAGTAATGAAAACTGAAAATATATTGTCAACGATTTTGTTAAATTAGCTCCTCACGAACAATGATTTCATTTTTGGAATAAGAGGAAAAGGAGAGGAATATTTATGATATAATTTTACAAAAAAAAAGATAATGAAACACTATATTTATAATATTGGATATTTTATGCCTCTTGGATAAGGGTAATAGAAGAAATTATAATCCATCTACAAATTAAAATGAAAACAAAAGAAAATAAAAGAGGATCTTTACCTCTTGATCTTTTTTCCTTGATATCCTCTTTATGGCCCTTTTTTATGGCCTTCTCATGAGACCCATAGGTCTTGGACGTGGGAAGGGTATTGGGAAGCATATTTTGTGTAACATAAACAAGGCTAAAGTCTTGAGCGGTGTGAGAGGAAGTGGATGTGAGGGAAGTACTTATAGTAGAGCAGAGGAGGGATTTACACTGTTTAAATTGTTAGTTTAATATGATCATTTTACAATAAACCAATTATAATTTACATCATATATTAGTCATGTATGATGTAGAAATTCATTTATTTAGCATATTTTTTTAATTATCTTTTTTCACTATTCACTATAACAGCATGTATTTCAGAAATATCCTAAAATTTCACCCAGAATATTTTTTTATGTGTTGAATTCAAAAATGATCTCATTTTTTAGAAAAATAATTTTCTATATATGAATAATTTAATTATTAAATAAAATCATTATTTATTCGAAAAATAACTACTTTAAAACTATAACTCATTTGGTAAAAACGTGAAAATTTATCAATGTATCATAAAATATATTCTAACCTTATGAAAATAAATAATAATTTATTATTAAATTTTATGAAATTGAATTTTTATATAAATTATTTAATTAATCACAAAATTTTAACTAAATAGTTATCCCTTACAAAAATACCAAAACATATATAAGGATCATATTATCCCTTATAATATGTCATTCTTATTATACATTCATGGGTGAGGTTATTATACATTTGGCTGATTTACTATTCATAAGGGTCATATTAGAATTTATATGGGTATTTTACTATTAAAAAGTCTTTCTTACTATTCACAAAAAATTAAGTTGGTCCTAATAGACTATAAATAACATACATATCTCAACCCTAGTAGTCTATTTTTCAAAATTCCAAACACTGATGTAGAAAAATTATGTTCAACAGCTTGTTTACAATTACCACCTTAATACAAAGTGTCATTTTGTACAAACTCAGGGTTTCATTCTTTAAATTTAGTTTATTTGTAAAACCTTGTGGTGGTACATTCTCCACACCTTCTGAAAATAGTTTCCTTGAAATTTTATTTATATAATAAAAAAATGGGGGTACATGTCCCTCGTAGAATTTTCAGATTCACATGTTGCTCCATCAACCATGTGGTGTATCTACTAAACCATGACCTAGTAGATTTCCTTAATCTACGATATATTCTCTCTAAGATCATGAATCTGAACAGCTCTCTGTTTATAAGAAAATTATCATCCATTCAAATTGCTTCTGGGATCAATACATGAGATGAATTTGGAATAAAATATCTCAACATGGAAACATTAAAAACATTGTGTACATGAGATAAACTCGGAGTTAAAGTTATTCAGCATGCAATTGTTCCCACTTCTTCCAAGATTTCATAAGGTCCAATTAACTGTACACTTAGCTTTACTTATTTTACAAAACTCATAAAACTTTAACAAGGATAGATTTTATAGAAAACCTCACTACCGACCTCAAAATAAAATCTTTCTTCTAGTTATCTGCATAGCATTCCTACCTTCCTTGAGCTATCCTAATGTTTTGATAAATAATCTAAAATTTTTATACCACATGATATAATAATATTAGTCCCATCAACTTCCCTTCCACAACATCATCCCAAAATTATGGGGTTCAACCTGACTTTCAAAACAAGGCCTAAAAAGGATACATCTATATACTGTAATTAAATATGTTATTATAAGAAAACTCAAGTAAAGAAAATTTTTGATCCCAATATCCCTGGTAATCTATTGAACACTCTCGAAGAATATCTTATAATGTATAACATATTCTATCAATTTTTAATTCCATTTGAGGTTGAAAAGTAAAACTGAAATTTAATTCTAAGCCCAATAACTTTTGAAGGTCATACAAAAGTTTGAACTGAACTTGGGATCAAGGTCAGATACAATGGAAAGAGTTACTCCATGAAATCTGAAAATATCCTTTCTGTATATTCTAGAAATATGATCGAAAGACATAGTATATCGAATTGGAAGTAAATGTGTAGATATATATCATGATCCATAATGACCCATATTACATTATTACCTTGAGATAACTTATGTAGTCTCACAACAATGTCCATTGTTATATTTTATCATTTTCACTATGTCACTGGTAAAGATTAAAGAATCCCCTTCGGTAACATCCTCACTTATATTACCTGTTTACATGTCAAATTTTCATGTTCAAATCAATAATATATCTTTTCATTTAAAACTTATAGTAATACTATCGATGATCACTGTACATCATTGTCCGGGTATGAGGAATTGAATATAGAGAACTGTGATCTTCACATAACAATTATTTCTTCAACTGTGAATCTATAAGAAAACATAAAAGCTTCCAAAACCTCAAAAAAATAATTTTTAAGGTTAAATTCATCAAACGTACACATTTTGACCAATTCAACATTTTTTTGTAAGTCTCCATCTTCTTTCTATGCTTTCTTAATTCTTTCTGACAGATATGACTTCACTGAAACCTGAAACAAAATAGAGGAATTTCATGCACCAATAACTACAAGACAAATTTTATCAAATCATTCACCAAAGGGTCATTTCATAAATGTATCATGGTTAATGTATCATTTCATTTCTAACTCAATTCATTGAAAACTATTTTTTCTTTTCCATGATGGTAATCAATCATGAAATCATCATCCTTGATTAGTTATAAACATCCTCTCTGTCTCATGTTTAAATACTACTGAGTAAATTCATACTTCAAAATATTCTGGTCATTATATATTTGACATTTCACTCCATACAGATGATTCTTGAGATTTTTTTTTCCAAAAATAAGAGCAGCTAATTATAAATCATTTGTAAGGTAATTTAATTCATGATGATTCAAATGAGGTGTGGCACAAGAAACTACCAAATAATTCTTCATCATAACACAACCATGTCCCATAAATGAAGCATTATTTAGAGGAAAAATTCACCACTTTTGGAAGGTTGGATCATAACTTTAGAATTTAACAATATTATTTTCAATTCATGAAAAAAAATCATCACATTATTTTTTCGAGGTTAATTTTATTCCATTTTTAGTTAACCTATTTAGTGGGAAAAAATCTATTTAATTTTTTTGAAAAACCTCTTATAATATCCTTTTAATCCAAGAAAACATTGAATCTTAGTAATTTTTTTGGGCCTTTTCCATTGTCAACAACTATTGTTTTAGCATGATACATATTTATGCCATCATTAGAAACAATGAGACCATGTAATGATATTTTTTCCACCAAAATATACACTTGAGGAATATTCCATGTATTTTCTTTTATTTTATGGTTTTCAAAACATATCTTAGATGTTTTTCATATTCCACTTTAGTTTATGAATATAGAAAAATGACATCAATAAAAACAACCACAATCTTATCCCAGAACTCATGAAATATTATACTCATAAGATCCATGAATACAACATGTAACTTAGTTATCCCAAAAGGAATAACTACAATTTCATAATGACAATATCTAGTACAAATAAAATCTTTCAGGATGTCCACACCCTTTATGTTCAACTAATGGAACCCTGGCCTGAGGTTAACCTTTGAAAAATATTGTGCTCCATTGAGATAATAAAAAAAATCATCCATTTGAGGAAAAGGATACCTATTTTTAATAGTTATCTTATTCAATGCTCTTTAATCAGTGAAAATCCTCATTGAACCATCTTTCCTTTTAACAAATAAGATTGGAGAACCCCATAAATAAGTGATTGGTCGAATGAAGCTTTTATCTAAAAATTCCAACAACTGCATTGTTAATTCCTGATGTTCCTTTAGAACCATTCGATATTGGATTTTTTAAATTGTCTTATTCTTAGGAACAAAGTAAATCATAAACTAAAAATCTAGATCATGAATAACACCATAAAAATCATTAGAAAAAATATCTAGGTATTCATTTACCACTGGTATATCATTAATATGGATAGTTCACTTATATAAAAAACATGATCAAGATTTCATTCATTTCCATATTTAATTTGTTTCTTATGTTTGTGATATGTTATCAATGGTATGGGTTAATTAATTTATAAAAAATGAAACCATTTCTCAAAAAAAACAACTTTTTCTCTACAGTCTATCTTAACATCATAAAAAAGATAGTCTATATCAAGAATAACATCAAACTCCACAATAGGAAATAAAACTACGTTTTATTGTAAAAACATTACATGGACAAATATTGGTAGATTTTTATAATTTATTTTTTCCACAATATTTCCTCATGTGTTTTAACCATGAGTTCTCGTTTCATTTCATGAGGATGAATTCCCAACTTTGTATAAAATTTCTCATAAATGAAGGAATGTCTAGACCCAATATCAAACAACACATTTGAAAAAACTCTAAAAAAAAGAAATGTACCTGATACCGCCTCATTTGAAAGCTCATCATCTTCTAAAGTGGCTGCAAAGTATTTTTCACACCCTTGTACTTCCAATCTTACTGATTTCATATATATTTTATTATCTTTGATCACAAATTATAAAACTTCCACAATTATTTATAGTTAAAACATATCCCCATAATCGTCTCATTAATTTTTGGGATCATTTTCCATGCCCTAATAGGACATGTAACCAAAAATTCGACATTTGTATCATTTACTAGAATTTAGATGAAATTCACCAGGATGATTTTTACCACACTTTTTAGAAGAATGGAAATTAATTTTCATTCCTCTAAATTTTGTTGATGAATTCTTCCCTAATTCTTTCCAACCAAAAATAATCTTATTCTTGTCATCATGATGTATATACATGTCATAAAACTCCATCTAAAATTTTTTAACACATTAAATAAGTATCTCAAAGCTTATAAACATTTGTGAAGACAATGCACTTTGTAAAAATAGTTTCATACTAGAGTAAATTCTATTAATATTACTCTCAAAATCCCAAGTAAAATATAGTACAAACCAAACTTGTAATGTAAATTTGGATTCATATGATTCCATAGAATCATCATTATTCTTCTTCAATTCCATGAATTGTTTCTCTATTCTTATTCAAATAGTTTTAGGGAATTATATTTCCATAAAAACACTCTTAAAGTCATCGCATTCTAGACTGCTAAGATCATCTCCTTCTTTGGTATTCTTAACTAGAGACCACCACTGATCAGCTTCACCTTCAAAATGATAAATGGATAGTATTAACTTTTGATGTTTCAAAAATTCAGGACATCAAATATATTTTCTATATCATTGATTCATCTATCTTCTATCACTGGATCTATGCATCCACTAAATAATGAATGATTTTGACACATAAAATGATCCTAAAAAGAAATATTTCTTCATGGTATTCCAAGTTCCTATCTAGAAAAGATTCCACCACCATATATCATCTGATTCAACTAATGCATTACTGTCACAAACTCCTCTGTTCTGATTCCCACTATTCTAGGCTATAGATTCAGATAGATATCAACCTCTTGGTGCCTTTCTAAATCAGATTCTCTATTTATTCTACAGAAAACCATTCTGAACAAACATATTGTAGATGAAGGAACATGGAAATCTATAAATGATATATAATTTCAAATGAACCATAAATTAAATATTCATTTATTATATTATATTAACATCATCCCAACCCCTTATGTTATCTAAAAAATCCTTTGACCCCAATTCTAATTACCCATAATTAATAAATTACAAAATCCAAGTTTTTGGGGAAAAATTATTAAACATTTGGGATGTTTTCATGTTTATTATTTTAGGTAATTAGGATATAAAACATACATCACATCTAATAATTAGACATTTGGATATGAATAAAATAGTTTATTTTTTATCAAAATATAAAAACTTTCAAATAAAATATATTTTATTTGAAAATATACGTAACATTTAAATTTTTATCCTTATTTCTTTTACACATACTTATAACCTGTGAAAAATATTTAGAAATATGGGATGCAAACAAAAAGTTATGTAACATATATAAAAAAATGAAATCATTAGTCATGAGATAACATAAAAACGAATAAAATACATTTCATAAAACTCATTAGCATGAATAGAAATATCATGTAGTTTCCTTGGGACATATTTACCATATTACTCAAATAATAACCCTTACTCGCTATTTGGTCAACATCCATCTCTAGAGTAACCAATGCATTGGAGGGATGTTATGGGGATCACCCATCATGTCTAGATCTATAATAGACCAAACCAAACATATCTTGAGCTTTAATGGGATCAAACTAGCATATATTGATCTATAATGGGTTCAAAAAAACATATATTTTTTCAAAGATCATTTAATTGTCGTAATGTATCATGAATTTAGGATTACCCACTCATTCAATATATTTAATAACAGCCATTTTGTTTATAATTAAATAATCTTTTACAATGCTTTTTAAAGGAAAATCCCTTAAAAATATGATTGGAGTGAGAAATAATGAAATAGAATTGATATGTGTATACACTGTAAATACACATATTACAAAATAATATAAATAAAAATTCATCACACAAATAATCATAATACCATTTAATTAATAACGTATAAGGTTAACCCAAACAATAAAAATTTGGTTAAGAATTCCCTTTACCTCAGGATCACCTTACATCAATAGTGTTTACAACTACTCTATAATTTATATAGAAATTTTATTAATATCTCGTTAAAAAATATTAATGTTTATAACACAATATGTGACCATTTCATAACATCCTTTCACCCTTTAATTTTAGTATCACATTCCTTCCATTATATCAGGGGTATTCATTACATGATTTCCATGTTGGGTTTGTATTTGATTTTCTTGTTGTATAAAAATGAAATTCCAGAATTGGGATGAAATTTAATTCATATATTTCTATAATATTAATTGATTATACAAATAATTATGGTTTTATGGTATGATTTTGAATTATTAGATAAATCTTTAGTAATATATGTTTAGATCATTTTGTCTATTCATTGATAATCTCGAACTAGTTTCATTATATAACTTAATATTATGTATATATTTTAACTCTAGAACGTGAAAAATGATATATCATACACATTAAAATGTTTTTAAACACTTAAAATGATTTTATGACATGTTTTTATGGTTTTAATGGAAATTGAAAACACATCATCCATGATCTTGATAAATCAGCAATTCATGGAAGGTGTTTTTATTTTTAGAAGAAGAGGAAGAGGAGAAGAAGATTGATGATGAATTTTTGCATAAAATTATATTAATACATCATATTTATAATACAATATTTCTCATTCCTCTTGGATAAGTGGAAGATATGAGAGTATAAGAAAAGAATGAACTGAAAAGGAAACAAAATAAAATGAAAGAGTATTTTTACCCCTTCATCTCTTCTCCTTGACATCCTTTTTAAGGCCCCTAGTTTTATCCTTTTGGTGAGACCAGTAGGCCATGGACATGGGGATGGGTTTTTGGGGGAGTATTTGGAAGAAAATATAAAATTATCAAGATTGAGTTGACTGAGAGGAAGAGGTTTTCAGGGTGGTATTTATCTTCGAGTATATGACAGATTTTACATTATTTATGTTATGTCCCAGACCTCTCCGGTCTATTCCATTACAGAAATTTTGTGATTGACGTGTTCTGGGGGGTTAAGGTGACTTATGGACAACAATTTTCTAAATTCCTGGTAATGGGGATATTGTTTAGTTTTTTGTGAACAGTACTATTGGTGATTCATTTGTGTGGTCATCTTTGATGAGTCATTTTCACTAATAATGTTAGTGAGTCAATTGTACTATTAGAGTCAGTGAGTCTTTTTTACATTCTGCATCATTGAGTCATTTGTGTTGTCCATGTTGCTGACTCGTTTTTATTATCGGCATCAGTGAGTGATATTTTATGTCGGAGTTGGAGATTAATTTGTAATTTCAATGTCGGTGAGTCATTTGAATTTCCAGCATCGATGAGTCATTTGTATTGTTGGTGTTGGTGAGACATTTGTGTTGTCATCATTAGTGAGTCATTTTTACTATCAGCATCATTATGTTACTTTTACTGTTGGAATCAGTGAGTCATTTATTCTATTAGAGTCCATGAGTCATTTACACTATTGTCATTAGTGATTCATTTGTACTCTTGGCATCGATGAGTCATTTTTATTGTCAGTGTCGTTGAGACATCTTCATCTATCAGTGTCGGTGAGAAAAATGTGAATAGTTTCTCCATCTTCCTTCAATTATTCCCCTTTAATGTTTTCATCAATGAAAATTTTATTCAATGCCTTGGTTTATGGTATTTAATGAAAATTCAATTCCCTTAACACCTATAATAAATTTACCTAGGGCTCGTGGTTCATTATTTGGTCAAATTTCATGGATTATTGTGATTGAAATTTATTGAAATTCTAATCCGATTCAAATTCAGTTATTCTCAGATCATATCCTTCATAGTCATACACCATCCATTATTTCATTACTTATCCATAATCTTGATCTGAGTAACCCATAGTCATTATTCCCAAATAAGTGGTGTCATCGAACCTTAATCCTTGTATCAGTTCCCATTGAGGTTTCTTGCTGCTGCATGCACACACCCTATTTTGGTGCAAGCATCATGTGTTAATCTGTCATCGATAGAAGGTACGATCTACCAATTTTTTTGTTTTCTTTATTATGTCATCTCATTTATCACCATTGAAGTTATGGAATGTGATATAAATGTTTTTAAAGGATTTTTCTTTGGTTTCGGTTTATGCAGTTATGTCGTGGCATCCTCGGGTGAATGCAATTATCACGGGGAGAGGTGATCATAATCCCTTGTGTTGTTTTAATAATAAAAAATTCCAAGACCATTTGTGGTTTAGGATTTGTGGATTCTCTATTATTATTCATGAAAATGTAGAGTTGGCATGTTTTATCCCACTAGATCATAATGGAATTGACATAATAAATATTTGAAGCAATGTAAATAAATTTTCATCAATCATATGTTATTTCCCTTGTTTTTCTACATAGTGTGATATCTATCCTACCTTGTTTTAAATGACATTCTTAACTGAAATTGGTAATGAACATAATGTTTATTAATTTTAAATTATTATTCTAAGATAAATTGGAATGTAAATAATTCTGGTGGTTTTTTTGCCTTAAATTGATGATAATCAAATTGATGTAGCAAGCATGTTAAAATAATTTGTGATAGCTATGATAGATTCATATATAGGATTCCCATAGTTGGAAACTAATAAATATCTATATTCAAATTCAAGTTGTAATAATTATTTTCTTTATTAAAAAATGTTATTTTCTTACAGGGTTCTGAGTTACTTTTTTTCTTGTAAGGCTGATTACCTTCTTCTTTAGAGCCATGAGATATCATTGTTTGTAAATGCTGAATTCCTTTTTTAAGGCCAAGAGGCCAATTTATTTGTCATTTACTATTTATTTTGATGTGTTATGATCCTTGATTGTTTTTTTTTGAGATGTAATGGTAGGGAGGAAAAGTGGTTGTGGAAGTAGTTGAATCAAAGAGTTCCTAGATGCATCAGTTTATGAATGTTGTTGTTAGGGAGGAAATATTATATGATGAAACAGGATGGAAATGAATGATTGGATGCTTGATAAATCATTTTGGTTTTTTATATGATTTAAATTCCCTAATCCTCAAGGTAGTTGGTCTTTCTTATCCTCATTCCAAATGTGGTGAAGATGCATGGGGAATTCCATGTGATTTCCAATTTAGGATTCACAATAGAGGATGGGTCTACGCTACTGCTATAGGTGGAAAATAATTGAAGAGTAGTTCATCTACTCACCATGTTGTTTCACTTCCATTTGGTAGCTGATAATGTTTTCCTAGAATGTCTACGAATTTTGGAATGTAATAATGCTTTTAATAACTGTATGAATAAATGATGTTAACCCATGGGTTTCGAGATTGCTATGATTTAATGCAGATGTAATATTTCTAAGATGTTGTGGACTTGGATTGGTTATGCCCATAGGAAATGAAACTTTGGTGTGATGATAATAAAATTTAATGTGGAATTAATAAATTTTAATTAATGGTTAATGAATTCATTAATATAATGTGATATTGATAAAAAGGGATAATTCAATCTAATGTAGCTCTTTAAATGGTTGTGTTCTTATAGGATACATAGTCATTGTAGTGGCAACCATGATTCCAAGAGAAGTTTGTTGTAGTTGATTCTAATACAAGATTATTAACATAGTTTGTTTTTTATCTATGCTATATTTTTTACTTTATGTGTTTCTATTCTATTCTCTACCTTATCAGATAGGGAAACTGAAACCCTGGGGATTCTGATCCCTAGTGGTGTTTTCTCCAACATTCTAGTGGGATGAGTTATTTCTGACTACCCCCTTTGGTCCTGCTCTCTTATCTTGGTAGTTACTATATTGGTAGGCATGTGAGTTAGTTTTCCCCATATATGTATGTAGAGGTATGTAAATCCATTGGTTATTTTCACACATATATTCTAAATATAGTTTCCTATGGACTGCTATAGGTGTTACTTGTAAAGGTTGTAATGGATTGAGGGTGCTTACTTGTTGTATTGTCTATAATGGCATGAGGAATAATCTCTAATGTATGATACATGTTATGGGAGAAGTGGTGGATCTCAAAAACTACCTAATTACTTTGGTTAAGTGGTCTTAGTGGTTGTATTGCACAAGATTCATGTTTTGGTTTTATGCCCAAGTTTCTTCGTGTATGCCATTTTGGACAGAGATTCTGAAGACGTCTGATTTTGTGGAAAATCAGAAAACCCATGGGCAAGTTATAGTGGGGTACCCTTGATATTATTTATTACATTATATACTATTTTATGTGATACTTGGTGACAATATCCATTATGTGGTTGGGAACATTGTATACCAATTTAGGTGAAATTTTTTTTCACTTTTTGTTCAATGTGATTTAGTAGATTTTCATTAATTTTGCATGAGAGGATCTTGGGATGATCCTATAGAGTATACCTTTATACTCACCCTATGTATATATAAACTATTTTTCAGGTCACTTAGAGTAGGTTGGAGATCGGACTGGTTACTACAAGCATGGAGTTACAGGATCTGTTCAGGCTTCATGGGTGTTAACGTTTTACTTTCATTTGGTAATGGTAGTTTTTACATTTAGATTTAGTAGTTCTTACATGAAATTACATAGGTTTATGGGGTATTTCTATCATATTTCAGTATGATTTATAGTTAGTTGGTTTCTATCTTATCTATCTCTTCTGTATATGTTTTCTTAAAGGGTAATGCCTCCCTTTTGTGTGTTTACTATACCCTCAGTGTTAGTCCCCAACCTGGGCCCTACTAGTGGTGGGACTTACGGGTCACAATATCTATCCACACAATATCATCCCAGGAGGCTACACATTATAGGGAGGGGTCATGACAGAGAGGTATCAATGATCTGGTTGGAGGATATGAGGGAGTTTGGTGTTAGTCACAGGTGAGGTTGCATGGGTTGGTTAAGAAATAGTGTTAGTCGTGTTTAGAAAGTGATGAAAATTTTGGAGACCGACTAAGACATTTGAATTTAGGTCCCCCTATGATCTGATGTAAGAACAATTATTTTTATAATGGCTACTAAACTAGGTGATACTGGTTTCTTGGGTAGAGACCTAGGAAAGGGTCAAATATCATTCATCCTTGTGATTGTGATTGAATGGGTATACATTTGAACGGGTTAACCTAAAATGAATAAAATAAAACATTTAAATAATTAATGGTGATTCATCAATACTATATGTTTATGAGTCTAAACTACTTCTTATTTTTCAGGTATGGATCCAGGTCGATGTCCTCATCATGGATGCACTGATGATGTCCAGTAGGCTGCACCAGTTTGTCGTCACAGTGTAGAGGTTGGTAATAATGAAAATTAAAGGAGGCAACTATGAGATTGTCAGTGACAGAGTTTAAAAAACCAAGAAGGATTACATTCAAATATAGTCACTGAATAGTTGTTCAAGGAGGTTTTGATAGACTTTAATTTTATCTTTTCTTAGAAGAAGTACTTGGTTGTGAAGATGTTGTGTGGGGCTACAACGCAGTGGTGGTTATTGTTCCTTGGGGGATCACAAGTTGTCAGCGGTCTCGTGGGAGGGGTTATTAGACATCTTCTATGTTGAGTGTCATTATTCGATTATGAAGGATTCTAGTCTCCAAGAGCTTCATACCCTTTGATAGGGGAGCTCCAGTGTGTGTGAGATTAGAATTCGTTTCATGATCCTTTTACGATATGTTTCAGACCTATTTTCAGATGAGGAGGCCAATGTATGGAATATCAAGCATGAATTGTCTCCAAATATCCATCAACGGGTCTCCCTGTTTATGGAGAAGACATATCTAGAGCTGATTGTGAAGTCTGAGGTCACTTAGAGTATGTTTTCGAAAATCGAATCATCATGAGAGATGATTTATCATGATTCCTCACGAATTAGAGATGTGGTCAAGGGTTCACATTTTTAAGGGAAGAAGAGTATTTGTTCAGGTGTGGGTTGGTCCATTCCCTCGGTATCTCACTTCTCTAGAGGCAACAAATCCTAGTCATATGATAAGGGATCATGTGCTTGTTTTTTCTTCTATAGGTTGAGGTCATCTATAGAGAGGGTGCCTGACATTATAGAGTTATTAGCATGCACCGGGTGTTCTTCTCCAAGTTCCTATGTTGAGGAAGTTCTAGGTGAGTCATCAGTAGTAGGTTGGACCAACATTGGATATACATATTGTAGATGGGGCAGACATAGGAAATCCTTGGGAAGCTAGCCATCCTTATATAGAATATCATGACCATCATGGTTATCGTCATTTTGGTTAGAGAGGTTATGGTGTAGGTCGTGGTATGCTTCTTGATTTTGGTTTTCCAGTGCCAGGGGAGGCATACAACATTCGAGGTACCCATTTCTTTTTTTCTACATTGGTGTATTCCTTATTCCAATGAAGAGATATGCACTCCTTCATGTCACCTTCCCACTTCCAGGCATTAGAGCTTGATGTTGAGAGGCTTCTAGTGCCAATTGTGTTGACTACACCTAGTCGAGGTCGAGATGACATGTTTGATGTATTTAGATATTGTGAGCTACTACTGGGGAAGCACGTATCTTGGGGAAATTTCCTATGATTATAGATAAAACCATAGGATATCATTCTCGAAATTTATTGGTTGTATTTATTGTAGTCTATCACTGAATGCTTCTTGAAGTAGGTGGTATTCCTCGATGCTGATGAAGAGACAACAGTGTTGGTGGGAGAGCGAGACAATCAGATGGGTTAAAGGCTTGTTCCTTCTTTGTCATCCTTGATGTTTGAGATGATGTTGAGTTCGAATGAGGTTCAGTATTCAACTTTTCATAGGTTCTTTGAATAGTAATGTGATTTCTTTATATAAGAGGTTGTAGTGTTACCCCCTTGATAGAATATCACGTTCTGGATCGAGCTACATTCGGGCATGTCCCTTATCACAATGTCTCTATATATGATGGAACCTTATGAGTTATGGGTGCTGTGTATACTTCTCTATGGTAGGTTATAGTGTTGTTTTGTCGAACTGAGTGTGTCACCGTGTGGCACACCATTTTTTTGTGAGTAAGGATGAAGACAATTTGCATTTTTGTATCTATTATCATATGTTTAGAAAAGTGATAGTGAAGAATCACTATCCTCTTCCACATATTCATGACTTAGTCCATCAACTAAAGGGAGAATATTAGTTATCAAAGATCTATTTGGGGTCAATATATCATCAGATGTGTGTGAAAGATGAGGAAATCATGAAGGCTACATCCTATTGTCATTATGGGAATTAACTATTCATTGTAATGTCGTTTGGTATGAAGAATGATTCAGTAATGTTCATGGGACTGATGAATGCTATTTTTTGTGAGATCCTGGATAAGTTCATGGTGGATTTCATCAACAAAATCCTTATATACTCTATTTCTCATGAGGATCTTGTAGAGAATCTGCATGCCATTTTTGGAGTTCTTCATCAATAGTAGCTATTTGGGAAGTTTCCAAAGTGTGATATTTGGATGCGAGAAGTTTTTTTTTCGGGAATGGGGTTTCTCGTTAGGGTGTAGATTTGGACCCATGGATGATAGAAGTAGTTGTGTCTTGGGCAGCCCCCAAGACAGTGGAAGATGTGTGATGATTCCTTGGTTTTACAAGCTAAAACATGATGTTTATTTCTGATTTCTCTTGGGTTGTGACTCCTCTAATATAATTGAATGGGAAGGATAAAATGTTTGTATAGACTGATCATTGTCATGAAACATTTGAGTATCTGAATGTGAATTTATTCAGTGCTCTTGTTCTTTGTCTGGCATCAAAGGGAGTTTGGTTTGATGTTTTCTAGGATGCTTCACATCTATGTTTAGGTTTTATTCTAATGTGTAAGTGGTTAGTTGTTCCTTATGGGTCTCAGTAGTTGAATCCCCATGATTGTAATTGTGCCACCAAGGACAATGAGTTTGTAAAAGTGGTGTTTTCCCTAATGTTGTGGAGATATTACCTCATTGTAGAGTGCATTAGGGTCTTCATCAATCATAAAATCCTAAGCTATGTTTTATCCAAGAATGACAAGAACTTGTTGTACCGTTGGTGGATAGTGTTCATATAGGATTACAACATTGAAATATTGTATACACCTGGTAATTGGAATGATGTAACTGATACAGTACGCAAGAATTCTTGTACTGATGTAGTGTGTGAATCAGGTGATTCTTGGAGTGTAATAGAATATCCTTTAGCATTACATCAAGAAATAAGAGATAATGTGGGTAGAAGTTTCCTTTTTTAGATGATGGTGCAGTCATATGTAGTGCAATAGGTAGAAGAGTCATAGTTTGTGGATCTTGAGGTAGAGGTATGGAGAGATCGAGTTGTTTTAGGTGGGGCCCCTGATGGTTTCTCTGAGAATGAAAAACAATGTGTGTTGCTTCAAAGATGTATTTTCATTCCATTTGAAATGCATGAGATGGTTATCAAGGAGTTCCATAGTTCTCCATTAGTAGTACATCTTGGAGAAAAAATGATGTAACGATCTTTGAGAGGACAATTTTTGTGTTATTGGTTGAAGCAAGCAGTTGCAGAGTTTGTATCTTAATGATTGGTCTTCCAGAAGGTAAAATCGGAGCATCATGTTCTTAGTGGGTTTCTCAAGCCATTATATGTTATTTAGTGGATTTGGGAGGAAATATCAATGAAAATTTTTACTTATTTCCCTAGATCATAGGGAGTCTATGGAACTATATGAGTGTTATTGGATCATTTAATGAAACAACCCACTTCATAGCAATCAAGGAATTGATCAAAGTGTATGTTTTTTCATGGATTTTATGTAGAGGAGGTTGTGAGACTCCATAGATTCCCAAGGATGATCATTTCCGATATAGAGCCTCATTTTACCACCAGAATGTGGAGAGGCCTCCAGCATGCTTTTGGTTCTCACATATTCTTTAACTCTTCGTTTCATCCATAGACAGATGGTCAGACAGAGCGGACCATACAGACTCATTGAGACATGGTGTGCTTTTTGGTCATGGATTTTTGAGGTTTTTGGATGAGGCACATAACCTTGGTGGAGTTTTCATACAACAATAGATTTTTCTCCACTATCAGTATGGCATATTTGAAGCCTTTTATGGTCTTCCGTTCCATTATCCGTTGTACTGGAATGGCATTGGAGAGTCATTAATTCTATGAATGGAACTAGTGAGGAATATGAAAGTGAGGGTTAAGGTAATTCATGAGGGGGTGAAGGAAGAACATGATCGTTAGAAGTCATTTTCCAATCATAGAAGGATACATTCAGAGTTTGAAATTGGGGAACACATGTTTCTAAAGGTAACTCTCCATCATGGACAGTGAAGGTAGTATTGTGGGATTAAACTTCCCCTCAATTTTTCAGGCCTTTTGATGGGTTGGGTCTTATTGGATCCATTTCATATCGGGTAGAACGTACCCCATAGATGAGCTAGACACATGATGTTTTTACTATGTCATAGTTACATTTTAATCTTGATTATGACTCTCACATTATTAATTGGGGCCAGATCGATGTTCACAATGATGATTCCTTTAAGGAGAAACCTATAGAGATCCAAGACCTCATGGATAAGGTGTTGTGTGGGAATTCTATCCACTTGGTTCATTTCTTGTCATGACATGGTGGCATAGAGGAGAGTACATGGGAATGTCAGTCACAGATACGGGCTCAATACCCTATGTTTTTTTTGTTTAACTATTTTCATATAATTATGTTCATTTTTGGTAATTGAAATTTTGTGTTTATGAGATGATATTATTTTATTTCTTTCTTGGCTTCCTCTCACTGAGAGGTATCTCCACCTGAAGAGTGTTTAGGAACTATTTGTGGATTCTGTGTGGCTTCTCATTGTTCCTTGGATGATGTGGTTGAGCTAGTCATAGTGGAGAGAGCCTTGAGACATGCCTCAAAGGGTGGTTATTAGAATCAATTTGTTTTCCTATCATGGTTGGTTTTTGAATTTTTTTAGGATGGGAATGTTTAGAGAGGTACTTGATCTAATGGATCATACATCACTTATCCATTATCTTGTTGAAATCTAGTATTTGAGGTGTTTAAGGATGTCAAGGTGACTTAAACCCAACACATTTCTGAAATCCCAGTTCTAAGGATAGTGATTTTAATTTTTTGAATTATATTATTGGTGAGTCATTTCTAATGTCAGAGTCAGTGATTCATTTGTACTGCTAGTGTCAGTGGTTAAATTGTATTATTACCGTCAGTGATTCATCTATACTATCGAGGTCAGTGAGTCATTTTTAATGTTAGCATTGAATAGTCAAGTGTACTGACAGAATCAGGGAGTCATTTCTTTTTTCATCATCAGTGAGTCACTTGTACTATCGGTGTTAGTGAGTCATTTGAATTATCTCCATCAGTGAGTAATTTGTGGTATCAGTGTCAGTAATCCATTTTTGTTGTCAGCATCAGTGAGTAATTTTTACTATCATTGTCGATGATTCATTTATACTGTCAGTGTTAGTGAGTCATTTGTACAGTCAGATTCATGGAGTCGTTTATAAAGTCAACATCAGTGAGCCATTTGTACTATCAGTATTGGTGAAACATTTGTATTGTCAGTGTTCGTGGGTTATCATCATCTGGTGGTGTCAGTGAGACATTTGGGAATAATTTATCCAGATTCATAAAGTTTCTCTGATTTATTATTTTCTTTGACTAAAATCACATTAAAGGCCTTGTTTTAAGGGATTTACGGCCAATTTGTAGACCATAACACCAATATTAATTTTTAATAATTCTCGGGATGCATTTACATGGTCAAACTATGTGGATTAATGTGATCATCATTAATGGAAATTCTAAACCGTATCAAATCCAATTATTCTCAGATCTAATCATTCATAGACGGGGACCTCCCTTTCTTTCATTCCTTCTATTTTTATCAGTGTGAGGCTCCATGTGACATTCTTCCCATAAATGTGGTGTGATAAACTCTTACTCCTTGGATCATTTCCCATTGATGTTTAATCTTTCTGCATTCACACTGCCAATTTTAGTGCATGTAGAAAGTGTAAATCCATCATCGATATATGGTATGATCTACCACTCTAATTGTGTATTTTTAGATCTTAATTCCCCTTTTTGTCTTTTAAATGTTATGAAATGTGATCTACATGTTTTTAATGTAGTTTTCTTGGGTGATGGTTGGTACAGTCAAGCCATGGCATCCTCGGGTGGATGTAGTTGTTCTGGGAATAGGTGATCACAATAACTTGTGGTGGCATGATTGTAAAAAATCTCAAGAACATTTTTATGTAAGGGATTAATGGATTATCTATTCATTTATGTGAAACTATATAGATAGCATGTTTTATCACAATATATCACAATGGAATTAAAATAATAAATATTTGAACCAAGATAAATTAATTTGTATTGGTCATATGTTATTGTCTTTGGTATTTCTATATAGTGTGATATATATTCTTACATTGTTTAGTATATTTTATTGACCAAAATTTGTAAGGAACATAAATTGGGATTAATTGTAAATTATTTTTCAATGATAAATAGGCATGTAATTGAATCTGGTATTTGTTGTTTTAAATTGATGATAAACAAATTCATTTAGTAAGAAGGTTTTATTAGTTTTTGATTGATATGATAGATTAACGTTTAGGTTCCCCATAGTTGGAACCTACTAACAATGAGTCAGATAATTCAAGATGGATTAAATATTTTTTTGATTGATTAATGTTAATTAATTTTATGGTTTTGAGTTACCCTTTTTCTTGTAAGGTCGGCTACCTTGTGCTTTGGAACCATGGAAGCTCATTGATTGCGAAAGATGAATGCCTTGTTTTGCGAAAATAGATTAGTTTATTTTTTATTTCCTTTATCTTGTGATGTGTTATGAGCATGGATGGATTTAGTGATATGTATGGGTGGGGTGGCCCAATGGTTATTGTAGTAGTTGATGCCTAGTGTGGCGAGATGGATAATTTTATGAATGTGGGTGTCAGGGAGGACACCATAGACAATGAAATGGGTTAGATATGAATGATTGGACACTCGTAAAATATTGTTGGATGTTTCACTATATTGCATTCCATACTGCTCAAGGAACTACTATTTCCTAAACTTATTCCAATAGGGGAAAATACGCAAATGGTATTCCACTTTCTTTCCAGGTTTAGCGTATCAAGGGAGTATGGGTCTACACTGCTGCTATAGGTGGAAAATTCTTGACAGGTAGTTAATATACTCATCATGTTGAGCCCCTTATGTTCGTTAGCATAGAATATATTTCTTTAATGACTGTTAATAATGGAATAAAATAATTCTATTAATAAATTTTTGAACAAATGAAGTTATTTAATGGGGTTAGATCTTGTTGGGATGAAATATTGATGATATATTTATAAGAAGCAATGGACTTGATTTGGTTATGCCTATAGGGAATGAAACTTTGTTTTAATGATAATGAAATGTAATTGGAATTAATAACGATTAATTAATAGTTACAAAATAAATTAACGTAAAGTGAAACTGATAAAAAGTGATAAATTAACCCAATGTGTCTCTTTAAATGGATGGGTGCTTATAGGATAGCTAGTATTATTACTGGTAGCTGGGAGTTTGAGAGATGTTAGTTGTAGTTGATTCTGAGACTAGGTTATACCCATATTTTGTTTGTAATCAATGGTATATTCTATAATTATTTTGTATCAATACACTACTTCACCCTAACAGTTAGGACCAGAGACACCCTGGGGATTCTATACTTTGGGGGGTGTTTTCCCCAACATTTTAGTGCGATGAGGGATGGCTGACTACCCCCATTGCCCCTGCTCTATTATATTGGTATACACTGTGCTGGTAGGCGCGTCAGTTAGTTTTCCCCAAATATGTGTGTTGAGGGTTTTAATGGTTTTGGTTATTCACACACATATATTCTGAATATAGTTTTCTATGGAGTAGTATAGGTGTACCAAGTATAGGTTTTGATGGCTTGAGGATCCTTACTCGGTGTATGAGCTATAATGTATTAAGGTATAATGGTTGACATATGATACACATCATGTGATCTTGGGTGCATCCCAGAAACTACCATGTTATGTTGGTTACAAGGACATAGTGTTTGTGTGATATGAGGTGCATGTTGTGGTGTTATTCCCAAGTGTTTGTGGGAAAGATTTTTTGGAGAGATATTCCTAGGACGTGCGACATTGGATTAAAGAGGCAAACCAGTGGATAAGTGGTACTAGGGAACCCTTTATATTATTTAATATATTAAATACTTCTGTATACTATACATGGTTAGAGTTTCCATGGAGATGCTAAGAAAATAGTATACATATTTAGGTTATGAATTAGTTTCACTTATTATTCACTGTTATTTAGCATGCTTTCATTACCTTTGTTTGAGAGGCTCCGTGGACGATCCAACTGAGTATACCGTTATAATCACCCAATATATATATATATATATATATATATATATATTTCAGGTCACTTGGAGAAGGTTGGAGATCAGCCTAGTAACTACTAGCTTGGGGCTGTAGGAGCTGTTCGGGCTTCGTGGCTATTTACGTTTTACATTCTTTTGGATCTTTCCGTTTGTCTGGGGTTGGTTGGTGTATGTCTTAACTCCCTCTTCTTTATTTTTTCTATTAGAGGGTAATGCCAAAAAATTCGGTGTTTACTATACCCTTGTATCTAGTCACCAACTCGGGGCCTATATAGGCGGGACTCGGGGGGTCAATATCTCTCTTCTCAAATTGAAAGCCCAAGAGGGGTACTCCTTATGGGGAGGGGTCATGATAATTTAAATCATCAGTTTAATATTTTTTTCTAAATACTATGAATAGTCTAGATTCATGTGACCCAAAATAGTAATAAGATCATGTGAGTTAGATCCAATGATCATTTACATCCTCCATGACTCACGCATTGTAACACCCCAATCTTCAATGGTACGATTCTCTTTGAATAATACAGTATCATGTGTTGTATGCAACTTTGGGATTCTAACACACCACGACCAATCAAAGTAGACGTTATAAATAGTAATATCAAATTTTTAAAATTTTATAAATTATCTCTCAAAATGAAATTCATTTTTGGATTTTTAATATTGAAATTATCCTAGGGTGAAATTTTGGTACTTTTTGGATAACTTTTATATTTTGATGAATAGTGAAAATTACTAAATTTTAATTAACAACAACTTTTTTAATAGAAATAATTAATCATGAAAAATTATGAATTTGACTGGTTTTAAATTATATTTATAATATTTATTTTACCATTTAATAAAATTTTGGTCATTGGACATAATTTCACAATTAAACCGAACATAAACAAGTGTCAATCTTTTTATAGTTTTTATCTCTTAAAAACACGCTTTTTGTTTTAACAACGGGAATTAATTTTAAATTAATTTCTGCCACTTATGTGTTTTGAATTTGGAAAAATGGATTCCATATTTTGAATCAGGTTTTCCAAATTGTGTAAATAGGTAAATTTTATTTTTAGGCATTTTGAATAATTACTTTGGTAAATTTTTTATTTACCATGGTTAAAGGGTAAATCCGGTAAATTAGGGTAAAAAATAATATTATAATAATAATAAATTACCCTAAAATGTGTCCTAACCTTTTTGGTTGATACATTTCAGACCATGGGAATTTTTGGGTCGATTTTGGGACCTCATGGAGCCACTTGTAGGTGATAAGGACACTTTATATTAATTAAGTAAAAGTAAATAAAAAAATGACATAAGGATATATATTTTAGCAAAACTATTTTTACATGGGGTTATACATATTATATTTTCGACTATAAATAATCATTATAAATAAAAAACGATTTTCTACATAATGGTATTTTATTTATAATTTTTAGACATTTAATAATTAAATTTATTTTTGACACAATAATGATGCAGTATTTTACTTATTAATGAAGGAATCAAATAATTGGTATTATAAAAGTTAAAATAAATATAATTTGAAAGTTTTGATGAAATAAATTAATTTTATTGGTTAATATTACATGTAAGTATTACTTAAATGAATTTTATTCGAATTTATAATGTTTTTTTGACTTTAACAAAAATAAATTTTTGAATAGTGTCAAAATTGACATAAATGAGTTTGTAAAAAAAATATTTTTTTATTAACTGATATTCTATTCCAAAAAATGTAAGGTTCTACTAAAGGACTTATATGATGATAGTTGTATCATTAATGGACCACTTGGGGGTCTATGGGATGTATATAGTAGTTTAATTAACTATATAATATAAAAATACAAAGTGACATGGTAAGTGTCAAACGAATTAACTAAGAGTTAAAACTAAAATAGAGGGTTTAAATAATGACCCAAACCTGTCTAAAATCTATTGCTTGAAATTATTTCGACCCATTACCACCTTAGACATTGAATAATACACATTGGAGCCATTAAAAACTTAATATAAATTTATTATAAAATAATATTTCTAGTTTTTTTTAAGAGCCCCTCCTCCCCCTTATAATAGGACACCAATTCAAACCAATTCTTCACACCTTCAAAGCCTTTTTTTTCGGCCAAACCTTGCCCAAATATTCTCCCAAATTCCCTCACTAAAACCTATAGGCCTTAGTTTTATCAGAAATCCATCCTAAGCTTCCTTTTTGATCAAATCAAAAGGAAGATCCCGAAGAAGAGGTAATGTTTTCATCACCCTCTTTCATGTTCCTTTCTTCTTCAACTTCTTATTTCTTTGTTATTTCATTTATAAAATATTAACTACATTATCTTATTTATATTGTGATGTTAATATAAATATGTTAAAACTATATTCAGTATTCTATCCATCCTTTGAATGACATATCACCATATGTGTGTACGTACGGCTTACCGTCTCCACGTCGTGGTGTAATTGTTATTCAATACACTATTATTTGGATGGGTATAATAATGATGAATAATTAATGTAAATAATAAATATAACATGATAATTATTCTTTATCTATGATATAACATAAAATTATATATTATATTAATATCAAACAAATGATATTTTCTCTCATGCGTACGTACGGACTACCGTCTCCACGAACACGTTGAGATTCATTCCCCATCATATCCATTCATGTATAATTATAATTTTATGATTAAAAATAATTTTTAAGGACTTTATATCATTCTTAATATGAATAAGATACAACCTATCCATAAAAAACATGGCTTACGTAATAAAACATATAAAGTAAAATGAGTAAGTTAACACCCGAAACTACAATAATACTAAGATATTATTAACAAAGAAATATTAAAAGATCATATATGATATCATATTAATGTATATGATTCTTGTATAATTTAATAACAATTATTTCATCATTATACAGGAGGTTAACCTACCCCCAACCAAGGAAAAGTATTAGGTAGGGGTTTATTTCACAATCTTATCATTATCCAAGGTTGTTTATACGTAATTATCTACTTGGTCCTATTTATCATCCACATAAATGTTTCTTAAAAATGTACTTAATATCATTATTACTATTTTATAGACTATGTGTTATAGTCATTTATACCCTTTTTGACTTTTTATAAGATTTTTATAAAGGAATCTTTTTGTTTCTTTCCAAACAAGTTCCTTTTTAACCTTTTCGACAAAATTAAGGTAAGAATGTCTTTTTTTTAACATATACAGAGGGTGCAGCTATTTTACACCATTATAAAATTGTCAAAGCCTACATTACAAGATTATAAGAATATTTTCAAATTAAATGTTTTATTTTATAATTATGTGACTTTTAAATGATTTCAAAAAAAGAGATATTTCTCTCAAATAGTTTTGATTTCATCTATGTCAACATCTTTTGATGGATTTTAGGCTTATTTGATGTTGATTTATTATGATAAAAAACTTCTATATTTTATTGAAGGTTTTGTGATATGTTTGACTGTTGATGTGTTGTTTTTATACCATTCATGGTTTATGGAGAAAGTATTGACATTTCGTATGCTAGTTTTAATACGAATGTTTATGTTATGTTTAAACCTGTTCATATGAAGAATGAATTATACTGGATAAGTGATGGGTGGAGCCCACTATAGATCCTAGATGCATCAGTAGGTATAATGAGACAAACTAGTTTCTTGGAACAAGGCCTTGACAAAATCTTATTTGTAGTCTTTGTACAAGGCCTTGACTATGTGGTTATGATAGTCTTGAATTATGCTTTCCATCATTATCAAAGTGGTTATTGATATTGAATATGATTTTTTGACTAGTAGAATATCAATGTGAATAAGTAAATGGCATTATTTAATTTTATTTCTGCCATATTATGATGACATTGAATTTTAAAAGTCTTTTGTTTTAGTTATACATTGCCTTAAATGTTTATGCTTATTTATAAATGTTTCCACTATACTGTTATCCTTAATGGGAATCTTAGCTCACCCCTTTCTATGTTTTATTTTTCCCAGGATGTGAAGAAGTAATTTATGAATGACCTACAGGGATAGTATGAGGGGATATGAGTGTGGACTTTGGAGACTATGTTGTTGTAGTTTTAATTTTATGATGTAATGTAAGACTTATGAATGTATCTAGTCTTTCCAAGGTTACTAAACTAATCGGTCTTTCGAGATGTGATCTTTTTTATCATAAAAATGTTATGTAATAATGCACCGAATTTGGGTAAATGGGTTCTGGGTGTTACCGTTGGTATAAGAGGAAGTTTAGTACAATCCTTGGAAGATAGATTTAGATAAACTCTTATTAGAGCACATAGAACTAAGATGGAATTTGAGGATTAGTATAGAAGAACATCCTTGAATTTTGGTATTGTAGAGATTTTGTGGGTTTTCCGAGCAATACATCCCTTTCTGGATACGAGGAGGTAGAGGCAGCTCTGGCACAGATGTACTTAGGGGTAAATCCCGAAAACACCGCTTTGAGAAAAACTCGAACGGGAATGGGTTCAAGACAACAGGCCTTGCTGCACTCTTGGTTATGACACTCCTGAGGGATATGCTTATGATAATTCTCATTTGCATTACAAACCATTATGAAGGGTTTATGAGTATATACTTCCTCGAAGAAAACATTTTTATGATTATGGATTATATCCATAAATAGTTCAATTCATTTTAAGTGTTTTACAAGTTTGGATTTATGTTTTGTGATTCATAAACTAATCTAGTGTATGCCATTGTTTAGAAATAGCACCTAGTGGAAGAAATGGAAATTGTTTCAATGCACGCACTCCAAGTAGGGATTTCCCTCCTACTCAAGATAATTATATTGGAGCTGGTGATGCAACCGGTGTTGATCAGCTAATCACCATGCTGGGACAACTCACTCAGGTTATGAATAATAACCTTAACCGTATGGAGCACCCTGATTCGCAGCGTAGAGGATCAGTGTTAGATCGCTTCATGAGGCAACAACTACCTACTTTCAATGTGAGTACAAATCCCTTAGTAGTTGAGAAATGGATAAATTCCTTAGAGAAAATATTTCAATGGTGGTCATTAATTCAAAACACAAAGGAAGATGACCATGTATCAAATATGGAATGGAGGGAGTTCAAGGAGGTTTTCTTAGAAAAATACTTTCCTCGTCACCATCGAGCAGATATGGAAATACAATTTCTGAGTCTGAGCCAAAAGTAGTATGAGAATGTCGCAATGTATGAGGCTAACTTTACAAGGTTAGCAAGGTATGTTGTAGATTTTATATGTAACCTAATAAGTAAGATTGATCGTTTCTTTGATGTGTTAAAACTGTTTCTCCATCGAGCATTAGTCTCATAAACCTTCTCGTTGTACGAAGATATTGTCTCATGTTCTATCAAGACAGAAAAAGAATTCTCTAAGTATTATGACTTTAAAGAAAAGAAAGAGAAGAAGAGATATGCTGATCAATCTGGAAATGGAAATAAGGGGAAGAAGGGAAAAGTTGAATATCCATCCTGTAGTAAATGTAGGAAGAAACACCCTGGTACTTGCTTGAAAGGAATAAGAGTCTATTATAAGTGTGGTGAAAAAGGGCACCAAGCTCATGATTTCAAGGGGAAGAAAGAAGATACTGATGTTCAATGCTAAAACTGCAGGGAGATGGGACATTATACAAATGAATGTCCTAATCGTCAAAGTAACAAACCTCAGAAAAGGCCAAGGGATCGAGGCCAAGCTTATGATATTACTACTACTGAGGTAGAAGCTCCGAAAGATGTGGTTTCAGGTAATTTAATGGTTTCCTCAAGTTTAGAAAATGCATTATTTGATTCTATATCATCACATTGTTTCATATCTTCCCAGTTTACTAAGAAAATTTGACATTTCCAATTTGATTTAATGAGGGAGTTGTCATTGAATACTCCTAAGGGAATTATCATTACAACAATGTTTTGTGAATCAGTCCCCATTAGAGCACATAAATGTTCTTTATCTGCTGATCTCATCATCATACCCATGATTGAATTTGATATAATCCTTGGTATGGATTGGCTTCCGGACCATGATGAAAAAATTTATTGTAAGAAGAAGGAGGATACTATTTTTTATGATGATGATAAGGAACACCTTATCTTTAGAGTAGAATTGTCACCACCTAATTCTAATCTAGATCCACCCCCAGTAGCTCAACTCTATTCAATTATTGTGGAGGAAGATACTGAAATGATTATGGGTAAGGAAAGGAATGTTCAAATAGAGGATGAACCTATTTTGAGAGAATAAATTGATGTTTTTTTAGAGGATTTACCTGGAAATCCTCCAGAATGAGAAATTGGGTTTTCCATTGATTTAATTCATGGATCAAGGCCTATATCGAATAACCCGTATAGAATAGCTACTGTGGAATTAGTTGAAATAAAGAAACAAATTGAGGAATTCAGTAATAAAGGATTTATTTGAACTAGTGTTTCTCCATGGGGATCCCCTATCCTTTTTGTTAAGAAGAAAGATGGATCTATGATGTTATGTTTCATCTATAGGGAAATCAATGCTATAACAATAAAGAACAAGTATCCCCTACCTCGCATTGATGATTTATTTGACCAACTGCATGGAGGTCAATAATTTTCAAAGATTGACCTTCGATCTAGATACCATCAGTTGTGCGTGAAGAAGGAAGACATTTCGAAGACAGCATTTCGAACTAGGTATGGGCATTACGATTTTACAGTAATGGGTTTTGGATTCACTAATTCAACCTCTGTATTCATGGATCTAATGAATAGAGTTTTCAAGGAATATCTCTATGATTTTGTGGTGGTATTTATTGATGATATCTAGGTATACTCAAAAAGCTACGAAGATCATGATAATCACTTGCGCATTATCCTGAAGTCTCTTTGAAGACATTTATTATATGGGAATTTTAGCAAGTGTGAATTCTGGCTTTAGATGATCTCTTTTCTTGGACATATTGTCTTTAAGGATGGAATCTCTGTTGATCTTTCTATGACAAGATCAATCCAATAATGGCCAGTACCAATGGGTATAACATAGGTATGTAGTTTTATTGGCTTAGTAGGTTATTATTGGCATTTTCTCCAAACTTGGCCTGATTGGATAAACCATTAACGAAGCTCACAAGTAAAGGGGTTAACATTTTTTGGACAAAATAGTGTGAAGAATGTATTGAATAACTGAAGAAAATATTATTCAATGCTCTTATATTGACTCTACCATCAGGGAATGATGGGTTCGTTATTCATAGTGATGCATCAATGAAAGGACTTGGTTGTGTCCTTATGAAAAATGATAGAGTTATTGCCTATGCATCATGATAGTTGAAAATTCATGAGCAAAAATATCTTACTCATGATCTCAAGTTAGGAGCTATGATCTTTGTGTTGAAGATATGGAGACACTATATCTATGGTGATAAATGTGAGATTTATACTAATCAAAAGAGTTTGAAGTATATTTTCTCATAGAAATAACTCAACATGAGTTAAAGGAGATGGCTTAAATTACTCAAGGATTATGATTGCATGATACACTACCACCTGGGGAAGGAAAATAAGGTGGTAGATGCTTTGAGAAGAAAATATCATGGATTTTTTAAGATGGATATGGGAATTACCATGGAAGGTGAAACATCGACACTTTTTCAAATGGTTGCCAAACCATCTTTACTAGAAAGGATAAAGTGTTCTCAGACAGTTGATGAAGAGTTTCAAAGGAAGATTAAATCTATGAATGATGGGAGATTGAGAGACTTTGTGTATGAAGATGGAATTTTAAAATTTGGGAAGAGACTTTGTGTTCCCGATATACCTGATCTAAAAAGGGAATTGTTGGATGATGCTCATAGTTCCAATTTCTCTATACACCCTGGGAGCACCAGAATGTATAGAGATTTGAAGGAACATTTTTTGTGGGACAACATGAAGAGGGAGATTTCTAATTTTGTGTCAATATGTATGGTTTTTCAATAAGTGAAAGTTGGAAGGCAACAGCCTGGTGGAGTATTTCAACCTCTTCCCATAGCTGAGTGGAAATGGGATAATATTACGATGGACTTCGTCATGGGGATACAAAAGACTCCTAGAAGGAACGATGTAATATGGGTCATTGTTGATTGTCTTACCAAGTCATCACATTTTCTTACTATGATAGAAGATTTACCACTCGAACCTCTATCAAGACTATTTATTAATGATGTTGTGAGACTTCATGGAGTACACTTATCGATTTTTTTTTATCGCGATCTCCATTTTACTTAGTGATTTTGGAAGAGTCTTTAGAAGGCCTTGGATACTGAACTTCATTTGAGCACTGCCTACCACCCTCAAACAGATGGACAATCATAACGGACTATTAAAACATTAGAAGACATGTTGAAATCATGCTCACTTGACTTTCAGGGTATGTGGGATCAATATTTACCTCTGGGGAATTTTCCTATAATAATAGCTTCCATTCAAGTATTTGGATGGGACCATATGAAGTGTTATACATAAAGATATGTCGCACACCAACCTGTTGGGATGATGTTGGTGAAATAAAACTTTTTGGACCATAACTGGTGGAGGAAATGGTGGAAAAGGTGAAGGTAATCCAAAACCACATCAAAGAAGCTCAAAGTAGGAAGAAGAGCTATGCTGATAACCAAAGGATGGATTTGGAATTTCCGGTAGAAGATCATGTTTTCCTGAAGGCATCACCCTGGAAGGGTGTTATACATTTCTGTAAGAAGGTAAAATTGAGTCCCAGGTATATATGACCATTAAAAATTCTATAACTAATTGGGGTTGTGGATTACCGTTCGGCAATGCCGCCAAGTCTCTCCAAAGTTCACGATGTGTTCCATGTATCACTATAAAGAAAATGCATGCATGACCCACTACATGTACTGAACTATGAGGAATTAGAACTGGAACGTGATCTATCTTATTTCAACGATCCTCTCAATATTCATAATACAAGAGAGAAAGTGTTGAGAAACTAGATGACTCATCTGGTAAAAGTTATAGGGAGGAACCATATGATGGAAGAGGCACTGTGTGAACCCGAGGAACTTATGATGAAGAACCACCCGAGTCTTTTCATGAGGTAGTATTCTAGAAATTTTGAGGATGAAATTATTTTAAGGAGGGGAGAATGTAACACCTCAAGCTTCCATGGTACGATTCTCTTTGAATAATACAGTAGTGTGTGTTGTACACAACTTTAAGATTCTAACACACCGCGACCAATCAAAGTAGCCATTATGAATAGTATTACCCACATTTTGAAATTTTATAAATTATCTCTCAAAATGGACTCCATTTTTTGGATTTTGAATATTGAAATTATCCTAGGGTGAAATTTTGGTACTTTTCGGATAACTTTTATATTTTGATGAATACTGAAAATTACTAAATTTTAATTAAAAACAACTTTTTTAATCGAAATAATTAATAGTGATAAATTATGAATATGAGTTGTTTTAAAGTATATTTAGAATATATTTTTACCATTTAATACAATGTTGGTCATTGGACATAATTTTACAATTAAACTGGACATAAAAAAGTGTCAACCTTTTGATAGTTATTATCTCTTAAAAACACGTTTTTTTGTTTTAACAACGGGAATTAATTTTAAATTAATTTTTGCCACTTATATGTTTTGAATTTATAAAAATGGATTCCATATTTTTAATCAGGATTTCAAAATTGTGTAAATATTTAACTTTTATTTTTATACATTTTGAAGAATTACTTCGGTAAATATTTTATTTACCATGGTTAAAGGGTAAATCCGGTAAATAAGGGTAAAAAATAATATTATAATAATAATAAATTACCATAAAACATGTACTAACCTTATTGGTTGATACATTTCTGACCATGGGCATCTTTGGGTCGATTTTGGGACCCCATGGAGCCACTTGTAGGTGATAAAGACACTTTATATAAATTAAGTTAAAGTAAATACAAAAATGACAAAAGCAAATATCTTTTAGCAAAACAATTTTTACATAGAGTTATAGATGTTATATTTTCGACTATAAATATTCATTAGAAATACAAAAATATTTCCTACATAATTTTATTTTAGTTATAATTTTTAGACATTTAATAATAAAATATATTTATGACACAATAATGATGCAGTATTTTCCTTATTAATGAAAGAATCAAATAATTGGTATTATAAAAGTTAAAATAAATATAATTTTAAATTTTTGATGCCTTACAAAAATTTTATTGGTTAATATTACATGTCAAGATTTCTTAAATTAATTTTATTCGAATTAATAATTTTTTTATGACTTTAACAAAAATCAATTATTGAATAGTATCAATATTTACATAAATGTGTTTTTAAAACAAATACTATATTATTAACTGATATTATATTCCAAAAAATATAAGGTTCGGTAAAAGGACTTATATAATCATAGGTGTTTCATTAATGGACCACTTGGGTGTCTCTTGGATGTATATAGTATGTCTATTAACTATATAATATTAAAATAAAAAGTGGCATGGTATGTGTCAAAGTAATTAACTAAGAGGTAAAACTAAAAGATAGGGTTAAAATAATGACCCAAACTTGTATAAAATCTATTGGTTGAAAGGATTTAGACCCATCCCCACCTTAGAAAGTGAATAATATACATTTTATCCATTATTAATCGAATATGAATTTATTATAAAATAATATTTCTATTTTTTTCTAAAGATTCCCTCCTCCCCCTTATACAGGACACCACTTCTAAAAAATTCTTCACACCTTCAAAGCCTTTTGGTTCGGCCAAACCATGCCCAAATATTCTCTCAGCTTCTCTCACTTCAACCTAGAGGCCTTAGATTGATCAAAAAGCAACCCTAAAGAGCCCTTTAGAACAAATCATAAGGAAGAACCCGAAGAAGAGGTAATGTTTTCATCACACTCTTTCAAGTTCCTTTCTTCTTCAACTTCTTGTTTCTTTGTTATTTCCATTCTAAAATAATAACTCCAGTATCTTCAATATATTGTGGTGTTATTATAAATATGGTACAACCATATTCAGTATTATATCCATCCTTTTAATGACATATCACCATACGTGCGTACGAACGACTTACCGTCTCCACGTCATGGTGTAATTGTTATTCAATACACTATTATTTGGATGGGTATAATAATGTTGTGTAATTATTGTAAATAATAAATATAACATGATAATGATTCTGTATATATGATATACCATACAATTGTTTATTATTTTAATATAAAAAGAATGATATTTTTACTCGTGCGTACGTACAGACTACCATCTCCACGAACACGTTGAGATTCATTCCCCATCGTATCCATTCAAGTCTAATTATCATTTTATGATTAAAAAAATGTTTAAGGACTTGATATAATTCCGGATATGAATAAGATAAAACCTATTCATAACAAACATGGTTTACGTAACAAAACATATAAAATAAAATGAGTAAGTTAACACCCGAAACGACAATAATATTAAGATATTATTAACAAAGCAATATTAAAAGATCATATATGATATCATATTAATGTATATGGTTATTGTATAATTTAATAACAATTATTTCACCATTATACAGGAGGTTAACCTACCCCCAACCAAGGAAATGTACATGGTAAATGTTTATTTCACAATCTCTTCATTATCCGTGGTTGTTTATACGTAATTATCTACTGGGACTTCTTTATCATCCACATCCATGTTTCATAAAAATGTTTTTCAAATCATTCTTACTATTTTAAAGACTATGGGTTAAAGTCATTTATACCCCTGTTGACTTTTTATAAGATGTTTATAATGGAACCTTTCTGTTGCTTTCCAAACAAGGTCCTTTTTATCCTTTTCGACAAAATTAAGGAAAGAATATATTTTTTTAACATATACGGTGGGTGCGGCTATTTTCCACCGTTATAAAATTGTAGAAGATTACCATACAAGCCTTTCAGAATATTTTCAAAGTAAATATTTTATTTTACAAATACGTGACTTTTAAATGATTTCAAAAAAAGAGATATTTCTCTCAAGTAGTATTGATTTCATCTATGTCAACATCCTTTAATGGATTTTAATCTTATTCGAAGTTGATTTATTATGATACAAAACATCCATATTTTATTGCAGGTTTTGTGATATGTTTGACTGTGGATGTTTTATTTTTATACCATTCATGGTTTATGGAGAAAGTATTGACATTTCGTATGCTAGTTTTAATACAAATGTTTATGTTATATTTAAACATGTTCATATGGGGAATGAATTGGACTTAATAAGTGATGGGTGGAGCCCGCTATAGCTCCTCGATGCATCGGTAGGTCTCATGAGACAAACTAGTGTCTTGGAAGAATGACTTGACAAAATATTATTTTTAGTCTTGGCACAAGGCCTTAACTATGTGGTTATGATAGTCTGGCATTATGCATTCCATCATTATGAAACTGGTTATTGATATTACATGTGATTATTTGACTAGTAGAATATTCATGTAAATAAGTAAATTGAATTATTTCATTTTATTTTTTCCATATTATGCTGAAGTTCTATGTAACACCCCAAGCTTCCACGGTACGCTTCTCTTTGAATAATATAGTAGCGTGTGTTGTATGCAACTTCGAGTTCTAACACACACCACAACCAATCAAACTAGCCGTTATGAATAGTAATACCCACTTTTAGAAATTTTATATATTTTATCTTTCAAAATGGACTTCATTTTTGTATTCTGAATATCGAAATTATCCTAGGGGGAATTTTTGGTATTTTTCTGAAAAATTTCAATTTTTGATGAATATTGAAAAACACTGAGTTATTGGTTAAAACCGACTTTTTATTTAAATAATTTTTTACTTTATTTAAATTTATTTTAGGTAAAAATATATACTTAATACCTGTATATGTTCAATTTAATTCATTGGATTCATTTTATAATAATTTTTGACATACAAAAATTTTATTGAACTTTTCACCGTGTTTTACCCATCTCCTAGTAGAATTTTCAAATTCACATAAAACATAATTTTACCAATTCTTTGAGTGGAATTTAAAATATCAGAGAGACACGGTTAATATCAAGGATTATAATGTGGTTCAATGATATGTAAATAAGTTTTGGTGAATAGTAACCTTTTACTTTAATTTACCACGGTTAAAAGTAAATAGGGTAATTAAGGATCAAAATGATATTAATATTACCCTTAAACATGTCTTAATTCTATTGGACAATTGTATCTCAACATAAAACAACCTTAGGAATAAATTATTATCATTTATGTCCACTTGTATTAGATTAGGACATTTATTATTATTTAATTAAAAGAAGAGCTAAAAGAGTTAAAATCAAGGTATAATTACTAGAACATTTTTAATATTGGGATATAAATAAGATAAATTAGATTGTAAATATTTATTAGAAATATGAAAATATTTCATAAATAATGGTATTTTATTTATAATTTTTAGACATTAAATAATTTAATTTATTTATGACACAATGGTGATGCAGTAATTACCTAATTAATGAAAAATTAGAAAAATTGATATTATAAATACCAAAATAAATGTAATATGAGACTTTTTATAAATTAAAATAATTTTTCTAGGTTAATATGACATATTATAATTGTTTATATAAATTGTTTTCGAAGTAATAATGCTGTTATGAATTTATGAAAAACAAAATACCCAATAGTGTCAAAATTGACATAAAAGAGTTTTTAAAACAAATATTATATTATTAATTGATATTAAATTCATAAAAATATAAGGATCTTCCAAGAGACTTATATCATGATAGGTGTATCATTAATGGACCACTTGGTGGTCTCCTGGATGTATATAGTCAGTTTATTAACTATATAATATAAAAATACAATGTGACCTGGTAAATGTCAAACTAATTAACTAAAAGTTAGTACTAAAAGATAAGGTTAATATAGTGACCCAAACCTGTCTAAAACCTATTTATTGAATGTTTTTTGACCTATAATCACCTTAAAATTTAGATAATACACTTTGAAGCCATTATAAAATGAATATTAATTTATTATAAAATAATATTTCTATCTTTTCCAAAGGTTCCCCTCACCCCTCTTATAAAAGGGCACTCACCCTTCTCTCTAATTCACACATTCAAAACCATTTGGCTCTGCCAAAATCTACCCAAATACCCTCTCAAATATCCTCCCTTAATCTTAGAAGCCTTAATTTAGTCATAAATCCTACCTAAGTATCCCTTTTGATCAAATCAAAAGGAAGAACCCGAAGAAGAGGTAACGTTTTCACCACCCTCTTTCAAGTACCTTTCTTCTTCAACTTCTTCTTTCTTTGTTATTCCCATTATAAAATAAAAACTGCAGTATCTTATATATACTATGATTTTATTATAAATATGGTACAAACATATTCAGTATTATATCCATCCTATGAATGACATGTCACCATACGTGTGTACGTACGACTTACCGTCTCCACGTCGTGGTGTAATTGTTATTCAAAATATTATTATTTGGATTAGTATAATAATGTTGTGTAATTCATGTAAATAATAAATATAACATGATAATGATTCTTTATATATGATATAACATCCAATTATATATTATTATAATATAAAAATAATGATATTATTGCTTGTACATACGTATGGACTTCTGTCTCCACCAACGCGATGAGATTCATTCTCCATAATATCCATTCAATTATAATTCTCATTTGATGATTAAAAATAGTGTTTAAGGACTTGATATCATTCTGAATATTAACAAGATAAAACCTATTCATAACAAACACGGCTTATGTAACAAAACATATAAAAGAAAATGAGGAAGTTAACACCTGAAACAACGATAATAGTAAGATATTATTAACAAAGAAATGTTAAAAGATAAAATATGATATCATATTAATTTAAAATATTCTGGTATAATTTAATAACAATTATTTCCCCATTGTACAGGAGGTTAACCTACCCCCAACCATGGAAAATTAAAAGGTAAGGGTTTATTTCGCAATCTCTTCATTATCCGAGGTTGTTTATACGTAATAATCTATTGGGGATTCTTTATCATCCACATCCATGTTTCTTAAAAATGTATTTCAAAACATTTTTACTATTTACTAGAATATGGGTTAAAGTCATTTATACCCTTGTTTGACTTTTTATAAGAGGTTTATAAAGTAATCTTTCCGTCGTTTTCCAAATAAGGTCGTTTTTATCCTTTTCGATAGAATTAAGGTAAGAATGTCTTTTTTAACTTATATGGCAGGTGAAGATATTTTCTGCCATTATAAAATCTTCAAATCTTCCCTTAAAATCATATAAGGTTATTTTCAAAGTAAATTTTTTATTTTATAATTATTTAACTTTTAAATTATTTCATAAAAAGAGATATTTCTATCAAATAGTTTTGATTTCATCTATGTCAAAATCCTTTGATGGATTTTAAGCTTATTTGAAGTTGATTTATTAAGATACAAAACTTCCATATTGTATTGAAGGTTTTGTGATATGTTTGACTGTGGATGTGTTATTTTTATACCATTCATGGTTTATGGAGAACGTATTGACATTTCGTATGCTAGTTTTAATACGAATGTTTATGTTATGTTTAAACTCATTCATATGAGGAATGCATTGGACTTAATATGTGACGGGTGGAGCCCGATATATCTCCTCAATTAATCGGTATGTCTCATGAGACAAACTAGTGTCTCGGAACAAGACCTTGACAAAATCTTATTTGTAGTCTTGGCACGAGGCCTTGAATATGTGGTTATGATAGTATGGCATTATTTATTCCATCATTATGAAAGTGGTTATTGATATTTCATGTGATTATTTGACTAGTAGAATATCCATGTGAATAATTAAATGGAATTATTTCATTTTATCTTTACCATATTATGCTGAATTTCAAGTTTAAAAGGCTTTTGTTTTAGTTATACATTTCCTTAAATGTTAATGCTTATTTATGAAAGTTTCTGCTATATTGTTATCCTTACTGAGCATCTAAGCTCACCCCTTTCAATGTCATATTTTCCCCAAGATGTGAAGAAGTAATTTATGAATGACCTACAGGTATAGTATGAGGGGATATGAAGACAAGATGTTGTTTTAGTAGTTTTCACTTTATGTTGTAATGTAAACTTTATGAATGTATCTACTTATTCCAAGGATACTAAACTAATCGGTCTTTCGATACATGATCATTCTTGTGATCATGCCAATGTTATGTAATAATAAACTGACTTTGGGTAACTAGGGTTGGGACATTATAGTTGGTATCAGAAAAAGTTTAGTACAAACCTTGGAAGCTAGATTTAGACAAACTCTGATTAGAGCACATAGACCTAAGATGGACTTTGAGGATTAGTATAGAAGAATATCCTAGAATTTTGGTATTTTAGAGATTTTGTGTGTTTTTCGAGCAATACATCCATTTCTGGATATGAGCAGGTAGAGCCGGCTCTGGAAAAAATGTACCAAGGGGTAAAACCAGAAAACATCTCTTTGAGCTAGACTCGAACGGGAAATGGTGCACGACAACGGGACTTGCTGCACTCTTGGTTATGAAACTTTTGGGGGATATGTTTAGGATAACTCTCATGTTATTTACAAACAATTATGAAGGGTTTATGAGTATATACTTCCTCAAAGAATTTTTTTCATTATGGATTATATCCATAAATAGTTCAATTTATGTTACGTGTTTTATAAGTATGGAATTATGTATTTTGATTCATAAACTGATCTAGTTTATGCTATTGTTTAGAAATGGCACCTAGTGGAAGAAATGGAAACTATATCAATACACACACTCCATTTAGGGATGTCCCTCCTGCTCAAGATAATTATAGTGGAGCTGGTGATACAAGTGGTGATGATCAGCTTATCAGCATTCTGGGACAACTCACTCAGGTTATGAATAATAACCTTACCTGTATAGAGTACCCTGATCCACAGCATGGAGGATCAATGTTAGATAGCTTAATGAGGCAACAACCACTAACATTCAATGGGAGTACAAATCCATTGGTAGCGGAGCAATGGATAAGTTCCCTAGAAAAAATATTTTAGGTTTGGGGAGTAGTGAAAGAGAAAAAGTTTTCATGGCAGTTTACTGCCTCACTGGAGATGCTGGTCAATGGTGGTCATTGATTCAAAACATGAAGGAAGATGATGAAGTATAAAATATAGAATGGAGGGAGTTCAAAGATCTGTTTTTAGAAAAATAATTTCCTCGTGACCATCAAGTAGATATGGAAAGACAATTTCTGAGTCTGACACAAAAGGAGGATGAGAATGTTGCAAAGTATGAGAATAACTTTACAAGGTTTTAAAGGTATGAAAGAGATTATATACGTAACCCAATAAGTAAGATTGATCGTTTCTTTTATGGGTTAAAACCATTTCTCCATCGAGCAATAGTCCCACAATCCTTCTCGTCATAGGAAGACATTGTCTCATGTGCTATCAAGACAGAAAAGGAATTCTCTTAGTCTTATGACTTTAAAGAAAAGCAAGAGAAGAAGAGATCTGCTGATCAATCTAGGAATGGAAATAAGGGGAATAAGGGAAATGTTAAATATCCATCCTGTAGTAAATGTGGGAAGAAACACCCCGGTACTAGCTCAAATGGAATGGGAATCTGTTACAAGTGTAGTGAAAAAGGCCACCAAGATCGTGATTGCAAGGGGAATAAGGAAGATACTGATGTCCAATTCTACAATTATAGGGAGATGGGACATTATGAACATGAATGTCCTAAGACTCAGGGGAACTTATCTCAGAAAAGACCAAGGGATTAAGGCCAAGCATATGTTATCACTAATGCTGAGGTATAAGCTCTGAAGGACGTGGTAATAGGTAATTTAATGGTTTCCTCAAGTTTAGCCAATGCTTTATTTGATTCTGGATCATCGCATTGTTTCATATCTTCCAAGATTGCTACGAAAATTAGATATTTCTAATTTGATTTAACAAGGGAGTTGTCAGTTAAAACTCATAAGGGATGTATCATTGCAACAATGTTTTGTGAATCAGTCCCCATTAGAGCACACAAATGTTATTTATTCTCCGATCTCATCATCGTACCTATTATTGAGTTTGATATAATCCTTGGTATGGATTGGATTTCTGACCATGATGTGAAGATTTATTGTAAGAAGAATGAGGTTATAATTTATGATGCTGATGATAAGGAACACCTTATCTTTAGAGAAGAATCGTCACCACCATGTTCTTATCTATATCCACCCCCAGTAGCTCAACTAAATTCAATTATTGGGGAGGAAGAGAATGAAATTAATGTGGGTGAGGAAATGAATCTTCAAATAGAGGATGTACCTATTCTGAAAGAATATATAGATTTGTTTCCAGAAGATTTATGTGGACATACTCCAGAATGAGAAGTTGAGTTTTCCATTGATTTAATTCCTGGATCAAGGCCTATATCAAAGACCCCTTATAGAATGGCCACGGTAGAATTGTTGGAACTAAAGAAACAACTAGAGGAATTGAGTAATAAGGAAATTTATTCGCCCTGGTGTTTCTCCATGGGGAGCCCCTTTTCTTTTTGTTAAAAAGAAATATGGACCTATGAGGTTACGTATCGACTATAGGGAAATCAATGCAATAACAATAAAGAACAAGTATCCCCTACCTTGCATTGATGATTTATTTGACCAACTGCATGGAGCTCAATACTTTTCAAAGATTGAACTTCGATCTGGATACCATCTGTTGTGTGTGAAGAAGGAAGACATTCCAAAGACAGCATTTCAAACCAGGTACATGCATTACGAGTTTACAGTAATTCCTTTTGGGCTGACTAATGT
This sequence comes from Viscum album, assembly GCA_963277665.1. Lineage (NCBI taxonomy): Eukaryota > Viridiplantae > Streptophyta > Magnoliopsida > Santalales > Viscaceae > Viscum > Viscum album. The sequence continues at coordinate 1,239,739,000 of OY728126.1, read as the reverse complement.
ACCCTCTATATTCATGGATATAATGAATAGAGTTTTCAAGAAATATCTCGATGATTTTGTGGTGGTATTTATTGATCATATCCTGGTATACTCCAAAAGCTACAAAGATCATTAAAATCACTTGCACATTATCCTGAATACTTTGAGAAGACATGAATTATATGGGATGTTTAGTAAGTGTGAATTCTGGCTTCAGGGGATTTCCTTTCTTGGCTATATTGTCTATAAATATGGAATCTCTGTTGATCCTTATAAGACCAAGGCAATCCAAGAATGGAATACACTGACGAGTATAACTGAGGTACGTAGTTTTATTGGTTTAGCAGGTTATTATCGACGTTTCGTCCAGAATTTTTCCCAGTTGGCTAACCCATTAACAAAGGTCACACGTAAAGGGGTTTAATTTGTTTGGAAAAAATATTGTGAAGAATGTTTTGAAGAACTAAATTGAATATTTTTCAATTCTCCTATATTGAATCTACCATCGGGGAATGATGGGTTTGTTATTTATAGTGATGCATCGATGAATGGACTTGGTTGTGTCCTTATGAAGAATGATAGATTTATTGGTTATGCATGACTATAGTTGAAAATTCATGAGAAAAACTATCTTACTCATGATCTCGAGTTAGCACCTCTAATATTTGCTTTGAAGATATGGAGACACTACCTCTATGGTAAAAATTTGAGATTTATACTGATCACAAGAGTTTGAAGTATATTTTCTCACAAAAAGAACTCAACATGAGGCAAAGTGGATGTCTTGAATTACTCAAGGATTATGATTGCACGATACACTACCACCCGGGGAAGGAAAATAAGGTGGCAGATTCTTTGAGTAGAAAAGATCATGGAGTTTTGAACAAGATGAGAATTGAGAGGGATCCTATTTTCATGGATCTAGTGAAGATGGACATGGGAATAACCACGAAAGGTGAAACATCAATGCTTTTTCATATGGTTGTCAAACCACATTTACTAGAAAGGATAAAGAGTTCTCAGACCGATGATGAAGAATTTCAAAAGAAGATTAATGCTGTGAATGATGGGAGATTGAGTGTCTTTGTGTATGAAGATGGAATTTTGAAATTTGGGAAGAGACATTGTGTTCCCAATATACCTAATCTAAAAAGGGAATTGTTGGATGATGCTCATAGTTCCAATTTCTCTATACACCCTGGGATCACAAAAATGTATAGATATTTGAAGGAACATTTTTGGTGGGACAACATGAATAGGGAGATTGATGATTTTGTGTCAAGATGTATGGTTTTTCAACAAGTTAAAGCTAGAAGGCAATAGCCTGGAGGAGTCATGAAACCTCTTACCATACCTGAGTGGAAATGGGATAATATCATGATGGACTTTTTCATGGGACTACCAAAAACTCCTAGAAGGAACGATGCAATATGGGTTATTGTTGATCATCTTACCAAGTCAGAAAATTTTCTTGCTATAAGAGAAGATATACCACTTGAATATTTAGCAATACTATATATTAATGAATTTGTGAGACTTCATGGAGTACCCATATCAATTGATTCGGATCATGATCCCCATTTTACTTCAAGGTTCTGGAAAATTCTTCAGAAGTCCTTGGATACTGAACTTCGTTTGAGAACTTCCTACCACCCTCAAACAGATGGACAATCAGAACGGACTATTCAAACCTTAGAAGACATGTTGAGATCATGCTCACTTGACTTTTAGGGTATGTGGTATCAGTATTTTCCTCTGGTATAAATTTCCTATAACAATAGCTTCCATTCAAGTATTCATATGGCACCATATGAATCATTATACGGAATGATATGTCACACACCAACCTGTAGGGATAACGTTGGTGAAAGAAAACTTGTAGGCCCAGAACTAGTGGAGGAAACGATGTAAAATGTGAAGGTAATCCAAAACAAAATCAAAGCAACTCAAAGTAGTCAGAAAAGCTATGCCGATATCTGAAGGAAGGATTTGGAATTTCAGGTAGGAGATCATGTTTTTTGAAGGTATCTCCTTGGAAGGGAGCTATACGTTTCTATAAGAAAGGTAAATTGAGTCCGAGGTACATCAGACCTTTCGAAATTCTAGAACAAATTGGTGTTATAGCTTACCGTTTGGAAATTCCGCCAAGTCTCTCCAAAGTTCACGATGTTTTCCACGTATCACTGTTGAGGAAATACATTCCTGACCCAATGCATGTATTCACCTATGAGGAATTAGAACTGGAACCCGATCTGCCTTATTGCGAAGAGCCCGTTAGGATTCTTGATACGAGAGAACAAGTACTGAGAAACTGGACGACTCGTCTGGTGAAAGTTCTATGGAGAAACCATAAGATGGAAGAGGCAATGTGGGAACCTGAGAAACTTATGATGAAGAACCACCAGAGTCTTTTCATGCGGTAGTATTCTAGAAATTTATAGGACTAAAATATTTGAAGGAGGGGAGAATGTAACACCCCAAGCTTCCACGATACGCTTCTCTTAGAATAATACAGTAGCGTGTGTTGTACGCAACTTCGAGTTCTAACACACACCACAACCAATCAATCTAACTGTTATGAATAGTAATACCCAATTTTTGAAATTTTATAAATTTTATCTTTAGAAATGGACTTCATTTTTGGATTCGGATTATCGAACATATCCTATGGTGAATTTTTGGTATTTTTTAGAAAACATTCAATTTTTGTTGAATAGTGAAAAACACTGAGTTATTGGTTAAAACCGACTTTTTATTTAAATAATTATTTACTTTATTTAAATTTATTTTAGGAAAAAATAGATACTTAATACCTATATATGTTCAATGTAACTCATTGGATTCAGTTTATAATAATTTTAGACATATAAAAATTTTATTGAACTTTTCACCGTCTTTTACCCATCTCCTATGGGAATTTGCAAATTCACATAAAACATAATTTTACCGCTTTTGTGAGTGGAATTTCAAAAATCCTAGAGACACGGTTAATATTAAGGTGTAATTTTTTGTTCAATGAGATGAAAATAATTTTTGGTAAATAGTAACTTTTTAATTTTATTTACCACGGTTAAAAGTAAATATGGTAATTAAGGATAAAAATGATATTAATATTACCCTAACACATGTCCTGATTATATTGGACAAGTTTATATCGACCAAAAACAACCTTAGTAATAAAATATTATCATTTAGGTGCACTTGGATTAGATTAGGAAATTTATTATTATTTAATTCAAAGAAGAGTTAAAAGAGTTAAAATCAAAGTTCAATTAATAAAACATTTTTAAAATAGGTTTATACATAAGATAAATTCGATTGTAAATATTAATTAGAAAGATAAAAATATTTCAAACATAATGGTATTTTATTTATAATTTTTAGTAATTAAATAATATAATTTATTTATGACACAATGGTGATAAAGTAATTACCTAATTAATAAAAAATAGGAATAAATGATATTATAAATAACCAATTAAATGTAATTTCACACTTTTTATAAATTAAAATGATTTTCTAGGTTAATATGACATATTAGGAGTGTATATATAAAAATATTTCGAAGTAATAATTCTTTTATGAATTTATAAAAAACAAAATACCCAATAGTGTCAAAATTGACATAAAAGAGTTTTTAAAACAATTATTATGTTATTAATTCATATTAAATTCCTAAAAATATAAGGTTCGGCCAAGAGACTTATATCATGATAGTTGTATCATTAATGGACCTCTTGGGGGTATCGTGTAGGTATATAGTAATTTTATTAACTATATAATATAAAAATAATAAGTTACATGGTAAATCTCAAACTAATTAACTAAGAGTTAAAACTAAAAGATATGTTAATAGAGTGACCAAAACCTATCTAAAACCTATTGGTTGAATTTTTTTAGACCTATACTCACCTTAAAATTTAAATAATCCACTTTTCAGCCATTAGAAACATAATATTAATTTATTATAAAATAATATTTCTAGTTTTTCCAAAGATGCCCCTCAACCCTCTTATAAAAGGGCACTCCCCCTTCTCACTAATTCACACATTCAAAGCCTTTGACTCACCCAAACTCTGCCCAAATACCCTCTAAAATATCCTACCTTCATCCTAGAAGCCTTACTATAGTCATAAATCTAACATAAAGAGCCCTTTTGATCAAATCAAAAGGAAGAACCCGAAGAGGAGGTAATGTTTTCACCACCATCTTTCAAGTTCCTTTATTCTTCAACATCTTCTATCTTTGTTATTACCATTCTAAAATAAAAACTCTAGTATATTCTATATACTGTGATGTTATTATAAAAATGGTACAACCATATTCATTATTATATCCATCCTTTGAATGACATGTCATCATACGTGCGTACGTACGACTTACCATCTCCACGTCATGGTGTAATTGTTTTTCCAAATATTATTATTTGGATGCGTATAATAATGTTGTGAAATTCATGTAAATAATAAATATAACATGATAATGATTCTATATATATTATATAACATCCAATTATATATTATTATAATATCAAAAGAAAGATATTGTCGCTCGTGCGTACGTATGGACTATCGTCTCCATGAACACGATGACATTCATTCTTCATCATATCCATTCAAGTATAATTTTCATTTGATGATTAAAAATAGTGTTTAAGGACTTGATATCATTCTGGATATGAATAAGATACAACCTATCCATAAAAAACACATCTTATAGAACAAAACATATAAAATAAAATGAGTAAGTTAACACCCGAAACAACGGTAATACAAATATATTATTTACAAAGAAATGTTAAAAGATCATATATGATATCGTATTAATTTAAATTAGTCTTGAATAATTTAATAACAATTATTTAAAAATTATACAGGAGTTTAACCTACCCCCAACCAAGGAAAAGTACAAGGTAAGAGTTTATTTCACAATCTCTTCATTATTTGAGGTTGTTTATATGTAATAATCTACCGGGACTTCTTTATCATCCTCATCCATGTTTCTTAAAAATGTATTTCAAATATTTTTTACTATTTACTCGAATTTGGGTTAAAGTCATTTATACACTTTTTTTAATTTTTATAAAAGGTTAATAAAGGAATCTTTCCGTCGTTTTCCAAACAAGGTCCTTTTTAACCTTTTCGACAGAATTTATGTAAGAATTTTTTTTAACTTATACGGCGGGTGCAGCTATTGCCACCGTTATAAAATCTTCGAAGCTTCCCTTACAAGATTATAAGGATATTTTCAAAGTAAATGTTTTATTTAATAATTATGTAACTTTTAAATGATTTCAAAAACATAGATATTTCTATAAAATAGTTTTGATTTCATCTATGTCAACATCCGTTGATGGATTTTAAGCTTATATGATGTTGATTTATTAAGATACAAAACTTCTATATTGTATTGAAGGTTTTGTGATATGTTTGACTGTGGATGTGTTATTTTTATACCATTCATGGTTTTAGGAGAAAGTATTGACATTTCGTATGCTAGTTTTAATACGAATTTTTATGTTATATTTAAACCAATTAGTATGAGGAATGCATTGGACTTAATAAGTGATGGGTGGAGCCCGCTATATCTCCTCGATGCATCGGTAGGTCTCAAGAGACAAACTAGTGTCTTGGCACAAGGCCTTGACAAAATCTTATTTGTTGTCTGGGCAAGAGGCCTTGACTATGTGGTTATGATAGTATTTCATTATGCATTCCATCATTATGAAAGTGGTTATTGATATTGCATGTGATTATATGACTAGTATAATATCAATTTGAATAAGTAAATGGATTTATTTCATTTTACCTTTTCCATATTATGTTGAAGTTCAATTTTAAAATGCTTTTGTTTTAGTTATACATTGACTTAAATGTTTATGCTTATTTATGAATGTTTCCGCTATATTTTTTTCCTTACTGAGAATCTGAGCTCACCCCTTTCAATGTCTTATTTTTTCCAGGATGTGAAGAAATAATTTATGAATGACCTCCAGGGATAGTATGAGGGGATATGATGAAAAGATCTTTTTGTAGTAGTTTTCACTTTATGATGTAATGTAAATTTTATGAATGTATCTATTTATTCCAAGGCTACTAAACTAATCGGTCATTGGGGACTTGATCATTCTTGTGATCATGATAATGTTATGTAATTATAAATCGACACTGGGTAACGAGGGTCGGGGAGTTACATTCTAGTGTAAAAGGATTTTTTTTAGTTATACATTTCCTTAAATGTTTTTGCTTATTTATGAATGTTTCCTCTATATTGTTATCCTTATTGGGCATCTGAGATCACCCCTTTCTATGTTTTATTTTTCCCAAGATGTGAAGAAGTAATTTATGAATGACCTTCAGGGATAGTATAAGGGGATATGAGTGTGGAATATGGAGACTATGTTGTTGCAGTTTTCATTTTATGATGTAATGTAAGACTTATGAATGTATCTAGTGTTTCCAAGGCTACTAAACTAATAGGTCTTTTGAGACATGATCTTTTGTGATCATGCCAATGTTATGTAATAAGGCACCAACTCTGGGTAACTGGGGTCGGGGTGTTACACGCATGATGCATACATTCATTTTTTAGCTTATTTTGTTAATTACCCTATTTCAGTATTCACCAAAAAAATTTGTTTTTTTTAATCCCAAAAATTTACCCTTACTGTTTCTAAATGTTTGTAATTAAAAAATGAACTCCATTTTTTGAAAATAATTTTATTAATAAGGTTAATTTAATTTTAATATAAAATCATAATTTATTCGAAAAATAAAAATTTTAAAACTATAACTCATTTTATAACACATTGAAAATTTAAATAAAGTCGTATAAATGTATCTTAAAACTATAAGATAATTATAAATTAATTTATGAAATCATTTTTTTAAAATAAATTTATATTTATATTATTTAATTAATCATAAAATTGTAGTTCAATATCTATGACTTACAAAAATACCAACTCTAATATAATGATCATATTATCACATATAAGATACCCTTATTATTATACTACCATGGGTGAGGTTATTATACATTTGAATATTTTACTATTCATAATGGGCATATTACTATTCATAAGGGTATGTTACTATTCATTTGTTTGTGTTAATATTAAACAAAAATTAAGTTGGTCATATCAGAATCCAAATGTCATGCTGATCGCAAACATGTATGTTAGTTTATTGATATTCCAAACACAGATGTGGAAAAATTATGTTTAACAGATAGTTTATAACTATATCTTTAAAACAAATTTTCATTATGTAAGGACTTGTGGTTTCATGAATTAAATTATTTATATTTGTAAAACCATGGGGTGTTACATAATGAAATTACAATGGGATGGAATCTATAGGAAAAAAACCTTCCAAATCAGTATATTAAGACATTTGAAATTAGAACAGAACAATTTTTTGTAGTGATGGATCAGTTGAATCGAGAAATAAATGGTGGTGGTGTTTATGCACAAGTTCAACCAAATCAACTAGAGACGAATATGTCGGTGTTGGATCATTTCATGAGGCATCATCCCCCATTATTCATCTGATCATCAAATCTCATTCAAGCTAAATGGTGGGTTATACCACTAGAAAATATTTTTTATGTTATCGTGTTTTTAGACAATCAAAAGGATAGTGTTTTTTTATCATTCTCACAGTGAATCTGATTAGTGGTGGCCTATGGTTAAAAATATAAGAGGAAATTTTGTGATTGATTCTGTATAATGGGATGGATTTAAGAACATATTTCATGAAAAATATTTTCCTAATGTTGTTCAACATAGAATGGAAATATAATTTCATGTAATTGAGTCAAAATGAGGAAGATTTGGTGGCTTTATAATTTGAAAAATTAACTTGTTTTTCAAGGTACGTCCCTAATTTTATTTGGCATATTGATAGTATGATAAATCAGTTTTACTCAAGATTGATGTTGAGATATTGAAGGACTTATCCTATCATGAGTTTAAAAGTAATGATATACTTGAATGATGTGATTAGAGTGTAGAAATGGATTTTTTTGATGATCAGATATCTCATGATAGAAATCAAAAGAAGAGCTCACATTGGTAAGAAATGGGAGAGAATTCATCAAAGAAGATTGGAGTAAAAAATTAATAAATTTCCATTTTTGGAGATGTGCGGTAAAAAGCATCTGTGAGAACATATCTCAAAGCCCAGGAATTTATTTTTATGTTGTATGATTGTTTATAATTCTCATGATTTCATGGGAGATAATCATGCATGAAATGAAAATACTTTGGAAAGATGTTTTACTTTAAATGAGATATGGAATTATGCCGATGTGTGACTAAATATGATTGCACAGGGTGGAGTCTAGGAATATATAAAGCACAAGGTCTTAAAAACAACATTCTCTACTACTACAGTTGATGTGGGACCATCAAATGAAGTACACACATGTGTCTTCAGGGTTTTTTCAAAATATTCTAATACTCTATTTTACTCTATATCTTCAAATTCTTTAATTGATGAGAGAATTACAAGGAAATTAGTAATATCACCTCATGAGTGTGATATATCTCTCTTGGTAAAAACTCTAGGTGGAAGTAGTAAAGAACCCATGATTTTTAGGAATCTTCCTATTATCATTGGTGGGATGGTCTTTTCTATAAATCTTTTTGAACATTCCCAAGTGGATTTTCATATCATTTTGTGTATGGATAGGATTTCAGTTTATCGTCATAAAATTAAATGCTTTAAAAAAAAGATTTATTCAATGATTTCATACAATTGATGATATAAAATGATGACGATATATTGATTAAATATAACAGTCAATGTTATCTAGGTATTATTGTTGGAAATAATTAAATTTTTTTGATGACTGACTTGCTAATAGTGAATAGATTTAGAGTTGATTTTCCAGATGATTTTCCTGGTATTATTCCTAACAAGGAGGTGGAAATAATAATTTATTTAGTTCCTGATGATAATATGATTTATAAACACCCTTATTAAATAGATCAATAAGAATGGCTGGAATTGAAAAACCAATTGCATGAATTGCTGGATAATGGTTACAATTAACCTAGCACTTTACCATGGGGTGATCCTATTTTATTTGTGAAAAATACAAATGGTTCCATGAGTCTTGTATTGATTATATATCCTTTAATAACATAACCATTATGAAAATTTTTCCTTTTTATAATATTTATGGTTTATTTTAATCTGGTCCATGGAGCATAGTATTTTTTGAAGATTGGTTTGAGGTCCGTGTACCATCATCTGAAGGTGAAGGAGGAAGAAATTAAAAGGATTGTGTTCTGAATAATATATGGGCATTATGAGTTTTTATTTATTCCCTTTGGGTTATCTAATGCACCTACTATATTTAAGAATCTCATGAATGGAGTCCTCCATCTGTTTCTGGATCAGTTTCTGGTTGTGTTTATAGATGATATTTTTGTATATTCTAAAATCCTTGAATAACATTAATAGTACATGTGGACTATTTTTCAATCCTAAAATGAAAAGAAATAATATGTTATGTTTTTTAAGAATGAATTTTGGATCCACCGAATTTATTTCCTTTGAAATATTGTTTTTGAAGATAGAAGAATAATTAACAGTTATAAAATAAAATTGGTTGAAGAGTGGACATGACCCACCAATATTATAGAGATTCAAAGTCTTCATGTATTAGTGGTTTATTATCGATGGATTTTAAAAAAAATTATAGTTATCCAGACCATAAACTCTGTTAATGTATAAGGGAGTTATGATCATCTGTATAGAAAATGTGATGATTTTTTTCAAGAATGAAAAATATGATTGGAAAATACTCCATTTTTTCCATGACTTGATGAATGGTGAATTTTTTTTCTATAGAGATTATTTATTGAAAAACATGTTTGTTTCCTAAGGTAGAAAGATCAGGTAAATTTTTATTCTAAATTTCAGCCAAGACCTCATGTGTAAATAAATTTACACATGATTTAGAATTATCTTACGTCATTTTTTCACTAAATATTTATAGTCATCATCTTTATGGTGTAAATTGTGAGATAGATACTGATAAGAAATTATTGAACTATATATTCACTCAGAAGTAATTGAACATGAGATAGAGGATACAACTAGATCTAATAATGGATTATCATTTCACGATTCATTATTATTCAATAAAATCAATCAATGTGCCTTATGAATTGAGTCGAAAAATAATGTTACATTAACCTTGATATGTTTGAACCGTGATCCTTTGGTTAATGATTTGATGAATATTGGAAGGGATGTTGTTGGTGCTATAAATTCCTCTATTTTGTTTCAGGTGTTATTGAAATCATCACTTTATTACAGAATTAATCTAGCCAGGAAAGAAGATAATGAGTTGTCAAAAAAGGAAGACTTTGTTCGGAAGTATAGGTTACCTAAATTTAACAATGATAATGATTTTTTGAGATTTTGGAATATATTATATAGGACTTGTGATTGATAGTTGAAGAAATATTTGTCAAATGAATCTCATAGTTCATTATTTTTGAGTTCATTTGTAGAAAAATAAGATGTATAGGGAACATTAGAAGTCTCACTGGTGGGATGGAATGAAAAGATATATTTCTGATTTTACCCTGAGATGTTTGAATTTTCAATAAGTTAAAGAAAATTCATAGTTACCAAAAGGGATGCCTCATTTTTTCAAATTCCAGAATGGAAATGTGAAAACATAAACATGGAATTTGTTGTCAGATTACCAAAGGCCTCTTGAGGTAACATTTTGATCTATTTTATTATTGATCAATTGACATAATCTTCTCATTTTTTTCATATTAGAAATACTCTATATCTAGATCATATTTCTCAGTTGTATATTAAAAATATAGTCATATTAAATGGATTTCCTATCTACATTGTATCATATTATGATATTAAGTTCACATATAACATTTGGAAAGGCCTTTATATGTCATTGGTAAATAAATTAAAATTCATTTCAACATTTCATCATGAATCAGATGGGTAATAAGAACGGATCATTCATACATTGGGGGATTTGTTATAAGCAATATCAATGTATTTTCAGGGAATTCAGGATAAACATATTTCATTTTGTGAGTTTTATTATAATAATAGTGTTCATTACATTATACATATGGAACCATTTGAGGATTTATATAGAAGTTAGTGTCGAACTCCATCTTTCTGGGATGAAGTAGGTGAAAGGACGTTGATGGGGCTATTATTAGTATAGGAAATGACAAACAAAGTTCATTTGATTCAATGAAAGATAATGGTATACCATGGTTGGAAGAAATGTTAAGTAGATAACAAGTGAAAATATTATTCTTTTGAAGTGGGTGATCATTTCCTTCTCAAAGTCTCTACTTGAATAATTTTGATGGGTTTTGGTAAGAAGGGGAAGCTTTTTCCAATGTTCATTGGACCCTATTAAATTCTTGAAAAAGTTAAATTAGTTTCCTACAGAGTTAATTTACTATTGTGTTAATACTAGGTACAAAATGTTTTTCATGATTCAAGGTTACAAAAGTATATTACAGATTCACCTAATTTTTATGAGTCTTGAGGTAGTTCAGTTGAAAGATAATCTTTCTTATGAGGAATAACCTGACCAAAATTTTAACTACAGATAGAAAGTATTGCAGAATAAGGAGATAGATAAGGTTATGGTTTAATGGAAAAACCATATGGTTTAAAAGGTAAAATGTGAATATAAAAATGGTATGTGGTAGAAATACCCACAATTATTATATAAGTTAATGAAATTTCAAGGACAGAATTTCTAAATGGGAGAAGGAGGCAACATCCAAGGTAATTATATAATAAGAAATTTTCATATCTATTAAAATTTATTAACTAGATATTTATTTTAATTTAAATGGAATTCTATATTTGATAGTGAACCATACGCATGACAATGGGTTTCTATGAAATATTTCATTTCATTGAGGACTGAATTATATAAAAAAATAATATGTTATTAATATTATGATTTTAAATGGTAGTTTATTCCTAGATGTTGTAATAGATAGAATGAATAGAAAAAACATATTAATATTGAACATATATTTTTAATTTTTTTAAATTTCATTAAATAAATTTTATGGGCTTAATATAAGTTTATAACCAATTTTTAGCATAAAAAGCTCTAATATTTTTAAAATGTAGTTTTACCACCAAATAATGGAGATCTTTTTTTATTATAATTTTTTTTAGTTTTATGAATTTCATATGAAATGATAAACAACTTATCTGTAAGAGAGACATCTTAATTTAGTTTGGTCGACTTTTTGTTTTTTTGATAATATTCATTCTGTTAATGAATATTCAAAAAAATACATTTTAATTCAAAATACTTTTTCTTATGAATTATTTATATAGTTATGTTATCTATTTAAAAAAATTTAAAGTCTAATTGTTAAAAAATTTATTATTTAATATAATTTACATCATTGGAATCATTTTTAAATTGAAATTTGATATAAAAATCATTTTCAACATTTCAAAATTTTTAATTTAAAAACATATTCGTCAATCCATCAAGGGAATTTATTTTTCAATATACATTATTCATGTCTTTGAATTGAATTATAAATTTTAAAATCATGTTTTTAATTAGTAGGATAAATGTGATCTACTAGGTTAAAAATAAATTTTGGCGAATAGTAACATGAGTATTTTATTTACCACAATTAAAGGTAAATTAGGTAATTAAAGAATAAAATAATATTATAATAATATAAAACTACCCAAACACTTGTCCATGTATTATTGGATGTGTTATTATAGACCATGAAAATACATGGGCTATAATTTTGGCTATTGGATGCCACATGGGTGTGATTATGACATTAATGAGTTTTATTTTATTTTAAAACAAATATTTCATAAACCCATATATTATTAATAAATCAATTTTAATATGGGGTTATATAAGTCATATATTTGACTTTATAAAGTACCAAAAATCTAAAAATACTATCCAAATCTTGATAATATATTTGTATTATTTATACATTAAATTAAAATGTTTAATTATGAAACAATGATGATGCCATATTATGTCCATTAATAGTTGAATAATATAAATTATACTAATAATATTAAAATAATTATAAATTGAAAGATTTTTTTCCATCCATAAATTTTATGGATTAATTTTTCATGTTATTGTTATGTTAAAGTAGTTTTAAATTAATGATGTTTATATAATTTTTTAAAAATTCATGTATTAAATAATTTTAAAATTGGCATTATTCATAACATAACATATAAAATATTTAATTAAAATATATAAAATTTCTAAATATCTAGTATTTGGCACAAATGTTGATATATGTCTAAAAATATGTTTAATGACTCATTATTTGGTCTTTTAATATGTTATGGTTATTATTTTAACTCTCATATTTTAAATTATATAATAAAATTGTAAGAGTTAAAAGGGTTTAATCATAAAGATAATAATTAAAGAATATCCCAAAAAATACTTATTTTAATTTGATGAATAGATTAAAACCAATCCTTATCTTATCATGAAACAATATCATCATGTAATGATTTCAAAAATAAAATTAATTTATATTAATTTAATACTTTTAATAATCCCAAGAGTTCCCCCACCCCATCTCCTATAAGATACACGCTTCATCTTTATTCATTAAACATCAAAACCTTTTAGATCTGCCAAGATCTACCAAAAAACATAATAGATTCCCAACCCACAATCTTGAGGCATTATTATGGTCAACAAAATCTTTATTAGAGGTGTTAAGTTTTTATGAAAGGTGGTCATCTAAAGGAATGTAATATAAATAAGGTATAAGGCAAATCAGACTCGATGTAAGGGAGTTTGTCTCAATCTCCATTAATTGACGAATATTTTAAATTTATAAGACACCTTCTATTATAAGTTAAAATTCAACCCTGTTGAATTTTAATTTCATTCAATGGTCTTCAAAATGAATAGTTTTATATGATGTGTTTTTAAACATGACAAAAGTTTTGTTCTTAATATACACAATGATAACAACTTCTCCCCCACCATAACCATTATTTGAAATTAGATTCCTCTACAAGCTCTAATGTTTGTAAATGAAAAAAATCCCTTATTCCCTTTTCTTTTTATTTTGATATTGAATAATTTTATGATTATTTTATGATTATTTCCATATTTTGAGAAGATATATTATTATTGAAAATGAAATGTTATGGGTGAAATGTTTTTAATTTATATATTTTATGTGTTATGATTATGTAATGGTACATGGATATTTTTCGAGTGTTTTCATGATAAACCAATGATGGGTGGTTCCATAATATACCATGGATGGTTGGTAATTATATAGATTCTAATGCATGGGGTATGGAAGTTGATCGTATGGCTATTCTATTTGTAAGAGTGGAATGTATGGAATTTGACCTTATGGTTATTCTATTTATGTATGATTATGTCCCAAGACACTCATATATATTATATGTTCTTTCCTTGGGGTTTTTGGTAATATATTGATTATAAAAATGGTAATAAATATGCTTATTATCCAAGGAATGTGTTTACTTCTTCTTTAGGGTGAAACATATTTCATTATCATAAATTAATCATTATTTACATGTTTTCGCTAGAGTAATAGTTTTCCATAATTTCGTATTGATTAGTAATATTTATAATTTTCATCCCATGTTTTGAAGTGTTTTTCAAATGATTTATTGGAGAATAGTTTCATGGAAGGGATGAAGGATAATTTATGATTAAATATGAAAAGAAATCGTGATTCATTTTATTTTTTTGTTTTTAAAAGTAAATAGAAATAGATAGAAATGCCCACCTAGTATTTCTTATAGTTTTATATGATTATTTTATGGAAAAACTATCTAATTCTCAAAGCTTGAGAAGAACCTTATTGTGAATCAAACTAAAAATCTTGACATAACTCAATATTTAGAAATGATTAAGTACATATTCTTATATGTGGTACATGTATAATATTTTTCCTTCTAGTGAACTCGAATTTAATGTTCAAAATAATATATATATATATATATATATAATTTTATTTCATTGTTTGTATATAGTTAATTTTAGAAAATTGTATTCAAAATGTGATGATGAAATTTTTGTAATAGTAGAATAATATCACACTGAAATATTTCAATATGTAATTCTCTAAAAAATTATTTTATAGTTTCTACCACATAGGACACCGAGCATAAAAAAACCACCATATACTATAAAATATAACTATTTAAATAATAATGTAGAAACCTATATGATAGTTCTTTAATTGTGAATATATTAAAATTTATATTGAAATATACATACAAATGATTTATAAAAAAATTTACCAATTAATTAAATGGAATCAAGAACTAAAATAAAATATAATTATATTGTAATACATGAGATATTTTTTCATAAAACTATTTTCATTAAAATTGTTTTTTAAAAAGATTATGTTAATAAAAAAATATGAATGAATTTAATTAAATGTGTCCATGATCAATTTAATGAAATAGATCATCTTAAATATAATATTTTATATGGTAAAATCAATCAGTATAAAATCATTTTATTCATCAAAATAAATTTTCTTCAAAAATGTTTAATTTATTTTTTTGTTGACATATCATGATTACTCTAAACAATTTTTAAAAAATTTAATTTTTTAAAATGTGTAACATATTTTAAATAATCATTGAACTTTAATATAAATATAATTTTTAATTATTTACCAGAAAATTTAGATTTTTGAATGAATTTTGGTAAATGAAGATGTTGAAAAATATTTCATTTATTTACTTTCAATAAAGTAATTTCAATGTTAAATTCACTTTTATATTTTACTTTTTTTCATGTATGTTTTATATTTTTAATAATAATATAATTTATTTCATAGTAATCAAAATTATACTTAATTTTAGTATAAAACTATTTAAGGCATAAAATATGTAATATTTTTAAAATAAATACATGCACAATTATATCATATATGAAAATTTATTTTATCCACATCAAAAAATTAAATCATATATTATTTATTAAACTTTTTAAAAAAAATCATTTTATTAATTATGTCCCATTTCATTTTTATTTATAATGGATAGTAACTGTAATAAGATTTTATTACCATAGTAAATGATAAATTGGTTAATAGAGATTTAAATTTATGGAAAATGATCAAAAAATCTGTAAAAGATTTACTTAATTTCATTGGATGTCCTTACATAATCCATCATCATAACAAATTGTAACATATTTCAATTTCCTAAAATTTTCATAGGACTAGGGACATTATATTATTCCAAATTAAATAATTACTGAATATCAGAGCCTCTCACATGTTATGTTCTAGAGAATTTGATCCAGTTAAAAGTTATAAAAAATACTATAGATGATAATTTTTATTAATTATAAACTATAATTTTTTAGTAATTTATTTATTTAGATATGGTTATATTACCTTGATATGATATAAATCCTGGATGTAGTGTGTGTGCAATCAGGTGAAAATTAAATTAAATTATAAAAACATTAACATGATTTGGAAGAGATTTTGTGCCCTAATATATTTTTGTATAATTTTAATTTATTATTTATTTTGAAATAATTTACAATTTAATACCATTTTTTATCCTGATTTAATTAATGAGTAACATTGTGATTACTTGAGAAAATGTCAATTAATGGTATTAAATAATTTAAATATAGTTTTAATTCAATATAAGAAATACAATATTAAAAAATTAATGTGAAATTATATATGCAATTATGACTTTAATTCATGTCCCCCTTTGAATTTTTTAAATTTTATTCCTGACACAAAAATATAAGAAAAAATATTAATATTAAGGGTATATTGTTTTATTGATGGATTTAAAACTAATTATAACTAATTAAATCAATCATCAACATTTAAAACATTTATAGGGAGAAATATTTTTTACAATAACCAAATTATATTAAATTTTTGTAAACTTTTGAGAAATTTTACATGACTTGGAAGCATGCTATTTAATAATATTTTAGCAATTCACAAGATTGTATATAACCTCATTTATAAAAGGTATCCTCTTCTCCTCTATTTATTTCATATCATCTATAATGATCCAACCTAAAATAACATCTACACCGATACTTGAGATAATTCTACTCTAACCTGAAGAGTGTTCCCAATCACCATGGTCTGATTAAAAGAAATTAGTCATTATTAAAAAGGCATTGGGAATGATTTATCCCATTTAAGAATAAAATAACATAGTATAATACAAAAACATAATCAGATATATAAATCAATACAAACATATAAAATTACAAAGAGACCCTAATGAACTGGATATAAAAAAAGCTACTAAAACCCCACTCTTGGTGGTCCATGATCACCCAAAATGCCCCATGTGACCCACCATTGGTCACCCATGAACATACCTGCAATGTTGGATGAGTAAAAAAACATTTGTTATTAGTTAATAATGGCATAAACACACCAAAAGTTACATAAATGGTGTGACCTAAAGAGGTCAGTAGGTTTCTACCAAAATTATATGTAGTTAAATAATAAGGTAATTCAAATATTATAAAATAGAAGTGAAAATTGAGAGTATTAATATTAATTTAATAATATAGATTTATTCATGTAAATTTATTTTTTCATTCAAAATCTGAAAAATACTCTTTTTAAACATTTTAAAACTAATCAATTTCTTGGAAATATTAGAAAACTGTTTCACAATATATTATAAAACAATCAAGAAAATATGAGGATATATACCTATAATAGAATGATGAAAAAGTGTAAATAGAATATAGTTAGGGAGAATAATAACAATAATTGAATCATGAAACACAACTCAGGTTCCACATAGTGACCACTAACAAAGACATATATCGATATGAAATATATGAATGGTATGGGTACAACCTAGGTATGATAGTGATTCGAGTTTCGAATAAATAATAAAATTACCACTATAATAATTTTCAAGAATACATATAGTGTCTTGGGTCATATGAAATTAAATTCATGGCACATCTACTTTCCTGAATATAGTCCAATTGTCTGGATATTTCACATTCTCCATAGATCAACTAGAATTATGTCATTATTTTATTGAAGAACATATCTAGATCATCCAATCTAACTAGTCATTTCCCCATGAATATTCAAGAGATATTCATGATATAATCATGTAATTATTATCCCACAAGTATCCTGATAAGACATAGGAAATGGGCCTAAGATCACATGTTACTCTCATTCCCAAACTCCATCAATGTAAATAATCCATTTTTCAACGCCCCTAAAAGGAAAATACATAGAAAATATACATTAATTGATTATTAAAAAGTGAAAATCATCAAAAATTCCCAACAATACAATCATTAATCATCCTTTAAATTCAAATCTGTTTAAAAATATAAAAAATTCATAAAATGTTAACCATACCTCCTTCTATTCCCGAATAATCATTAGAAAGACAAATGATCCTTCAAAATAATCCCTTATTTCAACAAATTAATAAATAATGTAAAGAAAGTATTAAAATTTTAAATGTAGGTAGTAAATTTCAAAACATAGGATTTCACCATAGTTCTGTGCAGATAAATCATTTATTTCAAATTACCCATGAACAACAATTTGAAAACTAGGGAAAAATATATCCAACAGGGTTATTCATTATTTAATAAATTCAAGAATTTGAAAATATTTTTGAAAACATCAGATAGTTCATTTCATTTATTTAAAATAAATGAATTAATGTCAATAACTGTCAACTGGGAATAATTCACTCAATTTCAAAAAAATATCCATTATATTTTCATTAATATTAAATCCAAACTAATATGAAATAAAAATTATTCATAAAATCATGATAGATAACATTATTATATATATTCAATTAATTTCATGATTAATTCAATGTGAAATTGGTTAATGAGGATTTTAAAAGTAAATTCATGGTCAAATTACCTTGAAAAAGTGTCAGAAATTAAGAAACACAAATATATGAATTTATCAAAAAAATTAATTACAAAACGAAGGAAATGAATAGAAAAACCAACATGGATTATAATGAATCCAAATGAAATGAAACTTAGATGTTTCTCCTCTAATAGTGGTCATTAGATCTAGAATGATAGATCTAAATAGAAGATATAATAGATCTAAAATCCACAATTCCACATAAATCAACTAATATTCAACAAAATTCATGGACATCATATCCTCATGAGTGCGTAATCTAGTGAAGAAAATTGATTGAGGATCTACAATAATAAAACTTTCTAAATGGGAATATCTCCACATTGATTGGAATTTCTATCCACTAATATATGAGTTCTTTGGAGACTAAATGACTCATGAAGGCTCCATAATCCATAGGGTTGATTTATGTTAGAGTGGGTGAAGATTAAGGATTATTAAGGGGGTATGAGATTTTAATAACAATTTTTGGAGCATTAATTACCACGTGCACAGGTTGCTCAGTAATGTCACACGGTTTATAGCAACAATGCACCTAACATTGCACAAAAAATAGAAATTCTATTAGAGTTTCACATATAGTTTGACCACATAGCATAACCATACCAATCCCTGTGACCCCATTTTGTGCAAGTTGAATACTTTTTTTAACCATTCACAATACCTAATAATGTAAGGTTCTATGGCCCACATCGGATGTCGATGGGTAAAATATTTTAAAATTTTCATCTTCGGGACGATGGAAACGGTCGTTTCCAGCGATCCGAGCCCCGGAAAGGTATGAAGATCTCGCGTAAATCATAAAGAGAACAAAATTTAAATGAAAACATACCCATTTAGAATCTGAAGCCGCTATTGACATCGATTAGTCGATGGAGATTGTCGATTGAAGGATCCAAAGCAGGAACCCTCTAGATCATCCACACGTCCTCTAAAATCCACTAAAACGTCGATCATCGAATTCCGGGTTCTAGCGCGGCCATCTGATGATGCTTTCAACATCCCAAATATTACTGCATCGGGGTGTCTTAGATGATTGAAAGATTTCTTAATCTGATCTTCTTGGATCAAGATATTCTCTCTCTTGGAAGTGGGAGGAGAGAGGGGCTCTCAATTTCTATTCCATGAATGAATGAATAGTGAGTTTCACACCAAGAGATATTATAAGGTCTCATTCCTTAAAACATTAAATAATCTTGAATTAAATGAATAATGCACATTGTGGATCATTTCAGGTTTGGAGTTTTATAGAATTAGGACATAAATATTACATCTCAAAGATTACAAGGTAGACACGTCTACTCTGTTTCCATTTTTTTCACAGAATATAAACTCTTGAACAAAAGAGTCATGTCTAGTTCCATGTTTTAGACATTGTGAAATTTCCTTGATCCCATCCTTGACCGTATTCCACTTTAAGTCTTGTAGAAGACATTTCAAAAACTTGGGATGAGCACAAAAAGCTCAGTAAGGGATATAAAAATACGTGAAGGAAACATTAGTCCACATATACATAAGAAGCAATGAAAAAATACTTTACTCATAAAACATAAGCACTTTAACATACTTCATGAAATCATAAGATTTATGAATAACTCATAGAAATCATAATATGTAAAGTAACATCAGGCATTCATTACATTTTTACAAAGGGAGTAACCCTCATGGTTACGTTTGGAATACCCATCATAGTATATTCCCTAAATCTCTTCAGATAAACCATAGAATTTAACTAATTCACATTACCCAATGCATTAGAGAGATATCTAGGGCTAACTTGCCCTTAGTTTATCACGGAACCACCTGATGTCATAAAAATTTCCCAAGAACCATAAAATAATCATAACACTTAAAAAATGCATAAAAGAAACATGAAATTTCCACATTTCAATCACAAGATATCACATCATTATATTATCAGAAATAAAAACATCTAATAAAATCATTAATACTCTATGAGAGAAATCTCCCTTTATATTTTGAAAATATTAAAAGAAGACATTTAAAAGAAATTTTAGAATCAGAGTGTCCCATAGCACATCGAAACTTTTGAAAGGGTTTTAAAAAATTCATTTCTGTATAAATAAATCCTTAAAACAATTTTTAAAACATGAACATGGATGATAAATGTTTAAAGTAATAAATTTTAAAACCATTTAAAACAATGTTTTAATAAAATAGTTTTTTTCCATTTTGATCATTTAAATTATAAGGGACATGAAAGTAGACCATTTTGAAAACATTTAAATGACTTTAGTATAGTAAAAATATGGATATGGAATGTCAAAAGGGGCTGTATATATACTTTATAAAATAATAAAAGTGCATATAATTAAGAAATATCTCAATGGGAAGAAATTGAGATGTAATCCCAATCATGGATCATGCCATTAGATCAAGGATAAAGAAATGATATAATTATGTGTGGAAAATATAAATACACCAAATATAATTGGATACTCAGTGTTAAAAAATCAGATGACATCCACACATATTCATAGAACGACATAATCAAGAAGTAGAGGTTTAACCCAAAGAGTTGAAATTGGGTTAAGAAGTTCCCCTACAGAAATTCAACAGCCTAACAGCGTCACTTTAAAATTATGAAAATGAGATGATGAGAGATAAAAAGGGTATCTCATCACTTAGAAATAAAATTTACAAAAATAAGGATATATAATAAAATATCCCAACATAATAAGATGTAAATTAAAAGACCTATCAAAAAGAAGTCTTTTAAAAAGAGGAGGGTGAAAGGTTCCCTTACCGACTTGGGTAACTTTAGAAACATACACCCCATGAAAAAATGACAATAAAACATTGATGTAAATACTAATAAATTAATTTATATTACACAAAGAGTATAATAATGGGCAGTACATACACCACTCAAAGTAAATTGTGGCAATTGTAGCATAAATCTCACATGAATAAAAATGAGATGAAAAATCTCTTATGAAAACTCGGCAGCCTAACGGTGCCACATAAAACTTCCAAAAATGGATGTAAGAGATAAAATAGGGTCTATCATAATATTAACATAAAAATTACATAATGAGTAATAGAAAAGAACATCCCCAAACATAAAAAGATGAGCTTAAAAGAAATGACATGAGTACTTAAAAAGAAAGAGAGAGGAAGGATCCCTTACCTCAAGTCCGACTTGTCTTGTTCATTTTTTTATATTCCTGAATAATAAACATTGGTAAATTATTAATTTATTAAGTCTCTCCTTTAATGTTTATTTTTAAATTCATATCACATATTATAATATTATAATAATTAGTTAATAATGTGAGTTCGTATCAGACGTTTTTTTCGATGTTCGATACATGAGTAAAAAATGAACATGTTTGAAAAAAAATGCCCATGTAGTTATAATTACCCCATCTCCAGAATAGTATTAATGATTTAAATATCATATATATCCAGTATATATTCATTTTATACTATTCCATAACATTTGGAGATAAGAAAATGAAATGCACCGTTTATGGAGAGGGTAGGTCGTACGTACGCATGAACACTACTTTCATTTCTTTGTCACATTAATGGGATTAAAACTAAATGAGATATATATATATATTATAATTAAAGTATAATATATATGTTACATAGGTCACATAATTTTTTTAATTTCATTCTTTATACATTCCATGTATTGCATGAACGAGTCACATCACTTGAGGGGGCGGTAGTCCACACTTCCTCAAATGAAATTATCGCATTTGCACAACATGCAAAGCATAAAAGAATGTTTTAAATGTAAAATACAGAAGCATATAGGGGAAATAAATATAATATATATCATATATAAATATTGTTCCATCTTAATGGCCACCATGAGAGGTGGTTGGAGAAGATAGAACAATCATCATTTCGTGAGGCAGTAATTCACCATCCACAGAAACAATATGTTCTTTAACCATTAGACAGAGATGTGTGTAAGTGTAGCTCGAATCCTTATCATACAAAAATCCTAGTATATTTAAGATACTGGTTTTGTTACAAAATAATGTAATAATAAGATTTTAGGGGGTTGGAGAAGCAAAATAAATCAAAAGAACATAAGAGAGGACATTACCATTAAATAGGGTAACTCCCTTTGGTTTGAACCAAAAGGGTTTCTTGAAGAGATTTATGACTATGTTAAGGCCTCTAGGATGAATATAAGGATGTGGAGAGAAAAAATGAGCAGATTTTGGTCGAGCCAGATTCTTGAGAGGTGTGGGTAAGGGGGTAGAGGTGGGGGCCTTTTATAAGAAGTAGGAGGGGCACTCTTGGAAAGTCTTGAAAAGTTTCTTTATTATAAAATGATTTTCGGATATTAAAGGCCCCACAATTATATATCTCTAGGATAAGGTGATAAAGTTTCTAAATCCACCCATACAATAGTTTTTTTCAAGTGTAATATTTAGTTTTTTCATTATCATCTCATTTTATTTAAATCGTTCATTAATGAGGTCATCGTTGCATCATCATGGTGTCATAAATAAATTAATTTATTTAATGTATAAAAATTATAAGAAAATATCATGATGTAGGAAATATTTTTAGCTTTAAAATTACTATTTATAGTCCAAGTGATCATTTACACAGACAAAACTAAAATTGTTTTACTTTGGTGATACAAACTTTGGTTATACTTTCCTTTTAAAAACATAAAATTATAAAGTGTCACTATCACCCAAAAGTGATTCCATGGTGTCCAAAAGTTTGGAAAAAGGCATCCCATGGTAGGACATGACACAACCAGTAGAATTAGGACACAATTTGGGGTCATTTTTTATTATTAATATATTATTTTATTACCCTTAAATACCTGATTACTAATTAATCACGATAATTAAAGATAATTACCATCATTACTATTCATAATGTCCAAAAACCAAAGAGAATTAATTACATAATTTGGAAATTATAATTCCAAATATGGAATAAATTTTATCAAAACAAAAAAACCTAAATTTCTGTAATTAATTTAAAATAATTCCCGTTGTCAAAACCATAGACGGGTTTTTAAGAAGTAAAATATATCCAAAGATTGATTTGTTTTTACATCCAATTTAAAAGTGAAATTACATCCAATGACAAAAATTTTATTAAATTAAAAAAACATAATTAAATTACACCTTTAAAAAAATTAAAATGACAATCTAACTATATAAATAAATTGTATGAAATGGCATTTTTGAATTAAAATGTAGTATTTCTCACTATTCATTGAAAAGGAACATTTGTCAGAAAAATACCAAAAATTCACCCTAATATATATTTGATATTCCAAATTCAAAAATGATATCAATTTTACCAAATTAAAATAATTGAATTTTCACTAATTAATTTTATAATCAATTCCCACTGTCAAAACAAATAGCGTGTTTTATGAAACAATATCTCTTAAAAGATTGACACTTGTTTATGTCCAATTTCAAAGTGAAATTAATTAGAATGAACACCATTGGATTAAATGGTAAAAATATATTTTAATTAAACATTAAAACCAATTAAAAAGATAACTTGACCATACAAATAAATTATATAAAAAGGAGGTTTTGAATTAAAATACAGCATTTTCACTATTCATTAAAAAATGAACTTTATCGGAAAAATAAAAAAATTACAAAAAGCAAATTTTGATGTCTTGATTCTAAAGATGAATATTATTTTTTCTAATATAACATATAAAATTGTCAAAAATTGGATTTAATAAGGGTTCTCCATCAAAAGGCAGTTAATCGACCTTTTAAAGAATATTTGAAGATTTATGCTTAAAATTTGATTCATTTGCATTTCAAGACTCTAACATTTATTTGGATAAATGAAAAAATATTTGACATGCATATATAATAATTTGATAGTTATTTCTATTCATTCCTTCCATTACAATGGTTAGTCGTTAACTATAATTTAAAATAATATTATTATATTATTAGTGTGCAATGCATGATTTCAAATAAACTAATTGTTGTGTATTGGGTACTACATTGAACATAGCATTCCCTTTAAAGTAATATTAATATTTTATTCACAAATATTAATAAATATGAAAATTTCATATTCTTTATTTAACTGGGATGTTACATCCTTCCCCCCTTTTGGGAATTGTGTCCTCGCAATTTTAAAATTGGGCTTGGAAACTTTATTAAAATCCCCACATCAGAAAAGGAGTCAGCAAAACTATCACTTTAAAAGAAATAAAGATAAGTACAAAGGTCACCCGAGATAACCCATACTAGGAATCCATGTAGGAAAACATGGATATGGACAAAAAAACAAAGGTTCAAGTTCTAATGGGGAGTGATAGAAAACTTGATTATGAGAAAGTTAACCACCAGAAAATCACAAACATGTGATGGGTTAAATAGTATTTGATTCTCCAGTAGGAAAAGTTAATATAAAATTTTTTTGTTTTAAGTTAATTTTAATTGAGGAATCTATTTATGAGCTTAACTAAATCATATGCAAAAATACTTACTTGTTGTGTAGAATTTCATCTTTTACTAGATTTCTAACAGAAACTCATACTTTCTCCAAATGATGAGTATTTAGGATGACTTGTTCACATTAAGAGCACTATAATAAAAATCTATAGAATCACCTAATCCACAAAAGGGAACTATATATTTCCCATGTCTTTAGACAAAAACCAAAATGAAAATTTTTAGTATGAGACCAGATAATACCCAAAAAGGATAATCCTTTATAAAAAGAAAATATATTCTTAATCTCCATAATTTGTCCAACAAAACCCAAAGTTCAACAAAGACCATTCGATAAACAATTGTCCATAAAATTCATCAAAGTAAACCAAACTAATCTTGAAACCCAATTCTTTGAAGGATTTAATAACATAGTCTTCCAAGTTAAATATTATCATTTATCTCCAAATAACATTAGTTTATCTTAAATTCTCATATTGAAAAGAAATTAACCTAATCATATATCCTCCATGATAGGTCAATAATTTCTTAGATAACCCAAAATAAACTTATTATTGATTCATAAAATCATCTAACTAAAATAAATTTTTTATACTAACCATGGAATTCACGTAGTCCAGTGGTAGGCGATAAATACCAGTCGCACTTTGGTTGTGGGTTCGATTCCCATAGCTTTGTCCGACGCGACGGGTTGTCACATGGTCTTTGTGTTATCCTTTTTCCAAAACTATATAATTCTTAAAACATTCCCCAAAAAGTGATAAAATCATAAAAAATAACCATAACAAAATTTAACCTCAATTTTATCTCATGCCTTTCATTTTCCATCATAACATATAGTAACCCATAATTACGTCAAATGTAAGGATCATATAAATCCTAATGGTTACCTTTATAATTATTACTTGAACTTCCACATCGAGTTGGTTATCTCATACATGATGTATCAGAGAAATCACCCAGGTTCAAGTGGTTAATCATGACTCTTAATATTTGGTTGAGAAAAAACACAAGATTTCTCATTGTAGCTCCCATATCATTCAGTTGTTCTTTCAGAAATCCATCATAGTTTTCTTCACATCCACTGTCAATTTGGTTCCTATGAGATCCAACCATTTATGAAAACCAAAAAGGTAAGTGTGAGTATATCATTAGAATTCTCATATAATACAATGATATAATTATTCATTTTATCATAAACTCATTCACTTTATCTAAAACGATGACTCCTTCTGAAATCCTATCCATTATGGTAATTTCACTTCTGCTTAAAGAATACCCTAACCTCTAATGTTATCAAAACCTCCCTTTGATACAAACTATAAGGCCCCATGCCTTAAATCATTAAATAGTCTTGAATTAAATGAATAATTCACATTGAGGATCTTTTCAGGTTTAGAGTTTTAGAGAATTAGGACATAACTATTACATCTCAAAGATTACAAGGTAGCCACATCTACTCAGTTTCCATTTTTTCACAAAATATAAACTCTTGAAAAAAATAGTCATGTCTAGTTCCATGTTTTAGACATCGTGACATTTCCTTGATCCCATCCTTGACCTTATTCCACTTTATGTATTGTGGAAAACATTTCAAAAACTTGGGATGAGAACAAAAAGATCAGTAAGGGATATAAAAATATGGAAAGGAAACATTAGTCCATGTATACATAAGAATCAATGAAAACATACTTTACTCATAAAATATAAGAACTTTAACATACCTCATGAAATCATAAGATTTATGAATAACTCAAAGAAATCATAAGACGTAATGTTACTTGAGGCATTCATTACATTATTTCATAGGGAGTAACCCTCATGGTTACGTTTGGAATACCCATCATAGTATATTCCCTAAATCTCTTCGGAGAAACCTTAGCTTTTAACTCCTTCACATTACCCAATGAATTGGAGAGCTATCTCAGGCTCACCCACCCTTAGTTTATCACGGAACCACCCAATTTCATAAACATTGCCCAAGAACAATAACATAATCATAACACTTAAAACATGAATAAAAGAAACATAAAATTTCCACATTTCAATCACAAGAGATCACATCATTATATTATCATAAATAAAAACATCTAATAAAATAATTAAAACTGTATGAGAGAAATATAACTTTATACTTTGAAAATATTAAAAGAAGACATTTAAAAGAGATTTTAGAATCAAAGTGTCACATACCACTTCAAAACTTTTGAAAGGGTTTTAAAACATTCATGTCCATTTAAATAAATCCTTAAAACCATTTTTAAAACATGGACTTGGATGATAAATTTTTAAAGGAATAAATCTTTAAAACCATTTAAAACAATTTTTTAATAAAAGAGTCATTTTCCATTTTGAACATTTAAATTATATGCCACATAAAGTAGACCATTTTGAAAACATTTAAATGAATTTAGTAAAGAAATAATATGGATATGGAATGTCAAAAGGGGCTGTATATACACTTTATAAAAGAATAAAATTGTATATAATTAAGAAATATCTCAATGGGAAGAAATTGAGATGTCATCCCAATCAAGGATCATTCCATTAAAGCTAGGATAAAGAAATGATATAATTATGTGTGATAAATATAAATACACCAAATATAATTGGATACTCAGTGTAAAAAAATCAGATTTCATCCACACATATTCATATCACGACATAATCATGAAGTAGAGGTTTAACCCAATGAATGGAAATTGGGTTAAGAAGTTCCCCTACAGAAATTCAACAGCCTAACGGCGTCACTTTAAAATTATGAAAATGAGATGATGAGAGATAAAAAGGGTACCTCATCACATGGACATAACATTTACAAAAATAAGGATATATAATAACATATCCCAATATAATAAGATTTATAATAAAAGACCTATCAAAAAGAAGTATTTTAAAAAGAGGAGGGTGAAAGGTTCCCTTACCGACTTGGGTAACTTTCGAAACATACGCCCCATTAAAGAAGGACAATACAACATTGATGTAAATACTCATAAATGAAATTATATTACACAAACAGTAGAATATTGGGCAGTACATACACCACTAAAAGGAAATTCTGGCAAATGTATCATAAATCTCACAAGAATAAAAGTGAGATGAAAAATCCCTTATGAAAACTCGGAAGCCTAATGACGCCACATAAAACTTCCAAAAATGGATTTATGAGATCAAATAGGGTCGATCATAAGATGAACATAAAAATTACATAATGATTAATATAAAAGAACATCCCCAAACATAAGAAAGATGAGCATAAAAGAAATGACACAAAAGAGAGTACTTAAAAATGAAGAGAGACGAAGGATCCTTAACTCAAGTACGACTTTTCTTGTTCGTTTCTTTATATTAATAAATAATAAACTTTGGTCAATTAATAATTTCTTAATGACCTCCTTTAAATCTTATTATTCAATTCATATCACATATTATAATGTTATAATAATAAGTTAATAATGTGAGTTCGTATCAGACGTTTTTGTCGAGATTCAGTACATGAGTCAAAAATGAACTTGTTTGAAAAGAATTGTCCATGTAGTTATAATTAACGCATCTAAAGAATAGTATTAATGCTTTAAATATCATATATATCCATTATATATTCATTTTATACTATTCCATAACATTCATAGATAAGAAAATGAAATGCATTGTTCATGGAAACGGAATGTCGTACGTACGCATGAACGCTACATTCATTTCTTTGTCACATTAATGGAATTAAAACTAAATGAGATATATATATATATATATATATATATATATATATATTATTGTTACAGTATAATATATATGTTACATAGGTCACATAAGTTCATTAATTTAATTCTTTATACATTCCATGTATTGCATGAACTGGTCACATGACTTGAGGGGGCGGTAGTCCACACATCCTCAAATGAAATTATCGCATTTGCACGACATGAAAAGCATAAAGGTATGTTTTAAATGTAAAATACAGAATCATAGAGAGGAAATAAATATAATATCTATCATATATATATATTTCCATCATAATGGCCCCCATGAGAGGTGGTACGTGAAGATAGAACAATCATCATTTCGTGAGATAGTGATTCGCCATCAACGGAAATAGTATGTTCTTTAACCATTAGATGGAGGTCTGTGTAAGTGTAGCATGAATACTTCTCATAAAAACATCATAGTATTTTTAAGATACTGGTTTTATTACAAAATAAAGTAATAAAAAGATTTCAGGGGGTTGGAGAAGCAAAATAAAACAAAAGAACATAAGAGAGGACATTACCATTAAATCGCGTAACTCCCATTGGTTTGAACCAAAAGGGTTTCTTGAAGAGATTTATTCTGAAGTTAAGACTTTAAGATGAATAGAGGGATGTGGAGATATACAATTATAAGATTTAGTTCAATCCAAATGATTGAGAGGTGGGGTTAAGGGGGTAGAGGTGGGGGCCTTTTATAAGATGGACAAGGGGCACTCTTGGAAAGTCTTGAAAAGTTATTTTATTATAAAATTATTTTTGGATATTAAAGGTCCCAAAATTATATATTTCTAGGATAAGGTGATAAGGTTTTAAAATACACCCATCCAATAGGTTTTAGACAGTTTTAAGACTTAGATTATTCCTTATATTTTCATTTTATTTAAATCGTTCATTAATGAGGTAATCGTTCCATCATCATGGTGTCATAAATAAATTAATTTATTTAATGTCTAAAAAATAAAAAAAAAATCAGGATGTAGGAAATATTTTTAGCTTTCAAATGAATATTTATAGTTCAAGAGATCATTTACACAAACAAAACTAAAATTGCTTTACTTGGGTGATACAGACTTCAGTTATACTTTCCTTTTAAAAACATAAAATTATAAAGTGTCAATATCACCCAAAAGTGATTCAATGGGGTCCCAAAGATTGCCACAAGGAATCCCATGGTCGGCCATGACACAACCAGTAGCATTAGGACACATTTTGAGGTTATTTTTTATTATTATGATATTATTTTATTACCCTTAACTACCGGATTACTAATTAATCATGATAATTAAAGATACTTATCGTCGTGACTATTAAAAATGTCCAAAAACAAAAGAGTCTTAATTAAATAATTTGGAACTTCTGATTCCAAATATGGAATCCATTTTATCAAATTAAAAACACAGAAATTTCAGTAATTAATATAAAATAATTCCCGTTGTCAAAACCAAAGACAGGTTTTTAAAAAGTAAAATATATCAAAAGATTGATTTGTTTTTACATCCAATTTAAAAGTGAAATTACATATAATGACCAAAATTGTATTAAATTATAATAACATAATTAAATTACACCTTTAAACCAATTAAAATTACAATCTAACTATAAATAAATTGGATGAAAAGGTAGTTTTGAATTAAAATACAGTATTTTTCACTATTCATTGAAAATGATCATTTGTCAGAAAAATACCAAAACTTCACCCTAAGCTATATTTGATATTAAAAATTCAAAAATGAAATCAATTTTACCAAATTAAAAACATATAAGTTGCATTAATTAATTTTAAAATCAATTCCTGTTGTCAAAACAAATTGTGTGTTTTTATGAAACAATATCTAATAAGATATTGACACTTGTTTATGTCAAATTTCAAAGTGAAATTAATTCAAATGACCACCATTGGATTAAATGGTAAAAATTTATTTTAATTAAAATTTTAAACCAATTAAAAATATAATTTTACCATATAAATAACTTATATTAAAATGAGGTTTTGAATTAAAATACAACATTTTCATTATTCATTAAAAAATGAACTTTATCGGAAAAATAAAAAAAAATTTACAGAAAGTAAATTTTGATGTCTTGATTCTAAAGAAGGATTTTATTTTGTCAAATATAACATATAAAATTGTCAAAAAGTGGATTTAATAAGGGTTCTCCATCAAAAGGAGGTTAATCAACCTTTTAATGAATATAAAAAGATTTATGCTTAAAATTTGATTCATTTTCATTTTAAGCCTCTAACATTTATTTGGATAAATGAAAAAAATATTTGACAAGCATATATAATAATTTGGTAGTTAGTTCTATTCATTCCTACCATTATAATGGCTAGGAGTTAACTACCATTTAAAATAATATTATTATATTATTAGTGTGAAACATAAGATTTCAAAAAAACTGATTGTTGTGTATTGGGTACTTTATTGAAAATAGAATTACCTTTAAAGTAATATTAATATTTTATTCACAAATATTAATAAGTATAAAATGTCATATTTTTATTTTCCTGGGATGTTGCAAATAAATCCTTCTCTCTTATTTATAGTGGAATTACAAAATACCCGGTTGGGTTCCCCATCCCCCATTTATTTCAATTTCCACTAAATAAATAATTTTGAAGAACTAAAATTCACCAATATTATTTATTATTTTTAACCATACTGGTAATATATATAAAATATATTACGTGATAAGACCTATCCATTTAACTCGACTCTCTCTCCCACTTAAAATTAAATGAACCTCGAATATTAAAATAACATTCGTTCGATTAATATTTTCTCGTACTAACAAAACATGTAAATACATTAAATAAATTCAATCTAAAATATTAATAACATGAATATTATTTAATTTATTTAATTCTTTTAGTGATCATGAACATGGACAATACTAGGACCATGTGTCGAGGCCCACTATGTCTATATACATATTCAACTGAATATGGCGGATTCATGAATATGAAATTGTGTGTGACCCTCTAGGCCATTATCTTGATAGTAGTGAATAAAATCCACAGACCAAGAGTAGACTCTACCAAGCCATCATGGCCCCTAATAAGATAAAAATAGTCATAGAAATGACTACCATCCTACGAACACTGACTGTGTACTATAATCTCTTTGTCATTAAATATCTTATAAATAAGGACCCACACTTGTTTCATCATCCTTTTCTTGCTATATTATTTGTTAATATTACCGGATTGATTTACCTCTTTATTGATTTTTCCAAATACTTAAGAAGGCAGCACCACCCCGATCAAATATGCCATAGATATACAACTTCCTTAACTTGGAAGCAAAAAATACTTTCATGACCATTTTACCCATGTCATTCCACCAACGACGCACCAAACACAAACTACCTCTCCACAACATCATTGTCATTGTTTTCATATTGCATCAATCTACGTAATAAAGTGATATACATCGGTAATGGTCTCAACTCAAAAGACTAATACACATGTTTGTAGATAAGAATGACTATTGTAATCCAAAAACATGTGGTGTTCTTATTGAAAGGTCTGTTCTCTTGAACTCACTACTAAAGATCACTATGTGAAAACATCATGAGAAGATGACTTAATTCTTATGATCTCCCAGCACGTGATAGTCAAACATCTACAGTGTCCAGTTAGTTAGTCGTATCTAGACTATAGAACATATACTTAATATTAATGTCATAGTATCTTAAGGTTCTCATTATAGCCTCGGATCAACTATAACCTCTCGATACGTTAATTAATCATTGGACACTACCATTATAATAGTTGACGCAGAATATTCTATAATACAATGGTAATATGAAATCATGCATAACTAACTGTACACATGATATGGAAATCAAATGTACTTCATAGATGGGTCTAGGGAACCCACTATTTCAACACTCCCACATGCATTAGAGCCAACATTCTAACATAACATGTTAGCTACTCACATGATGAATACCACCCTTCTACTGAGTAATGGCCTTAACAGCTGGTCCTTCCACAACAACACCGTGTGGCTTATCTACTATATGATACCTCATCTACAATAGTTAAACATCTCAAGATAAGGTATCCCTGAGTAATACACTTTTTTCCATTGTCAAAACTTGACATCATGGCTAGTAATAATATCATAATTTATATTATTATAATTTTTTTCTCACTAGGTTCAAATCCATAAACATGTAAAAATTGTTTCATTTGATAACTGCTTCAAAGCTACCTTAGAAGCTTCAATGTACTCAGTATTTGTAGATAAGGCTACCACTAAATTTACGATCATGAATCGCTCATCACCTTTTCCTTACTCTGATACTAGATCATATTGTTCTAAGGATTACTATTATGTGTCATACCATAACTAGTATACCTTCTACTCCTCACACAAGGTACATATCATTTGTACTCGCCGATGTACAAGATGATTATTCTGACTACATCACATTCAGTTATACTGTATATAATTGATATCTGATTGTAAAAAATCATATCCTCGCAGTATCAATTATTGTACATATTATGGCATATGTGATTAATCCATCGCTAAAGCATGTGGTATCAATTCAAAAAATTAATCTCAACCCATGCTCCGAAAATGTTAACCTAGAGAAATTATGCCATGTGACATTGGTAAAAATTCATAACATTAATTGTTTCAGCATGTAATTTACAATAAAATTTCACTATATGTACAATTGACTTGGACCAATAAACCTATTGATCTACCTTAGTATATCATATTCCCTAGAACATAGGTTTCTACTTTAAGTCAATCATTGGAGAATTTATTTTATTCTAATCTTATCTAACTATATGATCATGATCTGTTTTCCATATGCTTTTGAACATATTTCACATGGAAAACATTGGATCTCCAACTAAAGTTTAGTAGACATAAGGAAAAGATTCATTTATGATGATTTCTCTATGATCTTGTAACTTATATAAATCCAGAACTGAATTTCATTAACTTATAAACATCATTTGCATTCTATGGTGTCATCATCACTTTCTGGTTGCGTCGTATAGACGCCATCCAAAAAAGATGATCTTGAAATAAAAAGACCAATAGAATGATCTTAAAATTTATCTATGATAAGTAAAATTATAATGGATTTAGATGTACCAACTTGGTATAACAAATCAAGCCTTATTAGTACCAGGATTTTACCTTCCATGTATCTATTCATTTGAATACCCACCATAGTATTCAATTTATAAGCACCATTGCAATTTCATACAAGGAATCTAGTATTGAATTTTAATTTATCATGTCAATGTTATCTAATTGAAATATACTTCATACTTGTATGATTTATTTTATTTAATGAATAACTTATCACCAACCGCTGTGAATATAAAACCATCACTATGGTTTCGTTCTTCCATCACAGTGTGTGTCTCTATAACATTGCTATTGTAAATGTACTTGTGGAACTTGTTCTTATGTCAACCATTTTTACATCTCAAGTATTGATTAATTCCAAGTAAATTCTGCTCCCACTATCAATAATAAAGATGTACACCCTTATATCGAATTGAAGATTTATACTTCACTACATATTTTCTGTCTTTGGGATTTATGTAATATCCTAAGAAACTATTAGGATATTATACTTAGATTCCCCATGTGTTCAGGTTGATGCATGTTTGTTTATATCAAAACAATCTCTTTGCATCCTAACACATGATTTATGATGTAATGGATTTTCATCATACTATGACTCATATGATAACCATTTGTCATTTTAGTTTTCATATAGGTTATGGGATTTCACCGTTATTTGCAAAACACATCTTGAAATATAATGGAAGTTACTACAGGTTGTAACATCGATATAACTTATATCATGACATTGATGTATAAAATGTGCCTTTAGGAATTGATCTACACTACATTTTGTGGATCAATGTAAACCTGTAAGACATTATAATCAATCCTCCTTATGAACATCAATATGGTAATGTAGACAAGGTAACATGCATTTAGGAATTACTCCATGCTACATTATCAAGATTGATGAATGTTTGGTCAAGATATTCTTCAGCATGCCAATCTGAAAAAACTCATACCTTCTGACCATACATATACTTCACTATTACATTCGTTAATAACATAAAGGAATCATATGATGTATTTTTTCCTCTATCTTTCTTTGGAATAGTTCACACTTTCTTGCTGAAATAGCTTCAAAAGATCTTTGTCTTGGGTTTATTTCTAATTGTTTATTTTTCTAAACTAAGGATGTCAACAATACCAAAGGTGTTTAGTTGTGCCAAGTTTGAATACTATTCTTGTTATATTCTTGATGTCCACTTATAGTTTTACTTGACAACGAACTAAATTACCACAACTAGGTAGGTCTTACATTTTATATTCATGATGTATTTCCTTTTATTCAAGTAGCAGTGAACTATTTGTTGAGTATGTTACCACAAACAAAATTCATTCCAGAACATGTAATAATGCCTCATCATGTACAAATGGGAACAAGAGGTAAATGTTACTGTTTATACTCAATGACTTGTTCAGTTTGAGTTAATTACATGGAAATTAAAAGTTATGTGTTTCTCATCGCTAACTTAGGAATCACACTTTCTCAACTTCTTAGAGAAGACACCTTACTCAAAATAATGATTCCCTAATTACATTGTTACTATATTTCAATAAATATTTGTTAAAAAAATATTTTAATTAATATCCAAGAAGTATGTGAGAAACAATACATTATATTGTTGAATATAAATTAAACGAGAAAAAGATACTTACTTCTTGTATTTTAGTTTTTTAAACTTCCATGAATTTATTTAAATATGTGATGAAAATAACCTCCTGTTAAGAAACCATCCACTTTTCTTTGAAGGACATAAAAATGGTTCCTTTGGCATAACATTCTATTGGACTGTTCACCTTGTCATTCTAATTATTCTCCATAAAAATAAAAGATGTAATTATATCTAATATTATTATTACATGGAATATGTTACCATAAAGGTAACGAAGCGGTTACTCTATACCATTTGTTTGTACCCTTAAACGAAACTAGAGTAATTGGGTGTAAAAGGTAAAAGAATGGGATTTCATGAAAGATTGTGAACTATATTTCTCTTTACATAATGTTACTGTGACCATCACATTAAAATCATGATTCACTTTCCCATTGGAAACATCTTCGATATGTGACTAAATGTATCATCATATATGTCATGATGTATTGACCACAACTAACCTCAAATGTTGATGATATTATTATGATAAAACCATCACATGCTTAATTCATGAGTCTCTTGTAAGCAATTAAACCCTCTCTTGCTAAGGTGGCTTAACAGGATGGGACACAAGTAGCTTGAATTTCCATTATGGTAATATTGTGCGCAAGTTCCTATACTACACATGGAATTTTGTGATTGATTGGAAATTAACTATGTACAAATTTTATCATAGTTTTATTGTAGTGTTGCATGCCATTTTCTACAAATAAAATTTAGAAGATTTTACTTTTAATATTGATTACAAAATGTGACATTACTGATTATTTAATCATTAAATGTCTCCCACTAATTTTTCAAATTCTAGGAAACCTCTTTACTAGAATCGGAATACTCATGAGTATTATAGTGGAAAAGATCTCTGAACCTTCCTCGTAGTCTACAAGTTATGGATACACCATTACTTGGAGGGTCCAAGGTAGGATTTTTATAAGGCCCCGTCCTTAAACATTAATTAATATTGAATTAAATGAATAATTCACATTGAGGATCTTTTCAGGTTTAGAGTTTTAGATAATTAGGACATAACTATTACATCTCAAAAGATTACAAATTAGACACTTCTACTAAGTTTCCATAAAATAAAAACTCTTAAAAATAAACAAGTCTAGTTCCATGTTTTAGATAGCATGACTTTTCCTTGATCCCATCCTTAACCCTATTTCACTTTATGTCCTGTGAAAAACATTTCAAAAACATGGGGTGAGCATAAAAAGCTCAGTAAGGGATACAAAAAGAAGAAAAACTGTTAGTTTTTCAAAAAAAACTAGTAAACCATGAATACTTTATCAAAGTAATATTGTTCACCTTTATAAAGCATAAAATACTATTCATTGAATAAAAGATCATTACTTACCCTTTTTGTAATAAAAATATTACCATAAAACCCATATAAAGAACACATAACATATAAAGGTAAATTGGGACATAAACATACTTAAATGGAATAACCATACGGTCAACTTCCACACATACTTAATGGAATAGCCATACGGCCGACTTCCATACCCAATGCATTGGAGGTTATAACGTAACCACCTGTCCTGGTATTCACGGCACCACCCGTCATATGGTTTATCACGTAACCACCCGTAAAATGTCCAAGTACCATTATAAAATCATAATACATAAAACAGATATAATGGAAAGAAAACATTTCCACACTTTGATCACAATATATCACTTAAATATATTTACATAACAAATCCATTATAAAAACCATTTTCAATACCAAAATAAAAGAAAAGAAAAACATGATATTTATTTTTCATTAAAAAAAGTTATGTCTTGTAGAGGAAGCCGAAACTCAAATAATGGTTACGGCGGCGGAGAAGTCGTTGTCGCCGCATACGTACGACAAAAACATTCCCTTTTGTCGTTTAGTAAAACGCTTCGTATAAAAAGATTCCTTTTGAATAAACATAAAATTCAAAGGGGTTTATACACCATATAAAATAAAGTGGTGTATAAAACAAAATATTCCTCAATGAAAGGAGATTGAGACGAAGTCCCATACAAAGACGGTATCCTTGGATTAATGATAAATCAATTAAATAATTATGTGTGACAAACGAATACACAAAATATAAGTGGATATTAAGTGTAAAAAAATCAGAGGTCATTCACACATATTCATAGAATGACATATTCAAGGAGTATAATTTTATCCCAAAGAATCAAAATTGGGTTAAGAAGTTCCCTTGCAAAAATTCAACAGCTTAACGACATCACTTCAAAATTCAGAAAAAGAGTTGATGAGAGAGAAAAAAGTATCTCATCACTTGGACATAAAATTTACATTAATAAGGATATATAAGAACATATCCTAACATAAAAATATGTAAATTTAATGACCCAACAAAAAGAAGTCTTTTAAAAAGAGGAGGGTGAAAGGTTCCCTTACTGACTTGGGTATCTTTCGAAACGTACACCCCATGGAAGAAGGGTCATACAATGAAGATGTAAATACCCATAATAAAATTATATTACACAAATAGTATAATAATGGGCAGTACATACACCAATCAAAGGAAATGGTGGAAAATGTAGCATAAATCTCATGGAAATAAAAGTGAGATGAAAAATCCCTTACGAAAACTTGGCAGCCTAACAGCGCCACTTAGAACTTCCAAAAATGGATTCATGAGATAAAATAGTGTATCTCATCTTATTAAAATAAAATTTACAGCAAGATTAATATAAAAGAACATCCCCCAACATAACAAATATGATCTTAAAAGAAGTGACATAAAGGAAAGTACTTAAAAAGAAAGAGAGAGGTTGGATCTATTACAAAAATTCGGCAGCCTAATGGCGCCAATCAAAACTTCCAAAATGGATTGATGAGAGAAAATAGGGTCTCTCATAATATGAACATTAAAATTACAGTAATATTAATATAAAATAACATCCCAATCATAAGAAATATGAGCTTAAAATTAATGACATAAAAGAGTTTACTTAAAAAGAAAGAGAGGGGTAGGATCCCTTACCTCGTCCGATGTGACTCGATTGCTATTTAATCTCCTGAATAATAAACTAGTGTTAATTTCTACTTTCTTAAGAACCTTTTTCAAGTTTATTATTCCTTTTATAAAACTTATTTCCATGTTATAAACAATATGTAATCATTTAAGTTAACAAAGTTTGTTTTGTCGATATTTGGTACTTAAGTCAAAAATTGACTTCTTACTATTACATGTTGTTTATGTGGTCAAAGGTTCATTATATCCAGAATGATATTCATTATTTGGATATCATATATATCATATATATCCAGAATATACATGTATTTATAATAGTATATAACATTTATAGGTAAGAAATGAAATGCACCGTTCATGGAGACGGTAAGCCGTATGTATGCATGAACGCTACTTTCCTTTCTATTTCACATTTAATGGAGTGAAATCATAATGATATAAGGGTATTTTATAATTACAGTATAATATCATATATAATAACATTAACTCCATCCTTTATACTTCCCACGTATGACATTAACGAATCAAATCACTTTGAGGGGGCGGTAGTCCGCACTTTCTAAAATGAAATTATCATGATTACCCATAATGGAAACCATAAAGGTATGCCATAAAAGGAAAATATAGAAGCATTAGGAAAACATAAACATAATATAAATCATATATAAAATACAGTGAAATCATAATGGACACCTTAAAAGGTGTTAAAAGAATATTGAACAATCATCGTTTCGTGAGGCAGAAATTCGCCATCCACAGAAACAGTATGTTCTTTAACCATTAGACGAAGGTGTGTGTAAGTGTAGATCTATTACTTATTATAACAACATACAAGTATATTGAGGATACTATTTTTGTTACAAAAGAAATGAATGAAAAGATTTTAGGGTTTTGGATAAGCAAAATAAAACAAAAGAACACAAGAGAAGACACTACCTTTAAATCGGGTAACTCTTTTTTATTTGAGCTCAAAGGTTTCCTTGGGAATACTTCTGCCCAAAGTGACGATTATAGGAGTAATAGAGGGATGTGTATAGATAAAATGGGCAGGGGTTGGCCGAGCCAAAGGATTGATAGGTGTTGGTAAGGTGGTAGAAGTGGGGGCCTTTTATTAGAGGAGAGGAGGGGCACTCTTGGAAAGTAAGGAAATGTTACTTTATTTAAAATGAGTTTCGTATTTTAATGGTCCCAAATTGATTTGTTTCTAGGATAAGGTGATAATGGTTCTAAATCCACACATACAATAGGTTTTGGACATGTTTAGGTCTTATATTTTACATTATCTTTCCATTTTATATAAATAGTTAAATAATGAGGTAATCGCTGCATCATTATGGTGTCATAACTAATTTAATTTAGTTAATGTCTAAAAATTATAAAACAAATACTATGATGTAGGAAATATTTTTAGATTTCCAATGAATATTTATAGTAAAAAACATGACTTGTATAACCCCATGTAAAAAAGTTTTTTAGTAAAACAACTCATGTTTGTGACATTTTTATTTTAACTTTAAATAAAAAGTTATTTATGTCATTTTCCTACCAAAGTGGCTCCATGGGGTCCCCAAGTTGACCCATGGATTGTCTTGGTCGGCCATGACACATAAAATTATGGTAGGACATGTGTCTAGGTCATTTCATATTATTAAAACATTATTTTTATCTCAAATTACACGAATTACCTCTAATTGCGATTAAAAACATAAAAGTTACTATTCATCAAAAAATTATTTTAATCCCATTGAACCACATTTTACTTCTTAATGACAACCATGTATTTCTGATTTTTGAAATTAAAAACACAAAGGTGGTAAAATTTCATTTAAATGAAAAATCAGTTTTTTAAGTACCACTTAGTGGTTTCACTATTCATCAAAAATTGAAGTTTTTCAGAAAAATAGCAAAAATTCACCCTAAGCTCTATTTGATATTCTGAATTCAAAAATGATGTCTATTTTACAAAATTAAAAAAATATATGTGGCATTGATTAATTTAATAATTAAATCCCTTTGTCAGAGCAAATAGCGTGTTTTTATGAAACAATAAGTATCAAAAGATTGACACTAG
The DNA here is from genome assembly GCA_963277665.1 of Viscum album. Lineage (NCBI taxonomy): Eukaryota > Viridiplantae > Streptophyta > Magnoliopsida > Santalales > Viscaceae > Viscum > Viscum album. The sequence continues at coordinate 1,239,698,041 of OY728126.1, read as the reverse complement.
TTTAAGGCCAATTTCAATGTGAAATTAATTCCAACGACCACTATTGGATTAAATGGTAAAAATATATTCTAATTTAACTTTAAAACTACTTAAAAAATAATCTAATTATATAAATAAATTAGATTAAAAAGAGGTTTTGAATTAAAATACAACATTTTTCACTATTCATTAAAAAAATGAACTTTATCGGAAAAATACAAAAAATGTACACAAAGTGAATTTTGTCGTACCGATTCTAAAGAAGAGTTTTATTTGGTCCAATAGAATGTATAAGAGTGACCAAAACTATATGTAAAGAGGGTTCTCCATTAAAAGGCGATAGTTCGACCTTTTAGTGCAAATTAGAGTATATATGCCTAAAATTGAATTCTTTTCATATTTTAAGCCTTTATCCTTTATTTGATAAATGTAAAAACATTTAACAAACATATATAATCATATTTTAGTTATTTCTATTCATTCCGGCCAATACAACGGCTACGTGTTAGCTACCATTTAAACTAATATTATTTTATTACTAGTGTGAAATGTAAGATTTCAAAGAAACTCTTTGTTGCGTATCGGGTACGCTATCAAACATAGCAACCAATTCAAATTAAAATTAATATTTAATTCGCAAATATTAATAAATATGAAAATGTATTATTCTTTATTTACCTGGGATGTTACATCCTTCCACCCTTTTGGGAATTGCGTCCTCACAATTTTAAAATTGGGCTCGAAAACTTCATTGAAAGCCCCACATCGAAAAAGGAGTAAATTAAAATATAACTTTAAAAGAATGAAAGGGGAGTACAGAGGTCATCCGAGTTAACCCATACTAGTATTCCATGTAAGAAAACATGGACATGGAGGAGAAAACAAAGGGTCATGTTTTGAGGGAGAGTGATAGAAAACATGTTTAGGAGAAAGTTAACCACAAGAAAATCACAAACTTGTGATGGGTTAAATGGTATTTGATTCCCCAGTAGGAAAATTTAATAGAAAACATTTTTTATTTAAGTTAATTTTCATTGAGGAATTTATTTTTGAGATTAACTAAATCGTAGGGAAACATACATACTTGTCATGTTGACTTTCATCTTTTACTAGATTTCTTACACAGACTCATACTTTCTCCAAATGATGAGTATTTAGGAAGACTTGATCACATTAAGAGTACTATAATAAACTTCTTGAGAATCACCTAATCCAAAAAAGAGAACTATATACTTCCCATATCTTTATACCTTAACCAAAACCAAAACCAAAAAGGTTAGTACAAGATCAGATAATACCCAAAAAGGAAAATCCTTTTTAAAAAAAACAAATCTATTCTTAATCTCCAAAATTTATCAAACAATGCCCAAAGTTCAACAAAGACCATTCAATAAAAAAATTGTCCATAAAATACTTCAAAGTAAACCAAAATAATATTGAAACCCAAATATTTGAAGGATTTAGTCACATAGTCTTCCAAGGTACAAATTAACACTTATCTCCAAATAACATCAGTTACTCTTAATGTCTCATATTGAAAAGTAATTAAATTAATCACATATCCTCCATGATAGGTTAATTATTTCCATATATAACCCAAAATAAATTTACTCTTAATTCATAAAATCACCTAACTAAAAAGAATAAGTCATACTAATCGGGGACTTCACGTAGTCCAGTGGTAGGCGATAAATACCAGTCGCACTTTGGTTGTGGGTTCGATTCCCGCAGCTTTTTCCGACACGACGGGTTGTCACACGGTCTGTGTGTTGTCCTTTTTATAAAACTCAAAAAATAACCCTAACATGTTTTACCATCAATAGTTTCCTTATAACTCTCATTTTCATCCAAATTCATTACGATCTCAACATCTTAATTCTTGAAGTCTTATTTCACCACCATAAGATAAAATAAAACGATTCCCAAAATGAATAACGGCATACCTTGATCATGGAGTCCACTCGGTTTCATAATCATCTTGTTCACGTAGGTAGAAGTCTCATGCATTACAAAAATGATTTAGATATCCTTCAAAATTATTTGCTTCCTCCATCCAAATACACCTCGTACAACATGGGTCATATGGGTGTTCACATAAAAACAGTTTTGGAAAATAATCATGTATGACATATAATTCCAAAACATCTGATAAAACATGATTTTTATAAAATAGTCGGACCGAAATTGAGTTGAAACTTTCTATTATTGGTCCTTTTAAAATACCATAAGTATGTGTTGAGAGACTATATTTTAAAACCAAATATAAATAGGTTGTGCAAGGGTCTCCTTCCTCAGCACCATTTTCAAAATCATAATATGCTTCAAATTCTTGTGATAAGGTAAAATATTTGAAAATACCTTGATAATATTTACCTTTATTTAAAATATGAGAATATTGTGAAAATAGTATTTATCTAAATACAACCCATGATCCACGATGATAATGAGGTATATTGGAGGTGTTTGATATATCAAACAACTGCTTGCAAGTGAGATGTATACTAGAAAATGTTTCACAATCATCCAAACATGACTTTGCAATAATTATTGCAAGCATGTCATCAGGAAGAGATAGGAATGTCATTTGAGATCCTCCTCCTTACATTTGTAACTGACTTTTCTTGACCTTAGAAAAGTTATAAAACAAGGATTTAACTGAAATATTATATATAGGGACTAACCATGTGTCTAACAAAAACTCATAATCCCTAAAGTTGTCTAAACCGACCTCTAATACCAACTATAAGGCCCCGAACATAAACCTTACTAAATATTGAATTAAATGAATAATTCACATTGAGAATCTTTTCAGGTTTAGATTTTTAGAGAATTAGGACATAACTATTACATCTCAAAAGATTAAAAAGTAGACACTTCTACTAAGTTTCCATAAAATAAAAACTCTTAAAAAGAAACATGTCAAGTTCCATGTTTTAGATAGCATGACTTTTCCTTGATCTCATCCTTGACCCTATTTCACTTTATGTCCTGTGAAAAACATTTCAAAAACTTGGGGTGAGCATAAAAAGATTAGTAAGGGATACAAAAAGAAGGAAAATTTTTAGTTTTTCAAAACAACCAGTAAACTATGAATACTTTATCAAAGTTATACTTTTCACCTTTATGAAGTAGAAAATACTCTTCATTGAATAAAAGATCATTATTTACCCTTTTATTAATCAAAATATTACCATAAAACCCATATAAAGAACACATAACATATAAAGGTAACTTGGGACATAAACATACTTAAATAGAATAACCATACGGTTGACTTCCACACATACTTAATGGAATAGCCATACGGCCGACTTCCATACCCAATGCATTGGAGGTTATAACGTAACCACCCCTCCTGGTATTCACGGCACCACCCGTCATATGGTTTATCATGTAACCACCCGTAAAATGTCCAAGTACCATTATAAAATCTTAATACATAAAACATATATAATGGAAAGAAAAGATTTCCACACTTTGATCACAATATATCACTTAAATATATTGACATAACAAATCCATTAGAAAAACCATTTTCAATACCAAAATAAATGAAAAGAAAAACATGCTATTTATTTTTCATTAAAAAAAGTTATGGCTTGTAGAGGAATCCGAAGCTCAAATAATGGTCATGGCGGCGGAGAAGTCGTTGTCGCCGCATACGTACAACAAAAACATTCCCTTTTGTTATTTAGTAAAACGCTTCATATAAAAAGATTCCTTCTGAAGAAATGTAAAATTCAAAGGGTTTTATACACCATATAAAAGAAAGTGGTTTATAAAACAAAATATGCCTCAATGAAAGGAGATTGAGACGAAGTCCCATACAAAGACGGTATCCTTGGATTAAAAATAAATCAATTACATAATTATGTGTGACAAACGAATACACCAAATATAAGATGATATTAAGTGTAAAAAAATCATAGTTCATTCACACATATTCATATAATGACATATTCAAGGAGTACATGTTTATCCCAAAGAATCAAAATTGGGTTAAGAAGTTCCCTTGCAAAAATTCGATAGCTTAACGACGTCACTTCAAAATTCAGAAAAAGAGTTGATGAGAGAGAAAATGGTATATCATCACTTGGACATAAAATTTAAATCAATAAGGATATATAAGAACATATCCCAACATAAAAAAATGTAAATTATAAGACCCAACAAAAAGAAGTCCTTTAAAAAGAGGAGGGTGAAAGGTTCCCTTACCGACTTGGGTATCTTTCGAAACGTACACCCCATGGAAGAAGGGTCATACAATGAAGATGTAAATACCCATAATTAAATTATATTACACAAAGAGTATAATAATGGGCAGTACATACACCACTCAAAGGAAATGGTGGCAAATGTAGAAAAATTCTCACGGAAATAAAAGTGAGATGAAAAATCCCTTACGAAAACTCGGCAGCCTAACAGCACTACTTAGAACTTCCAAAAATGGATTGATGAGATAAAATAGGGTATCTAATCTTATTAAAATAAAATTTACATCAAGAGGAATATAAAATAACATCCCCCCAACATAACAAATATGATCTGAAAATAAGTGACATAAAGGAGAGTACTTAAAAAGAAAGAGAGAGGTTGGATCTCTTGCGAAAATTCGGCAGCCTAACGGCGCCAATCAAAACTTCCAAAATGGATTGACAAGAGAAAATAGGGTCTCTCATAATATGAACATAAAAATTACAGTAATATTAATATAAAATAACATCCCAATCATAAGAAAGATGAGCTTAAAAGGAATGACATAAAAGAGTGTACTTAAAAAGAAAGAGAGGGGTATGATCCCTTACCTTGTCCGACGTGACACGATTGCTCTTTAATCTCCTAAATAATAAACTAGTGTTAATTTATACTTGATTAAGAACCTTTTTCAAGTTTATTATTCCTTTTATACAACTTATTTCCATGTTATAAACAATATGTAATCATTTAAGTTAACAAAGTTTGTTTTGTCGATATTTGGTACTTAAGTCAAAAATTGACTTCTTACTATTACATGTTGTTTATGTGGTCAAAGGTTCATTATATCCAGAATTATATTTATTATTTTGATATCATATATATCATATATATCCATAATATTAATGTATTTATAATAGTATATAACATTTAGAGGTAAGAAATGAAATTCACCGTTCATGGAGACGGTAAGTCGTACATACGCATGAACGCTACTTTCATTTCTATTTCGTATTTAATGGAGTGAAATCATAATGATATAAGGGTATATTGTAATTCCAGTATAATATCATATATAATAACATTAACTCCATCCTTTATACGTCCCACATATGGCATTAACGAATCAAATCACTTTGAGGGGGCGGTAGTCCGCACTTCCTAAAATGAAATTATCGTGTTTACCCATAATGGAAACCATAAAGGTATGCCATAAAATAAAAATAAAGAAGCATTAGGAAAACATAAACATAATATAAATCATATATAAAATACAGTGACATCATAATGGACACCTTAAAAGGTGTTAAAAGAATATTGAACAATCATCGTTTCGTGAGGCAGTAATTCGTCATCCATCGAAACAGTATGTTCTTTAACCATTAGACGAATTTTTATGTAAGTGTAGCTCGATTACTTTTTATAATAAAATCATAGTATATTGAGGATACTGGTTTTGTTGAAAAATAAATGAATGAAAAGTGTTTAGGGTGTTGGATAAGCAAAATAAAACAAAAGAACACAAGAGAAGACACTACCTTTAAATCGGGTAACTCTTTTTGATTTGAGCTCAAAGGCTTCCTTGGGAAGACTTCTGCCCAAATTGAGGCTTCTAGGAGTAAGATAGGGATGTGTAGAGACAAAATGGGTAGGGTTTGGAAGATCCAAAGGCTTGATAGGTGTGGGTAAGGTGGTAGAAGTGGGGGCCTTTTATAAGAGGAGAGGAGGGGCACTCTTGGAAAGTAAGGAAATGTTACTTTATTTTAGAATGATTTTCGGATTTTAATGGTCCCGCATTGATGTGTTTCGAGGATAAGGTGATAAGGGTTCTAAATCCACTTATACAATAGGTTTTGGACATGTGTAGGTCTTATATGTTACATTATCTTTCCATTTTATTTAAATAGTTAAATAATGAGGTAATCGCTGCATCATCATGGTGTCATAACTAATTTAATTTAGTTAATGTCTAAAAATTATGAAACAAATACTATGATGTATGAAATCTTTTTATATTTCCAATGAATATTTATAGTCAAAAATATGACTTTTATCACCCCATGTAAAAATTGTTTTAGTAAAACAACTCATGTTTGTGACATTTTTATTTTAACTTTAAATAAAAAGTTATTTATATCATTTTCCTACCAAACTGGCTCCATGGGGTCCCCAAGTTGACCCATGGATTGTATTGGTCCTCCATGACACATAAAATTAGGGTAGGACATGTTTCTAGGTCATTTCATATTATTAAAACATTATTTTTATCTTAAATTACACTAATTACCTCTAATCGCGATTAAAAACTTAAAAGTTACTATTCAACAAAAAATTATTTTAATCCCATTGAACCGAATTTTACTTATTAATGACAACCATGTATGTCAGATTTTTGAAATTCAAAACACAAAGATGGTAAATTTTCATTTAAATGAAAAATCAGTTTTTTAAGTACCACTTAGTGGTTTCCCTATTCATCAAAAATTGAAGTTTTTCAGAAAAATACCAAAAATTCACCCGAAGCTCTATTTGATATTCCAAATTCAAAAATGAGGTCTATTTTACAAAATTCAAAAACATATAAGTGTCATTAATTAATTTAATAATTAAATCCCGCTGTCAGAGCAAATAGCATGTTTTTATGAAACAATAAGTATCAAAAGATTGACACTATTTTAAGTCCAATTTCAAAGTGAAATTAATTCCAACGACCACTATTGGATTAAATGGTAAAAATATATTCTAATTGAACATTAAAACCACTTCAAAATATAATCTAATTATATAAATAAATTAGATTAAAAAGAGGTTTTGAATTAAAATACAACATTTTCACTATTCATTAAAAAAATGAACTTTATCGGAAAAATACGAAAAATTTACACAAAGTGGATTTTGATGTACCGATTCTAAAGAAGGGTTTTATTTGGTCCAATAGAATATATAAGAGTTACCAAAACTATATATAAAGAGGTTTTTCCATCAAAAGGTGATAGTTCGACCTTTTAGTGCAAATTAGAGTATATATGCCTAAAATTGAATTCTTTTCGTATTTTAAGACTTTATCTTTTATTAGATAAATGTAAAAACATTTAACAAACATATATAATCATATTTTAGTTATTTCTATTCATTCCCTCCAATACAATGGCTACATGTTAACTACCATTTAAAATAATATTATTTTATTACTAGTGTGCAACATAAGATTTCAAAGAAACTCTTTGTTGCGTATCAGGTACGCTATCGAACATAGCAACCCATTCAAAGTAAAATTAATATTTAATTTTCAAATATTAATAAATATGAAAATGTATTATTCTTTATTTACCTGGGATGTTACATCCTTCCCCACTTTTGGGAATTGCGTCCTCGCAATTTTAAAATTGTGCTCGGAAACTTCATTGAAATCCCCACATCGGAAAAGGAGTAAATTAAAATATCACTTTAAAAGAAAGAAAGGGGAGTACAGAGGTCACCCGAGTTAACCCATACTAGGATTCCATGTAAGAAAACATTGACATGGAGGAGAAAACAAATGGTCGTGTTCTGAGGGAGAGTGATAGAAAACATGTTTAGGAGAAAGTTAACCACAAGAAAATCACAAACTTGTGATGGGTAAAACGGTATTTGATTCCCCAGTAGGAAAAGTTAATAGAAAACATTTTTTATTTAAGTTAATTTTCATTGAGGAATTTATTTTTGAGATTAACTAAATCGTAGGTAAACATACTTACTTGTCATGTTGACTTTCAACTTTTACTATATTTCTTACACAGACTCATACTTTCTCCAAATGATGAGTATTTAGGAAGACTTGTTCACATTAAGAGTACTATAATCAACTTCTCGAGAATCACCTAATCCAAAAAAAGAACTATATACTTCCCATATCTTTAGACCTTAACCTAAACCAAAACCTAAAAGGGTAGTACAAGATCAGATAATACCCAAAAAGGAAAATCCTTTTTAAAAAAACAAATCTATTCTTAATCTCCAAAATTTATCAAACAATACCCAAAGTTCAACAAAGACCATTCAATAAAAAAAATTTCCATAAAATACTTCAAAGTAAACCAAACTAATATTGAAACCCAAATATTTAAAGGATTTAGTCACACAGTCTTCCAAGGTACAAATTAACACTTATCTCCAAATAACATCAGTTACTCTTAATGTCTCATATTGAAAAGTAATTAACATAATCACATATCCTCCATGATAGGTTAATAATTTACATAGATAACCCAAAATCAATTTACTCTTAATTCATAAAATCACCTAACTAAGAATAATAATTCATACTAATCGGGGACTTCACGTAGTCTAGTGGTAGGCGATAAATACCAGTCGCACTTTGGTTGTGGGTTCGATTCTCGTAGCTTTGTTCGACGCGATGGGTTGTCACACGGTCTGCGTGTTGTCCTTTTTATAAAACTCCAAAAATAACCCTAACATGTTTTACCATCAATAGTTTCCTTATACCTCCCATTTTCATCCAAATTCGTCACGATCTCAACATCTTAATTCTTGAAGTCTTATTTCACCACCATAAGATAAAATAAAATGATTCCCAAAATGAATAACAGCATACCTTGATCATGGCGTCCACTCGGTTTCATCATCATCTTGTTCACGTAGGTAGAAGTCCCATGCATTACAATAATGATTTAGAGATCCTTCAAAATCATTTTCTTCATCCATCCAAATACACCTCGTACAACATGGGTCATATGGGTGTTCACAAAAAAACAGTTTTGGAAAATAATCATGTATGACATATAATTCCAAAACATCTGATAAAACATGATTTTTATAAAATAGTCGGACCGAAATTGAGTTGAAAATTTCTATTATTGGTCCTTTTAAAAAACCATAAGTATGTGCTGTGAGACTATATTTTAAAATCAAATATAAATAGGTTGTGCAAGGGTCTCCTTCCTCAGCACCATTTTTAAAATCATAATATGCTTCAAATTCTTGTGATAAGGTAAAATATTTGAAAATACCTTGATAATATTTTCCTTTCTTGAAAATATGAGAATATTGTGAAAATAGTATTTTTCTCAATACAATCCATGATCCACGATGATAACGAGGTATAGTGGAGGTGTTTGATATATCAAACAACTGCTTGCAAGTGAGTTGTATGCTAGAAAATGTTTCACAATCATCCGAACATGACTTTGCAATAATTATTGCAAGAATGTCATCAGGAAGAGATAGGAATGTCATTTTAGATCCTCCTCCTTCCATTTGTAACTGACTTTTCTTGACCTGTCAATAGTTATAAAACAAGGATTTAACTGAAATATTAGATATAGGGACTAACCATGTGTCTAACAAAAACTCATAATCCCTAATGTTGTCTAAACTGGCCTCTGATGCCAACTATAAGGCCCCGGTCTTAAACCATACTTAATATTGAATTAAATTAATAATTCACATTGGGGATATTTTTAGGTTTAGAGTTTTAGAGTATTAGAACATAACTATTATATCTCAAAAGATTACAATGTAGACACTTCTACTAAGTTTCCATAAAATAAAAACTCTTAAAAAGAAACATGTCTAGTTCCATGTTTTATATAGCATGAATTTTCTGTGATCCCATTCTTGACCCTATTGCACTTTATGTCCTGTGAAAAACATTTCAAAAACTTGGGGTGAGCATAAAAAGCTCAGTAAGGGATACAAAAAGAAGGAAAACTGTTAGTTTTTCAAAACAACCAGTAAACCATGAATACTTTATCAAAGTAATAATTTTCACCTTTATGAAGCAGAAAATACTCCTCATTGAATAAAATATCATCACTTACCCTTTTTTTAATCAAAATATTACCATAAAACCCATTTAAAGTACACATAACATATAAAGGTAACTTGGGACATAAACATACTTAAATGGAATTACCATACGGTCGACTTCCACACATACTTAATGAAATAGCCATACGGCTGACTTCCATACTCAATGCATTGGAGGTTATAACGTAACCACCCATCCTGGTATTCACGGCACCACCCGTCATATGGTTTATCACGTAACCACCCATAAAATGTCCAAGTACCATTATAAAATCTTAAGACATAAAATAGATATAATGGAAAGAAAAAATTTCCACACTTTGATCACAATATATCACTTAAATATATTGACATAACAAATCCATTATAAAAACCATTTTCAATACCAAAATAAAATAAAATAAAAACATTCTATTTATTTTTCATTAAAAAAATTTATGGCTTGTAGAGGAAGCCGAAGCTCAAATAATGGTTACGGCGGCGGAGAAGTCGTTGTTGCCGCATACGTACGACAAAAACATTCCCTTTTGTCGTTTAGTAAAACGCTTCATATAAAAAGATTCCTTTTGAATAAACGTAAAAGTCAAAGGGGTTTATACACCATATAAAAGAAAGTGGTGTATAAAACAAAATATGCCTCAATGAAAGGAGATTGACATGAAGTCCCATACAAAGACGTTATCCTTGGATTAAGGATAAATCAATTACATAATTATGTGTGACAAAAGAATAAACCAAATATAAGTGGATATTAAGTGTAAAACAATCAGAGGTCCTTCACAAATATTTATAGAATGACATATTAAAGGAGTACAAGTTTATCCCAAAGAATCAAAATTGGGTTAAGAAGTTCCCTTGCAAAAATTTGACAGCTTAACGAAGTCACATCAAAATTCAGAAAAAGATTTGATGAGAGAGAAAATGGTATCACATCACTTGGACATAAAATATACATCAATAAGGATATATAAGAACATATAGAAACATAAAAATATGTAAATTAAAAGACCCAACAAAAAAAAGTCTTTTAAAAAGAGGAGGGTGAAAGGTTCCCTTACCGACTTGGGTATCTTTCGAAACGTACACCCCATGGAAGAAGGGTCATACAATGAATATGTAAATACCCATAATGAAATTATATTACACAAAGAGTATAATAATGGGAAGTACATACACCACTCAAAGGAAATGGTGGGAAATGTAGCATAAATCTCACGGAAATAAAAGTGAGATGAAAAATACCTTACGAAAACTCGGTAGCCTAACGGCGCCACTTAGAACTTCCAAAAATGGATTGATGAGATCAAATAGGGTCTCTCATCTTATTAAAATAAAATTTACAGAAATAGGAATATAAAATAACATCCCCCCAACAAAACAAAGATGATCTTAAAAGAAGTGACATAAAGGAGAGTACTTAATAAGAAAGAGAGAGGTTGGATCTCTTACGAAAATTCGAGAGCCTAACGACGCCAATCAAAACTTCCAAAATGGATTGACGAGAGAAAATAGGGTCTCTCATAATATGAACATAAAAATTATAGTAAGATTAATATAAAAGAACATCCCAATCATAAGAAAGATGATCTTAAAAGGAATGACATAAAAGTGTGTACTTAAAAAGAAAGAGAGGGGTAGGATCCCTTACCTCGTCCGACGTGACTCGATTGCTCTTTAATCTCCTGAATAATAAACTAGTGTTAATATCTACTTTCTTAAGAACCTTTTTCATGTTTATTATTCCTTTTATACAAATTATTTCCATGTTATAAACAATATGTAATCATTTAAGTTAACAAAGTTCGTTTTGTCGATATTTGGTACTTAAGTGAAAAATTGACTTCTTACTATTACATGTTGTTTATGTGGTCAAAAGTTCATTATATCCAGAATGATATTCATTATTTGTAAATCATATATATCATATATATCCAGAATATACATGTATTTATAATAGTATATAACATTTAGATTTAAGAAATGAAATGCACCGTTCATGGAGACGGTAAGTCGTACGTATGCATGGACGCTACTTTCATTTCTATTTCATATTTAATGGAGTGAAATCATAATTATATAAGGTTATATTGTAAATCCTGTATAATATCATATATAATAACATTAAATCCATAATTTATACGTCCCACATGTGGCATTAACGAATCAAATCACTTTGAGGGGGCGGTAGTCCGCACTTCCTAAAATGAAATTATCGTGTTTACCCATAATGGAAACCATAAAGGTATGACATAAAAGGAAAATACAGAAGCATTAGGAAAACATAATCATAATATAAATCATATATAAAATACAGTGACATCATAATGGCCACCTTAAAAGGTGTTAAAAGAATATTGAACAATCATCGTTTCGTGAGGCAATAATTCGCCATCAACAGAAACAGTATGTTATTTAACCATTAGACGAAGGTGTGTGTAAGTGTATCTTGATTCCTTCTTATAACAACATCCTAGTATATTGAGGATACTGGTTTTGTTGCAAAAGAAATTAATGAAAAGAGTTTAGGGTGTTGGAGAATCAAAATAAAACAAAAGAACACAAGAGAAGACACTACCTTTAAATCGGGTAACTCTTTTTGATTTGAGCTCAAAGGCTTTCTTGGGAAGACTTCTGTCTAAAGTGAGGCTTCTAGGAGTAAGAGAGGGATGTTGAGAGACAAAATGGGCAGGGTTTGGCCGAGACAAAGGCTTGAGAGGTCTGGGTAAGGTGGTAGAAGTGGGGGCCTTTTATTAGAGGAGAGGAGGGGCACTCTTGAAAAGTAAGGAAATGTTACTTTATTTTAGAATTAGTTTCGAATTTGAATGGTCCCACATTGATGTGTTTCGAGGATAAGGTGATAAGGGTACGAAATCCACCCATGCAATAGGTTTTGGACATGTTTAGGTCTTAGATTTTACATTATCTTTCCATTTTATTTAAATAGTTAAATAATGAGGTAGTCGCTGCATCATCATGGTGTCATAACTAATTTAATTTAGTTAATGGATAAAAATTATAAAAAAAATACTATGATGTAGGAAATCTATTTATATTTCCAATGAATATTTATATTCAAAAATATGATATGTATAACCCCATTTAAAATTGTTTTAGTAAAACAACTCATGTTTGTGACATTTTTATTTTAACTTTAAATAAAAAGTTATTTATGTCATTTTCCTACCAAAGTGGCTCCATGGGGTCCCCAAGTTGACCCATGGATTGTCTTTGTTGGCCATGACAAATACAATGAGGGTAGGACATGTGTCTAGGTCATTTCATATTATTAAAACATTATTTTTATCTTAAATTACACTAATTACCTTTAATCGCGATTAAAAACTTAAAAGTAACTATTCACCAAAAAATTATTTTAATCCCATTGAACCACATTTTACTTCTTAATGAAACCCATGTATGTCGGATTTTTTGAAATTCAAAACCCATGTATGTCGGATTTTTGAAATTCAATATTGTGTGTGTCCCTCTAGGACCTTATATTGATAACAATGAATAAAATCCACAGCCAAAAGTGGAGTGTAGAAACCCATCATGGACCCTAAAGAGATAAGGATAATGATAACAATGACTACCATCGTACGAACACTGAATGTGTACTATAATCTCATTATCATTAAATATCTCACAAAGCAGGACACACACTTATGTCATCGTCCTTTTCTTGCTTTATTATTTGTTGATCTTACTGGATAGATTTACCTTTGTACTGCATTGGAAAAAGACATAAGAAGGCAGCACCACTCTGATCAACTATGCCGAGATATAAAACATCCTTAAATTGGATGAAACAAATAGTTTCTTGACCATTCACCCAATGTCATGCCACCAACGATGCACCCAACACAATCTACCTCGCCATGACATCATTGCCATGGTTTTCGTCTTGCATCAAAGTATGTATTAAAATAATATACATCGGTAATGGTCTCATGTTAGTAGACCAATACACATGTCCGTAGATTGGAACAACCAATGACACCCAGAACATGTGGTGTTTCTATTGGCAGGTCTATCCTCATGATCTCACTGCTAAAGATCACCATGTGCGACCTTCATGAGAAGAAGTCTCAATGCTTATGAGCCCTAGTACCAGATATCCAATCATCTACTATGTCTAGTTAGTATGATTTATCTAGACTATAGAACATATATTTATGATTAATTTCATAGTATCTCGAGGTTCTCATTATAGCATGGGAACTACTATAACCTCTCAATATGTTAATTAATCTTTGTACATTACTTTTATAATAGTGGACGTAGAAAAGTATATACTATAATGGTAAGATATCATCATGCATAACTAACTGTACACAAGATATGATAATCAACAGTACTTAATAGTTGATTCTAGGGCTCCCACTACTTCCACAAATAACACCATGAAACACCCATTAGTTAATGTTTCACAATTAGAATAACCATGCCAAAACCTTGAAAAGACCCAGAAGCCTTCCAAAAATTCGAGAAACATTAAAAAAAATCATTAAGAAATAAAATCCATGGGTACTCAACTCAATGTTCTAAAAATATAAAAAAAATTAAGGGAATATTACAACCTCCCCATCACAGGATATTGTATCCCTAAAAATCATTCATCCAGAAATATAGAATATGATTACACAAGTAAAAATGCATTATACTTCTTATGTGGTGAACAATCAGTGGTCTATAAATGGGTTTCACTCAATGGATAACAAAACAGACAACTCAAAGGGAAAACATGAAGATCATCACGTGTATTCATCCATAATAAATACTAGAGACCTAGCATTATTTTTCCCACCATTTTAAGATTCACCAAAAAGATGTAAGGATAAAAATGCATGAACTTTAGAAAAAAATAATAGTTACATAATCTATTAAAAATGGCGAAACATATAAGATCAATAATCCATGAGTAAGGTAACGAAATGAAAAAGACTTCTACACTGGGTATGTAGTCAATGGTAATGTTGGAGTTTCTTTCAAAACGAGCCTCATACATCGATAAATCATTAGATCATTTCCAACACCACCATTGTAATTATATATAAAAAAATAAAATCTTTGTTACCCATGTACATTTCAATTATATATCCATGTCCAATTAGAAATATCTCACAAATCAAGGTTAGTGCACAACATAATACTACATTTTCATCAAGGAGATCTTCCAACATATCAAAATGAAGTTCTAACTATCACGTCAAAATAAGAGGAACAAAAAGATACAAAAATATAGATTTCATGAAAAGTAAACCATTATTATATCACCAATCAACAAATGAATGAAACCAAGTCTGATAATACAAAATTTAAAAAGATTAAAAAATGATTCCTAAAATAGACAAGCAACATGAAGGAAATAATGAAATAGTTCCCACTTCTACATTAGAAAAAAATTTGGATCAACATTTACTAGATTCGGAAAATAAAATATCAAAACTGATTGTTCATCCACTGTGTGAAATGATTCACAATGAGGCTTATGGGTATATAACTATTATCTTCAATCATATAATGCATCATATTAAGGATCTCATGTTATTGACTAAGGTTTATCATTCCAGTTTTCAAACATTCAAAACCTTAAAAGGTGACCTAAATATACACACCATTCACAAAACATTGTAGCCTTCAAACCCATCCTCTTGGAATGACTAGGTTCTCCACACTAGAAACACATTATGTGCCTCTTCATTCCCAAAGGATAATGTTTTTAATCAACCATGACTGATTAATTTTTCAATTATTATCATTTCTCTACACCTTTTTTTGAAAAATATCCATATTGAGTGTATCTACATGATAAATCATTCTAGCCATATTCCAGGAAGTTAATAGCTATGAGTGAAGAACTTTTCCCAAACATGGATAAATACTATAATCATCATGAACAATCCATGTTATGAAAAATACTAAAGGTGATAATTTCATGTCATACCTCAGAAATCAGATAATATCTTGACCAAACCTAAAAAATCTTCAAATGTTTCCTTATTCAATTCCTTCTAATACATCAACTCAATGATGAAATAATTGAATCATTCTGAAGAATTTGAAACCAACAGGGATCCACAATCATCCAACACACATTGCTAGGTCCCTAAAATAAGGATTAGATAGACTTTCTATTCAGAGAATCTGGAGTATTGAGATAATCAATGATCACATAAACATTGTTAAACGACTACACTTTTTTAAGATAACATTGATTTCCATTATGAGATGGCTGGTGATAATCCATGAAGTAGAGGATGCGGTTCAATGTCCGGATGGAAATAAGATCCACCACTCAACATGGAGTCTAGGTAGAGTTCTTTTCAATGGATTGAACTATTGGAAAATGTGATGAAATACCTAGAGGATGAAACTATTGTACCAGTATTCTATCATTATTTAAGGACATTCAGAGAGACATTTTTAAAAATCACAAAATAAAAGCACATAATCACAAGAATCAAATAACACTCAACACATGAACAAATGATTCTAAATAACGTTTTAATGAAATTTATTCAAAACATAAATGATTTCATAACATAAAATATTTCACTCTTTATAAAAATTACTCTTCCTTTAAAAAATGATAAATCAAGCAATAAATAAATCATCGTTTCAAAAAAAAAATCACCAAAACAAGTAAATTATTCAATGGTTTCAAAATCATTAATCCCAATTTCCAATTTTAAAGAAATATATATTTTATAAATCCATTAAAAACAATAAAAACTTCTCAAAACCTTATTTTACTACATCACATAATAGTCATTGATAAGTTATTTTACAAAAAAACATTTCAAAACAAATCTTTTTATAGTAATTGAAATCATTTTTCAATGATCATAACAATAATCATATTAGGACACAATTATTTTTTTAAAAGGTAATTATAATTATTAACAGTGAATTAAATTTGAAACAACCAAAAAAGATCATGAAAGATCCCACATCAATAACCCAAATAAGCAATCTTTCATATGTGATTCCATTTGTATGAAAATGGATAAGGTATTATTTTTTGAACAAAGATAGAAAACAAAATTGTTTTTCCTAAGGGATTGTAAACCACACTCCAACATCAAAATTGTTCATTGTTTGATTGACATATTAGTCACTTATATTGCTCACTGTTTACCTGAATGTGAAAACATGGTGTGACTGTGGTCATCCGTCCCTTATTATTAAAAGTAAACCTAAGAAATTTCATAAACCAAAGATAGTATCTTTGGGAATCATAATATAATTTATCATCTGAAAACAAATAAATGAAATGAAATAATCAAGTCTCAACATCCATAGTAATTGATGTCTCTTCATGAAGGTGTGGTGATCAAGAACACCCACATGAAGTACCTCTTGTGTCAAAAAAAAATCTAAATAATTTTCTACCCTGAGACACAAAAATAACATCAGGATTCCAAAGTAAAGTATTTCTATTTAAGGAAAGAACTCATCTAATAACATTTGTAACACACCTACCAGGGAAATATCTAAAATGACACCTTAACTAATTCTCCACTAACATGAAGAGAATTTAAAATCTCCATGGGTTAGATATAAGAAACTAGGACCTATCAAATAATCATTTATAATGATTATTCCAACAAAATATTATAATAATATATTAAAATTGGAAAAAACATCATTTATATAAATCTATACATACATATCAATGTACAAAGAGATAATAATGATGTATAAATAAAGAAAATCTATTAAAAACACATATAGTGGTGGTCTATGATCACCCCCATGTCTCAATTCACCTACCCTTGATCCCCAAATAACATACCCTCAAAGAAAGATGAGAGATCATATGCCTTCTATATGAAAATAAATGGATAAAAACACCAAGAGTTAGACGTAAGGTGTGAGATAAATATCCCAGTAGGATTTCATGAAATATTTATTATAGTTAATTAATATTGAAAATAAAAAATTCATAAATAAGAGAAAAAAATTATTATACTGATTTTTTAATAAATATAGCTTCAAACAAATAAAATTCATTCAGAAAACTGAACCTGAAAACATTCCATTTCACCTTTTAAAAAATAATTATTTTGTGCTAAATTCCATAATTTTTCTAAAATCTAATGAAAGATAATTAAGAAAATATAAGGATGTGATCTTACCATAGAATGATGAAAAAAATTCAATATAATATTTCCGAGCTGTATAATTAGAATAAGTGAATCAATAAAGGAATATTTGGTGCTAATGTGTGCCAAAAAACATTTCCATATACTAGGATCAAGTTTATGGATTATATGGGTACAATATACGTACAATACTGAGTCATCCCTTGATTTGATAATCAAATTAAAAAATTACTAATTTTCGGTCTTACATCTTGTCCCACCGGTCTCAATAAAATCTATTCCACTCCCACCCACTTTTCAAACCTCATGTCAAAAGTATGAACCATTCAACTTCTCAATTTATCCACTAGAATGGTGTGATA
The DNA here is from genome assembly GCA_963277665.1 of Viscum album. Taxonomy (NCBI): domain Eukaryota; kingdom Viridiplantae; phylum Streptophyta; class Magnoliopsida; order Santalales; family Viscaceae; genus Viscum; species Viscum album. The sequence continues at coordinate 1,239,679,590 of OY728126.1, read as the reverse complement.
TTGATAGTGAAGAATATATCTAGACTGTCCAATCAACCTATACATGTTATCATGACTAGTAAAAATAGGTGAGATAGGTTATCACGTTAGGAGGTTCACACAAGGATCCTTTTAAATGATGGGAAATGATCTAAATATCATGTCTTACTATCACCCCTGAACTACTTCATAGTAAATATTCCCCTTTTCAAAAAAAGTGAAGTAAAAGAAGAATCTTAAATAAAGGTAGTGTTATAATAGATTATAATCATAAATTTCCAACCAGGCCATCATTAAAAATCACATCAAATCATATATTTTTTTATTTATTTCATCTTTTAAAATGGTATCAATAACCTCTTAATTTACCAAATAATCATTATAATTACAAAAAGTCATTTAGAAGAATTATTTATTTCAAAGAATCCATAAATAGTATTAAAAAGTATTATAATTGTCTAAGGATTGAATAATATTCAAAACATGTGTGAAACATACATTCTATTTGAATAATTCATTTATTTAAAATAACACATGACAACCAATTTCAAAATAATGAAAAAGTCATTCAATGAGTGTTCAAGGACATTTAATAAATTCAATCATTTTAAACTATTTAGAAGATATCAAACATTTCAATTAATTAAATTCAAATATAGTAATTGAATTTTATGAATATAAACTCATGACAAATCCTACCATTTCACCAAAATTTACTTTAAAATATATTTTTAAATAAATCCAAACAATCATGGAATTAAAAATTTTATAAAAAGGTTATGAATATAAATATTATAGAGATTCAACTAATTTCATGTTAAATTCAAAGAGAAACTGGTAAAATATTGTTTTATGATGAATTTAAAGGAGAAATAATATTTAATTATTGTTATAAATAATAAAACACACATATATGAATTTATCAAAAAATAATGAATCAAAAAACAAAGGAATCCCATGGAAAGGCATACTTGGAATATAAGGAATACAACCAAAATGAATTTGAGATGTTTTTTCTTTGATGCTGATCACAATATCTAGAATGATAGATCAAAAAAATATAAAAGATATCTATGATCCAAAATTACACCTAAATCAACAAATATCAAACAAAACTCAAAGACATCATAACCATGTTGAAGAAGGAATCAAGGGAATGAGAGAGATTAAAGATCAATAATAATAATAACTCATATAAATAGAATATGTCCACATTTATTGGAACATTGATCCACCTAGAAATTAGGTTTGGCAGTTAGAATGGCTCTATAGGATCCCAAAATCCAAAGGATAAATTTTGGTTTGAATGGGAGATGTTTACAGTTAATTGGTTTATTTTATGGATTTTAATTACAATTTTAAGAACATTAATTACTACATTGATTATTTTTTAGGATAGGTGTCATGCTTAGAACTAACTTTATTCCTAACCATGAACCTAAAACACGTCCCCTGGAAGTGTTAAACCCATATGTTGTAGACATACTCTAACAATGAGAACGTATGTGACCTCTACTATATAGGATTCACATGTTGGTAAACCATGTTCAAACCATGTGAAAATCATGATTCCCATTCATCCTATGTTTCAAATTTAGTTTAACCATTAAAAAATGTGAAAAGGACCAGATACCCAGAAATACATCAAAAAAAATAGAAAATATCTATCAATGAGATCCAATTAGTAGGTACATAAATCAATGGGTAAATATACAAAAAAATTAAGGGGATGCTACATCATCAGATAAAAAATTTAAAAAATATGTATATCAAAATATTTCTTTATATTCCTTAGGAAATTACTATATATTCTTTTACTACTAAACAATTTCCTATTAAATTATTAAGGTGTAGAAAAAAAGGATGATTTTTAATAATGGGTTTAAATATTGTCCTTGTTCTTCTGGTTGATTTATTATTCAAAATCATTCTATTACATCATAGTGTTATTTATATGTTATCATAATTATCATCCATATAAATAAATGTAACAATTGAGATGGAAAAAACTTAGTCGTCACCTTTTATAACTTATGTGTAATGAAAATTTCATTCATTTATATGAGTATATTACCCCTACCAATGGAAATTTGTTTCAAATTTCCTCATCTCCAAATAAGGTATGATATTTTCATTGATTTTATTAATATATATGATATTTATAAAACAGTTAAAATTAACTGATTATAATATATTACATAACTTTTCTCTCTTCCACTAATTAATTTTTTTTTAATGTCGCTCATATGTAAGTGTAAAATACCACCTCTTCATAGAGAATTGTTTTTCATTTCACGTTTACATTTAAAATATGATTATAAATGTTTTTAATGGAAATAATAATAAGTATTTATCTATTAATATAATTATTTTTATTTAACCAACACAACTTTTACAATGGTTAACATATCAATGTTGTTCTGGGATTATGAACTGGGAACCCTCAAAATGTTCAATATAATCCTTAATGATGTTCTAACTAAAAATGGTACTTTAATAAATGAAATAAAAAACAGTTATTCAAAAATAATTTATTATTTTATTCTGGATGTAAAATACAAACATAATTTTATTATTATTGAGTTACAGAGTGTGAAAAATTATCCAAGACATAATGTATGGTATTTTATTTTTAAAAAATGATTTATCATTTTTTACTCAAAATTATTAACCTCCATGTACTTGATAATAGATTTTTTATTGGATTTTATTAATTATTAATCTAATATTTTCAATGGTCCTTTTAAACTAATTTATAGTTTCATTAAATATAATTAAATAGAATATTTTCAAACATATTTTAGTATGAATCAGATTATAATTATTACAATATTGTGAAATATTGATTTCTATTAACAAATAATAAAATAACATATTTTCGTACCATCATGACCATTCATTTAATTTAATATTAATATATAATGTTTTTTTACTATATTCATAAAATATAATAATCTTAATAATTTTTTAATTTTTATTAAATTATTATTTACATAACTGATTATTTTCCCAATGTTTTATGAATTGTTTTAATGTTCAATCCAATTTATTTTCATATATATTAACAAAATTTGAAATTTATTATACTTTTCTGGATATATTCACCAAAAATAAAACAAAAAATATTTATATAGATGGATTATTATTATGTTGTCCAAATATATAAATTTTCACAACTATAACCATTTAATATGGTTGATTTTATATAAGAATTTCTATACTGATTATGTATTGTTTCATTATTAATTTCAAAAAAATAGTGAATTTATTTTCATTATATAGTGACATATGTGGCTCATTGTAGTCCATCAATGCATTGGTAAATCTCACGAGACAAACTAAAATAGGTATTTTGTGTCTTTATAACCATTAAAATATTTTTTATTGGCATGAGGCATTGAGAGAATACATATGAAATCTTAGTGCAACGACTTTTTGATATAGTTACTATGTACATCATTCTACATTATATCATTAGAGAAAATAGTTTTTGATTCACTTTTTTTATTAATATTTTTATCCTAATTTAAATTTCATGTTTTATTTGACATTGATTTTTATTGAAATCATTTTCTTTCATAATATTAGAAAATTAGTGGTTTAACTATTAATCAAAAATTGAAGTTTTTCAGAAAAATACCAAAAATTCACCCTAAGCTCTATTTGATATTCCGAATTCAAAAATGATGTCTATTTTACAAAATTCAAAACATATAAGTTGCATTAATTAATTTAATAATTAAATCACACTGTCAGAGCAAATAGCGTGTTTTTATGAAACAATAAGTATCAAAAGATTGACACTAGTTTAAGTCCAATTTCAAAGTGAAATTAATTCCAACGACCACTATTAGATTAAATGGTAAAAATATATTCTAATTGAACTTTAAAACCACTTCAAAAGATAATCTAATCATATAAATAAATTAGATTAAAAAGTGGTTTTGAATTAAAATACAACATTTTTCACTATTCATTAAAAAATGAACTTTATCGGAAAAATACGAAAAATTTACACATAGTGAATTTTGATGTACCGATTCTAAAGAAGAGTTTTATTTGGTCCAATAGAATGTATAAGAGTGACCAAAACTATATTTAAAGAGGGTTCTCCATCAAAAGGCGATAGTTCGACCTTTTAATGCAAATTAGAGTATATATGCCTAAAATTGAATTTTTTTCGTATTTTAAGCCTTTATCCTTTATTAGATAAATGTAAAAACATTTAACAAACATATATAATCGTATTTTAGTTATTTCTATTCATTCCCGCCAATACAACGACTACGTGTTAACTACCATTTAAAATAATATTATTTTATTACTAGTGTGCAACGTAAGATTTCAAAGAAACTCTTTGTTGCGTATCGGGTACGCTATCGAACATCGCAACCCATTCAAAGTAAAATTAATATTTAATTCACAAATATTAATAAATATGAAAATGTATTATTCTTTATTTACATGGGATGTTACAATTTTGGCTGGCCAATCCCAATAACTTGCGAGTCCCTGATCTGTTGAGTGATGTCCCAACTTCAAAATTCATTACTGATTTACTCAATGTCTGCCTCTAAAATTACAACAAGATAGTTATGAATATTTATTTTCTACAATTTTAGTTAAGTCGACCCACCATCCTAATAAGAACTCCTTAGTAGTAAGAGACACCCTCACCTATGGAATTTCAGGAACCTCAAACACTTCGTTTTGTTCCAACATGAATGATGGACGACAGTTGTGACTTAATATTTTCTTTGAGGGTTTTATTAGTTATTCTCTTGAGGAATGTGGTCCATTTCTATTAAACTTTTTTATCTATGTTGTCTCGCTCAAAACTGAACATTAATAAAAAAACACACGCCGCATCTTTATGAATTTTATTATCTATTATTTTATGTATTTTCCCACTCTTTTAAAATGTATATAATAATAAATAAAGCATAAAGGTAAACAACTACCCAACTGGTCTTGAGAATCTAAAGGACCTAAGGGCATCGTACCTGAGGTGAATGCTTGACTCTTGATGCAGATTAACCTGTCATGTATGTTCGCTGGTCTTCTAGAGTATCTTTATGTCTTGGTGGGGTTGATGTTACGTCTTGGAGTACCGCCTCGTCATAGCGGGGTCCACATGCCGTCTTGCACCGTCATCATCAACGTGCACCACCTCATCTTGGCGGGTTCCATGTCACTTGTTGTCTTAATTTGAAATACAAAATTACTCACATGCAAGCGAGGGGAACTCGGGTATAAATGTACATTAGGTGGATTGGAAATGAAGGTCCTTATACATTTTAACTGAAAAATAAAGATGATGCGCATACCGTCTATTTAATTAATTGAAATCATCACACGTAGTTAAAATAATTAATTAAATAAGGTGCTCAAGATCAAAATGCATGAAAAATAAAGCACAATTAAATTAAAATACATTAATTAAGTATAAGGGTTATCTAAATTAAATTAAATGAATTTAATAATTAAAAAAATTAACTATTTATCGGTCCGCTAATTAATTTAATTTTAATTCCAAAATAAAATTAATTTATCTTAATTCAATTTAATACTAAAATTGAATTAATTTTATTCAGGTATTAAAATATGTTTATATTCAACGAAAATAAATAAATAAATAAATATAATTTAATTCTCTTATTAAATTAATTAGTTATATTAATTGAAATTTAATTCAATCCCTAAACACCTATTAAGGACCGTTGCGGGTTGCTCCAGTCCCGCGCAAGCCAGTAACGGGTCGGGCCAAACATGTTCATGGTTTTATAGGCAATGAATGTCGGCCTAAACCCATTCCAGATTAGGCAGACCCGCCTAAATCCTTGACTGAGTGTTTTGGGTCAGATACCTTTTTTAACAGGCCCATGGTTTCACAGGGTCGCGCTGATGCGTAGAACGGCTGATGAGATGCTTCTAGCGGCATGGACGAAGCATCACGGCAGCCCAGAGGCGCAATGCAGGGTGTCGGCATGCACCAGGTTGGCGCCCCTGCGGCATCGAGATGGGCAGATATATCGTGTCCGGCGGGTGCTGCTAGGCGGTTCTAGAGGAGGGCGGCGTCCGGCTTGTTGGCTGCTACATGCAGCTCGGGCTGCAGTATAGAGAGGTGGCAAAGGGTATGTTTCTTCTAGGAGGAGGCCGACTGATAGTCCTGTAAGTTGCTATGTGCGGAGAATGGTCCGACGCACCATGTGAGGCGATGGAGAGGAGGAAGCCGGCTCACCGGGAGGTTAGTGGGCTCTGCATGCAGCGACGCGGCTTACTGCATGGAGGTGTCCCGGGTGGAAGCAGCTTGGTTTGCAGGCTGGGGTTTGGTGCCTCGGCAGATCAGCGACCACTCAGGGATGGGGGTGCTACGGTTTGCTGTGCTGGGTCCAGTGGGAGGCGGAGCACCTTCAGAGAAAAGCGGAGAGGAAGCAGGGTGGTCGGATCCGCGGAGGTCCGACGCGACGTCCGTACTGGTCCAGTACGGCGTGCCTTCAGGGAGGCGGAATGGCGAAGGCGTACTGGGAGCAGGCCATGCAGTGGCTTTGGTACCAGGTCAGGCCTGCAAAGGAGGAGGGGTGCGGCCATCGGCTCCTCTACTACGGCGTGCTCCTGCGCAGCATGCCCCGACGTCCTATGGAAGGAGGTGGAGGGGGTCTGCGTGAACCCCCTGTCGCTCCTTTTTTTCCTTTTGTTAAACCACTGCCTAGCCAATTGATGTTTTTGTTATTCCCTTACATTTAAAAGTATGTCATGTCCTCCTCTTTTTGTTTTTTATTTAAATTAAGAATGAAGACTTCTTTTAAGCCTTTCTTACACATTTTTTTTTTAATTTTTAGTCATGTCTCCTAAAAAAATTACCACCCATGAAAAATTATAAAGGCTACATATCCTTTTAATTTAAAAATAATAATATTTTTATAATAATATGATAAATTATTATTATTATTATATTTTAATAATAAAACAATTTTTTTATTATAAAATTTATATTTTTATGAAAATCATGAAATACAAATATAACTTGCACATAGTTTTATTTTTACTAGGATGAAATAAATAAATTCAAATGAAATGTGATTAGTTCTTCTGGATGATAAAATTTAATTCCTGAGATTAAACTGCCTATTCGATTCCAATCTGAAAAAGTATACTAACCATAACATGGACATTTGGCATCAGATTGATGTGTGGTTTGAACCGTTGACACTGTCTTTGAACCATATACATAATTTTATGAAAATTAATTTTATTTGGCTCAGAAAATTTATGTGATCCCTCTAATACCAATGTGAGGTTTCGAGGCCTGTAGTGGAAGCTGATGGGCCAAATATTTTAAAATTTTCTTTGGCAGGATGATGGTACATGTCTTCAATGACAATATGATCCCTGGAAAGGTCCCAGGATCTCGCATAAATCATAAAGGGCACAAAACTAAAATGAAAACGTACCAGTTTCAAATATGGAGCCACGGTCGATTGCAATTTGTCGATGGTGATCGTCGCTTGAAGGATTCAAAGCAGGATCCCTCTAGAACATCAACACGTGAACCAAAATCCGCTAGAACATCGATCATCGAATTCTGGGTGCTAGCATGGCTATCCGACAATGCTTTGGACGCCCCGATGATCACCACATTGAGATGTCTTCGATGCTTGAGGGATTTGTTAATCCGATCTTCTTGGATCTAGAGTTTTCTCCCTATGAAGGGGAGGACATAGAGGCTCTCAATTTACCGTACATGAATGAATGAATTGTCAATTGCACACCAATGGAGAGATCCTTCTCTCTTGTTTATAGTGGGATAACAAAATACTTGGTTGGGTTCCCCATCCCCCGTTTATTTAAATTTACAGTAAATAAATAATTTTCAAGAACAAAATTGTGCCAATATTCTTTATTATTTTATAACTTACTGGTAATATATAAAAAATATATTACATGATAAAACAGAGCCATTTAACTCATTTAGATTTCCCAATTAAAATTAAACGAACCACGAATATTAAAATAATATTCATTCGATTAATATATTATTGTATTTACTAAACTTGTAAATACATTAAATAAATTCAATCCAAAATATTTATAACTTGAATATTATTTAATTTATTTAATTCTTTTGGTGATCGAGAACTTGGAAAATACTCGGAACCTGTGGTGGGGATGAAAATGTCCATATACATATTCAACTAAATAGGGCGGATTCATGAATTCAATATTGTGTGTGTCCCTCTAGGACCTTATATTGATAACAATGAATAAAATCCACAGCCAAAAGTGGAGTGTAGAAACCCATCATGGACCCTAAAGAGATAAGGATAATGATAACAATGACTACCATCGTACGAACACTGAATGTGTACTATAATCTCATTATCATTAAATATCTCACAAAGCAGGACACACACTTATGTCATCGTCCTTTTCTTGCTTTATTATTTGTTGATCTTACTGGATAGATTTACCTTTGTACTGCATTGGAAAAAGACATAAGAAGGCAGCACCACTCTGATCAACTAGGCCGAGATATAAAACATCCTTAAATTGGATGAAACAAATAGTTTCTTGACCATTCACCCAATGTCATGCCACCAACGATGCACCCAACACAATCTACCTCGCCATGACATCATTGCCATGGTTTTCGTCTTGCATCAAAGTATGTATTAAAATAATATACATCGGTAATGGTCTCATGTTAGTAGACCAATACACATGTCCGTAGATTGGAACAACCAATGACACCCAGAATATGTGGTGTTTCTATTGGCAGGTCTATCCTCATGATCTCACTGCTAAAGATCACCATGTGCGACCTTCATGAGAAGAAGTCTCAATGCTTATGAGCCCTAGTACCAGATAGCCAATCATCTACTATGTCTAGTTAGTATGATTTATCTAGACTATAGAACATATATTTATGATTAATTTCATAGTATCTCGAGGTTCTCATTATAGCATGGGAACTACTATAACCTCTCAATATGTTAATTAATCTTTGTACATTACTTTTATAATAGTGGACGTAGAAAATTATATACTATAATGGTAAGATATCATCATGCATAACTAACTGTACACAAGATATGATAATCAACAGTACTTAATAGTTGATTCTAGGGCTCCCACTACTTCCACAAATAACACCATGAAACACCCATTAGTTAATGTTTCACAATTAGAATAACCATGCCAAAACCTTGAAAAGACCCAGAAGCCTTCCAAAAATTCGAGAAACATTAAAAAAAATCATTAAGAAATAAAATCCATGGGTACTCAACTCAATGTTCTAAAAATATAAAAAAAATTATGGGAATATTACAACCTCCCCATCACAGGATATTGTATCCCTAAAAATCATTCATCCCGAAATATAGAATATGATTACACAAGTAAAAATGCATTATACTTCTTATGTGGTGAACAATCAGTGGTCTATAAATGGGTTTCACTCAATGGATAACAAAACAGACAACTCAAAGGGAAAACATGAAGATCATCACGTGTATTCATCCATAATAAATACTAGAGACCTAGCATTATTTTTCCCACCATTTTAAGATTCACCAAAAAGATGTAAGGATAAAAATGCATGAACTTTAGAAAAAAATAATAGTTACATAATCTATTAAAAATGGCGAAACATATAAGATCAATAATCCATGAGTAAGGTAACGAAATGAAAAAGACTTCTACACTGGGTATGTAGTCAATGGTAATGTTGGAGTTTCTTTCAAAACGAGCCTCATACATCGATAAATCATTAGATCATTTCCAACACCACCATTGTAATTATATATAAAAAAATAAAATCTTTGTTACCCATGTACATTTCAATTATATATCCATGTCCAATTAGAAATATCTCACAAATCAAGGTTAGTGCACAACATAATACTACATTTTCATCAAGGAGATCTTCCAACATATCAAAATGAAGTTCTAACTATCACGTCAAAATAAGAGGAACAAAAAGATACAAAAATATAGATTTCATGAAAAGTAAACCATTATTATATCACCAATCAACAAATGAATGAAACCAAGTCTGATAATACAAAATTTAAAAAGATTAAAAAATGATTCCTAAAATAGACAAGCAACATGAAGGAAATAATGAAATAGTTCCCACTTCTACATTAGAAAAAAATTTGGATCAACATTTACTAGATTCGGAAAATAAAATATCAAAACTGATTGTTCATCCACTGTGTGAAATGATTCACAATGAGGCTTATGGGTATATAACTATTATCTTCAATCATATAATGCATCATATTAAGGATCTCATGTTATTGACTAAGGTTTATCATTCCAGTTTTCAAACATTCAAAACCTTAAAAGGTGACCTAAATATACACACCATTCACAAAACATTGTAGCCTTCAAACCCATCCTCTTGGAATGACTAGGTTCTCCACACTAGAAACACATTATGTGCCTCTTCATTCCCAAAGGATAATGTTTTTAATCAACCATGACTGATTAATTTTTCAATTATTATCATTTCTCTACACCTTTTTTTGAAAAATATCCATATTGAGTGTATCTACATGATAAATCATTCTAGCCATATTCCAGGAAGTTAATAGCTATGAGTGAAGAACTTTTCCCAAACATGGATAAATACTATAATCATCATGAACAATCCATGTTATGAAAAATAATAAAGGTGATAATTTCATGTCATACCTCAGAAATCAGATAATATCTTGACCAAACCTAAAAAATCTTCAAATGTTTCCTTATTCAATTCCTTCTAATACATCAACTCAATGATGAAATAATTGAATCATTCTGAAGAATTTGAAACCAACAGGGATCCACAATCATCCAACACACATTGCTAGGTCCCTAAAATAAGGATTAGATAGACTTTCTATTCAGAGAATCTGGAGTATTGAGATAATCAATGATCACATAAACATTGTTAAACGACTACACTTTTTTAAGATAACATTGATTTCCATTATGAGATGGCTGGTGATAATCCATGAAGTAGAGGATGCGGTTCAATGTCCGGATGGAAATAAGATCCACCACTCAACATGGAGTCTAGGTAGAGTTCTTTTCAATGGATTGAACTATTGGAAAATGTGATGAAATACCTAGAGGATGAAACTATTGTACCAGTATTCTATCATTATTTAAGGACATTCAGAGAGACATTTTTAAAAATCACAAAATAAAAGCACATAATCACAAGAATCAAATAACACTCAACACATGAACAAATGATTCTAAATAACGTTTTAATGAAATTTATTCAAAACATAAATGATTTCATAACATAAAATATTTCACTCTTTATAAAAATTACTCTTCCTTTAAAAAATGATAAATCAAGCAATAAATAAATCATCGTTTCAAAAAAAAAATCACCAAAACAAGTAAATTATTCAATGGTTTCAAAATCATTAATCCCAATTTCCAATTTTAAAGAAATATATATTTTATAAATCCATTAAAAACAATAAAAACTTCTCAAAACCTTATTTTACTACATCACATAATAGTCATTGATAAGTTATTTTACAAAAAAACATTTCAAAACAAATCTTTTTATAGTAATTGAAATCATTTTTCAATGATCATAACAATAATCATATTAGGACACAATTTTTTTTTAAAAGGTAATTATAATTATTAACAGTGAATTAAATTTGAAACAACCAAAAAAGATCATGAAAGATCCCACATCAATAACCCAAATAAGCAATCTTTCATATGTGATTCCATTTGTATGAAAATGGATAAGGTATTATTTTTTGAACAAAGATAGAAAACAAAATTGTTTTTCCTAAGGGATTGTAAACCACACTCCAACATCAAAATTGTTCATTGTTTGATTGACATATTAGTCACTTATATTGCTCACTGTTTACCTGAATGTGAAAACATGGTGTGACTGTGGTCATCCGTCCCTTATTATTAAAAGTAAACCTAAGAAATTTCATAAACCAAAGATAGTATCTTTGGGAATCATAATATAATTTATCATCTGAAAACAAATAAATGAAATGAAATAATCAAGTCTCAACATCCATAGTAATTGATGTCTCTTCATGAAGGTGTGGTGATCAAGAACACCCACATGAAGTACCTCTTGTGTCAAAAAACAATCTAAATAATTTTCTACCCTGAGACACAAAAATAACATCAGGATTCCAAAGTAAAGTATTTCTATTTAAGGAAAGAACTCATCTAATAACATTTGTAACACACCTACCAGGGAAATATCTAAAATGACACCTTAACTGATTCTCCACTAACATGAAGAGAATTTAAAATCTCCATGGGTTAGATATAAGAAACTAGGACCTATCAAATAATCATTTATAATGATTATTCCAACAAAATATTATAATAATATATTAAAATTGGAAAAAACATCATTTATATAAATCTATACATACATATCAATGTACAAAGAGATAATAATGATGTATAAATAAAGAAAATCTATTAAAAACACATATAGTGGTGGTCTATGATCACCCCCATGTCTCAATTCACCTACCCTTGATCCCCAAATAACATACCCTCAAAGAAAGATGAGAGATCATATGCCTTCTATATGAAAATAAATGGATAAAAACACCAAGAGTTAGACGTAAGGTGTGAGATAAATATCCCAGTAGGATTTCATGAAATATTTATTATAGTTAATTAATATTGAAAATAAAAAATTCATAAATAAGAGAAAAAAATTATTATACTGATTTTTTAATAAATATAGCTTCAAACAAATAAAATTCATTCAGAAAACTGAACCTGAAAACATTCCATTTCACCTTTTAAAAAATAATTATTTTGTGCTAAATTCCATAATTTTTCTAAAATCTAATGAAAGATAATTAAGAAAATATAAGGATGTGATCTTACCATAGAATGATGAAAAAAATTCAATATAATATTTCCGAGCTGTATAATTAGAATAAGTGAATCAATAAAGGAATATTTGGTGCTAATGTGTGCCAAAAAACATTTCCATATACTAGGATCAAGTTTATGGATTATATGGGTACAATATACGTACAATACTGAGTCATCCCTTGATTTGATAATCAAATTAAAAAATTACTAATTTTCGGTCTTACATCTTGTCCCACCGGTCTCAATAAAATCTATTCCACTCCCACCCACTTTTCAAACCTCATGTCAAAAGTATGAACCATTCAACTTCTCAATTTATCCACTAGAATGGTGTGATATTGATAGTGAAGAATATATCTAGACTGTCCAATCAACCTATACATGTTATCATGACTAGTAAAAATAGGTGAGATAGGTTATCACGTTAGGAGGTTCACACAAGGATCCTTTTAAATGATGGGAAATGATCTAAATATCATGTCTTACTATCACCCCTGAACTACTTCATAGTAAATATTCCCCTTTTCAAAAAAAGTGAAGTAAAAGAAGAATCTTAAATAAAGGTAGTGTTATAATAGATTATAATCATAAATTTCCAACCAGGCCATCATTAAAAATCACATCAAATCATATATTTTTTTATTTATTTCATCTTTTAAAATGGTATCAATAACCTCTTAATTTACCAAATAATCATTATAATTACAAAAAGTCATTTAGAAGAATTATTTATTTCAAAGAATCCATAAATAGTATTAAAAAGTATTATAATTGTCTAAGGATTGAATAATATTCAAAACATGTGTGAAACATACATTCTATTTGAATAATTCATTTATTTAAAATAACACATGACAACCAATTTCAAAATAATGAAAAAGTCATTCAATGAGTGTTCAAGGACATTTAATAAATTCAATCATTTTAAACTATTTAGAAGATATCAAACATTTCAATTAATTAAATTCAAATATAGTAATTGAATTTTATGAATATAAACTCATGACAAATCCTACCATTTCACCAAAATTTACTTTAAAATATATTTTTAAATAAATCCAAACAATCATGGAATTAAAAATTTTATAAAAAGGTTATGAATATAAATATTATAGAGATTCAACTAATTTCATGTTAAATTCAAAGAGAAACTGGTAAAATATTGTTTTATGATGAATTTAAAGGAGAAATAATATTTAATTATTGTTATAAATAATAAAACACACATATATGAATTTATCAAAAAATAATGAATCAAAAAACAAAGGAATCCCATGGAAAGGCATACTTGGAATATAAGGAATACAACCAAAATGAATTTGAGATGTTTTTTCTTTGATGCTGATCACAATATCTAGAATGATAGATCAAAAAAATATAAAAGATATCTATGATCCAAAATTACACCTAAATCAACAAATATCAAACAAAACTCAAAGACATCATAACCATGTTGAAGAAGGAATCAAGGGAATGAGAGAGATTAAAGATCAATAATAATAATAACTCATATAAATAGAATATGTCCACATTTATTGGAACATTGATCCACCTAGAAATTAGGTTTGGCAGTTAGAATGGCTCTATAGGATCCCAAAATCCAAAGGATAAATTTTGGTTTGAATGGGAGATGTTTACAGTTAATTGGTTTATTTTATGGATTTTAATTACAATTTTAAGAACATTAATTACTACATTGATTATTTTTTAGGATAGGTGTCATGCTTAGAACTAACTTTATTCCTAACCATGAACCTAAAACACGTCCCCTGGAAGTGTTAAACCCATATGTTGTAGACATAGTCTAACAATGAGAACGTATGTGACCTCTACTATATAGGATTCACATGTTGGTAAACCATGTTCAAACCATGTGAAAATCATGATTCCCATTCATCCTATGTTTCAAATTTAGTTTAACCATTAAAAAATGTGAAAAGGACCAGATACCCAGAAATACATCAAAAAAAATAGAAAATATCTATCAATGAGATCCAATTAGTAGGTACATAAATCAATGGGTAAATATACAAAAAAATTAAGGGGATGCTACATCATCAGATAAAAAATTTAAAAAATATGTATATCAAAATATTTCTTTATATTCCTTAGGAAATTACTATATATTCTTTTACTACTAAACAATTTCCTATTAAATTATTAAGGTGTAGAAAAAAAGGATGATTTTTAATAATGGGTTTAAATATTGTCCTTGTTCTTCTGGTTGATTTATTATTCAAAATCATTCTATTACATCATAGTGTTATTTATATGTTATCATAATTATCATCCATATAAATAAATGTAACAATTGAGATGGAAAAAACTTAGTCGTCACCTTTTATAACTTATGTGTAATGAAAATTTCATTCATTTATATGAGTATATTACCCCTACCAATGGAAATTTGTTTCAAATTTCCTCATCTCCAAATAAGGTATGATATTTTCATTGATTTTATTAATATATATGATATTTATAAAACAGTTAAAATTAACTGATTATAATATATTACATAACTTTTCTCTCTTCCACTAATTAATTTTTTTTTAATGTCGCTCATATGTAAGTGTAAAATACCACCTCTTCATAGAGAATTGTTTTTCATTTCACGTTTACATTTAAAATATGATTATAAATGTTTTTAATGGAAATAATAATAAGTATTTATCTATTAATATAATTATTTTTATTTAACCAACACAACTTTTACAATGGTTAACATATCAATGTTGTTCTGGGATTATGAACTGGGAACCCTCAAAATGTTCAATATAATCCTTAATGATGTTCTAACTAAAAATGGTACTTTAATAAATGAAATAAAAAACAGTTATTCAAAAATAATTTATTATTTTATTCTGGATGTAAAATACAAACATAATTTTATTATTATTGAGTTACAGAGTGTGAAAAATTATCCAAGACATAATGTATGGTATTTTATTTTTAAAAAATGATTTATCATTTTTTACTCAAAATTATTAACCTCCATGTACTTGATAATAGATTTTTTATTGGATTTTATTAATTATTAATCTAATATTTTCAATGGTCCTTTTAAACTAATTTATAGTTTCATTAAATATAATTAAATAGAATATTTTCAAACATATTTTAGTATGAATCAGATTATAATTATTACAATATTGTGAAATATTGATTTCTATTAACAAATAATAAAATAACATATTTTCGTACCATCATGACCATTCATTTAATTTAATATTAATATATAATGTTTTTTTACTATATTCATAAAATATAATAATCTTAATAATTTTTTAATTTTTATTAAATTATTATTTACATAACTGATTATTTTCCCAATGTTTTATGAATTGTTTTAATGTTCAATCCAATTTATTTTCATATATATTAACAAAATTTGAAATTTATTATACTTTTCTGGATATATTCACCAAAAATAAAACAAAAAATATTTATATAGATGGATTATTATTATGTTGTCCAAATATATAAATTTTCACAACTATAACCATTTAATATGGTTGATTTTATATAAGAATTTCTATACTGATTATGTATTGTTTCATTATTAATTTCAAAAAAATAGTGAATTTATTTTCATTATATAGTGACATATGTGGCTCATTGTAGTCCATCAATGCATTGGTAAATCTCACGAGACAAACTAAAATAGGTATTTTGTGTCTTTATAACCATTAAAATATTTTTTATTGGCATGAGGCATTGAGAGAATACATATGAAATCTTAGTGCAACGACTTTTTGATATAGTTACTATGTACATCATTCTACATTATATCATTAGAGAAAATAGTTTTTGATTCACTTTTTTTATTAATATTTTTATCCTAATTTAAATTTCATGTTTTATTTGACATTGATTTTTATTGAAATCATTTTCTTTCATAATATTAGAAAATTAGTGGTTTAACTATTAATCAAAAATTGAAGTTTTTCAGAAAAATACCAAAAATTCACCCTAAGCTCTATTTGATATTCCGAATTCAAAAATGATGTCTATTTTACAAAATTCAAAACATATAAGTTGCATTAATTAATTTAATAATTAAATCACACTGTCAGAGCAAATAGCGTGTTTTTATGAAACAATAAGTATCAAAAGATTGACACTAGTTTAAGTCCAATTTCAAAGTGAAATTAATTCCAACGACCACTATTAGATTAAATGGTAAAAATATATTCTAATTGAACTTTAAAACCACTTCAAAAGATAATCTAATCATATAAATAAATTAGATTAAAAAGTGGTTTTGAATTAAAATACAACATTTTTCACTATTCATTAAAAAATGAACTTTATCGGAAAAATACGAAAAATTTACACATAGTGAATTTTGATGTACCGATTCTAAAGAAGAGTTTTATTTGGTCCAATAGAATGTATAAGAGTGACCAAAACTATATTTAAAGAGGGTTCTCCATCAAAAGGCGATAGTTCGACCTTTTAATGCAAATTAGAGTATATATGCCTAAAATTGAATTTTTTTCGTATTTTAAGCCTTTATCCTTTATTAGATAAATGTAAAAACATTTAACAAACATATATAATCGTATTTTAGTTATTTCTATTCATTCCCGCCAATACAACGACTACGTGTTAACTACCATTTAAAATAATATTATTTTATTACTAGTGTGCAACGTAAGATTTCAAAGAAACTCTTTGTTGCGTATCGGGTACGCTATCGAACATCGCAACCCATTCAAAGTAAAATTAATATTTAATTCACAAATATTAATAAATATGAAAATGTATTATTCTTTATTTACATGGGATGTTACAATTTTGGCTGGCCAATCCCAATAACTTGCGAGTCCCTGATCTGTTGAGTGATGTCCCAACTTCAAAATTCATTACTGATTTACTCAATGTCTGCCTCTAAAATTACAACAAGATAGTTATGAATATTTATTTTCTACAATTTTAGTTAAGTCGACCCACCATCCTAATAAGAACTCCTTAGTAGTAAGAGACACCCTCACCTATGGAATTTCAGGAACCTCAAACACTTCGTTTTGTTCCAACATGAATGATGGACGACAGTTGTGACTTAATATTTTCTTTGAGGGTTTTATTAGTTATTCTCTTGAGGAATGTGGTCCATTTCTATTAAACTTTTTTATCTATGTTGTCTCGCTCAAAACTGAACATTAATAAAAAAACACACGCCGCATCTTTATGAATTTTATTATCTATTATTTTATGTATTTTCCCACTCTTTTAAAATGTATATAATAATAAATAAAGCATAAAGGTAAACAACTACCCAACTGGTCTTGAGAATCTAAAGGACCTAAGGGCATCGTACCTGAGGTGAATGCTTGACTCTTGATGCAGATTAACCTGTCATGTATGTTCGCTGGTCTTCTAGAGTATCTTTATGTCTTGGTGGGGTTGATGTTACGTCTTGGAGTACCGCCTCGTCATAGCGGGGTCCACATGCCGTCTTGCACCGTCATCATCAACGTGCACCACCTCATCTTGGCGGGTTCCATGTCACTTGTTGTCTTAATTTGAAATACAAAATTACTCACATGCAAGCGAGGGGAACTCGGGTATAAATGTACATTAGGTGGATTGGAAATGAAGGTCCTTATACATTTTAACTGAAAAATAAAGATGATGCGCATACCGTCTATTTAATTAATTGAAATCATCACACGTAGTTAAAATAATTAATTAAATAAGGTGCTCAAGATCAAAATGCATGAAAAATAAAGCACAATTAAATTAAAATACATTAATTAAGTATAAGGGTTATCTAAATTAAATTAAATGAATTTAATAATTAAAAAAATTAACTATTTATCGGTCCGCTAATTAATTTAATTTTAATTCCAAAATAAAATTAATTTATCTTAATTCAATTTAATACTAAAATTGAATTAATTTTATTCAGGTATTAAAATATGTTTATATTCAACGAAAATAAATAAATAAATAAATATAATTTAATTCTCTTATTAAATTAATTAGTTATATTAATTGAAATTTAATTCAATCCCTAAACACCTATTAAGGACCGTTGCGGGTTGCTCCAGTCCCGCGCAAGCCAGTAACGGGTCGGGCCAAACATGTTCATGGTTTTATAGGCAATGAATGTCGGCCTAAACCCATTCCAGATTAGGCAGACCCGCCTAAATCCTTGACTGAGTGTTTTGGGTCAGATACCTTTTTTAACAGGCCCATGGTTTCACAGGGTCGCGCTGATGCGTAGAACGGCTGATGAGATGCTTCTAGCGGCATGGACGAAGCATCACGGCAGCCCAGAGGCGCAATGCAGGGTGTCGGCATGCACCAGGTTGGCGCCCCTGCGGCATCGAGATGGGCAGATATATCGTGTCCGGCGGGTGCTGCTAGGCGGTTCTAGAGGAGGGCGGCGTCCGGCTTGTTGGCTGCTACATGCAGCTCGGGCTGCAGTATAGAGAGGTGGCAAAGGGTATGTTTCTTCTAGGAGGAGGCCGACTGATAGTCCTGTAAGTTGCTATGTGCGGAGAATGGTCCGACGCACCATGTGAGGCGATGGAGAGGAGGAAGCCGGCTCACCGGGAGGTTAGTGGGCTCTGCATGCAGCGACGCGGCTTACTGCATGGAGGTGTCCCGGGTGGAAGCAGCTTGGTTTGCAGGCTGGGGTTTGGTGCCTCGGCAGATCAGCGACCACTCAGGGATGGGGGTGCTACGGTTTGCTGTGCTGGGTCCAGTGGGAGGCGGAGCACCTTCAGAGAAAAGCGGAGAGGAAGCAGGGTGGTCGGATCCGCGGAGGTCCGACGCGACGTCCGTACTGGTCCAGTACGGCGTGCCTTCAGGGAGGCGGAATGGCGAAGGCGTACTGGGAGCAGGCCATGCAGTGGCTTTGGTACCAGGTCAGGCCTGCAAAGGAGGAGGGGTGCGGCCATCGGCTCCTCTACTACGGCGTGCTCCTGCGCAGCATGCCCCGACGTCCTATGGAAGGAGGTGGAGGGGGTCTGCGTGAACCCCCTGTCGCTCCTTTTTTTCCTTTTGTTAAACCACTGCCTAGCCAATTGATGTTTTTGTTATTCCCTTACATTTAAAAGTATGTCATGTCCTCCTCTTTTTGTTTTTTATTTAAATTAAGAATGAAGACTTCTTTTAAGCCTTTCTTACACATTTTTTTTTTAATTTTTAGTCATGTCTCCTAAAAAAATTACCACCCATGAAAAATTATAAAGGCTACATATCCTTTTAATTTAAAAATAATAATATTTTTATAATAATATGATAAATTATTATTATTATTATATTTTAATAATAAAACAATTTTTTTATTATAAAATTTATATTTTTATGAAAATCATGAAATACAAATATAACTTGCACATAGTTTTATTTTTACTAGGATGAAATAAATAAATTCAAATGAAATGTGATTAGTTCTTCTGGATGATAAAATTTAATTCCTGAGATTAAACTGCCTATTCGATTCCAATCTGAAAAAGTATACTAACCATAACATGGACATTTGGCATCAGATTGATGTGTGGTTTGAACCGTTGACACTGTCTTTGAACCATATACATAATTTTATGAAAATTAATTTTATTTGGCTCAGAAAATTTATGTGATCCCTCTAATACCAATGTGAGGTTTCGAGGCCTGTAGTGGAAGCTGATGGGCCAAATATTTTAAAATTTTCTTTGGCAGGATGATGGTACATGTCTTCAATGACAATATGATCCCTGGAAAGGTCCCAGGATCTCGCATAAATCATAAAGGGCACAAAACTAAAATGAAAACGTACCAGTTTCAAATATGGAGCCACGGTCGATTGCAATTTGTCGATGGTGATCGTCGCTTGAAGGATTCAAAGCAGGATCCCTCTAGAACATCAACACGTGAACCAAAATCCGCTAGAACATCGATCATCGAATTCTGGGTGCTAGCATGGCTATCCGACAATGCTTTGGACGCCCCGATGATCACCACATTGAGATGTCTTCGATGCTTGAGGGATTTGTTAATCCGATCTTCTTGGATCTAGAGTTTTCTCCCTATGAAGGGGAGGACATAGAGGCTCTCAATTTACCGTACATGAATGAATGAATTGTCAATTGCACACCAATGGAGAGATCCTTCTCTCTTGTTTATAGTGGGATAACAAAATACTTGGTTGGGTTCCCCATCCCCCGTTTATTTAAATTTACAGTAAATAAATAATTTTCAAGAACAAAATTGTGCCAATATTCTTTATTATTTTATAACTTACTGGTAATATATAAAAAATATATTACATGATAAAACAGAGCCATTTAACTCATTTAGATTTCCCAATTAAAATTAAACGAACCACGAATATTAAAATAATATTCATTCGATTAATATATTATTGTATTTACTAAACTTGTAAATACATTAAATAAATTCAATCCAAAATATTTATAACTTGAATATTATTTAATTTATTTAATTCTTTTGGTGATCGAGAACTTGGAAAATACTCGGAACCTGTGGTGGGGATGAAAATGTCCATATACATATTCAACTAAATAGGGCGGATTCATGAATTCAATATTGTGTGTGTCCCTCTAGGACCTTATATTGATAACAATGAATAAAATCCACAGCCAAAAGTGGAGTGTAGAAACCCATCATGGACCCTAAAGAGATAAGGATAATGATAACAATGACTACCATCGTACGAACACTGAATGTGTACTATAATCTCATTATCATTAAATATCTCACAAAGCAGGACACACACTTATGTCATCGTCCTTTTCTTGCTTTATTATTTGTTGATCTTACTGGATAGATTTACCTTTGTACTGCATTGGAAAAAGACATAAGAAGGCAGCACCACTCTGATCAACTAGGCCGAGATATAAAACATCCTTAAATTGGATGAAACAAATAGTTTCTTGACCATTCACCCAATGTCATGCCACCAACGATGCACCCAACACAATCTACCTCGCCATGACATCATTGCCATGGTTTTCGTCTTGCATCAAAGTATGTATTAAAATAATATACATCGGTAATGGTCTCATGTTAGTAGACCAATACACATGTCCGTAGATTGGAACAACCAATGACACCCAGAATATGTGGTGTTTCTATTGGCAGGTCTATCCTCATGATCTCACTGCTAAAGATCACCATGTGCGACCTTCATGAGAAGAAGTCTCAATGCTTATGAGCCCTAGTACCAGATAGCCAATCATCTACTATGTCTAGTTAGTATGATTTATCTAGACTATAGAACATATATTTATGATTAATTTCATAGTATCTCGAGGTTCTCATTATAGCATGGGAACTACTATAACCTCTCAATATGTTAATTAATCTTTGTACATTACTTTTATAATAGTGGACGTAGAAAATTATATACTATAATGGTAAGATATCATCATGCATAACTAACTGTACACAAGATATGATAATCAACAGTACTTAATAGTTGATTCTAGGGCTCCCACTACTTCCACAAATAACACCATGAAACACCCATTAGTTAATGTTTCACAATTAGAATAACCATGCCAAAACCTTGAAAAGACCCAGAAGCCTTCCAAAAATTCGAGAAACATTAAAAAAAATCATTAAGAAATAAAATCCATGGGTACTCAACTCAATGTTCTAAAAATATAAAAAAAATTAAGGGAATATTACAACCTCCCCATCACAGGATATTGTATCCCTAAAAATCATTCATCCCGAAATATAGAATATGATTACACAAGTAAAAATGCATTATACTTCTTATGTGGTGAACAATCAGTGGTCTATAAATGGGTTTCACTCAATGGATAACAAAACAGACAACTCAAAGGGAAAACATGAAGATCATCACGTGTATTCATCCATAATAAATACTAGAGACCTAGCATTATTTTTCCCACCATTTTAAGATTCACCAAAAAGATGTAAGGATAAAAATGCATGAACTTTAGAAAAAAATAATAGTTACATAATCTATTAAAAATGGCGAAACATATAAGATCAATAATCCATGAGTAAGGTAACGAAATGAAAAAGACTTCTACACTGGGTATGTAGTCAATGGTAATGTTGGAGTTTCTTTCAAAACGAGCCTCATACATCGATAAATCATTAGATCATTTCCAACACCACCATTGTAATTATATATAAAAAAATAAAATCTTTGTTACCCATGTACATTTCAATTATATATCCATGTCCAATTAGAAATATCTCACAAATCAAGGTTAGTGCACAACATAATACTACATTTTCATCAAGGAGATCTTCCAACATATCAAAATGAAGTTCTAACTATCACGTCAAAATAAGAGGAACAAAAAGATACAAAAATATAGATTTCATGAAAAGTAAACCATTATTATATCACCAATCAACAAATGAATGAAACCAAGTCTGATAATACAAAATTTAAAAAGATTAAAAAATGATTCCTAAAATAGACAAGCAACATGAAGGAAATAATGAAATAGTTCCCACTTCTACATTAGAAAAAAATTTGGATCAACATTTACTAGATTCGGAAAATAAAATATCAAAACTGATTGTTCATCCACTGTGTGAAATGATTCACAATGAGGCTTATGGGTATATAACTATTATCTTCAATCATATAATGCATCATATTAAGGATCTCATGTTATTGACTAAGGTTTATCATTCCAGTTTTCAAACATTCAAAACCTTAAAAGGTGACCTAAATATACACACCATTCACAAAACATTGTAGCCTTCAAACCCATCCTCTTGGAATGACTAGGTTCTCCACACTAGAAACACATTATGTGCCTCTTCATTCCCAAAGGATAATGTTTTTAATCAACCATGACTGATTAATTTTTCAATTATTATCATTTCTCTACACCTTTTTTTGAAAAATATCCATATTGAGTGTATCTACATGATAAATCATTCTAGCCATATTCCAGGAAGTTAATAGCTATGAGTGAAGAACTTTTCCCAAACATGGATAAATACTATAATCATCATGAACAATCCATGTTATGAAAAATAATAAAGGTGATAATTTCATGTCATACCTCAGAAATCAGATAATATCTTGACCAAACCTAAAAAATCTTCAAATGTTTCCTTATTCAATTCCTTCTAATACATCAACTCAATGATGAAATAATTGAATCATTCTGAAGAATTTGAAACCAACAGGGATCCACAATCATCCAACACACATTGCTAGGTCCCTAAAATAAGGATTAGATAGACTTTCTATTCAGAGAATCTGGAGTATTGAGATAATCAATGATCACATAAACATTGTTAAACGACTACACTTTTTTAAGATAACATTGATTTCCATTATGAGATGGCTGGTGATAATCCATGAAGTAGAGGATGCGGTTCAATGTCCGGATGGAAATAAGATCCACCACTCAACATGGAGTCTAGGTAGAGTTCTTTTCAATGGATTGAACTATTGGAAAATGTGATGAAATACCTAGAGGATGAAACTATTGTACCAGTATTCTATCATTATTTAAGGACATTCAGAGAGACATTTTTAAAAATCACAAAATAAAAGCACATAATCACAAGAATCAAATAACACTCAACACATGAACAAATGATTCTAAATAACGTTTTAATGAAATTTATTCAAAACATAAATGATTTCATAACATAAAATATTTCACTCTTTATAAAAATTACTCTTCCTTTAAAAAATGATAAATCAAGCAATAAATAAATCATCGTTTCAAAAAAAAAATCACCAAAACAAGTAAATTATTCAATGGTTTCAAAATCATTAATCCCAATTTCCAATTTTAAAGAAATATATATTTTATAAATCCATTAAAAACAATAAAAACTTCTCAAAACCTTATTTTACTACATCACATAATAGTCATTGATAAGTTATTTTACAAAAAAACATTTCAAAACAAATCTTTTTATAGTAATTGAAATCATTTTTCAATGATCATAACAATAATCATATTAGGACACAATTTTTTTTTAAAAGGTAATTATAATTATTAACAGTGAATTAAATTTGAAACAACCAAAAAAGATCATGAAAGATCCCACATCAATAACCCAAATAAGCAATCTTTCATATGTGATTCCATTTGTATGAAAATGGATAAGGTATTATTTTTTGAACAAAGATAGAAAACAAAATTGTTTTTCCTAAGGGATTGTAAACCACACTCCAACATCAAAATTGTTCATTGTTTGATTGACATATTAGTCACTTATATTGCTCACTGTTTACCTGAATGTGAAAACATGGTGTGACTGTGGTCATCCGTCCCTTATTATTAAAAGTAAACCTAAGAAATTTCATAAACCAAAGATAGTATCTTTGGGAATCATAATATAATTTATCATCTGAAAACAAATAAATGAAATGAAATAATCAAGTCTCAACATCCATAGTAATTGATGTCTCTTCATGAAGGTGTGGTGATCAAGAACACCCACATGAAGTACCTCTTGTGTCAAAAAACAATCTAAATAATTTTCTACCCTGAGACACAAAAATAACATCAGGATTCCAAAGTAAAGTATTTCTATTTAAGGAAAGAACTCATCTAATAACATTTGTAACACACCTACCAGGGAAATATCTAAAATGACACCTTAACTGATTCTCCACTAACATGAAGAGAATTTAAAATCTCCATGGGTTAGATATAAGAAACTAGGACCTATCAAATAATCATTTATAATGATTATTCCAACAAAATATTATAATAATATATTAAAATTGGAAAAAACATCATTTATATAAATCTATACATACATATCAATGTACAAAGAGATAATAATGATGTATAAATAAAGAAAATCTATTAAAAACACATATAGTGGTGGTCTATGATCACCCCCATGTCTCAATTCACCTACCCTTGATCCCCAAATAACATACCCTCAAAGAAAGATGAGAGATCATATGCCTTCTATATGAAAATAAATGGATAAAAACACCAAGAGTTAGACGTAAGGTGTGAGATAAATATCCCAGTAGGATTTCATGAAATATTTATTATAGTTAATTAATATTGAAAATAAAAAATTCATAAATAAGAGAAAAAAATTATTATACTGATTTTTTAATAAATATAGCTTCAAACAAATAAAATTCATTCAGAAAACTGAACCTGAAAACATTCCATTTCACCTTTTAAAAAATAATTATTTTGTGCTAAATTCCATAATTTTTCTAAAATCTAATGAAAGATAATTAAGAAAATATAAGGATGTGATCTTACCATAGAATGATGAAAAAAATTCAATATAATATTTCCGAGCTGTATAATTAGAATAAGTGAATCAATAAAGGAATATTTGGTGCTAATGTGTGCCAAAAAACATTTCCATATACTAGGATCAAGTTTATGGATTATATGGGTACAATATACGTACAATACTGAGTCATCCCTTGATTTGATAATCAAATTAAAAAATTACTAATTTTCGGTCTTACATCTTGTCCCACCGGTCTCAATAAAATCTATTCCACTCCCACCCACTTTTCAAACCTCATGTCAAAAGTATGAACCATTCAACTTCTCAATTTATCCACTAGAATGGTGTGATATTGATAGTGAAGAATATATCTAGACTGTCCAATCAACCTATACATGTTATCATGACTAGTAAAAATAGGTGAGATAGGTTATCACGTTAGGAGGTTCACACAAGGATCCTTTTAAATGATGGGAAATGATCTAAATATCATGTCTTACTATCACCCCTGAACTACTTCATAGTAAATATTCCCCTTTTCAAAAAAAGTGAAGTAAAAGAAGAATCTTAAATAAAGGTAGTGTTATAATAGATTATAATCATAAATTTCCAACCAGGCCATCATTAAAAATCACATCAAATCATATATTTTTTTATTTATTTCATCTTTTAAAATGGTATCAATAACCTCTTAATTTACCAAATAATCATTATAATTACAAAAAGTCATTTAGAAGAATTATTTATTTCAAAGAATCCATAAATAGTATTAAAAAGTATTATAATTGTCTAAGGATTGAATAATATTCAAAACATGTGTGAAACATACATTCTATTTGAATAATTCATTTATTTAAAATAACACATGACAACCAATTTCAAAATAATGAAAAAGTCATTCAATGAGTGTTCAAGGACATTTAATAAATTCAATCATTTTAAACTATTTAGAAGATATCAAACATTTCAATTAATTAAATTCAAATATAGTAATTGAATTTTATGAATATAAACTCATGACAAATCCTACCATTTCACCAAAATTTACTTTAAAATATATTTTTAAATAAATCCAAACAATCATGGAATTAAAAATTTTATAAAAAGGTTATGAATATAAATATTATAGAGATTCAACTAATTTCATGTTAAATTCAAAGAGAAACTGGTAAAATATTGTTTTATGATGAATTTAAAGGAGAAATAATATTTAATTATTGTTATAAATAATAAAACACACATATATGAATTTATCAAAAAATAATGAATCAAAAAACAAAGGAATCCCATGGAAAGGCATACTTGGAATATAAGGAATACAACCAAAATGAATTTGAGATGTTTTTTCTTTGATGCTGATCACAATATCTAGAATGATAGATCAAAAAAATATAAAAGATATCTATGATCCAAAATTACACCTAAATCAACAAATATCAAACAAAACTCAAAGACATCATAACCATGTTGAAGAAGGAATCAAGGGAATGAGAGAGATTAAAGATCAATAATAATAATAACTCATATAAATAGAATATGTCCACATTTATTGGAACATTGATCCACCTAGAAATTAGGTTTGGCAGTTAGAATGGCTCTATAGGATCCCAAAATCCAAAGGATAAATTTTGGTTTGAATGGGAGATGTTTACAGTTAATTGGTTTATTTTATGGATTTTAATTACAATTTTAAGAACATTAATTACTACATTGATTATTTTTTAGGATAGGTGTCATGCTTAGAACTAACTTTATTCCTAACCATGAACCTAAAACACGTCCCCTGGAAGTGTTAAACCCATATGTTGTAGACATAGTCTAACAATGAGAACGTATGTGACCTCTACTATATAGGATTCACATGTTGGTAAACCATGTTCAAACCATGTGAAAATCATGATTCCCATTCATCCTATGTTTCAAATTTAGTTTAACCATTAAAAAATGTGAAAAGGACCAGATACCCAGAAATACATCAAAAAAAATAGAAAATATCTATCAATGAGATCCAATTAGTAGGTACATAAATCAATGGGTAAATATACAAAAAAATTAAGGGGATGCTACATCATCAGATAAAAAATTTAAAAAATATGTATATCAAAATATTTCTTTATATTCCTTAGGAAATTACTATATATTCTTTTACTACTAAACAATTTCCTATTAAATTATTAAGGTGTAGAAAAAAAGGATGATTTTTAATAATGGGTTTAAATATTGTCCTTGTTCTTCTGGTTGATTTATTATTCAAAATCATTCTATTACATCATAGTGTTATTTATATGTTATCATAATTATCATCCATATAAATAAATGTAACAATTGAGATGGAAAAAACTTAGTCGTCACCTTTTATAACTTATGTGTAATGAAAATTTCATTCATTTATATGAGTATATTACCCCTACCAATGGAAATTTGTTTCAAATTTCCTCATCTCCAAATAAGGTATGATATTTTCATTGATTTTATTAATATATATGATATTTATAAAACAGTTAAAATTAACTGATTATAATATATTACATAACTTTTCTCTCTTCCACTAATTAATTTTTTTTTAATGTCGCTCATATGTAAGTGTAAAATACCACCTCTTCATAGAGAATTGTTTTTCATTTCACGTTTACATTTAAAATATGATTATAAATGTTTTTAATGGAAATAATAATAAGTATTTATCTATTAATATAATTATTTTTATTTAACCAACACAACTTTTACAATGGTTAACATATCAATGTTGTTCTGGGATTATGAACTGGGAACCCTCAAAATGTTCAATATAATCCTTAATGATGTTCTAACTAAAAATGGTACTTTAATAAATGAAATAAAAAACAGTTATTCAAAAATAATTTATTATTTTATTCTGGATGTAAAATACAAACATAATTTTATTATTATTGAGTTACAGAGTGAAAAATTATCCAAGACATAATGTATGGTATTTTATTTTTAAAAAATGATTTATCATTTTTTACTCAAAATTATTAACCTCCATGTACTTGATAATAGATTTTTTATTGGATTTTATTAATTATTAATCTAATATTTTCAATGGTCCTTTTAAACTAATTTATAGTTTCATTAAATATAATTAAATAGAATATTTTCAAACATATTTTAGTATGAATCAGATTATAATTATTACAATATTGTGAAATATTGATTTCTATTAACAAATAATAAAATAACATATTTTCGTACCATCATGACCATTCATTTAATTTAATATTAATATATAATGTTTTTTTACTATATTCATAAAATATAATAATCTTAATAATTTTTTAATTTTTATTAAATTATTATTTACATAACTGATTATTTTCCCAATGTTTTATGAATTGTTTTAATGTTCAATCCAATTTATTTTCATATATATTAACAAAATTTGAAATTTATTATACTTTTCTGGATATATTCACCAAAAATAAAACAAAAAATATTTATATAGATGGATTATTATTATGTTGTCCAAATATATAAATTTTCACAACTATAACCATTTAATATGGTTGATTTTATATAAGAATTTCTATACTGATTATGTATTGTTTCATTATTAATTTCAAAAAAATAGTGAATTTATTTTCATTATATAGTGACATATGTGGCTCATTGTAGTCCATCAATGCATTGGTAAATCTCACGAGACAAACTAAAATAGGTATTTTGTGTCTTTATAACCATTAAAATATTTTTTATTGGCATGAGGCATTGAGAGAATACATATGAAATCTTAGTGCAACGACTTTTTGATATAGTTACTATGTACATCATTCTACATTATATCATTAGAGAAAATAGTTTTTGATTCACTTTTTTTATTAATATTTTTATCCTAATTTAAATTTCATGTTTTATTTGACATTGATTTTTATTGAAATCATTTTCTTTCATAATATTAGAAAATTAGTGGTTTAACTATTAATCAAAAATTGAAGTTTTTCAGAAAAATACCAAAAATTCACCCTAAGCTCTATTTGATATTCCGAATTCAAAAATGATGTCTATTTTACAAAATTCAAAACATATAAGTTGCATTAATTAATTTAATAATTAAATCACACTGTCAGAGCAAATAGCGTGTTTTTATGAAACAATAAGTATCAAAAGATTGACACTAGTTTAAGTCCAATTTCAAAGTGAAATTAATTCCAACGACCACTATTAGATTAAATGGTAAAAATATATTCTAATTGAACTTTAAAACCACTTCAAAAGATAATCTAATCATATAAATAAATTAGATTAAAAAGTGGTTTTGAATTAAAATACAACATTTTTCACTATTCATTAAAAAATGAACTTTATCGGAAAAATACGAAAAATTTACACATAGTGAATTTTGATGTACCGATTCTAAAGAAGAGTTTTATTTGGTCCAATAGAATGTATAAGAGTGACCAAAACTATATTTAAAGAGGGTTCTCCATCAAAAGGCGATAGTTCGACCTTTTAATGCAAATTAGAGTATATATGCCTAAAATTGAATTTTTTTCGTATTTTAAGCCTTTATCCTTTATTAGATAAATGTAAAAACATTTAACAAACATATATAATCGTATTTTAGTTATTTCTATTCATTCCCGCCAATACAACGACTACGTGTTAACTACCATTTAAAATAATATTATTTTATTACTAGTGTGCAACGTAAGATTTCAAAGAAACTCTTTGTTGCGTATCGGGTACGCTATCGAACATCGCAACCCATTCAAAGTAAAATTAATATTTAATTCACAAATATTAATAAATATGAAAATGTATTATTCTTTATTTACATGGGATGTTACAATTTTGGCTGGCCAATCCCAATAACTTGCGAGTCCCTGATCTGTTGAGTGATGTCCCAACTTCAAAATTCATTACTGATTTACTCAATGTCTGCCTCTAAAATTACAACAAGATAGTTATGAATATTTATTTTCTACAATTTTAGTTAAGTCGACCCACCATCCTAATAAGAACTCCTTAGTAGTAAGAGACACCCTCACCTATGGAATTTCAGGAACCTCAAACACTTCGTTTTGTTCCAACATGAATGATGGACGACAGTTGTGACTTAATATTTTCTTTGAGGGTTTTATTAGTTATTCTCTTGAGGAATGTGGTCCATTTCTATTAAACTTTTTTATCTATGTTGTCTCGCTCAAAACTGAACATTAATAAAAAAACACACGCCGCATCTTTATGAATTTTATTATCTATTATTTTATGTATTTTCCCACTCTTTTAAAATGTATATAATAATAAATAAAGCATAAAGGTAAACAACTACCCAACTGGTCTTGAGAATCTAAAGGACCTAAGGGCATCGTACCTGAGGTGAATGCTTGACTCTTGATGCAGATTAACCTGTCATGTATGTTCGCTGGTCTTCTAGAGTATCTTTATGTCTTGGTGGGGTTGATGTTACGTCTTGGAGTACCGCCTCGTCATAGCGGGGTCCACATGCCGTCTTGCACCGTCATCATCAACGTGCACCACCTCATCTTGGCGGGTTCCATGTCACTTGTTGTCTTAATTTGAAATACAAAATTACTCACATGCAAGCGAGGGGAACTCGGGTATAAATGTACATTAGGTGGATTGGAAATGAAGGTCCTTATACATTTTAACTGAAAAATAAAGATGATGCGCATACCGTCTATTTAATTAATTGAAATCATCACACGTAGTTAAAATAATTAATTAAATAAGGTGCTCAAGATCAAAATGCATGAAAAATAAAGCACAATTAAATTAAAATACATTAATTAAGTATAAGGGTTATCTAAATTAAATTAAATGAATTTAATAATTAAAAAAATTAACTATTTATCGGTCCGCTAATTAATTTAATTTTAATTCCAAAATAAAATTAATTTATCTTAATTCAATTTAATACTAAAATTGAATTAATTTTATTCAGGTATTAAAATATGTTTATATTCAACGAAAATAAATAAATAAATAAATATAATTTAATTCTCTTATTAAATTAATTAGTTATATTAATTGAAATTTAATTCAATCCCTAAACACCTATTAAGGACCGTTGCGGGTTGCTCCAGTCCCGCGCAAGCCAGTAACGGGTCGGGCCAAACATGTTCATGGTTTTATAGGCAATGAATGTCGGCCTAAACCCATTCCAGATTAGGCAGACCCGCCTAAATCCTTGACTGAGTGTTTTGGGTCAGATACCTTTTTTAACAGGCCCATGGTTTCACAGGGTCGCGCTGATGCGTAGAACGGCTGATGAGATGCTTCTAGCGGCATGGACGAAGCATCACGGCAGCCCAGAGGCGCAATGCAGGGTGTCGGCATGCACCAGGTTGGCGCCCCTGCGGCATCGAGATGGGCAGATATATCGTGTCCGGCGGGTGCTGCTAGGCGGTTCTAGAGGAGGGCGGCGTCCGGCTTGTTGGCTGCTACATGCAGCTCGGGCTGCAGTATAGAGAGGTGGCAAAGGGTATGTTTCTTCTAGGAGGAGGCCGACTGATAGTCCTGTAAGTTGCTATGTGCGGAGAATGGTCCGACGCACCATGTGAGGCGATGGAGAGGAGGAAGCCGGCTCACCGGGAGGTTAGTGGGCTCTGCATGCAGCGACGCGGCTTACTGCATGGAGGTGTCCCGGGTGGAAGCAGCTTGGTTTGCAGGCTGGGGTTTGGTGCCTCGGCAGATCAGCGACCACTCAGGGATGGGGGTGCTACGGTTTGCTGTGCTGGGTCCAGTGGGAGGCGGAGCACCTTCAGAGAAAAGCGGAGAGGAAGCAGGGTGGTCGGATCCGCGGAGGTCCGACGCGACGTCCGTACTGGTCCAGTACGGCGTGCCTTCAGGGAGGCGGAATGGCGAAGGCGTACTGGGAGCAGGCCATGCAGTGGCTTTGGTACCAGGTCAGGCCTGCAAAGGAGGAGGGGTGCGGCCATCGGCTCCTCTACTACGGCGTGCTCCTGCGCAGCATGCCCCGACGTCCTATGGAAGGAGGTGGAGGGGGTCTGCGTGAACCCCCTGTCGCTCCTTTTTTTCCTTTTGTTAAACCACTGCCTAGCCAATTGATGTTTTTGTTATTCCCTTACATTTAAAAGTATGTCATGTCCTCCTCTTTTTGTTTTTTATTTAAATTAAGAATGAAGACTTCTTTTAAGCCTTTCTTACACATTTTTTTTTTAATTTTTAGTCATGTCTCCTAAAAAAATTACCACCCATGAAAAATTATAAAGGCTACATATCCTTTTAATTTAAAAATAATAATATTTTTATAATAATATGATAAATTATTATTATTATTATATTTTAATAATAAAACAATTTTTTTATTATAAAATTTATATTTTTATGAAAATCATGAAATACAAATATAACTTGCACATAGTTTTATTTTTACTAGGATGAAATAAATAAATTCAAATGAAATGTGATTAGTTCTTCTGGATGATAAAATTTAATTCCTGAGATTAAACTGCCTATTCGATTCCAATCTGAAAAAGTATACTAACCATAACATGGACATTTGGCATCAGATTGATGTGTGGTTTGAACCGTTGACACTGTCTTTGAACCATATACATAATTTTATGAAAATTAATTTTATTTGGCTCAGAAAATTTATGTGATCCCTCTAATACCAATGTGAGGTTTCGAGGCCTGTAGTGGAAGCTGATGGGCCAAATATTTTAAAATTTTCTTTGGCAGGATGATGGTACATGTCTTCAATGACAATATGATCCCTGGAAAGGTCCCAGGATCTCGCATAAATCATAAAGGGCACAAAACTAAAATGAAAACGTACCAGTTTCAAATATGGAGCCACGGTCGATTGCAATTTGTCGATGGTGATCGTCGCTTGAAGGATTCAAAGCAGGATCCCTCTAGAACATCAACACGTGAACCAAAATCCGCTAGAACATCGATCATCGAATTCTGGGTGCTAGCATGGCTATCCGACAATGCTTTGGACGCCCCGATGATCACCACATTGAGATGTCTTCGATGCTTGAGGGATTTGTTAATCCGATCTTCTTGGATCTAGAGTTTTCTCCCTATGAAGGGGAGGACATAGAGGCTCTCAATTTACCGTACATGAATGAATGAATTGTCAATTGCACACCAATGGAGAGATCCTTCTCTCTTGTTTATAGTGGGATAACAAAATACTTGGTTGGGTTCCCCATCCCCCGTTTATTTAAATTTACAGTAAATAAATAATTTTCAAGAACAAAATTGTGCCAATATTCTTTATTATTTTATAACTTACTGGTAATATATAAAAAATATATTACATGATAAAACAGAGCCATTTAACTCATTTAGATTTCCCAATTAAAATTAAACGAACCACGAATATTAAAATAATATTCATTCGATTAATATATTATTGTATTTACTAAACTTGTAAATACATTAAATAAATTCAATCCAAAATATTTATAACTTGAATATTATTTAATTTATTTAATTCTTTTGGTGATCGAGAACTTGGAAAATACTCGGAACCTGTGGTGGGGATGAAAATGTCCATATACATATTCAACTAAATAGGGCGGATTCATGAATTCAATATTGTGTGTGTCCCTCTAGGACCTTATATTGATAACAATGAATAAAATCCACAGCCAAAAGTGGAGTGTAGAAACCCATCATAGACCCTAAAGAGATAAGGATAATGATAACAATGACTACCATCGTACGAACACTGAATGTGTACTATAATCTCATTATCATTAAATATCTCACAAAGCAGGACACACACTTATGTCATCGTCCTTTTCTTGCTTTATTATTTGTTGATCTTACTGGATAGATTTACCTTTGTACTGCATTGGAAAAAGACTTAAGAAGGCAGCACCACTCTGATCAACTAGGCCTGAGATATAAAACGTCCTTAAATTGGGCGAAACAAATAGTTTCTTGACCATTCATCCAATGTCATGCCACCAACGATGCACCCAACACAATCTACCTCGCCATGACATCATTGCCATGGTTTTCGTCTTGCATCAAAGTATGTATTAAAATAATATACATCGGTAATGGTCTCATGTTAGTAGACCAATACACATGTCCGTAGATTGGAACAACCAATGACACCCAGAACATGTGGTGTTTCTATTGGAAGGTCTATCCTCATGATCTCACGGCTAAAGATCACCATGTGCGACCTTCATGAGAAGAAGTCTCAATGCTTATGAGCCCTAGTACCAGATAGCCAATCATCTACTATGTCTAGTTAGTATGATTTATCTAGACTATAGAACATATATTTATGATTAATTTCATAGTATCTCGGGGTTCTCATTATAGCATGGGAACTACTATAACCTCTCAATATGTTAATTAATCTTTGTACATTACTTTTATAATAGTGGACGTAGAAAAGTATATACTATAATGGTAAGATATCATCATGCATAACTAACTGTACACAAGATATGATAATCAACAGTACTTAATAGTTGATTCTAGGGCTCCCACTACTTCCACAAATAACACCATGAAACACCCATTAGTTAATGTTTCACAATTAGAATAACCATGCCAAAACCTTGAAAAGACCCAGAAGCCTTCCAAAAATTCGAGAAACATTAAAAAAAATCATTAAGAAATAAAATCCATGGGTACTCAACTCAATGTTCTAAAAATATAAAAAAAATTATGGGAATATTACAACCTCCCCATCACAGGATATTCTATCCCTAAAAATCATTCATCCCGAAATATAGAATTTGATTACACAAGTAAAAATGCATTATACTTCTTATGTGGTGAACAATAAGTGGTCTATAAATGGGTTTCACTCAATGGATAACAAAACAGACAACTCAAAGGGAAAACATGAAGATCATCACGTGTATTCATCCATAATAAATACTAGAGACCTAGCATTAGTTTTCCCACCATTTTAAGATTCACCAAAAAGATGTAAGGATAAAAATGCATGAACTTTAGAAAAAAATAATAGTTACATAATCTATTAAAAATGGAGAAACATATAAGATCAATAATCCATGAGTAAGGTAACGAAATGAAAAAGACTTCTACACTGGGTATGTAGTCAATGGTAATGTTGGAGTTTCTTTCAAAACGAGCCTCATACATCAATAAATCATTAGATCATTTCCAACACCACCATTGTAATTATATATAAAAAAATAAAATCTTTGTTACCCATGTACATTTCAATTATATATCCATGTCCAATTAGAAATATCTCACAAATCAAGGTTAGTGCACAACATAATACTACATTTTCATCAGGGAGATCTTCCAACATATCAAAATGAAGTTCTAACTATCATGTCAAAATAAGAGGAACAAAAAGATACAAAAATATAGATCTCATGAAAAGTAAACCATCATTATATCACCAATCAACAAATGAATGAAACCAAGTCTGATAATACAAAATTTAAAAAGATTAAAAAATGATTCCTAAAATAGACAAGCAACATGAAGGAAATAATGAAATAGTTCCCACTTCTATA
Organism: Viscum album; assembly: GCA_963277665.1. Lineage (NCBI taxonomy): Eukaryota > Viridiplantae > Streptophyta > Magnoliopsida > Santalales > Viscaceae > Viscum > Viscum album. Next base: position 1,239,643,069 of record OY728126.1, on the reverse strand, counting down.
TTAGAAAAAAATTTGGATCAACATTTACTAGATTCGAAAAATAAAATATCAAAACTGATTGTTCATCCACTGTGTGAAAAGATTCACAATGAGGCTTATGGGTATATAACTATTATCTTTAATCATATAATGCATCATATTAAGGATCTCATGTTATTGACTGAGGTTTATCATTCCAGTTTTCAAACATTCAAAACCTTAAAAGGTGACCTAAATATACACACCATTCACAAAACATTGTAGCCTTCAAACCCATCCTCTTGGAATGACTAGGTTCTCCACACTAGAAACACATTATGTGCCTCTTCATTCCCAAAGGATAATGTTTTTAATCAACCATGACTGATTAATTTTTCAATTATTATCATTTCTCTACACCTTTTTTTGAAAAATATCCATATTGAGTGTATCTACATGATAAATCATTCTAGCCATATTCCAGGAAGTTAATAGCTATGAGTGAAGAACTTTTCCCAAACATGGATAAATACTATAATCATCATGAACAATCCATGTTATGAAAAATACTAAAGGTGATAATTTCATGTCATACCTCAGAAATCAGATAATATCTTGACCAAACCTAAAAAATCTTCAAATGTTTCCTTATTCAATTCCTTCTAATACATCAACTCAATGATGAAATAATTGAATCATTCTGAAGAATTTGAAACCAACAGGGATCCACAATCATCCAACACACATTGCTAGGTCCCTAAAATAAGGATTAGATAGACTTTCTATTCAGAGAATCTGGAGTATTGAGATAATCAATGATCACATAAACATTGTTAAACGACTACACTTTTTTAAGATAACATTGATTTCCATTATGAGATGGCTGGTGATAATCCATGAAGTAGAGGATGCGGTTCAATGTCCGGATGGAAATAAGATCCACCACTCAACATGGAGTCTAGGTAGAGTTCTTTTCAATGGATTGAACTATTGGAAAATGTGATGAAATACCTAGAGGATGAAACTATTGTACCAGTATTCTATCATTATTTAAGGACATTCAGAGAGACATTTTTAAAAATCACAAAATAAAAGCACATAATCACAAGAATCAAATAACACTCAACACATGAACAAATGATTCTAAATAACGTTTTAATGAAATTTATTCAAAACATAAATGATTTCATAACATAAAATATTTCACTCTTTATAAAAATTACTCTTCCTTTAAAAAATGATAAATCAAGCAATAAATAAATCATCGTTTCAAAAAAAAAATCACCAAAACAAGTAAATTATTCAATGGTTTCAAAATCATTAATCCCAATTTCCAATTTTAAAGAAATATATATTTTATAAATCCATTAAAAACAATAAAAACTTCTCAAAACCTTATTTTACTACATCACATAATAGTCATTGATAAGTTATTTTACAAAAAAACATTTCAAAACAAATCTTTTTATAGTAATTGAAATCATTTTTCAATGATCATAACAATAATCATATTAGGACACAATTTTTTTTTTAAAAGGTAATTATAATTATTAACAGTGAATTAAATTTGAAACAACCAAAAAAGATCATGAAAGATCCCACATCAATAACCCAAATAAGCAATCTTTCATATGTGATTCCATTTGTATGAAAATGGATAAGGTATTATTTTTTGAACAAAGATAGAAAACAAAATTGTTTTTCCTAAGGGATTGTAAACCACACTCCAACATCAAAATTGTTCATTGTTTGATTGACATATTAGTCACTTATATTGCTCACTGTTTACCTGAATGTGAAAACATGGTGTGACTGTGGTCATCCGTCCCTTATTATTAAAAGTAAACCTAAGAAATTTCATAAACCAAAGATAGTATCTTTGGGAATCATAATATAATTTATCATCTGAAAACAAATAAATGAAATGAAATAATCAAGTCTCAACATCCATAGTAATTGATGTCTCTTCATGAAGGTGTGGTGATCAAGAACACCCACATGAAGTACCTCTTGTGTCAAAAAACAATCTAAATAATTTTCTACCCTGAGACACAAAAATAACATCAGGATTCCAAAGTAAAGTATTTCTATTTAAGGAAAGAACTCATCTAATAACATTTGTAGCACACCTACCAGGGAAATATCTAAAATGACACCTTAACTGATTCTCCACTAACATGAAGAGAATTTAAAATCTCCATGGGTTAGATATAAGAAACTAGGACCTATCAAATAATCATTTATAATGATTATTCCAACAAAATATTATAATAATATATTAAAATTGGAAAAAACATCATTTATATAAATCTATACATACATATCAATGTACAAAGAGATAATAATGATGTATAAATAAAGAAAATCTATTAAAAACACATATAGTGGTGGTCTATGATCACCCCCATGTCTCAATTCACCTACCCTTGATCCCCAAATAACATACCCTCAAAGAAAGATGAGAGATCATATGCCTTCTATATGAAAATAAATGGATAAAAACACCAAGAGTTAGACGTAAGGTGTGAGATAAATATCCCAGTAGGATTTCATGAAATATTTATTATAGTTAATTAATATTGAAAATAAAAAATTCATAAATAAGAGAAAAAAATTATTATACTGATTTTTTAATAAATATAGCTTCAAACAAATAAAATTCATTCAGAAAACTGAACCTGAAAACATTCCATTTCACCTTTTAAAAAATAATTATTTTGTGCTAAATTCCATAATTTTTCTAAAATCTAATGAAAGATAATTAAGAAAATATAAGGATGTGATCTTACCATAGAATGATGAAAAAAATTCAATATAATATTTCCGAGCTGTATAATTAGAATAAGTGAATCAATAAAGGAATATTTGGTGCTAATGTGTGCCAAAAAACATTTCCATATACTAGGATCAAGTTTATGGATTATATGGGTACAATATACGTACAATACTGAGTCATCCCTTGATTTGATAATCAAATTAAAAAATTACTAATTTTCGGTCTTACATCTTGTCCCACCGGTCTCAATAAAATCTATTCCACTCCCACCCACTTTTCAAACCTCATGTCAAAAGTATGAACCATTCAACTTCTCAATTTATCCACTAGAATGGTGTGATATTGATACTGAAGAATATATCTAGACTGTCCAATCAACCTATACATGTTATCATGACTAGTAAAAATAGGTGAGATAGGTTATCACGTTAGGAGGTTCACACAAGGATCCTTTTAAATGATGGGAAATGATCTAAATATCATGTCTTACTATCACCCCTGAACTACTTCATAGTAAATATTCCCCTTTTCAAAAAAAGTGAAGTAAAAGAAGAATCTTAAATAAAGGTAGTGTTATAATAGATTATAATCATAAATTTCCAACCAGGCCATCATTAAAAATCACATCAAATCATATATTTTTTTATTTATTTCATCTTTTAAAATGGTATCAATAACCTCTTAATTTACCAAATAATCATTATAATTACAAAAAGTCATTTAGAAGAATTATTTATTTCAAAGAATCCATAAATAGTATTAAAAAGTATTATAATTGTCTAAGGATTGAATAATATTCAAAACATGTGTGAAACATACATTCTATTTGAATAATTCATTTATTTAAAATAACACATGACAACCAATTTCAAAATAATGAAAAAGTCATTCAATGAGTGTTCAAGGACATTTAATAAATTCAATCATTTTAAACTATTTAGAAGATATCAAACATTTCAATTAATTAAATTCAAATATAGTAATTGAATTTTATGAATATAAACTCATGACAAATCCTACCATTTCACCAAAATTTACTTTAAAATATATTTTTAAATAAATCCAAACAATCATGGAATTAAAAATTTTATAAAAAGGTTATGAATATAAATATTATAGAGATTCAACTAATTTCATGTTAAATTCAAAGAGAAACTGGTAAAATATTGTTTTATGATGAATTTAAAGGAGAAATAATATTTAATTATTGTTATAAATAATAAAACACACATATATGAATTTATCAAAAAATAATGAATCAAAAAACAAAGGAATCCCATGGAAAGGCATACTTGGAATATAAGGAATACAACCAAAATGAATTTGAGATGTTTTTTCTTTGATGCTGATCACAATATCTAGAATGATAGATCAAAAAAATATAAAAGATATCTATGATCCAAAATTACACCTAAATCAACAAATATCAAACAAAACTCAAAGACATCATAACCATGTTGAAGAAGGAATCAAGGGAATGAGAGAGATTAAAGATCAATAATAATAATAACTCATATAAATAGAATATGTCCACATTTATTGGAACATTGATCCACCTAGAAATTAGGTTTGGCAGTTAGAATGGCTCTATAGGATCCCAAAATCCAAAGGATAAATTTTGGTTTGAATGGGAGATGTTTACAGTTAATTGGTTTATTTTATGGATTTTAATTACAATTTTAAGAACATTAATTACTACATTGATTATTTTTTAGGATAGGTGTCATGCTTAGAACTAACTTTATTCCTAACCATGAACCTAAAACACGTCCCCTGGAAGTGTTAAACCCATATGTTGTAGACATAGTCTAACAATGAGAACGTATGTGACCTCTACTATATAGGATTCACATGTTGGTAAACCATGTTCAAACCATGTGAAAATCATGATTCCCATTCATCCTATGTTTCAAATTTAGTTTAACCATTAAAAAATGTGAAAAGGACCAGATACCCAGAAATACATCAAAAAAAATAGAAAATATCTATCAATGAGATCCAATTAGTAGGTACATAAATCAATGGGTAAATATACAAAAAAATTAAGGGGATGCTACATCATCAGATAAAAAATTTAAAAAATATGTATATCAAAATATTTCTTTATATTCCTTAGGAAATTACTATATATTCTTTTACTACTAAACAATTTCCTATTAAATTATTAAGGTGTAGAAAAAAAGGATGATTTTTAATAATGGGTTTAAATATTGTCCTTGTTCTTCTGGTTGATTTATTATTCAAAATCATTCTATTACATCATAGTGTTATTTATATGTTATCATAATTATCATCCATATAAATAAATGTAACAATTGAGATGGAAAAAACTTAGTCGTCACCTTTTATAACTTATGTGTAATGAAAATTTCATTCATTTATATGAGTATATTACCCCTACCAATGGAAATTTGTTTCAAATTTCCTCATCTCCAAATAAGGTATGATATTTTCATTGATTTTATTAATATATATGATATTTATAAAACAGTTAAAATTAACTGATTATAATATATTACATAACTTTTCTCTCTTCCACTAATTAATTTTTTTTTAATGTCGCTCATATGTAAGTGTAAAATACCACCTCTTCATAGAGAATTGTTTTTCATTTCACGTTTACATTTAAAATATGATTATAAATGTTTTTAATGGAAATAATAATAAGTATTTATCTATTAATATAATTATTTTTATTTAACCAACACAACTTTTACAATGGTTAACATATCAATGTTGTTCTGGGATTATGAACTGGGAACCCTCAAAATGTTCAATATAATCCTTAATGATGTTCTAACTAAAAATGGTACTTTAATAAATGAAATAAAAAACAGTTATTCAAAAATAATTTATTATTTTATTCTGGATGTAAAATACAAACATAATTTTATTATTATTGAGTTACAGAGTGTGAAAAATTATCCAAGACATAATGTATGGTATTTTATTTTTAAAAAATGATTTATCATTTTTTACTCAAAATTATTAACCTCCATGTACTTGATAATAGATTTTTTATTGGATTTTATTAATTATTAATCTAATATTTTCAATGGTCCTTTTAAACTAATTTATAGTTTCATTAAATATAATTAAATAGAATATTTTCAAACATATTTTAGTATGAATCAGATTATAATTATTACAATATTGTGAAATATTGATTTCTATTAACAAATAATAAAATAACATATTTTCGTACCATCATGACCATTCATTTAATTTAATATTAATATATAATGTTTTTTTACTATATTCATAAAATATAATAATCTTAATAATTTTTTAATTTTTATTAAATTATTATTTACATAACTGATTATTTTCCCAATGTTTTATGAATTGTTTTAATGTTCAATCCAATTTATTTTCATATATATTAACAAAATTTGAAATTTATTATACTTTTCTGGATATATTCACCAAAAATAAAACAAAAAATATTTATATAGATGGATTATTATTATGTTGTCCAAATATATAAATTTTCACAACTATAAACATTTAATATGGTTGATTTTATATAAGAATTTCTATACTGATTATGTATTGTTTCATTATTAATTTCAAAAAAATAGTGAATTTATTTTCATTATATAGTGACATATGTGGCTCATTGTAGTCCATCAATGCATTGGTAAATCTCACGAGACAAACTAAAATAGGTATTTTGTGTCTTTATAACCATTAAAATATTTTTTATTGGCATGAGGCATTGAGAGAATACATATGAAATCTTAGTGCAACGACTTTTTGATATAGTTACTATGTACATCATTCTACATTATATCATTAGAGAAAATAGTTTTTGATTCACTTTTTTTATTAATATTTTTATCCTAATTTAAATTTCATGTTTTATTTGACATTGATTTTTATTGAAATCATTTTCTTTCATAATATTAGAAAATTAGTGGTTTAACTATTAATCAAAAATTGAAGTTTTTCAGAAAAATACCAAAAATTCACCCTAAGCTCTATTTGATATTCCGAATTCAAAAATGATGTCTATTTTACAAAATTCAAAACATATAAGTTGCATTAATTAATTTAATAATTAAATCACACTGTCAGAGCAAATAGCGTGTTTTTATGAAACAATAAGTATCAAAAGATTGACACTAGTTTAAGTCCAATTTCAAAGTGAAATTAATTCCAACGACCACTATTAGATTAAATGGTAAAAATATATTCTAATTGAACTTTAAAACCACTTCAAAAGATAATCTAATCATATAAATAAATTAGATTAAAAAGTGGTTTTGAATTAAAATACAACATTTTTCACTATTCATTAAAAAATGAACTTTATCGGAAAAATACGAAAAATTTACACATAGTGAATTTTGATGTACCGATTCTAAAGAAGAGTTTTATTTGGTCCAATAGAATGTATAAGAGTGACCAAAACTATATTTAAAGAGGGTTCTCCATCAAAAGGCGATAGTTCGACCTTTTAATGCAAATTAGAGTATATATGCCTAAAATTGAATTTTTTTCGTATTTTAAGCCTTTATCCTTTATTAGATAAATGTAAAAACATTTAACAAACATATATAATCGTATTTTAGTTATTTCTATTCATTCCCGCCAATACAACGACTACGTGTTAACTACCATTTAAAATAATATTATTTTATTACTAGTGTGCAACGTAAGATTTCAAAGAAACTCTTTGTTGCGTATCGGGTACGCTATCGAACATCGCAACCCATTCAAAGTAAAATTAATATTTAATTCACAAATATTAATAAATATGAAAATGTATTATTCTTTATTTACATGGGATGTTACAATTTTGGCTGGCCAATCCCAATAACTTGCGAGTCCCTGATCTGTTGAGTGATGTCCCAACTTCAAAATTCATTACTGATTTACTCAATGTCTGCCTCTAAAATTACAACAAGATAGTTATGAATATTTATTTTCTACAATTTTAGTTAAGTCGACCCACCATCCTAATAAGAACTCCTTAGTAGTAAGAGACACCCTCACCTATGGAATTTCAGGAACCTCAAACACTTCGTTTTGTTCCAACATGAATGATGGACGACAGTTGTGACTTAATATTTTCTTTGAGGGTTTTATTAGTTATTCTCTTGAGGAATGTGGTCCATTTCTATTAAACTTTTTTATCTATGTTGTCTCGCTCAAAACTGAACATTAATAAAAAAACACACGCCGCATCTTTATGAATTTTATTATCTATTATTTTATGTATTTTCCCACTCTTTTAAAATGTATATAATAATAAATAAAGCATAAAGGTAAACAACTACCCAACTGGTCTTGAGAATCTAAAGGACCTAAGGGCATCGTACCTGAGGTGAATGCTTGACTCTTGATGCAGATTAACCTGTCATGTATGTTCGCTGGTCTTCTAGAGTATCTTTATGTCTTGGTGGGGTTGATGTTACGTCTTGGAGTACCGCCTCGTCATAGCGGGGTCCACATGCCGTCTTGCACCGTCATCATCAACGTGCACCACCTCATCTTGGCGGGTTCCATGTCACTTGTTGTCTTAATTTGAAATACAAAATTACTCACATGCAAGCGAGGGGAACTCGGGTATAAATGTACATTAGGTGGATTGGAAATGAAGGTCCTTATACATTTTAACTGAAAAATAAAGATGATGCGCATACCGTCTATTTAATTAATTGAAATCATCACACGTAGTTAAAATAATTAATTAAATAAGGTGCTCAAGATCAAAATGCATGAAAAATAAAGCACAATTAAATTAAAATACATTAATTAAGTATAAGGGTTATCTAAATTAAATTAAATGAATTTAATAATTAAAAAAATTAACTATTTATCGGTCCGCTAATTAATTTAATTTTAATTCCAAAATAAAATTAATTTATCTTAATTCAATTTAATACTAAAATTGAATTAATTTTATTCAGGTATTAAAATATGTTTATATTCAACGAAAATAAATAAATAAATAAATATAATTTAATTCTCTTATTAAATTAATTAGTTATATTAATTGAAATTTAATTCAATCCCTAAACACCTATTAAGGACCGTTGCGGGTTGCTCCAGTCCCGCGCAAGCCAGTAACGGGTCGGGCCAAACATGTTCATGGTTTTATAGGCAATGAATGTCGGCCTAAACCCATTCCAGATTAGGCAGACCCGCCTAAATCCTTGACTGAGTGTTTTGGGTCAGATACCTTTTTTAACAGGCCCATGGTTTCACAGGGTCGCGCTGATGCGTAGAACGGCTGATGAGATGCTTCTAGCGGCATGGACGAAGCATCACGGCAGCCCAGAGGCGCAATGCAGGGTGTCGGCATGCACCAGGTTGGCGCCCCTGCGGCATCGAGATGGGCAGATATATCGTGTCCGGCGGGTGCTGCTAGGCGGTTCTAGAGGAGGGCGGCGTCCGGCTTGTTGGCTGCTACATGCAGCTCGGGCTGCAGTATAGAGAGGTGGCAAAGGGTATGTTTCTTCTAGGAGGAGGCCGACTGATAGTCCTGTAAGTTGCTATGTGCGGAGAATGGTCCGACGCACCATGTGAGGCGATGGAGAGGAGGAAGCCGGCTCACCGGGAGGTTAGTGGGCTCTGCATGCAGCGACGCGGCTTACTGCATGGAGGTGTCCCGGGTGGAAGCAGCTTGGTTTGCAGGCTGGGGTTTGGTGCCTCGGCAGATCAGCGACCACTCAGGGATGGGGGTGCTACGGTTTGCTGTGCTGGGTCCAGTGGGAGGCGGAGCACCTTCAGAGAAAAGCGGAGAGGAAGCAGGGTGGTCGGATCCGCGGAGGTCCGACGCGACGTCCGTACTGGTCCAGTACGGCGTGCCTTCAGGGAGGCGGAATGGCGAAGGCGTACTGGGAGCAGGCCATGCAGTGGCTTTGGTACCAGGTCAGGCCTGCAAAGGAGGAGGGGTGCGGCCATCGGCTCCTCTACTACGGCGTGCTCCTGCGCAGCATGCCCCGACGTCCTATGGAAGGAGGTGGAGGGGGTCTGCGTGAACCCCCTGTCGCTCCTTTTTTTCCTTTTGTTAAACCACTGCCTAGCCAATTGATGTTTTTGTTATTCCCTTACATTTAAAAGTATGTCATGTCCTCCTCTTTTTGTTTTTTATTTAAATTAAGAATGAAGACTTCTTTTAAGCCTTTCTTACACATTTTTTTTTTAATTTTTAGTCATGTCTCCTAAAAAAATTACCACCCATGAAAAATTATAAAGGCTACATATCCTTTTAATTTAAAAATAATAATATTTTTATAATAATATGATAAATTATTATTATTATTATATTTTAATAATAAAACAATTTTTTTATTATAAAATTTATATTTTTATGAAAATCATGAAATACAAATATAACTTGCACATAGTTTTATTTTTACTAGGATGAAATAAATAAATTCAAATGAAATGTGATTAGTTCTTCTGGATGATAAAATTTAATTCCTGAGATTAAACTGCCTATTCGATTCCAATCTGAAAAAGTATACTAACCATAACATGGACATTTGGCATCAGATTGATGTGTGGTTTGAACCGTTGACACTGTCTTTGAACCATATACATAATTTTATGAAAATTAATTTTATTTGGCTCAGAAAATTTATGTGATCCCTCTAATACCAATGTGAGGTTTCGAGGCCTGTAGTGGAAGCTGATGGGCCAAATATTTTAAAATTTTCTTTGGCAGGATGATGGTACATGTCTTCAATGACAATATGATCCCTGGAAAGGTCCCAGGATCTCGCATAAATCATAAAGGGCACAAAACTAAAATGAAAACGTACCAGTTTCAAATATGGAGCCACGGTCGATTGCAATTTGTCGATGGTGATCGTCGCTTGAAGGATTCAAAGCAGGATCCCTCTAGAACATCAACACGTGAACCAAAATCCGCTAGAACATCGATCATCGAATTCTGGGTGCTAGCATGGCTATCCGACAATGCTTTGGACGCCCCGATGATCACCACATTGAGATGTCTTCGATGCTTGAGGGATTTGTTAATCCGATCTTCTTGGATCTAGAGTTTTCTCCCTATGAAGGGGAGGACATAGAGGCTCTCAATTTACCGTACATGAATGAATGAATTGTCAATTGCACACCAATGGAGAGATCCTTCTCTCTTGTTTATAGTGGGATAACAAAATACTTGGTTGGGTTCCCCATCCCCCGTTTATTTAAATTTACAGTAAATAAATAATTTTCAAGAACAAAATTGTGCCAATATTCTTTATTATTTTATAACTTACTGGTAATATATAAAAAATATATTACATGATAAAACAGAGCCATTTAACTCATTTAGATTTCCCAATTAAAATTAAACGAACCACGAATATTAAAATAATATTCATTCGATTAATATATTATTGTATTTACTAAACTTGTAAATACATTAAATAAATTCAATCCAAAATATTTATAACTTGAATATTATTTAATTTATTTAATTCTTTTGGTGATCGAGAACTTGGAAAATACTCGGAACCTGTGGTGGGGATGAAAATGTCCATATACATATTCAACTAAATAGGGCGGATTCATGAATTCAATATTGTGTGTGTCCCTCTAGGACCTTATATTGATAACAATGAATAAAATCCACAGCCAAAAGTGGAGTGTAGAAACCCATCATGGACCCTAAAGAGATAAGGATAATGATAACAATGACTACCATCGTACGAACACTGAATGTGTACTATAATCTCATTATCATTAAATATCTCACAAAGCAGGACACACACTTATGTCATCGTCCTTTTCTTGCTTTATTATTTGTTGATCTTACTGGATAGATTTACCTTTGTACTGCATTGGAAAAAGACTTAAGAAGGCAGCACCACTCTGATCAACTAGGCCTGAGATATAAAACGTCCTTAAATTGGGCGAAACAAATAGTTTCTTGACCATTCATCCAATGTCATGCCACCAACGATGCACCCAACACAATCTACCTCGCCATGACATCATTGCCATGGTTTTCGTCTTGCATCAAAGTATGTATTAAAATAATATACATCGGTAATGGTCTCATGTTAGTAGACCAATACACATGTCCGTAGATTGGAACAACCAATGACACCCAGAACATGTGGTGTTTCTATTGGAAGGTCTATCCTCATGATCTCACGGCTAAAGATCACCATGTGCGACCTTCATGAGAAGAAGTCTCAATGCTTATGAGCCCTAGTACCAGATAGCCAATCATCTACTATGTCTAGTTAGTATGATTTATCTAGACTATAGAACATATATTTATGATTAATTTCATAGTATCTCGGGGTTCTCATTATAGCATGGGAACTACTATAACCTCTCAATATGTTAATTAATCTTTGTACATTACTTTTATAATAGTGGACGTAGAAAAGTATATACTATAATGGTAAGATATCATCATGCATAACTAACTGTACACAAGATATGATAATCAACAGTACTTAATAGTTGATTCTAGGGCTCCCACTACTTCCACAAATAACACCATGAAACACCCATTAGTTAATGTTTCACAATTAGAATAACCATGCCAAAACCTTGAAAAGACCCAGAAGCCTTCCAAAAATTCGAGAAACATTAAAAAAAATCATTAAGAAATAAAATCCATGGGTACTCAACTCAATGTTCTAAAAATATAAAAAAAATTATGGGAATATTACAACCTCCCCATCACAGGATATTCTATCCCTAAAAATCATTCATCCCGAAATATAGAATTTGATTACACAAGTAAAAATGCATTATACTTCTTATGTGGTGAACAATAAGTGGTCTATAAATGGGTTTCACTCAATGGATAACAAAACAGACAACTCAAAGGGAAAACATGAAGATCATCACGTGTATTCATCCATAATAAATACTAGAGACCTAGCATTAGTTTTCCCACCATTTTAAGATTCACCAAAAAGATGTAAGGATAAAAATGCATGAACTTTAGAAAAAAATAATAGTTACATAATCTATTAAAAATGGAGAAACATATAAGATCAATAATCCATGAGTAAGGTAACGAAATGAAAAAGACTTCTACACTGGGTATGTAGTCAATGCTAATGTTGGAGTTTCTTTCAAAACGAGCCTCATACATCAATAAATCATTAGATCATTTCCAACACCACCATTGTATTATATATAAAAAAATAAAATCTTTGTTACCCATGTACATTTCAATTATATATCCATGTCCAATTAGAAATATCTCACAAATCAAGGTTAGTGCACAACATAATACTACATTTTCATCAGGGAGATCTTCCAACATATCAAAATGAAGTTCTAACTATCATGTCAAAATAAGAGGAACAAAAAGATACAAAAATATAGATCTCATGAAAAGTAAACCATCATTATATCACCAATCAACAAATGAATGAAACCAAGTCTGATAATACAAAATTTAAAAAGATTAAAAAATGATTCCTAAAATAGACAAGCAACATGAAGGAAATAATGAAATAGTTCCCACTTCTATATTAGAAAAAAATTTGGATCAACATTTACTAGATTCGAAAAATAAAATATCAAAACTGATTGTTCATCCACTGTGTGAAAAGATTCACAATGAGGCTTATGGGTATATAACTATTATCTTTAATCATATAATGCATCATATTAAGGATCTCATGTTATTGACTGAGGTTTATCATTCCAGTTTTCAAACATTCAAAACCATAAAAGGTGACCTAAATATACACACCATTCACAAAACATTGTAGCCTTCAAACCCATCCTCTTGGAATGACTAGGTTCTCCACACTAGAAACACATTATGTGCCTCTTCATTCCCAAAGGATAATGTTTTTAATCAACCATGACTGATTAATTTTTCAATTATTATCATTTCTCTACACCTTTTTTTGAAAAATATCCATATTGAGTGTATCTACATGATAAATCATTCTAGCCATATTCCAGGAAGTTAATAGCTATGAGTGAAGAAATTTTCCCAAACATGGATAAATACTAGAATCATCCTGAACAATCCATGTGATGAAAAATACTAAAGGTGATAATTTCATGTCATACCTCAGAAATCAGATAATAACTTGACCAAACCTAAAAAATCTTCAAATGTTTCCTTATTAAATTCCTTCTAATACATCAACTCAATGATGAAATAATTGAATCATTCCGAAGAATTTGAAACCAACAGGGATCCACAATCATCCAAAACTCATTGCTAGGTCCCTAAAATAAGGATTAGATAGACTTTATATTCAGAGAATCTGGAGTATTGAGATAATCAATGATCACATAAACATTGTTAAACGACTCCACTTTTTTAAGATAACATTGATTTCCATTATGAGATGGCTGGTGATAATACATGAAGTAGAGGATGCGGTTCAATGTCCGGATGGAAATAAGATCCACCACTCAAAATGGAGTCTAGGTAGAGTTCTTTGCAACGGATTGAACTATTGGAAAATGTGATGAAATACCTAGAGGATGAAACTATTGTACCAGTATTCTATCATTATTTAAGGAAATTCAGAGAGACATTTTTAAAAATCACAAAATAAAAGCACATAATCACAAGAATCAAATAACACTCAACACATGAAGAAATGATTCTAAATAACGTTTTAATGAAATTTATTCAAAACATAAATGATTTCATAACATAAAATATTTCACTCTTTATAAAAATAACTCTTCCTTTAAAAAATGATAAATCAAGCAATAAATAAATCATCGTTTCAAAAAAAAAATCACCAAAACAAGTAAATTATTCAATGGTTTCAAAAGCATTAATCCCAATTTCCAATTTTAAAGAGATATATATTTTATAAATCCATTAAAAACAATAAAAACTTCTCAAAACCTTATTTTACTACATCACATAATAGTCATTGATAAGTTATTTTACCAAAAAACATTTCAAAACAAATATTTTTATAGTAATTGAAATCATTTTTCAATGATCATAACAATAATCATATTAGGACACAATTAATTTTTTAAAAGGTAATTATAATTATTAACAGTGAATTAAATTTGAAACAACCAAAAAAGATCATGAAAGATCCCACATCAATAACCCAAATAAGCAATATTTCATATGTGATTCCATTTGTATGAAAATGGATAAGGTATTATTTTTTGAACAAAGATAGAAAACAAAATTGTTTTTCCTAAGGGATTGTAAACCACACTCCAACATCAAAATTTTTCATTGTTTGATTGACATATTAGTCACTTATATTGCTCACTATTTACCTGAATGTGAAAACATGGTGTGACTGTGGTCATCCGTCCCTTATTATTAAAAGTAAACCTAAGAAATTTCATAAACCAAAGACAGTATCTTTGGGAATCATAATATAATTTATCATCTGAAAACAAATAAATGAAATGAAATAATCAAGTCTCAAAATCCATAGTAATTGATGTCTCTTCATGAAGGTGTGGTGATCAAGAACACCCACATGAAGTACCTCTTGTGTCAAAAAAAATCTAAATAATTTTCTACCCTGAGACACAAAAAATAACATCAGGATTCCAAAGTAAAGTATTTCTATTTAAGGAAAGAACTCATCTAATAACATTTGTAACACACCTACCAGGGAAATATCTAAACTGACACCTTAACTGATTCTCTACTAACATGAAGAGAATTTAAAATCTCCATGGGTTAGTGATAAGAAACTAGGACCTATCAAATAATCATTTATAATGATTATTCCAACAAAATATTATAATAATATATTAAAATTGGAAAAAACATCATTTATATAAATCTATACATACATATCAATGTACAAAGAGATAATAATGATGTATAAATAAATAAAATCTATTAAAACCACATATAGTGGTGGTCTATGATCACCCCCATGTCTCAATTCACCTACCCTTGATCCCCAAATAACATACCCTCAAAGAAAGATGAGAGATCATATGCCTTCTATATGAAAATAAATGGATAAAAACACCAAGAGTTAGACGTAAGGTGTGAGATAAATATCCCAGTAGGATTTAATGAAATATTTATTATAGTTAATTAATATTGAAAATAAAAAATTCATAAATAAGAGAAAAAAATTATTATACTTATTTTTTAATAAATATAGCTTCAAACAAATAAAATTCATTCAGAAAACTGAACCTGAAAACATTCCATTTCACCTTTTAAAAAATAATTATTTTGTGCTAAATTCCATAATTTTTTTAAAATCTAATGAAAGATAATTAAGAAAATAGAAGGATGTGATCTTACCATAGAATGATGAAAAAAATTCAATATAATATTTTTGAGCTATATAATTAGAATACGTGAATCAATAAAGGAATATTTGGTGCTAATGTGTTCCAAAAAACATTTCCATATATTAGGATCACGTTTGTGGATTATATGGGTACAATATACGTACAATACTGAGTCATCCCCTGATTTGATAATCAAATTAAAAAATTACTAATTTTCGGTCTTATATCTTGTCCCACCGGTCTCAATAAAATCTATTCCACTCCCACCCACTTTTCAAACCTCATGTCAAAAGTATGAACCATTCAACTTCTCAATTTATCCACTAGAATGGTGTGATATTGATACTGAAGAATATATCTAGACTATCCAATCAACCTATACATGTTATCATGACTAGTAAAAATAGGTGAGATAGGTTATCACGTTAGGAGGTTCACACAAGGATCCTTTTAAATGATGGGAAATGATCTAAATATCATGTCTTACTATCACCCCTGAACTACTTCATAGTAAATATTCCCTTTTTCAAAAAAAAGTGACGTAAAAGAAGAATCTTAAATAAAGGTAGTGTTATAATAGATTATAATCATAAATTTCCAACCAGGCCATCATTAAAAATTACATCAAATCATATATTTTTTTATTTATTTCATCCTTTAAAATGGTATCAATAACCTCTTAATTTACCAAATAATCATTATAATTACAAAAAGTCATTTAGAAGAATTATTTATTTCAAATAATCCATAAATAGTATTAAAAAGTATTATAATTGTCTAAGGATGGAATAATATTCAAAACATGTGTGAAACACACATTCTATTTGAATAATTCATTTATTTAAAATAACACATGACAACCAATTTCAAAATAATGAAAAATTCATTCAATGAGTGTTCAAGGACATTTAATAAATTCAATCATTTTAAACTATTTAGAAGATATCAAACATTTAAATTAATTCAATTCAAATATAGTAATTGAATTTTATGAATACAAACTCATGACAAATCCCACCATTTCCCCAAAATTTACTTTAAAATATATTTTTAAATAAATCCAAACAATCATGGAATTAAAAATTTTATAAAAAGGTTATGAATATCAATATTATAGAGATTAAACTAATTTCATGTTAAATTCAAATAGAAACTGGTAAAATATTTTTTTATGATGAATTTACAGGAGAAATAATATTTAATTATTGTTATAAATAATAAAACACACATATATGAATTTATCAAAAAATAATGAATCAAAAAACAAAGGAATCCCATGGAAAGGAATAATTGGAATATAAGGAATGCAACCAAAATTAATTTGAGATGTGTTTTCTTTGATGCTGATCACAATATCTAGAATGATAGATCAAAAAAATATAAAAGATATCTATGATCCAAAATTACACCTAAATCAACAAATATCAAACAAAACTCAAAGACATCATAACCATGTTGAAGAAGGAATCAAGGGAATGAGAGAGATTGAATATCAATAATAATAATAACTCATATAAAGAGAATATGTCCACATTTATTGGAACATTGATCCACCTAGAAATTAGGTTTGGTAGTTAGAATGGCTCTATAGGATCCCAACATCCAAATGATAAATTTTGGTTTGAATGGGAGATGTTTACTATTAATTGGTTTATTTTAGGGATTTTAATTACAATTTTAAGAACATTAATTACTACATTGATTACTTTGTAGGATAGGTGTCATGCTTAGAACTAACTTTATTCCTAACCATGAACCTAAAACACGTCCCCTGGAAGAGTTAAACCCATATTTTTTAGACATAGTCTAACAATGAGAACGTATGTGACCTCTACTATATAGTATGAATCAGATTATAATTATTACAATATTGTGAAAAATTGATTTCTATTAACAAATAATAAAATAACATATTTTCTTACCATCATGACCATTCATTTAATTTAATATTAATATATAATATTTTATTACTATATTCATAAAATATAATAATCTTAATAATTTTTTAATTTTTATTAAATTATTATTTACAAAACTAATTATTTTCCCAATGTTTTATGAATTTTTTTAATGTTCAATCCAATTTATTTTCATATATATTAACAAAATTTGAAATTTATTATACTTTTCTGGATATATTCACCAACAATAAAACAAAAAATATTTCTATAGATGGATTATTATTATGTTGTCCAAATATATAAATTTTCACAACTATAACCATTTAATATGGTTGATTTTATATAAGAACTTCTATACTGATTATGAATTGTTTCATTATTAATTTCAAAAAAATAGTGAATTTATTTTCATTATATAGTGACATATGTGGCTCATTGTAGTCCATCAATGCATTGGTAAATCTCACGAGACAAACTAAAATAGGTATTTTGTGTCTTCATACACATTAAAATATTTTTTATTGGCATGAGGCATTGATAGAATATATATGAAATCTTAGTGCAATGACTTTTTGATATAGTTACTATGTACATAATTCTACATTATATCATTAGAGAAAATAGTTTTTGATTCACTTTTTTTATTAATATTTTTATCCTAATTTAAATTTCATGTTTTATTTGACATTGATTTTTATTGAAATAATTTTCTTTCATAATATTAGAAAATGAAAATTGATTTTAATGATTGTTTATGATATTAAATTAATAAGTGGTTTTTATAATAGAAAATAATTAATATTTTTAAGGACCCCTCATGATGTTTTATTTTTTACTTTGATTTTTTTTTATTTTGCATAATAAATAAAAATTGGAATATAGTTGATATAAATAGCTAGTTATTGATTTTATTAAATTCTATTTTTATTTTGATAAAACTGAATCTTTCCTATAAGGTTTTCATGAGTTTAGAATGGATTAATTTGTTTCCCTTATTTATCACATATTTATCTTGGATTTCTTCATCCAATTATTTTATTTTTTATAGGGATTAAGGAAGGGTAAGAACATTACAATATATTACCTTTTTGTTATGGGTATCCTTATTAAATGAAGTGAACATAAATAGAATAAATCAGTATTTTAAATTTATAAATCATGTATTTCGAGAGTAAAATTTAAATTGATTTGGAATGTCCACTATTTATTGTAATGATTTTTTATGTCTTGGTTTTTTCACAATTCTCTAAAAATATATATTTAAATGATCCTAAAAATGAAAAAAATGTTCAAAATTCAATATAGAACATTAACATATGGGTAGTTTATATTATTGGCCATTATACTTTTTATTATGGGACTGGTATAAATATCTCTATATTATTGGAAAATTAAAAATAATATATTAGAAAACAATGATTTACATCATGTGTTTATATGTTAATGGTTTATAATATATTATATGGCATAAATACCAAATTTATGGTGTTATATGATTAGAGTGTCATATGATGTATGATATTTTGAGAGACATTTCTTAGAAAACCCTCTTGATTTTTGTTTGTAATATATTAAATAGAATATTTCAGGACTAATTCTTTTCAAATTTCATTGAAATGTGATTAAAGGAATTGATAAACCTTTAAATTATTGTAATAATTTATGTAACATATTTTTTCCTTTTTTGAAAAAACAATATAACATTTTGGGAACATTTGTTTACTAAAAAAGATAACCATTTGATTAAATGTTATTTTGTGGCTTACTGATAAATTGGATTTTTGAAGAAAGTTCACTATATTTAGAGAATATAGTATAATGTAAATGGATATATTTCTTTCTCTTATAGAATATTTTGTACTAAATAATTCATGACTTATTTGTTTAAATAATATTTTATTTTTCGAAGAATCATGCTTCTTTTAGAAAGACATGAATAATTGGGAGATAATATTATTATGGAATATAAAATTTATTTATGTGACAACATGAGTTAATTGTGATGAGAGGTAAATATGATATTCATATTTGGACACAATTTTATTAAATATTTTTGATCATATGTGTTTAATACACGATGAGGAATATATTTTTTATTTTTAGGTTTCGTTACTTATTATGTTATTTATGTTAATCCTTGGTTTTTAATTTTGAGGGTGTGTAGTTTAATGTTGTATTTATTCATAATATTTTTTATACATATTTGATATTATCATAACACATTTAAACTAATATTTATTTTTATTAATATAAATAGAGATGATAAATTAATTTTCATCAATTTATGAATATTTTGATCCATCAGTGTATAAATTTAGAGTTTAAGGGATGAAAATTTTATCCTGATTCTGATGATTGAAAACATTTTTTGAAACCATTATTATAAATTTTTAATAATTGATGTAAATTTTATTTTATTTTTAGTACCATTTTTTAACATTAATTATAAAAATCATGACAATAGAAGGAAATTCTACCGATTCTAAATTGGACAAAATCACTTAGTGACTATGTTATGTATTTTAGAAAAAAAAAACAATTTTAATATATGATCACCAAATAGGTAAATTCAAAATAAGTCTACTGGTGTTTTCTTTGAGAATAATTTTCATGAGAAAATATATATTTTATTTTAACGTATGGATAAATTATTTTTGAGAGAATCAAATGGATATATTTAATATAAATTTTTTTAATCGAGTTAGAGTATTAAACAATAATAATTTAATATGTAATTGTACCATTAATAATAATATTTTTGATAATGTGTACTATACACAACATATATCTTAAATATACCATTAAGTCATAAAAAATACTAATTTTAAATATTTTATTTATAACGTACACATTTTTCTGTGGTATGATCAATAATAATTATATTAAATTTTTTTAATATTAAATGATTCCATATAAAAATTAACATATTAATTTTAATGAAATTAGAACTCATGCTGAAATAAAACATTATAAGATTAAATTTAATATTATTTCAGAAATCTAAATTACATTTGTTATGTGTTTTAGTAAAACAAGTCATGATAATAATTATAGTTAATTTTTTTTATTGAATTTATTAATCAAATATTTAATAATATCAATTTACATTAATTGAAATACTCTACGATTTTATAGTATTTCACTTTAAAAATTTATTTACTTTGGTTGAAAACGTTTCACAAAACACTATGCACAAACTAACAGTTGTATATATTTAGATTTCAATAATTTATCACATCCATTATAATCTATCAATTACATTGGAGTGAATTAATTCAATTAATCAGGTTATAAAACTTATATATTTAATCACTTTTTATATATTCATCTAATGGAATATTTTAGTCGAGAGATAATAATGAATTGAATTTTACAGATTAAAATGATATTTTTTTCTAAAGGTAGTTTTAAAGCAATTTAAAGGTTCAGTTCTCTTAAAACTAAATATTGACACTTTCATATATTCAATTTATCAAAATAAACGTCATTTTTATATATGAATATAATAATTATCTTATGGTGAAATTTTTGTATTTTTTATGAAAATATTTAATTTCCAGTGAATACTAAAAAATCCTGATACTTTTTATAAATCTACAATTTATTTATTAATATCATATTTTTGACTTGAACATTAATCTCACCAATTAATGTATAAATAAAAAATTTTCATGGTATATTTGATTAATTTATATAATTATATCATAGTATATGTAAATAAATATTGTAGACATTATTAATGAAGTGTTGATATTTTTATAAATCATAATTGTTTATTTTCAATTTTCAATTCATATAATTTTCTAAATCAAAAAATATTTTCCAAAAATGTATTCTGAAATTAATATTTTATTTCTTTATGATTATAATATAATTTTATGAGATCTAAATTAATTTTTTACATTTTCATAAATTACATTATAAATTTAAAATCAATATTTTTCAAGAAATATGATGGTTTTTAGTATAAATTATATTTATCATATTTGGAACAATATTTACATCAAATGGAGTCCATTTTTGAATTATAAAAGTTCAAAAATTGGTAGGGTGAATTTTTTGGATTTTTTCTAAAATAGTTGATTTTTTTATGAACAATTAAATATTGTATTTTATAGTACAATACGTAAACAAATTATTGAGTCATGGATGACTCATGGATCATGTACGAATCCGTTGGATTGAAATGAAATAAATTAGATACTGTATATAGTCGTGAAATCGTCACTATTTCTTATTATGAGCCAAAATAATTATCTATTGAATAAAATATTCAAAAAACACCCCTCCCACCAACTATAAATACCACCCTTATAACATATTCTCATCATATAAAGAAGCCTTGAAAATTTCCTATTTTTATCCCAAATCATAACCCAACCCTATCCCCATTTTCGGGAGCCATTGTTCAAATGAAATGACCGAAATCAATTTCTTAAAGTTCTATAGGAGAGGAATTCAAGTTGTAGATCCTTTTTCATTTTCTCTCAATTTAATTTAATTTATTTTATTTATAATATACCAGAACCTATTAATTATAATGTTAAATTATAAATCTATTATATTATATATACTGTAATAATATTATTTTTATGGATAATCAATCATCAAACCCCTTCTCATTCTATTTTTATTCGCAAAAAAAACATCATTCACAAGGAGTTAATTTACCACCATCATGGACAATCCATTTTAATCATAAATTAAATTATTCAAGGATGATCAAGATACCATTTTTTAAGAACCATATTATAATATTTATAAGAAAACTTATTTATTTTTTTGTAACTAGTATATATACATAATGATAATTCCAAAGAAAAAAATATTTCTTGATGATAAAAACGTCAAAATATCCTAAAAGATTATAAATAACATTTTTTTCTAATGATTCATGATTATACCATCATTAAAAATTAACTATATACATATTTTTTATTATTGAAGGGCATTATTGACATATAATTTAAAATTTGAATAAATATTCTCATTTTACATGATTTTTCAAACATATATATAAGCCAACCGGTCATGGAAACAAAGGAAATGAACACTCTTGAACAATAAAAGTATACGATATAAATTATAAAAATGGACATAAATGAATATAATAAAATTATAAAAAATAAAATAATTGTATAAAAGGTTTTGAATTAGTAAATTAATTGAATTTGAATTACTATTTAAGACATTAATATCATGTTAAAAACACATTTTAACATAAGTTAAGGGGTTTCTAAGCTCAATTTTATTTCCATGAGATTTCCCTTATTTCCAAATTATTTCATGTATGTGGTGTATGTATATTTCAATTTTATATATAATATCATTAAAATCATTATCTTAATGTAATTAAACTATTAATTTTATGTTTTTTAATTTTTTGTCATACGATTCGATTAAGTACAAATTGGTAAGTGATTCTCCCCGAATCTCTATTTTCTCATTCGAGATTCACATTATCTCTTTTTACACCAATTTATTTATTAATTATTCATATACAGTCCCCATAGATTATTTTTTAATGATCCAAAAATATATATCATTTAAAAATATACTTTTTTAAATGGTAAATTTATTTTTTAAATGGTTTCATTTTTGTTTTATCCCGATGAGGAATCCTGATTATAGAAAACATCCCAATTTCATAACCATTTTTATGTAGCTCCTATAAAATATTTCATTCTTCTGATAATTTTCTATAATTAATCATTATATCATGAAGAAACTATATTTTCTAAATATCTATTTTATAAAATCAATAATTCATTTTGTCTTTTTTAAATAAAATTTAATGTTTTCCATAAACTACACTAAACATTCTCAATAATAATGTCTCTTAAAAATGACTTTTACATGTGGGACATAAATTATCAATAAAACATAATTTAATTGTCCTTTTATTTTAATTTTTTAGAATAAATTTTTAATATATTATTTTAAAAAATATAAAAAAAATCATAAGAAACATTCATTCAAATGTAATATGTTTTTTCCATATCTCATTTTTTACTTATGTATGATTTATGCATTGTTCACCACTTATTCCATTTGAGTGTGGTATGTAATACCCTTGAAATATCAAATCATGAGTCTTATTATTCTAATGACATTGCAAGACACTTTAAATTGTATTCCTTTATAGGAATTATTATTTAAATATTTCAATGTGGTATGTAAAACTATAGAATGATAAAATATTAATATCCTAAAGAAATTATTGATGGTCTATTTAAAATGTATATGTTTTTTTGAAAATATCCCCAGTTTGATCTTCAAATCAATACAATTTTTTTTATTAGTCATATTTTTCATTAATAGAATCTATTTTGGAAATGTGATTTATACTTGTAGTGAATGGTGTGGCCCATTATATCCCCTTGATGTATCGACAAGTCTAATGAGACAAAACAGTTAGCAACAAACCCTTCATGTTTGTTTCCAAATGAAATAATATGGGTGTTAACCTATAGACATAAATTGTATTTATGTTATGATGTTTCATGTCCCAAACACATGATTTTTAATTATAAATCATTTCTTTTAGTTAGTAATATATTATTATTATCTATTGGATTTTCACTATGAAAAAATATACATATAAGTTTCTATTCTCAGTTTAATGATGGAATTTTCTTTCAAATTAATCACAATTCTATAATGTATATTACGTATTGACTACTTTTCACTTATTATTTTGAAATGAAGCCATTACAAAGCATTTCAGTTAATCCTATTATCTATTTTCTTTCCTTATGCTTCGAATATGATTTATTTTTATGAGATTTCAATAGTGAAATTTATATATTTTGTTATGTATTATATTTAATTTTCTTTCCCAATGTAAAATTAATTCCATGTATATACCTAGTTCATCAAGACTAGAAAAGTTACCAATAATTTGTGATGTGATCTTTAATATTTAGGTCATTGTGAAAAAAAATCCACTGACTCTTGCCCACTGGGGTATGGGGTTATTACAGTTTGTATTATATCATGTTTTGTATAGACCATGTGAACTTGAATTGTTAAACAATGTTTACGGAACAGAACCCTAAGATATAATTTGAGGATAATTATAGAAGAAGAGAGTATAAATTTTTAATGTTAGGGATTATGTGTGTATTCATTGAAATACATCAATGTCTGTATACTACATGTATATGTGGTTCATGCATAGATTTACCTAGGGGTGACAACTCAATCATGGTCCATCAGAAATGACTCAACATAATATTTTACAAGACAACATGTGTTATAAGACAACTGGTTTTATACTCCCAGTGGATATATATTGGATAATTGAAATTTTATTTAGAAACAATTATAATGTATTTTAAAGTAAATATGTTCTCCAATTATCTATGTTGATCACTATAATATTAGCTACATATAAATTTCAAACCATGTGAAAATCGTGATTCCCATTCATCCTATGTTTCAAATTTAGTTTAACCATTAAAAAATGTGAAAAGGACCAGATACCCAGAAATACATCAAAAAATATAGAAAATATCTATCAATGAGATCCAATTAGTAGGTACATAAATCAATGGGTAAATATACAAAAAGAGTAAGGGGATGATACATCATCAGATAAAAAATTTAAAAAATATGTATATCAAAATATTTCTTTATATTCCTTAGGAAATTACTATATATTCTTTTACTACTAAACAATTTCCTATTAAATTATTAAGGTGTAGAAAAAAAGGATGATTTTTAATAATGGGTTTAAATATTATCCTTGTTCTTCCAGGTGATTTATTATTCAACATCATTATATTACATCATAGTGTTATTTATATGTTATCATAATTATCATCCATATAAATAAATATAACAATTGAGATGGAAAACACTTAGTCGCCACCTTTTATAACTTATGTGTAATGAAAATTTCATTCATTTATATGAGTATATTACCCCTACCAATGAAAATTTGTTTCAAATTTCCTCATCTCCAAATAAGGTCTGATATTTTCATTGATTTTATTAATATATATGATATTTATAAAACAGTTAAAATTAACTGATTATAATATATTACATAACTTTTCTCTCTTCCATTGATTAAAATTTTTTAATGTCGCTCATATGTAAGTGTAAAATACCACCTCCTCATAGAGAATTGTTTTTCATTTCATGTTTACATTTAAAATATGATTATAAATGTTTTTAATGGAAATAATAATAAGTATTTATCTATTAATATAATTATTTTTATTTAACCAACAGAACTTTTACAATGGTTAACATATCAATGTTGTTCTGGGATTATGAACTGGGAACCCTCAAAATGTTCAATATAACCCGTAATGATGTTCTAACTAAAAAATGGTACTTTAATAAATGAAATAAAAAACAATTATTAAAAAACAATTTATTATTTTATTCTGGATGTAAAATACAAATATAATTTTATTAATCTTGAGTTACAGAGTGTGAAAAATTATACAAGACATAATGTATGGTATTTTATTTTTAAAAAATGATTTATCATTTTTTACTCAAAATTATTAACCTCCATGTACTTGATAATAAATTTTTTATTGGATTTTATTAATTATTAATCTAATATTTTTAATGGTACTTTTAAACTAATTTATAGTTTCATTAAATATAATTAAATAGAATATTTTCAAACATATTTTAGTATGAATCAGATTATAATTATTACAATATTGTGAAAAATTGATTTCTATTAACAAATAATAAAATAACATATTTTCTTACCATCATGACCATTCATTTAATTTAATATTAATATATAATATTTTATTACTATATTCATAAAATATAATAATCTTAATAATTTTTTAATTTTTATTAAATTATTATTTAAAAAACTAATTATTTTCCCAATGTTTTATGAATTTTTTTAATGTTCAATCCAATTTATTTTCATATATATTAACAAAATTTGAAATTTATTATACTTTTCTGGATATATTCACCAACAATAAAACAAAAAATATTTCTATAGATGGATTATTATTATGTTGTCCAAATATATAAATTTTCACAACTATAACCATTTAATATGGTTGATTTTATATAAGAACTTCTATACTGATTATGAATTGATTCATTATTAATTTCAAAAAAATAGTGAATTTATTTTCATTATATAGTGACATATGTGGCTCATTGTAGTCCATCAATGCATTGGTAAATCTCACGAGACAAACTAAAATAGGTATTTTGTGTCTTCATACCCATTAAAATATTTTTTATTGGCATGAGGCATTGATAGAATATATATGAAATCTTAGTGCAATGACTTTTTTATATAGTTACTATGTACATAATTCTACATTATACCATTAGAGAAAATAGTTTTTGATTCACTTTTTTTATTAATATTTTTATCCTAATTTAAATTTCATGTTTTATTTGACATTGATTTTTATTGAAATAATTTTCTTTCATAATATTAGAAAATGAAAATTGATTTTAATGATTGTTTATGATATTAAATGAATAAGTGGTTTTTATAATATAAAATAATTAATATTTTTAAGGACCCCACATGATGTTTTATTTTTTACTTTGAATTTTTTTTATTTTGCACAATAAATAAAAATTGGAATATAGTTGATATAAATAGCTAGTTATTGATTTTATTAAATTCTATTTTTATTTTGATAAAATTGAATCTTTCCTATAAGGTTTTCATGAGTTTAGAATGGATTAATTTGTTTCCCTTATTTATCACATATTTATCTTGGATTTCTTCATCCAATTATTTTATTTTTTATAGGGATTAAGGAAGGGTAAGAAAATTACAATATATTACCTTTTTGTTATGGGTATCCTTATTAAATGAAGTGAACATAAATAGAATAAATCAGTATTTTAAATTTATAAATCATGTATTTCGAGAGTAAAATTTAAATTGATTTGGAATGTCCACTATTTATTGTAATGATTTTTTATGTCTTGGTTTTTTCACAATTCTCTAAAAATATATATTTAAATGATCCTAAAAATGAAAAAAATGTTCAAAATTTAATATATAACATTAACATATGGGTAGTTTATATTATTGGCCATTATACTTTTTATTATGGGACTGGTATAAATATCTCTATATTATTAGAAAATTAAAAATAATATATTAGAAAACAATGATTTACATCATGTGTTTATATGTTAATGGTTTATAATATATTATATGGCATAAATACCAAATTTATGGTGTTATATGATTAGAGTGTCATATGATGTATGATATTTTGAGAGACATTTCTTAGAAAACCCTCTTGATTTTTGTTTGTAATATATTAAATAGAATATTTCAGGACTAATTCTTTTCAAATTTCATTGAAATGTGATTAAAGGAATTGATAAACCTTTAAATTATTGTAATAATTTATGTAACATATTTTTTCCTTTTTTGAAAAAACAATATAACATTTTGGGAACATTTGTTTACTAAAAAAGATAACCATTTGATTAAATGTTATTTTGTGGCTTACTGATAAATTGGATTTTTGAAGAAAGTTCACTATATTTAGAGAATATAGTATAATGTAAATGGATATATTTCTTTCTCTTATAGAATATTTTGTACTAAATAATTCATGACTTATTTGTTTAAATAATATTTTATTTTTCGAAGAATCATGCTTCTTTTAGAAAGACATGAATAATTGGGAGATAATATTATTATGGAATATAAAATTTCTTTATGTGACAATATGAGTTAATTGTGATGAGAGGTAAATATTATATTCATATTTGGACACAATTTTATTAAATATTTTTGATCATATGTGTTTAATACACGATGAGGAATATATTTTTTATTTTTAGGTTTCGTTACTTATTATGTTATTTATGTTAATCCTTGGTTTTTAATTTTGAGGGTGTGGAGTTTAATGTTGTATTTATTCATAATATTTTTTATACATATTTGATATTATCATAACACATTTAAACTAATATTTATTTTTATTAATATAAATGGAGATGAGAAATTAATTTTCATCAATTTATGAATATTTTGATCCATCAGTGTATAAATTTAGAGTTTAAGGGATGAAAATTTTATCCTGATTCTGATGATTGAAAACATTTTTTGAAACCATTATTATAAATTTTTAATAATTGATGTAAATTTTATTTTATTTTTAGTACCATTTTTTAACATTAATTATAAAAATCATGACAACAGAAGGAAATTCTACCGATTCTAAATTGGACAAAATCACTTAGTGACTATGTTATGTATTTTAGAAAAAAAACAATTTTAATATATGATCACCAAATAGGTAAATTAAAAATAAGTCTACTGGTGTTTTCTTTGAGAATAATTTTCATGAGAAAATATATATTTTATTTTAACGTATGGATAAATTATTTTTGAGAGAATCAAATGGATATATTTAATATAAATTTTTTTAATCGAGTTAGAGTATTAAACAGTAATAATTTAATATGTAATTGTACCATTAATAATAATATTTTTGATAATGTGTACTATACACAACATATATCTTAAATATACCATTAAATCATAAAAAATACTAATTTTAAATATTTTATTTATAACGTAGACATTTTTCTGTGGTATGATCAATAATAATTATATTAAATTTTTTTAATATTAAATGATTCCATATAAAAATTAACATATTAATTTTAATGAAATTAGAACTCATGCTGAAATAAAACATTATAAGATTAAATTTAATATTATTTCAGAAATCTAAATTACATTTGTTATGTGTTTTAGTAAAACAAGTCATGATAATAATTATAGTTAATTTTTTTTATTGAATTTATTAATCAAATATTTAATAATATCAATTTACATTAATTTAAATACTCTACGATTTTATAGTATTTCACTTTAAAAATTTATTTACTTTGGTTGAAAACGTTTCACAAAACACTATGCACAAACTAACAGTTGTATATATTTAGATTTCAATAATTTATCACATCCATTATAATCTACCAATTACATTGGAGTGAATTAATTTAATTAATCAGGTTATAAAACTTATATATTTAATCACTTTTTATATATTCATCTAATGGAATATTTTAGTCGAGAGATAATAATGAATTGAATTTTACAGATTAAAATGATATTTTTTTCTAAAGGTAGTTTTAAAGCAATTTAAAGGTTCAGTTCTCTTAAAACTAAATATTGACACTTTCATATATTCAATTTATCAAAATAAACGTCATTTTTATATATGAATATAATAATTATCTTATGGTGAAATTTTTGTATTTTTTATGAAAATATTTAATTTCCAGTGAATACTAAAAAATCCTGATACTTTTTATAAATCTACAATTTATTTATTAATATCATATTTTTGACTTGAACATTAATCTCACCAATTAATGTATAAATAAAAAATTTTCATGGTATATTTGATTAATTTATATAATTATATCATAGTATATGTAAATAAATATTGTAGACATTATTAATGAAGTGTTGATATTTTTATAAATCATAATTGTTTATTTTCAATTTTCAATTCATATAATTTTCTAAATCAAAAAATATTTTCCAAAAATGTATTCTGAAATTAATATTTTATTTCTTTATGATTATAATATAATTTTATGAGATCTAAATTAATTTTTTACATTTTCATAAATTACATTATAAATTTAAAATCAATATTTTTCAAGAAATATGATGGTTTTTAGTATAAATTATATTTATCATATTTGGAACAATATTTACATCAAATGGAGTCCATTTTTGAATTATAAAAGTTCAAAAATTGGTAGGGTGAATTTTTTGGATTTTTTCTAAAATAGTTGATTTTTTATGAACAATTAAATATTGTATTTTATAGTACAATACGTAAACAAATTATTGAGTCATGGATGACTCATGGATCATGTAAGAATCCGTTGGATTGAAATGAAATAAATTAGATACTGTATATAGTCGTGAAATCGTCACTATTTCTTATTATGAGCCAAAATAATTATCTATTGAATAAAATATTCAAAAAACACCCCTCCCACCAACTATAAATACCACCCTTATAACATCTTCTCATCATATAAAAAAGCCTTGAATATTTCCTATTTTTATCCCAAATCATAACCCAACCCTATCCCCATTTTTGGGAGCCATTGTTCAAATGAAATGATCGAAATCAATTTCTTAAAGTTCTATAGGAGAGGAATTCAAGTTGTAGATCCTTTATCATTTTCTCTCAATTTAATTTAATTTATTTTATTTATAATATACCAGAACCTATTAATTATAATGTTAAATTATAAATCTATTATATTATATATACTGTAATAATATTATTTTTATGGATAATCAATCATCAAACCCCTTCTCATTCTATTTTTATTCTCAAAAAAACATCATTAACAAGGAGTTAATTTACCACCATCATGGACAATCCATTTTAATCATAAATTAAATTATTCAAGGATGATCAGGATACCATTTTTTAGGAACCAGATTATAATATTTATAAGAAAACTTATTTATTTTTTTGTAACTAGTATATATACATAATGATAATTCCAAAGAAAAAAATATTTCTTGATGATAAAAACGTCAAAATATCCTAAAAGATTATCAATAACATTTTTTTCTAATGATTCATGATTATACCATCATTAAAAATTAACTATATACATATTTTTTATTATTGAAGGGCATTATTGACATATAATTTAAAATTTGAATAAATATTCTCATTTTACATGATTTTTCAAACATATATATAAGCCAACCGGTCATGGAAACAAAGGAAATGAACACTCTTGAACAATAAAAGTATATGATATAAATTATAAAAATGGACATAAATGAATATAATAAAATTATAAAAAATAAAATAATTGTATAAAAGGTTTTGAATTAGTAAATTAATTGAATTTGAATTACTATTTAAGACATTAATATCATGTTAAAAACACATTTTAACATAAGTTAAGGGGTTTCTCAGCTCAATTTTATTTCCATGAGATTTCCCTTATTTCCAAATTATTTCATGTATGTGGTGTATGTATATTTCAATTTTATATATAATATCATTAAAATCATTATCTTAATGTAATTAAACTATTAATTTTATGTTTTTTAATTTTTTGTCATACGATTCGATTAAGTATAAATTGGTAAGTGATTCTCCCCGAATCTCTATTTTCTCATTCGAGATTCACATTATCTCTTTTTACACCAATTTATTTATTAATTATTCATATACAGTCCCCATAGATTATTTTTTAATGATCCAAAAATATATATCATTTAAAAATATACTTTTTTAAATGGTAAATTAATTTTTTAAATGGTTTCATTTTTGTTTTATCCCGATGAGGAATCCTGATTATAGAAAACATCCCAATTTCATAACCATTTTTATGTAGCTCCTATAAAATATTTCATTCTTCTGATAATTTTCTATAATTAATCATTATATCATGAAGAAACTATATTTTCTAAATATCTATTTTATAAAATCAATAATTCATTTTGTCTTTTTTAAATAAAATTTAATGTTTTCCATAAACTGCACTAAACATTCTCAATAATAATGTCTCTTAAAAATGACTTTTACACGTGGGACATAAATTATCAATAAAACATAATTATTTGTCCTTTTATTTTAATTTTTTAGAATAAATTTTTAATATATTATTTTAAAAAATATAAAAAAAATCATAAGAAACATTCATTCAAATGTAATATGTTTTTTTCCATATCTCATTTTTACTTATGTATGATTTATGCATTGTTCACCACTTATTCCATTTGAGTGGGGTATGTAATACCCTTGAAATATCAAATCACGAGTCTTATTATTCTAATGACATTGCAAGACACTTTAAATTGTATTCCTTCATAGGAATTATTATTTAAATATTTCAATGTGGTATGTGAAACTATAGAATGATAAAATATTAATATCCTAAAGAAATTATTGATGGTCTATTTAAAATGTATATGTTTTTTTGAAAATATCCCCAGTTTGATCTTCAAATCAATACAATTTTTTTTATTAGTCATATTTTTCATTAATAGAATCTATTTTGGAAATTTGATTTATACTTGCAGTGAAGGGTGTGGCCCATTATATCCCCTTGATGTATCGACAAGTCTAATGAGACAAAACAGTTAGCAACAAACCCTTCATGTTTGTTTCCAAATGAAATAATATTGGTGTTAACCTATAGACATAAATTGTATTTATGTTATGATGTTTCATGTCCCAAACACATGATTTTTAATTATAAATCATTTCTTTTAGTTAGTAATATATTATTATTATCTATTGGATTTTCACTATGAAAAAATATACATATAAGTTTCTATTCTCAGTTTAATGATGGAATTTTCTTTCAAATTAATCACAATTCTATAATGTATATGACGTATTGACTACTTTTCACTTATTATTTTGAAATGAAGCCATTACAAAGCATTTAAGTTAATCCTATTATCTATTTTCTTTCCTTATGCTTCGAATATGATTTATTTTTATGAGTTTTCAATAGTGAAATTTATATATTTTGTTATGTATTATATTTAATTTTCTTTCCCAATGTAAAATTAATTCCATTTATATACCTAGTTCATCAAGACTAGAAAAGTTACCAATAATTTGTGATATGATCTTTAATATTTAGGTCATTGTGAAAAAAAATCCACTGACTCTTTCCCACTGGGGTATGGGGTTATTACAGTTTGTATTATATCATGTTTTGTATAGACCATGTGAACTTGAATTGTTAAACAATGTTTACGGAACAGAACCCTAAGATATAATTTGAGGATAATTATAGAAGAAGAGAGTATAAATTTTTAATGTTAGGGATTATGTGTGTATTCATTGAAATACATCAATGTCTGTATACTACATGTATATGTGGTTCATGCATAGATTTACCTAGGGGTGACAACTCAATCATGGTCCATCAGAAATGACTCAACATAATATTTTACAAGACAACATGTGTTATAAGACAACTGGTTTTATACTCCCAGTGGATATATATTGGATAATTGAAATTTTATTTAGAAACAATTATAATGTATTTTAAAGTAAATATGTTCTCCAATTATCTATGTTGATCACTATAATATTAGCTACATATAAATTTCAAAATTTATGTTAATTATTTCACTGGTTATGATATTTTACATTAGGTTTCAAAATATTATGATCTAATATATGATATAAATATTTTTATAAATGGCTCAAAGAAGATGGAATGGTAACTACATCAATGTACATAATCCAATGTGTAAAAATTATTGTGTCATCAATGGAATAAATCCAACCATTAGAGGGGAACTATCCCTTCAAATATAATAATTAAATGTGAAGAGAAATGCCACCATGCCTGTGATTTCATAGGTAAGAAATTTTTTTCTAATGTCTAGTGCTTCAACTAAAAAGATATATTAAACTATTCAAATCAATGTCTGAAGCAAAAAAATAATATACCCCAAAATGGTAAAATAGATCAGGGTCAATATTATGCTACTACAAAATATGAAGTGTAATGATTATTATGAATGTGTATGGATTCAAGAATTATGTTATTTGAGATTTTTATTAATAATCTCCTAGTTATAAAATTAATTACATATATAATTATTATACTTAATTAATTATTCTTTCATTAATTTAAAGCATTTGATGTTAAATATATCATTCCTTCATGGTCCATTGCATTGTAGTTTTTGCTGTTGGAGGTGTTTGGAGCAGGCACATAGAGATTATGGAAAAGTTTTTTTGTTAATTTATAAGTTAAGTGGGATTAAATATCATGTAACCAAATCACACATTGAGATAGATGGATTCAAGGATTCTTTAGAAAGATCCATTATGTGTAAATATTTCACATCACGTGATGAATAGTTACATGACATGAAATATTTTGTTGTAAGAAAAATAAAACCAAACAAAGAGGTGAGGCATTTTTCTGTGAAAACTAAACCCCATGTAATACATGGCATGAATAGGGATTATCGTGTAGCACAATGATCATATGTAGTTTTAAATTTATTTTTTCAGATGAACACACATTCATTTGGGTGTGGTTTCCTTTTCCTCTCATTTTGGGATGAGCCTTGGAACCTTATGGCATTCTTGTACCCTTATTCATCTCTATTCGATCTGTTAAACCTGATGGTTGTTCGTCGGAGAATTTTTGTTGATATGTTGTGATTTCTCTTCCTTTTTAGTTGTTTTCATATTCTATTCTTCAGGGGATCTACTTTAGTGGTGATTCATTGGTTTGGAGGTGCATTTGGGATTTGAATATATATAACATTGATAAGGTATATGATGATCCTCAATTTTTGTGGTCTGTTTATGGTTCTCAAGATTTTTTCTTTACCCTGTAGTACGTAAAAATTGGAATTCTTCTTATAGGTATTATTACCTTCATTTATCTATTTTGTTAATCTTGTGGGAGAGGATATAATTCTATTTATATGTGAATAATTATTGTGATGAATTAATTTAAGAAAAATAATCCATTAATTGAAATGAAAATGGGAAATATGGGTTGATACAAATGTTTTTACATCTCAGATATTATTTTAGATATTATGATTATATGAGATAAATGTCTCACTGAAAAGTGTTTTCGTCGGTGGCTTTGTTTAAAATGTATACATTTTTTGTGTTTGTTTCATTATTTAACAATTTTCTGTATCACCATAAAATGAATATTTCATAACCATGTATACATGTATATTGAATATTTTCCCCAGGATTTGTTTTTTGTTTTAACACCGTAATGAAATGTAGTGGAATGTGATAAATGTTCTTGTGAACCAATAATTTATTGTTTTTATGTGATGTGTGATTTGATGTGGTTTGTAAATGTGGGGGAAGTGGATGGAATATTGTTCTATAGTGGGTCTATGAATGGAATGGTATGATTATGCACTAGGGATGCATAACATGTTGTGATATTTTATGTTGTTTGATGTGGTAGTGAGTTGTGGGTTTGTTTTGGGTTGGTATGGTGGTTTTGGAATGATGACTTTGAATAGGGAAATTAATGACAAGTATGGGTAATTATCTGTGATTTTCTCTTTTAGTTACTTGCAGAATGGTTCACCCTTTATCAATAGTTTGTGGTGTGATGTGTCTTTAATGTTATCCCACCTTAATTTATCTAGGATCTTCAACTTCTAAAATTATTGTGATTTTGTTACGTGTTTTATGTTGTGATTAGTAGTTCCCAGAGTAGAGATGGAATTAGTAACTAATTGTTTGATAAATCATAGAATATATTGGGATTCTTTATCAAGTTTAATATAAATGGTTCAATAAATTTTCTTGTAATTTGAAATTGGTGTTTTGGATTTATGTTTGTTGTTGTTCATTTAGAGGCGGCACATAAGGTGATAGTGGTGTGATTTGATGATATTTAGGATGAACCTTACATTGTTCTTGATTATATGGGGTCATATGTGTATAAGATTGTATTTTTATTGTGATTCTTTTATACACCCCACCCTATTTTAGTTCTATGTTCCGATCACCCCCATCATCATGGGGGAGGGTGTCTTAGCCAATATCTAATGTGGAGTACGAATGTTTGTGTACCTGCTCTTTTATCATATATCTTCAATGTGAGATAGGTATGGAACGTCATATGATTTTTGGATGAATTTAATTGTATTATATGGTTTTGTGGTGGACCAGGTAAATTTAGGTAGGATGTGATGGCTTTGGTGACTTTGAGTGAGGTATGATGGACAAGGTGTCTTCACATGAGATGTGATGGCCCATGTGTTTTCGGGTGAGGTGGTTTGGGATTTTTGATGTTTCATTAGGATGAGATAGTGATGTTATTTCCAAAGTGTCATCGGGATGTAAATTCATGTTTTTAGGGGCCCTGGTGTGAGGGGAGGATGTGTTGTGGACCATAGGGTGGTCTGAGTTGTCTATGTTGTAAGGATTGTGTGCATGCGAGCGGGTTGTGATGTGGTTTTTGGCCTAGGTTTGTGAGAGAAAGATGTGGTGTTTTATACAAAAGGAATGACTGATTTAGGATGTACAAAGTTGGATTAACTAATTATTCCAGCGGGTATGTGGTATAGGGTACCCTAACATCAATGAAATTTATATTACATTAATATACTTTTTTTATTTGGTGAGTGTCCCTTTTTGAGGTTCGAAAGGTTTGTATACTTGTTTAAGTGATGTTTTTTATACATTTTTCTCATAGGATAATTATTATCCTTCCATCAAATTTTAATAAGAGGCTATGGTTTTCCTAATATGTATACTTGTTTTATCAACCTATATATAAAAAACGTTTTTCACATTATTAAGACGATTTCATTGACATTTTTGAAATCTAAAAACAAATATATTTGATAGTTGTTGAGTCACAACATTAGCAATACATGTGTTTATTTTTTACATTGTAGGATTTATTTTATTTTAATTGTTATATATTATAACAACATTCATGGTTTTTTTGGATTTCATTTCATACTATGTCTTGGGGTTACTGTGGATGATAAATTATATCTCCAAATCTTGCTTTTTTATTAAGGGTAATCAATCCCGTACTGTGATATTTCTACATCCTTGGTACTAGTAACCATCAAATGGCCTACTAGAGGTAGAACCCTAGGGTCATGATCTATCTCCAAATCTTTCTTTCTTAGTGACCTGATGATGGAAATATTATAAGTTTGGATTAGAGTACATTATTCAATAACCTGATTCTATACTCATGGATGCATGAATGTATCATACCAGATTAATGGATAATAACATATTTATATAATTGGTATATGTAAATAAGAGCTACATTATTTGGAGAATTTAATGTTATATAGATTTTGGAAATTTAGTTAATTTAATTCAACTTTTTTGATTGAATGTGGATAGATAAGTTTTTTAAGAGTAATAATATTAAGTAATTATGGAATGGATCATGTTAATCACACATAAGTATTGTTCTTTTATATCATTTGATAACCTTAACAGGTTTTATCAAACATTTAGAGGTTGAAGGAATGAATTAAGAACAATATGATTGTTTAAATGTTCATTATCCATGAAAAAATCATCTCTAATATTCATTTACAGTTGTAGCAGAGCATTTTAATATATATCTAATCAAAATAAAAAGTGTGAAATTATGCTTATTACATGAAAAATAATTTGGTATGTTTTTTTTCTGAACTTATAATATGGATATAAAGAAAATACCTCTACTCTAGGAAAAATATTTTGGAAGAAAATTTTTATAAGTTTATATTCTTTTCTATGAAATAAATAGTCTTTTAATAGACCAAAATATTTATAGTTTCACTATGGATAACTATTTCAAGGCCATGTTCTCTTTCACTCTCCATCATTAAATGATTATTAGATTGTTGTTCCGTGTCCATATTTTCAATACAAATTTTTTTCATTTTTAATTCCATATTTTGTAATGACCTCTGCATTTCTCATTCCCACTTATAAAGAGGTCATTTTATTAACCCTACTTCTAATTTGGGTTTCCCAAAAAGAAATATTGAATTATAAACATTATAATTTTTTGAAGTAAGATTCTATATTACTATGATTAAATTTATTAATTTAGAGGAATCTTTAGCACACCATTATTTTATAGTATGTCTCTTTTTATATTTAACTCCATTAATAAAAAATGTTTGTCACAACAATCTGAATAAAACAATGATATATATTTGAATACCATTATATTATAATGACTGTTATAATATAAACATTAAATTTGAGGGAAGAAAAAGTATTATAATATTATGAAATTTACTTATTCAACAAACTTAATTTACATTCATACAATTGATTTTATAGGCATGTGATAATAATTAATCAAACATTATGCATTAAAACACAAATTTATTATAAATGCAATTTCACCACCTTTTAATGTTTCATTAGTTTTAATATGAAATTTATAGACATTTTAAAATTACATTTATCAAGATAAACTACATATTTAATTTAGAATGACACAAATAGCTTATGATGAATTTTTTGTTGTTTTTTGAAAAATATTTTCATCCAATGAATACTAAAAAATACTAATTTATTAAATAAATATATCATTTTACATAAATTTATAGTATATTTAAGATATTAATAAAAACATAACAAAATACATTATATATAAAATATATTAATTTTATATTTTTTAATGTTATATAGTTATATTGTAGTATATTTATATAAATTTTTTAGCATTTAATAATTATGTGTGGATATTTTTATTATATATAAATTTTCAATTTCAGTTTTATAAATAATAATATTATTTAAAATAAAATTATAGTTCAAAAAATTTATTTTAAAATTAATATCTTTATTTATGATGACTATAATATTATTTTATTTGATCTTAATTAAATTTTTAAGTGTTAAAAAATCATTTTTAATTCTTACATCAGTATTTTCCACGAAATTTTTAGCTTAATTAAAAATTAATTTTCTCATATATAGAAAATTATATTCTTAAAATGGAGTATATTTTGTAATTTTACATGCCTAAAAATGTTTTGGCTGTCTTTTTTGTATTTTTCAAAAATAGTTGTTTTTCTATGAAGAGTGAAATATATTAATATACGGTATAAGAAGATAAATGAATTATTAAGTCATTGATGATGATTAGATGTGGTAATAAACAAAATTTTTCATACTAAAATTAATTATAAACAATATATATTCATGTAGTCATCACTATTATTTGTCTTCAACCAAAATAATAAACTAATTAATAAAATATTCAATAAACCCCCCTCTCCTCCACTATAAATACCACACCTCTACCACTTCTCCTAAAACAACCAAAATAATGAAAATTTAGAAAATTAAATAGAGAACTTATCTCAAATATATACCACAACCTAGATCCTTGTTTCTACAAAATAAGAAAATCAATTTCGTAAAGGTTGTTCTTAATTTGGGGAGTTCAATTGGTAAATCCATTTTCGTTCTTTATCAACTTCCTTTAATTTCATTTCTTCTTATCCTATCCTTACCTAATATGTAAAAAGTAAATTTATGAATATAGTATCATATATATCCTATTATATCATTATTTTAATGTAAAATACATCATCATCCCCTTGTCTTTCCCTTTTTATTCTTAAAATGAAAACATCCTCTATAATTAGTAGATTTTCCACCATTCTAGAAAATAAATTTACATTTTCCATTAAATCATTCATGTATAGTAATGAAAAAATTATATATTTTTGAACCATGTGATAAAATTGGTTTTAGAACTTATATAATGTTATATAATCAGTATATGTACATAATTTCAATTCAAGACACAGTGCTAGATCCTGATTATAAAAAAACCCAAAAATAATATGAACAACTACCACTAACATTTTATGTTATGATTTAATCTCATTCCAAATAACCAAATAAAATAAATAACCATTTAATATTAAATAACATAATAAGTAACATATAATTTCAATTCCTGAAATCTATTCCCAGTTTAAATAATTTTTAATACATGTATTCATGTAAATCGATCATGTAAACCAAGGAAATGAACACTCACAAATGTGGATATATATATAGTAACATTTGATATATAATATCATGAATCAATTTATATTCATTATATTCATTGATTTATTTTATTATTATTAATTTTTGGTCATTTAATTCGATTGAGTACAATGTGGCAAGGGGTTCCCTTAGAATATGAATTTTTTCATCTGGGTAACTCTTTATTTATCTTTAACATAATGTAATTCATAATTAATCATATGTAAAACTCTTAAATAATGCTTGTATTTTAAAAAATATTTACCAATCACTATTCTAAATTATTTTTTGGCAAAGGCATGTTTTAAAATGTTTGCTTTTTTATTTCCTCCCTAAAAACAAGCCCGATTAATGGAAACTTCATAATTTCATACCCATTTTCAACCACCACCCATAATATGTTTTATAAAACATATTTTTTTTATAAAAGTAATTATTTTATCATTAAAACCCTTATATTTACATTTTTGGGTTTTCACAATGTATTATGACTTTTTTTCTATTTTAAAAAATTCTATAATAAATTCCATAAAATAAACTAAATATGCTCAACTATAAAGTCTCTTAAAATATATTTTTACATAATAAAAATAATCTATTCATAAAAAATAATTTCATTCCCATTCATATTTATTTTCTAGGATATAAAATTTTAATAATCGTTTTTAAGAGAAATAGAAATTTTTTTCCAATATATCCCATCATTCAAATGTAAAACAATGTTTTTCCATGTCTCATTTTTACTTAAGTGAGATATATTCCTTGGTAACCACTAATTCCTTATGTGTGTTGGATTTACTATCCTTGAAATATAAAATCACATTTCATCTGATTATCATGACATCCAAATTCTATTTTAATTTTATTTCTTCCATGTAATTATGATTTAAATGTGTCAGTGTGGTATGGGTCACATTGTAATGATTAAAGATTTTCTTCCACAATAATTTTTTGATGGTGTCATTTAAAAGTTTATTTATCAAAGTTAAAGTACCTTGTATTATATTCTTATCAAGACATATATTCTGATATGTTATTTTTCCATTAATTTATTCTATCTATGAATAATTATTTGTACATTCAATGATAGGTGGTGTATGTTATTGCCTCTTGAAAAAAATAAATGTCTCATGATAAAAAATAGTTGGTGATAAACCCTTCGTGTTTGTTTCCATAGAGAATTATATTTTAATTTTTTGATAGATGTAATCTAAATTTATGGTATAATTCTTCATGATCTAGATACAATACATCCATTAATAATTCATTTCCTTTATTAATTAATCAATAATTATTATCCCAATTATTTTCACTATGCCAAAATATATTGATGAAATGTTATTCTCATTATAATGATGGAATGTGTTTTTTAAAATTATTCAACATTCCATAGTGTCTATCCATTATTGACGTTGCTTCACTTATTACAGTTTCATTTTACTATTATAGCATATTTGATCCCACCATTTATTTTTTTCCCTCATATAGGTTATGAAGATGGGATCAATTAATGAGTTTCCAAGGGCTCTGTTTTTTATCTTCTGTTATGTATTATTTATAAATTTCTTTTCCCAATGTATAATGATTTATATGTATGTATCTAGTTCATCAAGGCTACAAAATTGGTCAATAATAGGTGATGTGATCTCTAGTATCTACTCCATTGTAATAGAACTACCAAAATCTTTGGGATACTTGGGGTAGGGTTGTTAAATTAATATTATTTTTTATTATCTAATTAATGTATATTAATTTTGTTCTTACATTATAAATACTTTTTCTTCAAA
Source organism: Viscum album (assembly GCA_963277665.1). NCBI lineage: Eukaryota > Viridiplantae > Streptophyta > Magnoliopsida > Santalales > Viscaceae > Viscum > Viscum album. The sequence goes on along the minus strand of OY728126.1, from coordinate 1,239,600,918 downwards.
AAATAGTTTTTATTTATTTTTGGGCACCAATATAATAACTAATTTCTAACTTATTTATATATGAATGTTATATATTGGTGAACTAGTTAAAATCATAATTTCAATATATTATGTAGGTAAAATTATCGATTTTAATTTTTGAAAAGGATGACATTTCGAAGAAGAGTGAAAAATAACGATATTGAAAAAATTATGACTCCATTATATTTAACAATTAATTTAAATGTATCATTTTATTTAGTATTTTTCAGAAAGTAAAATAAGTAATATTGTAATTAAGGTATTCATGTTTTTTCCACGAGATTCAATATTAATATTGATTGTGTTATGAAATTAATTTTAGGTTTAAAACATGATTTTTGAAAAATAAGTTTTCATTAGTCTTCACACATATACATTAAATTTAATTGTTTCAAATTATATTGATTAAAATTATTGAAAATAGATTCCATATTTTTAATATGTATATTAAAATTAGTTTTTATGTTTCATAAATATTTTTGTCCAAATGAATGGTAACCTTGGTAACAATTTATCACCATGTTAAAGGACAAAATGGGATAATATATGATGAAATTAATAGATATGTCATTAAAATAAATACAAATTAATATCTAATCTCATTGGACATATAATTCATCAATAGTAATAAAAATTTATACAGTATAGTAATTTTAAGAATCTTTCTAGTGAATATGACCATTATATTGTATCAGGAAAAGAAGATTCATAAAATGGCTCTCATTGTAACTTAATATAGGTTCAGGATTTGGATATAGAGAAAAATGGTACATGGATGAATATATATATGATTAAAATTATTACTAATAAAATATATTTATTATATTAATTTAATTTTTATGTTATTTTTTATAGTTATTTTTAATGCTTACAAAACACTAACGTTGAGATTCTACAATCATTATAAAATCAAAGAAGAGCATTTAAAAAAAATTATAGTTAAAGGTTTTGAATGAGTTATTATATCACAATAATTTATTATATTCATATAATTTATAAGTTATGGTGAAGGTATTTTATATGTTAGTTTTATTTTTTATAGGATAGAATTAATACAAAATTTAGAAATAGTATGAAAAATGACATTATATGGTACTTTTATAAAAAATATATTCAATTATAAAATTAAAAAATTATATTATTGGACTAAATATTAGAAAATATTATATAATATCAATTAAATTAAATTAATTTATATCAGAAAATGTTTAATATTCCATTCATGATGCTTTTATATTAGAATATTTGTTCTAATGGTTATGCATGGAACATGTTGATGATGGGGTTGAACCAATAGATAAGGATTATAATGATTCATAAACATGACAATATATAAAATTAAGAACATATTTTGAAATTTTAAATCCTATATTAGTATATTATGATCAATGAAAATTTTTACATGAGCTAAACACAAAAATATATATTAATATATCAAGTATTTAAAAGATTTCCAACAAAATTGCTTAGAAAGGAACATCCACTCATATAACCCTCACACCTCAGGATTCATTGAGTTAATACATTATCTACAATATTACCATATTTTATAAGATATTAAATATGTATATCTTAATTTATTTACCTAATGACATCTTAGTATGGACTTTTGTGTTTGCCAAAGGATCATTTCTGAAGAATCAGTTTTACTCTTAACTGCGTTCCTTATTTGTATTTCATCAATAAAACTCATTAAATTCTATAATACCCATGATATTATAAAAACATAAATATCCTATATTTTATAGATTATTTATATTATAATTTAAACCCATATATTTCTCTCTTATACCACTTATAGAAAATGAAAACCTAGCTCGAGTGTATGTGTGGATATCCACAATGATAAAAGCATTATATTTTTGGGACTACCACTCAAGGATGGTTAATTTTATAAAATTAATGTTTATATGCGATATATGATACATAATCATTATTAATTAGTGATAATATATTATTTACTATCTTTTAATATATAATTTAAAAAAAAATAATGTTACTCATTTGAACCTGTGAATAACCAACCCCACAAAATTATGTCATTTTTTTCTTCATTAAAAATAATAATAGAATTAATTTTTTAATTTAATATATAAAATATATAATTATTTAATTAATAATATTCTATAGTGTATTTAAGCATATACTCTTGGTAAATTTTGAACCCACTGATGTTGTTTTGTGATTATGGATCATTCATCCTAAATCCTTTGAAATTAAACATAAATGATTTTATAACTAAACATTTCATTATAAAAAATGAAACAAAAATTATTAAAATAATATAAAAAATATTAAAAATTAATTTATCATGTATAAAACAATTACACATTTAGTACTATAGAATTAGATAGTGAATAAAATGATTTATGACTTCTGGTAATATATATTCCTTTGAAATGCTGTTTTAAAAAATCCCATTCAAAATAAATCGACTCCATGTCTATAATATAAATAATCATTGTTTTTATAATTATTTTAATATTACTGATTACAATATTTAACTATTTATCATTTTTTATAAATATTTTATACAAATCATTTGAAATTTTTATCAATTCCAATTAATTTGAATTTTTTCCAAAACAGTGAAAAATGTTTCTCTTTAAACACATGTGGAATGAATCTCTTTTATAAAACTCATGGATATTAATTTACTTGACAATATCTTTATATAATTCTGTTTTTATTTTATATAAAATTGTTTTTCTCAATATTATCAAGAGATTCATTTATAATGATTTCAAAAGAAGGATATTTTTTTGATGTTTTCTAAGACTGGTTCAAATTTCATTTTTAATATTCTTTATCTAATGCAATATAATTGGATTTTTATATTGAATTAATGTTGATAAAATATAATCATAATATAAACATTATTTCCTTGGTTGAATTTTTGTCATGTTATTATTCTTATTGAACCAAGAATACATTATCATTTCACATTCTAGTTTCTTAATATTAATGATTATTTGACTATGTAAGGAATATTTATTCATTTATTTGATATGATTGAAAAAAGTTTCTTGTAAGTGTATTATGGGGAATATTATATCCCATCTACGTATAAGAGGTTATTTTGAAAAAAAACTAGTTTTGGTATTTTGTGTATGCGTGACCAATTATTTATGATGTCCCAAAATGAGTAGATGATAGTATATTAATTATTCCTTTGGGAAGATCCATGGTTGTATGATTATAATATACATGATTATAAATTATGTTATTATGAAACAAATAATTTTTATATTTTTTATTATGAATATTTTTATTATTTGATATATATGTTTTTTCAATTTTGATATTTATTTCAGGGATATATATTTATTTCATAAGATTAAGAATTATCATTTATTTAAAATATCATTTCTGAAATCCTATTGGTGAACCATTTCTTTTAAATAAAAATAATTAATGAATTTTTGGAAAAAATTATGAATTTTTTTAAGTATTCATGTTTATTAAATTTCTTATTAAATTAATTGGGAAATTTTTTGTTTCATGTTTATGTATTTTATAATTTTACACTCATCAATTATTAAAAAGAAATGAAATCACATTAATTGGTTTTCATAAATATCAAATGGATTAATAGTATTTTTTTATATCCCTTATTAAATTATTATTTCCCTATCCCAATGTTTCAAATGTTGTTCAAAGGAATAATTCTTCAGTATGAACTATAAAAAGCATTGTTTTTATATAATGGGTATCCTTGTTCATAAAAGAAATAATTCTTTGAATAAAACATGATTTTATATATTTTTAAATCCACGATTTATCCATTAAATTAAAAATGAGTTGAATTTTAATCATTTTGATTGAATGGGGTTTATATGTAAGAGTTTATTTAAATTCTATAAAAATATATATTTAAATTATCCTCAAAATTTATATAGTGAACTTGAAGACACAAATCATTTAATTATAAGGTTTTTATGTTATAGGGTTTCGTACATTTCATGATTTATTAATAAAATTTGATATGTGATCATTTAAAATAAATCTCATCCATTCCTAATACCATATCCAATTAATTTATAAAAAAATTTAATTCATGAGAAATAACATCTAACCAACTACGAAGAATATTTAATAATAATCATAACCTAGTTTTTTATTTATAACTCAATATCCAATAGTTAGTGAAAACAATCATGACATATGATTGTAGAATAAATAGTGTGGTGAATCACAATTCTACTTAGTATTATCCATTGAATATAATTTCAATTCTTCCCACTGTCTATGAGGTTCTTAGAGACTATTTCCCCATCGGCCATTGGACTAGTGCATTGAGTTAATTGTGCCGAATTTCAATTCAGTTGATGTATTGAATTTTTGATGATTATATCATTCATTTCCCACCATGAGCTCGATGAAAATAATTTTCCCAATAAAATAGAACTCTTTATCACATAATTAAATATCTATGGTGTTTCATCCCAAATTTAGGATGTGTAAAAACTAAATCATCATTCCTTTATCATATTTTATAATTGAACACATATCAAACTCTAAAATTATAATTATTTGTTTATATTCAGATTTAACTATGTTTATATAATTTATCTTAATTAATTATATATATATATATTGGAATAATTACATGGTTTATCACTTTATTTCATGTCCTATTAGGTCTCTTATTGGGACAATCTCTATATTGTCCATAACATTTATTATTTTCTTTTATCCTTCATGGTTTTAAAACTTATAAAACTTAATGAAATTATTTTTCATGATAAAATACATAAGGTAATTAGTTTATTGTAATTAAATTAAACATAGATATTAATTTCTCATTGAAATTATTGAACTATATATCAATTAGAGCTAAATAAACATTAGTTCAACCGAGGCTTCATTAGGGTGTATTATATCATTTGTCATAAACCACTTCTATATCACCAATAATCCATCATATTAACACATAATGAAGATTTTATTAAACAAATAATATTATATGAAAATATATTGTTATAAATACTACATTATTAGCTCTCAATTTGAAATGATTAAATATTGAGTTGACTCTCAATAACAATTTTTAGGGAGATAAACCCTAGATAGATCTATGAAATATTCCAATCCACCTAAATATATAATGATATGGATGTACATTAAAGGAGAACCATAACATATATACATGAACAAATAATTGGGATTTTAACCTATAGATTGAAAAATCCCTTATATTTATCCATATGGTATTAATTAGAGTTATTTTATCCCCGTTTCATAAATTATAATACTAATTAAATTAATATAATGAGTTATATATAACATTTTCATTCTCAAAATAAATGATATAACACCTTCTTTTATTCGAAAATAACGTAATAAATTCTAAATTTGTTCAAATCATACTTCGATATTAATTGTAGTACTGATGAACCATCCTCCCTATTTTTATTTTATAAAACATCTTCATTAAATAAATACGTTGAAATTAATAGGAATAATGAAATTTTAATGCTAGAAAATTACAATATAATCAAAAAATATTAGGTCACATTAATTTTAATGACAATTAACTTCTGAGATTATCGGAGTTAGTAATAACATTAGACTATTAAATAAATTTTTATTTCTATTAAATGGAAACAATTTTTACTCTATAAAAAATAACTAATCTCTATTAACAATTTATGGACTTACAAAACATTATCCACCTAATATACTCTATTAAAAATATCATTCCTAATAATTTTATCCATAACCATGGTAATTTTAATAATATGAATGAGTAGGATTAAATGATATGTAAGGGTAAACGAAATAGGTATTTTTTTAATATATATAGTGTGGAAGATATGAATATAAATACTATGGAAGGAATGGATAATATAAATAATAAAATTAAAAAATAAATAATGAGAATCATATATCCATTTTTTACATATAAGTAATTATACATAAGTTTAACAATTGTGGTTTTCATAGTGATGAAATGAATAATGTCAGTAAGATAATTCCATTCTCTAATACATAATAAAATGATCTTAATCATCATTATCATACTGTAAATAGGAAATGAATTGGAAAAAAATTATGTGATCACATTAAACAATAAACCAAAGATAAGTATATTTATGATAAATATTGACGAATTACATGTCTATTTTGGGACTAAACTGACAATAATTATTTCAAATTGATTCTTTAGTGAATAAAAGAATAATGTATACAATGCATACAAATAATTACTCCTTAATCAATAAACATCTATAATTGAGTAAATAGTTTTTGTATTTTAAATATTTTTTCATATAAAAATTTTAATAGATTTTAATCTAATCATAGATCAAACTAACACTCTACATATTATGGGTTATATGGGATTTCCATTAATTTCAACAATATATTGATGTATTGAATCACACATAAGAACCATTAATCAATGGAATTAAATGTTAAGTGTTCACAGAAGAAATGCATTATGTTATGAACTATGCCTATAAAAGATAATGATTTGGAAAACCTATAAATTTATTAATTTTAATGTGTATAATTCCCCAAAATAGTAAGAGATTATTTATTTGTCAATACACATCAAATATATAAAATAGGAAATTGATATAATTTTGCAATAAAATAACATCGCAATATAAAATTGATATTAAAACCCTTATGATAATGGTAATATAAGAGTAAAAATATATTAAAAGTGATTCTATGTCGTTGTAGTATAAATAATTTACTGATATTCATTATGTAAGAAATAATTTTGGGTAATAGTGAAACTATATAATATTAATTATGTTTCACAATATTAATCCTATCTGACAGAATTGGAATCAGAGACAAATAACAATTACTTTTTAGAATCATTCAAATCAAATCCACTTAAAGGAACGAAATTCAAATGAAACAGTAAATACCATGAGTATTAAAATAATCATGAAATTAATTTTTAAATGGTTAGTATATATTGTTTAGATAATTAAAAACAGTGTATAATGAGTAATTTTCTTCTTTAAATAAAAATATGATACAATAAACCTTTTGAACAAGAGTATCATCAAAATCAAAACCAATGATTACAATATTCTATGATTGTAAACTTCACTGCGCCTGAAATATATTTACTAAGATCAAAAAAATTTGATAGTATTTAGACCATATATAATTAATTTTTTAATCATAATAATCATTTATCCTAAAATATGAATTAATACCAATAATCCACTTTCAAGTAACATATACATATAATAATTATTTTACATTTATTACATATGGTAAAATAGTTGAAACCCACAAAAATATTTTAAATATAGTATAATTTTTTATTTAGGTTGAATAAATAAAAAATGTAAAACTGGTGTTCAACCTGAATTTTTATACTCAGTGGTAAATAATTTATTTACTAGAAACCCTTACAACAAAAGAAAATTTACCACTAAAGTTATTCAATCTAATCTATAAAAATAAAATATTAAAATAACTTATTTTAGAAGCTTGTTCATATTAATAACATTTTATAAACAATATTTTTGGAACATAATGGACCATACATCCTTTTACATTTTGATAAGTCTAGTTATTGAAGTATTTAGGGAATATATTGAGTATATGAGTGGTTTAAGGGTGGAGTTTTGTGGCCTTCTAAAGGATAATAGGTGTTTTATTGGATGAGGAAAAATCGTAGAGGTATATCATAAATGGTATATCTGAACTAATAGTATATTACTAATGGTAAATCTATAAAAACTATATATTTATAGTAATTGTAGATCTATGAACAATTGTTAGATGAGAAATGGTATATTTACATTAATGGCATATCTCTGAACTAATTTTAGAACATTAATGATAGATCTACAATGATAATAGATCTCCAAAAAAATTATAGATTAATAATAATATATCTATAGTAATGATATATCAACAAAATAATGGTACAACCCTATTGGTATATCTATATTAATTGCATATCTACAACATTGGATGGCCAATGAACGAATGGTATATCACAATTGCATGGTCTATTGTAATGGTAGATCTATATAAAAGGAAGATGTATGAACAAATGGTTGATACCTGACATTAGGTCAATAATAAGTGTATAACTCAAAACTAATGGAAGATAAAAAAAATGTAGATATACAGTAATGTTAGATCTATAGTAAATCCATTTTTCCAGAATTTTCCTATTTTTCACAAAAAAATATTTTTTTGATGATAAGTTTTTTATTTCCTCAATTAAATTAATTTAAATCTATTTAAATGTTATTGAATCATATCATATACCTCAACACATATTGGACTATTTTTAAATGTTTAAACTAAATATATTTATTGATATTTAACATTTATTTATTATAAAACCCCACATATAATATCACTATTCGGGTTCTTAACATTCAAAAAAGAATATCATCTTTTATTCCCTCTTCTATTAATTCTAAAAAAAGAAGTTGGTTTTTAAGGATTCTTCCAAAATAAGCATGTATCCTATTTCTTGTGTTGGTTTGTGAACTCCCAATAGGTAGTTTTATCATTTACACGCTCTCCCTCTTTCTGGTGTAGTATGTTGGTGAAAATATTATTTCATCTTGGTAGTATTTTCTATGGTTTCTATTTATCTATATAAATTTATATTGATTTATAATTTATTTTTCCTATGGTGATGTTTTAATAAAAATTAATAGATATATAAAAATTGGTTAAATGAATTTAATAAAGGGTTAGGGGTTACAATCATGTTTTAATGTTTGTTATGTTTCTTTTATTGAAATCAAATTATCAAATAACCAACTAAAAATCATGGCATTTAACAGTCCCTATTTTTAATATAGTTATTGATTTGTTTAATTCATGTCCTATACTTATTTACATCATTTATAATCTAATTGGTTAATTATATATACTCGGTATTGAATTAAATACCACTTGATGTTATGGATTGTGTGATGGTGGAACTAATTAAATAAGTGGAATTGAATGAAACCCCCCATTCATAATATATAAATTGATATACATGTGTTCTTATGTGTTTTTGATGATTTTTCTGTAAATTATATGTCTTGATGTGATGCATAGAAAATTCCAATGTTTTTATGTGTCTGAAGAATGGTATGTGATGGTTCTTTTGGTGCATTTTTCTGGTGTGTATTAAAAATTACATGTCATCCTATTAGTATATGGATTTTATACTTCCTATTTTGTGACATGTTGAGATTGTTTATTAATTAGTATTGGATTTACAATTGATTGTCCAATGAAACAATAAAATATAACATGATATGTGGTTTCATTAGTTGGTTGTAAAATTTTAATTAAATATCTGGTAATTGATTAATTAACTCGATAATTTATTTGAAATTGGTTGATGATAATTAATGTATAATTTTACTTTAATTTAATATGTTTTTTGGATTACTTCTTATTGTGGTATTTCATGCATTTTGATATAGAATAAAAGTAAATGAATGTTTTGAGTTGGTTGGTACCTTCATTGTTAATCCATAGGATTCTATTCTATGTATCTATTTTTTATACATTTTATTTTCACGTTATTTTATTATACACCACACCCACATCAAGTATCATGTAATGACTTCCATATATGTACATATATATATATTGGTGGTGTTTTTTCCAACATCCTAGTGAAAGGATGTATGGATGGAATCCCTCTCCACCTAGATCTCTCTTCATTAAATTGGTGATATGCATGGATTGTGATGGATATTAGTCAAAGTTTCATTGATTATATGTGATGTGATGAGATGTCATGGAACATGTTTCATTGGTCTTCATGTGATGAGATGTATTTCTCTGGGGGGGGGGTATTCAATGTATGAGGACAAAACACAGATGATATAATGAATAATCATGATACCCTACTATTTATGTTATTAAATGTGATATAATGGACCATGTACCAGTTGTATGACTATTATGTGATGTGATGTTTTTCAGAATAGGATGGAAACTAGGATGTATGAAATTTGGATGTGATAATGGATAAACTATTTAGAAATGGGGTGGAGCACCCTTAAAATTTATAGACGATAATAATTTATTATACATGGATGTGTTTTTTGGTTAATATACATATGTAGGTGCTGTTTGGTTGTCATAAATTCTCATCTATGAATTAGTATGTAATATTCACATGTTAAAGGGATATTTTTTATTTTCTTAGTGATAATATTAGTGATATAACTCTACATATATTAAAATATTTTTAGGTTTCAATAAGGACTTCCTAAACAATAGTGGTTAATACTATCTGGGAACTTTAGACCATTATCGTGTAACTGCTTTAGATTTCTGTTTCTATTTACATTGATGAAATATACTAGTTTCATTTTGTATTTATACATTCTTTGTGGGATGATATTTATCTAATTTGTTATTATTTTGTGGAGTTTTTTGGTGGGTGATTCATCTTATCCTCTGATCATACATTATTATAGTGGAAAACACCTCACATATTGTTAGAAATTTATACTCTCAGTGAACAACGCCAAATGGAGGCCCACATGAGGCTGGACATGAGAGCTATCATATATCATTAAATAATAGTGTTTTCATTAGTCGGAGGAGATGATGGAATAGTGGTATAAAAGGAATATGGTTCAGATAGAGGGTGTATTTTTGAGTTTGGCTTGTTGAGGATTTCATGGGTTTGTATATAAATGATTTCAATTAACCTTGGTACAATAAAAACTCATGAGAGATAGTCTACTAAAGGTAATTTTGAGAACCCTGTGATATAATGAAAGTAATTTGATCATTAGAAATGACAATGTGAGGTTTAACCACATGCATGGTAGAGGCCTAGTGGGGATATTAACATTATGATTGATTTCACTTACGATTTATGAAGACATTATAGGAATATAAAAAAATAAATTCAATAAATCATGAAATATTATGTGTGTTTATATGAATCTATCCATGTTGTGTTTACCAATGAGTTGTCACTTAATGCAGAATTAATCTTATAATAGGAAAAGAGAGAATATAATTGTGATTAACCGACATGTACTATTTTTTTGAAACAATGTTGATGCAAGATTTTGTTCTTTACATTCCTATTATTAAATAATTCAATATGGGTTGATTTTTTTCTTTATAAAAAATATAACATTCGATATTAATTTATTAATTTTTAAATTATTAGAGAATCATGTATATTATATATTTTTGTGAACAATCATTTAATATTGAAAACCCTAATAAAGAATGTTACCTTTATCATATTTCATAATAGAAAAATGAAATGGAATATTTTGAAAAAATTATTAGAAGTTGTCTTTATTCCATGTTAGTTAATATTTCATGAATTTCATTCCACTCATTATTTATTAAAATATTGTGTTAATAAATTTTTTGAAAACATGGTTTTCGATATTTATATTTAAAAATCTATGACAAAAAGAACATCGTTATAATTGATAATTTCATTTGATTTTGGATAACATTGAAAAGAATTACATTAATTGTATTCATGGAATAGCTGAGGATAAAAAATATAAATATTTTCATGCTATTTAGTCATGTCTTTTGAAGGAATTTCTTGTGAAATTTTTATAAAATATAAACAATCATAATAATTATTTACAATAACCAGGGAAATTGTAGTATATGAGACTTCATTAAATTTCGTGGTTAATATGACATATTTAAATATAAAAGTATAATTAAATTATACATTGTATTGTATATAAGAATGTTTTCATGAGAAATAAAACAAAAATATGTTTCATTAGAGCGTGATGAAGAAAAAAACATTGTAATACAATGTATATAGTATTGTTTTTTTCAAAAGCATGTTTATTTTGATGATTTTGAATGCATTTTGTGTATGTAATGGGGTATTTGATTTGAACACAAAAAATTATCCTATAAAATTATCCAAATGATGATGATGGTGAATTTCCATTGTAACAAAATAACATATAATTTCTTATTTATTAATATAAAAAAATTATGTAATATAAAAAATGTGTGAACTTATATCTTTCACATTGTTGAATTTTAGAGCCATTTAAAATTCAAGTCTATCTGTTTCACTATAATGGCATGGTAATATTGATTTTTCATATTGGATTCATTTTTATTATTGCATTGAAGTGCTGATTCCCCCCTATGAAAATAAATGTTTTTGGAAAGCGTTCTTCTTCTATGATAATTGTGGTTTATAAGAACCTTTATTTTATATCTTGATTAATATAACCATGAATTAAGGGTCTACAAACATATATATTATTAATGATTCGGTTATCCCTATAGAAATTTAAAATTATGATAGAATATGAATGAACTATAATGAGTTTATGGGATGTATGACCGCAAATAATCATGAAATCTAAAAATATGTGTATCCAATGATTTTTTAAACTATTATGTTTCCTTCCAAGATATTGGATTAAAACCATCAGGCATATCAATATGTGTTACAAAACCCCTAATTGAGGTGTTATATAATTTTACATCATTGTAACCACATAGATGACCTGTTTCCACCCAAATCAGATACAATCAAGAAACTTTAGAGAAAATTCCATGAGTAGTGTGCTTGGTGATTCAATGTGTGATGATAGTGGGGAATATTTTTTAGGGATGTGTGGTGATTAGGATAGAGAATGTGGTTATGTGAAAATGATTTTTTCACGAGAATGTAATGTGGTAATGTGGAATAGTTCTCTATAATATGTATTGTACATTTTAGTTGGTAGTTACGTTTGGCTAATTGTTGTGTTATCCAATTATTATTATGTGTAGTGGATAATATGTGCTGATTTTTTGTTGAGATGACATGTTTTTGGTGGTCATGTGTTCATATTCATGTAATCCCCTATATCCCCTAATATGGTTAATCACTTTACGCTGTTAATAAAGAAAAATGGATGACATGAAATTCATGAAATTAATGTAGACATATTTCCTACCATGTATAAATTATTTAATAAAGGATGTTATGTTATTTTATGACTACAATATGGTTTTTTTGATTATAGTGATTCCTCTTGTGTTGATGATATGTGTTATAATCTCAATAATATGAAAAAAGGGAAACAATTTCTAATATAAAATGGTGTTATATTATTACATGATTTAAATATATGTGGGTTGGTTAGTTTCTCCCAAAGTAGAAAATATCGTGGTGTGGTTGATGTTATCCTTTTATTTCTATGTTTGCAATAGATATGTATATGATGATTAGAGTCCTTATTTTTTATATGATATTATATGTATATTTGTTTTCTTGGGTATGAACATGGTAAATAATTATTTGTTAAAAAACATGGTAAAATTTTTATATCTAGATAAAATAGAATATTCAAACCTCGTGTTTTGTTTTCATTTAATGTATTATATTAAATTTGAGACTCTTTAAAAAAATGTCTAAAATGGTATAATCTAGTAAATAAAAACCCTTGACAGTAAACAAGAATATTAATTTTTTTTAATAAATTAAAATTAGTTGAATTAAAAATTTGAAATCTAATTCTAATGAAAAAAAGTGTGAAATATTTTATGATTTTAGTTTGGATGATTTTAAATAAAGGGTATTTGTAAAAAACAATTTAATGTCCATTTTGAAATAAATGGCATTAATTTTTGCAATAAAAATAATCGTTTAAATGGTTTTAAAAAATTTTTATTGAAAAAATTTATTCAAATTGAAATTTATTTGATCAATTATTCTTGATGTATATTGACAAATGGAATTAAAATATGGGTTATTTTTAAAGTCATATACTTTTTAATAGAAATTATAATATAATTTGAAATTAGAGTTGGGAATTTAAAATTTTATTGACGAATTGAATTAAAAAAATGTTTCTCATAATTAATTGATTTTAAATCTTGATTGTTTGGAAAATATTATATGTGTGACCATTATTCGGGATGGGAGTCACATATTTGTTCCCAATCTTCCATGTTTTAAAAATATTTCTTTTCTAGGGTGAATGATTTTATGTTATGTTGTTATAGCATATCAATTTTCTTTCTTCATATAATGCTTAATTATTGGTCTTTCTAATGTTTGAGAGGTATCTCCTAATGGATATTATTTAATATGTTCTATATTTTTAAAAACATTTCCCCTAGTAGTTATTAGGATGAAATTAATACCATGATCCTTGAGAGGTATATTTCTTTTTGGTTGTTTGGGCCAACATTTTCCATTCTGTTTGGTATAGTTTTTTAATTTTCAAGGGAGATAATAGTTAATGAGTTATCTTATATATTTTCCAAGACCTTCCATCCCATTTCAAGGTGTGAAATCTCTTTATTATGGTTTTTGTGTAATTTGAATGGGTGTTGGGTGGGGTAAGAGATTAGTTTTATGGTTCCTTGTAGGAAAAGAGTTGTTATATAGGATGAAGGAAAACCTTGGTGGTATATCATCAATAGTCGAAATAAATTAATGGAAGATCACCTAATGTATCAAAGTAATGGTAGATATACAATAACATATGATCTATAAACTAATATTAGATCACTAATGGTCGATCTACTTAAAAACTATATCTCTAAACTAATGTGGGATCACAAATTCTGTATCTACAATAATATTAATTATCTAATGTAATATAATATCACCAATGGTATATTTATTGTAATAAAAATCAATAAAATAATTATTTATCACCAATAATAGATATACATTAACTTCAATTCTCTAAATTAATGGTAGATCACCAATTCTAAATCAATAGTAAATATATATATCTAATATTATTTTAGATCACCAAAATAAGATCTACAACAACGATAGATATTTAAATTAATGATGGATCACTGAAAGAATCACTAAAGTAATGTAAGATCACTGAAATAAAAATATTTCACCATTATTAAATTTACAGTAACAATATATATATATATATATATATGAATTTATGATAAATCAAATATAGTAGATCTATAGTAACACTTGATATATAGTAAATCTTATTTTTCAAAATTGATAGATTCTTCCATTTGAATTTCTTTTTGAATTTATATTTTTAAACCATGTAGATTTAATGATATTCATATATAATTTCTTATTAAATACCATATCTAAACCAACTCTTTATAAATCTCAAAATTCCAAAAGAGGCGATCTTTCATTCATTATTACATTCATTATTTCACTTTAGAATTGAGGTTCCACATGATTTATACCTTTGAGTCCTTGATATAGTTAGCAGTGTTTCTTTGCGTTCTTCTAGAAGGTGGTTTCCTCATATATGTGTACCACATATTTATGGCACAACAATTTGGTTTGAATTTTACTTTATCAACGTAGGAGTTTCCTTCATTTATCTTTTTGTGTATCATAAGGGATGGGTTTAACATTATCTACCCATGTAGTTAACATTCCATCCAAATAAAAAGTATATTTAAATTGGTTTAATGAATTTAACTATGGTCAGTGGAATTCAAGCATGTTTTTATATTTTTATATGCTTTTGGTATTTTAAACAGTATATTTTAAAACCATTCTAAAAAATTTCTTTCTAGGGGTCCTTGTTTGTGAACTATTTGATAATTTTGAGAATGCTGGTTTTTTTGGCATCACATAAAATATAATTGGAAAGTTACATATATACTTGGTTAATGAATTTTATATCCCTATAGATTTTTGTATATTTCATAATTACCTTGAATAAATAAAAGGATCTTAATAGAATACCCTTTTACTAATCATGAAAAATCATTATGTGTGTTGTAATGTATTTGTGGATTTGGGTGTGTGGTGTGATTAGTTTTTTAGTTGCAATTCATAGACAATTTATATGTTTTGATGAAAGTGTAATTACACATCGATGGTGGTTGTGGTGTGGTTGACCAGTGGGGCTACAAGAGTAGATATTAGACTTATGGTAAGTTGATTTTGTACTAACTGTTTTACGAAATGTTTTGATAGTTGACTGAGTACTATTAGAACTGAAATATATTGGATACTATAAGAATAAACTATAAAATATTATGTTTTTAAATTGGATAGAAATTAGATATAAATTAAATATATGTAATATTTTTAATACGTTGTCTATTTTAATCGAAATGTCTTGATAATAGGAAATCATGAAATTTCATTTATTTTATGTGGTCTATGGATTATTTATTATTGTGGTATTTTATGCATTTAGTGGAAACAACAATGTGATGGAATGTTCCCAATTGGCTGGAACCCTTATTGTGAATACCTATAATGGGATTATGTGTAGCTCTTATATATAAATTATATTTCCATGGTATTTCATGACACACCCCACACATGTATATAAAAATGTGATAAAACCAATATATATTGTATTTACTTGTGTAGTAGTATGGATTACTGATTAATCGCTCATCATCACTCCCTCTACCTGACATTGGGGATTTTCATGGTTTATGACTTGCAGTAGTCCAAATATTCATTTTCATCATGTAAAGTGCTAAGATAAAATGGCCAAGGTGTCTTTATTCTATATGTAATGATATTGATTATAGTGGGGGACATGAATGGAAGGATGATGGAAAGATGTTGATATATATCATCTTCATAATACCCTATTATAACAGTTATGATATGTGTTGTGACTTGAGTGTCATGATTTCTATGGGGATAGATGTCATGTGATGTGATTTTATTCGAAATATGTGGGTGTGACATGACTAATGATGCTATTTTTTGAGACTGAAAAAAACATTGGTAAAGTGGTGTGGGGTAATCTTCATCCATATTATTTATGATATAATATTATACATGAATGTGTTATTTGGTGGGTAATACATGGTGAGTATGGGTTCAGTTAGTAAAATTTGTATGTGATCATTAGTAATACCACTTTATTTGAGATTCATTAGTATGATCATTTCACTTATTCATGTGAGACATTGGTTTTCTTACTTATTATATTAGTATTCCAACACTATGTATATAAATTGTTTTATGTGTCAAAGAGGAGTTCATGTTTTGTTAAAAAAATTGCTAACTTCGACCATTGGCTAGTTATTATGTCCTTTTTTTATCATCACTTTTGGTGATTTACTATAGAGACTATTACCTATATTAGTTTTATTTATAGGTGAATTTTGATAAGTTTTTTATTTTTTCAATATTATTTATTGGGGTTGTTGGTTGATGATTCACCTTATCTCCAGACCATTAATTATTGTCAAGGTAAATTCCTTCCATTTCATGATATTTTTATTCTCTTAGTTATAGTAACCTACACTGAGCCTAATAGAGGTGGGATGGGGGGGACTAAATCTCTCTCTTATTTGAGAAATATATAGTGGGAGGGGATCATGAAAATTTAAATTTGTTCTGTATATATATATTTGTTAGTTATAATCTATTTTCTAATGATAGTATATATTTTCATGATTGAAAATAATTTATTTTGTAATGGTTTTGTGTTCATTTATAATTCTCCAAAATTTTATTATTCCTACATAATTAGTGGTATCAGATTTATAATTTATATTGATTTAAAATTAACTTATCTATATCCATTGCTGTATTACATATGATGCATGAAATTATAATAGACATTGGAATATATTATTTATTTAAACAATCAATGCTATTTTTAAAAATATATTATAAATACATTATAAACAATTTTAGGAATAAACATAAATTTCAATATTCTTATTAATATCTAATTTTTATATAATATATGGTATTCATTTTCATCCATGAAAATTTTATATGGAATTTTTTAAGTAGGCTATTTGACCGACTCAAACAAGAACAATTTAAAACATTATTTGTGGGTATGTTTAAAAAATTTATAGTATCATTTAATAAAATAATAAATCTATTACATATTTGAATATATATTTTGTCATAATAATTGATTTTTTTATTATATAAAATATTGATGAAAAATTAAAAAAAACATTATTTCATTTAGGCACTAGTCTACACAAAACATGACTGATTCTCTATTGTTTTATTATATGGATGAGAAGGAATAAATAATGATTTTTTAATAGTATATGAACTAGATATAATAAAAATACTTAGATCTCATTATAATATTTTATAGGTTAGTTTTTAATGAGAAATATGATGGTTAATAGGATAAGGATTATTTAATACTCAAATTGGTACATTTAAAATTCTCATAAAAGACTCCTTATAAATGAAGGTATTATGAACATTAATTGAGACTATAGGAATAATAATTTGATAGAAAATTATAGGATGAGAAAATTTCCATAGCTTTTGAAATAAATTATATCTAATGAGTTGTTCATGATTGGGTGGAATTATCCCTTTTTTTGAGTGATGGAAACTGTGATTTTTTAAAATGAAATATTTTTCAATAATGGAATGAAACTATTCACAAAATAATATTGAAATGTTGTAAAAATGTAGTGACAGGTGTTATTGGATATATACATCCTGAACAAGTTATTTTTACTCAACTTTTAAACATTTTTAATGACTATATTTTTATGTTTTTTATTGTAACAATTTTTTAGGTTGGAGACATGTAATGACTCGGATATTCCCAATTTTATTATGAAATATTTGGGAAAATACAGAGACCAGGTGATGAGGCATCCTATGTTTCCAATGACTAGGATTCTCGGAATGATTTAATAAAAAATGGTATGTTTTTAATAGCACATGTGTGTAAATTTATTGAAAAAAATAAATAACTCTTAATAACATTCATTTATCATAAATATGAGTGTACTGATTATCTCATAATAGTTCCTATACACTAGGCATGACCTAACATTGGTTGACATGGCTAATATATTAAAACATTCACCATGGGAATAATGATAAATAAAATAAATAAATAAAAATAATTTTATATTGGAATTCTATTAACTCATAAATTGTAATTCAAAATAGATATCTAAGACCGCTATTGATTTTTTATGGAGTTGTTTTCCAATGGTGAGGCCTAGCCTCAATTAGTATGAATTGAGGGTGAATTTTATATTATAGATGTAGACATCATTAAATTGTCTAATAAAATTATTTTATTGAACTTTACATGTTTATGAATCATCATTTTATTTTTTTTAATAATCCATCGTAAAGGAATTCGGGGTTATCTCCATAACCATTCAAATCCACTTGAGGGAATGATAAGGAATATATCTCCCAATAATGAAGATAAACATATCAAGGATCGACGATGAAATTGAACTCCATTCTTCATCAATGATTAATGAAATCATCGAGGTAGGGTGTCGATATATTTTTTATTTCCCTTCCCATTATAGATTCATATGAAGAGCAAGGACCAACCTTGAAATATGTTTATATGTTGCACATCTGTTTGTGTTGGAAGGATAAATATCTTGTAGGGATTAAAGGGATAATAAATCATTCATAATATCAGCTGATTGGTCTTTGATAATCCTTCTAATATGAATTGATCAAGGCTGACATGAACATGAAAAATATTTGTCCATTTGGGTGTTTATATTCTCCCCCCCAACATTCATCCTTTATTTATATTTACGATCATAAGATAGTTGCGCCTTCGATCCATGGCACAATGATCTAAGATGGAAATCCAAAAATGCGGTGGTGAAAGACAACAGAAGCACAAGGAAGTGGTTAGATGCATCAGCTACAGCTGTTTCAGGTGGGGGCCTTAGGGAAAGGCCGCTGGTGGGGTTGCTGGTGGTGGAGGTAGCACTAACCTGAGAGGGGAGGTCAGGTTTGAAAGAGCAAGGATGGATGGCCACTGGAAGGGAAGATGTATAAAGATGTGGAATAAATTTCAGTGTGACCACATGTCAGCCTGCGGTGGTGGAGGCCGTGAGCGGTGACTGGGACACATTGACATGGGTTGGTAGGTGGCTAGGATAAATTTAGAACCTGTAGTAGTAGATTCTGCAGGGATGCGTGACGACTGAGAAATAGTTTCATCTGCATTGAACATGACGGCTGCATTGACAGAGAGCACATGATTGAGTCATGTGCTAAAGTAGTTGGCCCGCATGCGGCAGGCTGGGCTAGATGGACTGGGATACGATTGGAATCTTATAGCCAGCTATGTAAATGTGACATGGGGGTTTCTTCACCTATCAACCCTCTGTGTACCGTTGAGACTTTATGTCCCATTGATGCTTTATGAACCATCGAATCTCCATGCGCCATTGATTCTCTTTGCACCACTTATGATCCATACACTATTGACTCTCCATTCAATATTGATGCTCCATGAACTAGATATACTTATAGTTTCATTATAAACTGAGATAATTATGGAATAAAATTATAAATCCTTCCCTTCAGGCTTTATAATTATACATGTGTTAGCTGACCATATTGAATGAACTTCTTGTGTTTCATTTGTGGTGTACATCATGTGTTTTTTAGTGGGGTTACCTTTGTGGTTTTAATGTCCAAATACATATTGTTTTACTCACCCTTTCATGGCTATGCCCACACGTGTCATGTCCTGTATAGAAGATCAATGCTTTGATGGAGTCCTTGGTGTATCGGGTCTAGGTGGTGCAAAGAGATGGGTATAACAGATGATATGTTCTTCAATGTCTACAAAAATAAATTACTACACCTACCCTTCATATAAAGTTTTTTTTGGAAATGATTTTCAAGAACTTGTGAATTCTCTTGGGCAGTCATTGCTTATAGTGGGCATGTATTCTGGCCCTGTTTACTTTTGAGTCTTCCTATTATTATACTTTTTTGTTGGTATCTATGTGAAATCCATGTTTATTTAGTTATTGTTTTTACATTTCATAATTTTGGTCAATGAAATTCATGCTTGTTTACATGTACATAGGAAAAATGCCTCACATTTGGGGGATATGCCTACTCGGTGAAAGTATCTATCCCATGTCTTATTGGAGGTGGGATTAGGGTAGTCATGGCATGTGACCCTCTTGAATGGTTCATGATAGAGTGGTATCAAAGATGGCTAGTTCTCTATAATGAACCAAGAGACTATGAGATAGATTTGTGGAAACATTCCCGACTGTTTAGAGTTTGTATTTCAGGCCATGAATTCTAGTGTTCATGCAGGAGATGATCTAACTACACATAAGAAATCTGAATTCAACATTTTGAATCTGTACATGATAACACATGTTGTTGGGATAATAAATGGTATATGCATCATACATGATTGAGTGTGTTATCATGTCATTGATGAGGCAGAGTTAGCTCACTCGGTATACTGTATTGACTTTGGTACATTTGTATGTATTTTAGAATGCCTCCACACACAAAAATAACTAAGATTCTAATGCTTTATTAGGGGGAGGATTTTCGTAGATATGAGGCGTCAGTAGATGGGACAGTACCATTAATAGCACCTCTAGGTGGGGTACCAGTGTACCACCACATCGAGAGAAGCAGCAACTACCAGTGTTTCTTGTAGAGGATACACGAAGGCTGAGTGCATTTCATGAGTTCTAGAGGTAGCGACATCCCAGGTTCAGCGGTGACTCAGACCCCCAGTCAGCTGATGATTGACTGGAGTTGGTTATGTGTGTATTCTGCCTAGTGACGATGACTCTCGACTAGATGGTTGTCATAGCCATGAGTCATATACATGTCTTAGTAGGGATATGTGGAGAGTAGTAATTCAGGCGCATGAGTATATGACCATCACATGTATTAAAATCATCTATCTTTTTTGGGAGGAGTTATTCCCAATGATGTTAATCTCTGCACATATATAGGATCTACTGTATCTAAAGAAGCAGAACTAATAATTATCGGATTACATTGTGAGATTTATATATATTTTTCCCGACTCCATGGATATAGTGCAGGACTCGTGCATCAAGTCCCGAACATTCAATTTTGGATATTAAAGGATAACAGAGAATCCATGATATACCTTATCATTCAATCATTTTCCGGGGTATTGGAGAAACCTCAGCTAGTAGAGAGATTGTTTGTGGAGAAAATATCGGCTGTGGGAGCTACCACTGGGTGTCAGGAAGATGAGTCTTCAGCAGCAGGTATTGAACAGCTAATGTGGGGATCCATATTGATCAGATAGTTCATAAAACAACCCCAAGACATGGAGAAAGTGGCATGAGGCTCCCGGGGATGTCTAATTTATCCATATGATAGGTTTTGATACTCATGCAGTTGTCGGGGACACATTGCTCGATATTCCTTGACTTGAAATACGGATGATCAGAAGATGGTTGAGGGACTGTCGAGGTTGAGGAAAAAGTAGGAGTAGGTAGGTTGGCAAGGTAGTGGACATGGAATAGGAGATATAAGGGCAAGAGGAGGTGCGAGAAGGTTTGAGGTACTATAACCACCACCCCAAGGTGCTCCACCATTGGCATAAGGATATGGGGGATAGTGAAGTGGAAAGCTTCATGTGATAGAGGGTTATGACCCCAGTGATCAAGAGATGATTTGAGGTATGATATGTATATTTTACACTATAGCATTAATTTTTATAGACACTTGATCTAATAACGATTTTCACTCCATGACCCTTGTTTGAGACATAGAGATTCAAGTGGAAAAGTTATCTCAATCTATACACTTTGAGGCTCTAGCAGGAGGATATTTGAAGATCACAAATAGGTGTCGATATATAATGTTTCACCCTAATCAAGCCCAGTTTTGTTAGCCAAGAAGGTAGGAAGGAGTTTGTAATTATATATGGACTTCTGGTTCATAAACTAGGTGGTTTTGAATAAAATGTATCCACTACTAAGGATTCATGAAAAATTCAATCATTTTAAGGGTGAATGATTCTTCTCGAAAATAGACCACATATATGGATATCACGAACATTGAGTATGGGTTGAGAACATTATGAAGACCACCGTCAGATGTTAGTATGACCAATATGAGTACATAGTGATGTCTTTTGTGTAATGTGTGCCACAAAAATATTCATGGGAATCATGAAAATGATCATACTAACTTACTTATATTGTTTCATTTTCGTTATAATTGTTGACGTCCTGCTGTATTCAGTGTCTGAGGAGGGGTGGACAATACACTTGAGGATGGTCCTGGACACACTCAAAGATCACCATCATTACGAGAATCTATCAAAGTTTCGATTTTTGATAAAAGAGGCTCACATTCTGTGACATGTCATTTCAGAGGCTGGATTTGTAGTAGATCCATCAATGATTGAATTGATGAATGCTCGGGAGCCACCCAAGAGTGTTATTGAGGTTCAGAGTTTCTTCTGGTATTCTAGATACTATCAAATGTTTGTAATCAACGTCTCAATGGTAGAATGAACCTTTTATTCATTAACAAGGAAAAGGAAACCGTTTGTGTAGACAAAGAAGTAATAGTAGTGATTTTTGGAGATGAGGTTAAGGATTACAAGTGCTCCCATCATGATATTACTAGAGGAGGGTGTTGAGTATGGGGTGTTCTATGATGCAAGAGGGACTATTCTATGTTTTTCCCTAATTCTAGGGCAGGTGTGATTGCCTCATGAGATATTTCCATAGAAGAAAAATAAAACCACTCAGTCAACAACAACCACATAAATTATGTCAATGTTTTATGTTTTTATAGATTTATTATGGTTTCCATGAAATGTTTTTTTGAATCTAATTTTTTTTCAATGGATTGATTAAAGCAAATTAATGAATATTTTTTAAAACAATTATTTTTTACATTTTATTTATAAAAATAGACATGAAAATATTATTTTTATGTTGGTTTTGATAGAACCCACATTAAATAACTTTTTTTTCACATCATTATTTAGAAAAATAACATGAAAAATAGTTTTTACATCTATTTTTTAAACCCAAATTTATAATGGTCTTTCATGAATTTAAAAAAAAGTAACATTAAGAATAATAAAAAATTATTTTTTAAGGTTGGTTTTCAAAACTAATGTTGAAAACATATTTAAAAAATCTCATTCAAAGAAATAATCTCAAAAACCAATGATAAAAATATAAATAACCTAATGTAAGAAACATTTTTGGTACTAGTATAATCTTTGAAATAGAAAAAAATTATATTTTAGTTAGTGTATTCTATTATAATACAATAATTATGTATGTATCTAGTTTTACAAGACTATTAAACTCTTCAGTCCTTTAAGATTTGATTCCATGTAATCATTCCACTATAATTATAGTAGGAATTGCATCCAAGATTTTAGGGTTTGGTCACTTACATTGGTATCAAGGGAAGTTTAGTAAAAACCACGAGAACTAGATTTAGGAAAACATATATTCGTGAACATATAAATTAAGAAGACATTGAGGATAAGTATAGAAGAACACAATATATTATTTTTCATGTATATATTATGTTGGACTTATTAATAATACATCCTTTTCTAGATACTAAAAGTGGACGTGGTTATAGAAAAAATGAACATATGGGTATCAATAATGTAAAGTTGCATTGATCCTGACTCAAGTGTAACCTTATATAAGAAAAAATGTCTTATTATTCAACTAGATTGTCATTTATAGGGGGATATGCATAGGAAAATTCCTACATTATTTATAAACCATTATAATTGATTTGAATATATAATGATAGTGAATCACATAGGTTAAAATTTAGTAAAAGGAAGGACATATTTTGACCTAAAATGGTTGATTATTTATTTATTGAGGTTTCATTGAAAAAAGTTGTTAAAAGAATATTTTGTTTCTAAATTTAAATGATGAACATAATATTTATATATATATTTTTTTAAGGGAATCCAATATGTAGTGTGACAACCCATCATGTCCAGAGAGGTTGTAGGACATGAACCCATTAAAGAAGGATGATAATTGTTCAACAAAAATAACTTACCAACATGATTTCCTTGTCAATATGTCATTATTTAATGATGATAATTTTAATATATATTAATAAAAAAATTAACCTATACTATTAAATTTTTTGGATTATAGATTAATTTCTTAGTTACATTGAAATTTTTGAATTGTTGGAAATAAATAGTAAGTCTTTTAACACTTTTATGGGACTTAATATTAATTAAATGTTCTTTTTAGTGCTTCAGTCGTCAAAGATAATTTTGGGATTTTGATTACATGAATAATGTGGTGACATAGAATTTGATTGGAAGAAAAAAAAGAGATGAAATTGTGTCTATATAAATAAATATGGTTTATATAACTCCATATATACATTAGTAGTAAAATGATTTCTCAGCATTAGAAAAATGATCAACTAAAATGTCATCCTAGAAACATAATTTTTGATTAATGGATGGTCATATATATTATTATATATTTATTAATATTAGGACCTAAACATTCCATTATCATTATATTTTATTTTATTGATGAAAAAAAGTAATACCCTGTATATATTTAAAAAATTCCTCTACGTATATGATGTTACATTTCACTAAGGTTCTCATATAAAGACCTAGATATATGTTAGTTTATGTGACCTTTATATATCAATTATCTCTTTTCTAGATTTTTTTGCACACTTGTCTCATGATGTGGGATTAAAACATCATAACTATCAAAAAATATATTAGCAAGATCAGGTTTAAATTGAGAGGACACAATTTATTTAGGTTGGGGAGAATATAACAACCCAAATTTCTTAAATAATAACATTGTATTATATAATATTTATGATACACAACAACAGAAATGTATTGGTAAATAATATCGAGGGACATTAAAATATAATTCATTTTTTAATTAAATTTAATATATATCTTTCAACTCACACAATTATTTTCTATCATCCATTACTAACAAAAAAGGTCATCTTTGATATCTTGGGTTACACAGAAGACAATGTTTTACCCAACAATAATATATTAATAAAACATTTTTATTTATTATAATAAGATATAACCCAGCCATTGAATAAGAAATTATGAAGAGTATTATCTAACATATAAAAATATATGTTTTTTAGAAACATAAAAGGAATTCATTGGTCATAGATTAAATAGAAATGAAAATAAGAACCAACTGAATAGAAAATAAATGTCTCTACATAAAAATACTTTTATTATTACAATGGAATTTTATTAAAATTAAATAAATAAATTTCTTGGTGATATTAATTTAATATATATATATTAAATAATAAATCAAATATTTTTTACATTTACTCAATATAATTTAAAAGTATATTATAAGATCAAACTGAATATCTGCCTTTGAAATCAACATTGTTATAATGGCTATTTTATCATAATTTAACAGAAAATCTATTTTAAATCAATTTTTTGGAAAATTATAAATTTATTATAAAAAAATAATTTTTTTTATATATAAGAACATATAAATATTTTTATGGTTACATTTTGTAATTTTTTTGGGGAAGTTTAATTTTTTGATGAATTGTGAAAACAATTAATTTAAATTCAAAACTACGTTTTCATATAATTTATTTTTAAGGATAAATTATGTAGTTATTTAATTTTAACGATTAATTGGATCAATTTTACATCAATTAATCCATGTTTGGTCATTGGAATCCATTTCAAATTTAAATTGGATATAAGAAGATAACAATGTTTTGATCTTTTTAATTTAAATATCTGCACTAGCATCAATCATATTTGATTAATTTCAAATTAATTTATTCCACATATGTCATTGGAATTTTTAGAAATTGATTCCATATTTGTAATTAGATTAATTTACAATTTATAATAATGTACACCAATATTTTAATAAAAATATAAGTGAATCTTATTAAAATTAAATACAATGATTAAAAGATAAATTGGATTGAAATGGACTAATCTTTAATCTTATGGAAACAATTCCCTATAAGATAGCCCAAAATCCATTGGATGACCATATATCAACCCCATATTCAATTTAATTAAATTATACACTTTATAAGATCCACATTTAATAGAAAACAAATTTTTGGAATTCCTTTTTCAAAAATTGAATAAAAATCCACCCCTCCTCCGCTTTAAAAATCATATTACCCCTCTCACATCATCACATTACTAAAGCCAGAATTTCGAGAAAAATATCATCGCAATTATATCCTAAAAATCCCTCTCATAGTTCTAGAATCCCCTCTATTGGTATAAATCCATCCATGTAATTCCTTTGGTGAAAATCAAAAATTGTTACCCAAATAAGATGTAATATCCTTCCTAATGATCTTTTTCATTATTTTCATTATCCACCACATTAAATATTACTATTTCATTATTATATATCAATAAAAAAATATTTTAAATAATTTGGAGGGTTTTTATTCTACTATTTTATCTGAAACATGTAGAAAAATCTATCTAATGGGTAACAAACTTATCATTTATTTGTTTGGTGAACAACCACCAGACAAAATGATGTCATTAGTTTTCAGTTTACCACAACTCATGCTCTGGAGTTATTAAGGAAATAGTATTTAAATATAATAAATATGATATTTATAATTTATTTATGGTTCATAAATTTTTATTTATCACATGACCTTATTCTATACATTTTGTTTAAATATGATAACATCGTTTCTGAAAGTGTAGACTACTACATCATCAAAGTGATACGATCTATTCATGATATACATGAAATGTATTGATGATGGTTTCAATTAACATATATTAAATATATGACATTAATGAAATAATTTAATTAAACTATACATTATTAACTTTTAATTATTTTAATATGAAAAAATGAAACTAGAATTCATGCCTATATAAAACCTACCGTCTCCATGAACGGTGTATTCCATGTGATATCTCAAAATATTAGTGATTATTATAATTACATATGAAATATGTATATATTTGATAATTACATTATTATATATATTTTTCATGTTATATAATGATGATTTATATTAGAATAAATAAATTACATGTCATAAAAAACTCAAAAAACTAGGCCATTAAAACCCAATATTGTGATAATAATGAAATATTACTATCAAATTAGTAATAGGATATTATAGTAATATAATATATGATATAAAAAATATTAATATGGTTATAGAACATGTTGTTAACATTTTTAAAATGATAATAGAGAAATTTAATTGATGTTCACTCAAAATAAAACACATGTTAATATATTTTCAGCTAACTTTCTTCTTCCATTAGTTACATGTCATATTAACCACTCAATTACATTAGGTGGTTTATATAAAACCTATTTTGATATATTATATGACTAATTTATTTATATTTATTGTATTTTGTGGTTAAATTTACATTATTTTTTAAAAAAGTTTTTTATTAAAAGTTACTAAGTTGAAAAAATTTTTGTAAACTAATTCTTTTTCCATTGTATATATTATATCCTTGTATTCATTAATATTATATGATTATAATTTTAATAAAAATTTTATTTCTAAATTTTTATTTCCACTTTTTTTATGAGGATTTATATTTTTCACACAAAATCTATTCATTTATTTATTCTCACATCAATATTATGGTCTTTTCAAGGGTTTACTTTACAATATTGTTTTTTTGTATTATTTTGATGTGAATTAAGATCATCTCAATTATTGAATAATGGTTTAATGAATCCATTAATTTTCATATACTTTAAATATTCATTTACCTTCTCATTGAATAGAACCATTTTTTACTATTGGGTATCTTATCTATTTTATAACCTATTTTCATGAAAATTTGACAAAATTTTTCTACTTGGTAAGAGATCATATTTTATTATAAGAACCCTTTTTTAGAAAATGTATTCAAAACTATTTTTAAACCATGAAAAATGATTTATTAAAGAAGTTTCTTCAATTTTTTCTTTTAATTATTTTTTAATGAAATCATCTTCTCTCTTTTTGAACACGGATTCTTAATAACATTTTTAATATGAAAAAATAATTATATATCTTCATTGCACAGGATGTTCATATTTATTAATCTTCTATTCATGAAATCTTCCATTTCATGTTTAAATATTATATTTTTATTTTAATATTTAATTTCAATAAAAAGGATTTTTAAATTAATTTCAAAACAAAATGTATATTATCCTTGTGAATGTTTTTAAAATATATTTTTATAATATTTCCATTAATCAATGACAATAACCATTTATTTTTACTCTAATTGTAATATGATGGGTTGATACCATCTTTATTCTTCCTCCAGATTGTTTATGTTTTCCTTGAGAAAGGATTTTATTGATATTCACTACCATCATTCCTTTTATTCCCCGTGAAATATTCCATTTTCTATAATCAACTAAGATGTAACATTCCCTAATTATCTATATCATTTATCATTAAAATATTTTTTCCTAAAATGTATATTATTTTTTCATATGGTGTTTCCTTTGACTGTTATTTTATTGATTGTGAATATATTAATAAATATGTATCCATTACTAAATATGGATATTTGATAAGGAATTTTTTTTATTTAAATATATTGTTTTATATTTGAGAAATGATATCGAAATGTAGTTTACGGGTTGGGGACATATTATTGCAAGACCTATGTATTGAGGATTGGTTAATTCATACCCTATATGGTTAAGACTATTTAATATAAGCCCTATGATGGAATGGTAGTCTCATGATTCAAAATTATTTGGAAAATAACCCTCTATGTTTTTTCCATTTGAAATAGATAGGTTTCTAAACAATTACATAAACTATATTGTTAATGTTTATGATGTTAGTGGTTCATCTACCAAATACATGAATACTAATAATTAAGAATTTACTTCATTTAATTGTTCATATATATCCATGAAAGTTATTAGATGTATATGTATGCATTTATTTTTTATCTTATTGATTACATGTAATGGGTTTCCTATTTCTTAAATTTCCATTTTGATTATTCATTATCCCTATATTCTGAATGGTATGTGTTATTAGTTATTTTCCTTAACATATTATTTAATAACATAATTCTAATTTTTATGATAATAAATCTATTCTCTGTTATTTAAAATTCCATATTGATTATTTTCATTGATTTATTATTTCATCCATTATACGTTACCCATACTAAGAATTTGTGGTCAAATTTATTATTTTTATTTTCCCCGTGATTCTATATAGTGTTGTATTAATAATTTTCAAGGATATGTTAGTAGGAATAATGTTACTATCATAAAAATATATGATTTTTTTTAATTTGTGTATTATTGATTAATATAATACTCAAGTATGTATTTGATTTATGAAGACCACTAAACTCATGGGTGATTCAATATTTGATTCCTTGTAATATATCCATTATAACAGTTGTAGAGAGTTTCTCTAGGATATTATAGTTGGAATCTATATTATTAGGCATCAAAATACATGGGTTTTGATTCCTTTCAAAATAATAAATAAGAATCAAATCTTATAGTCCCTATCAGAAATAAAACTAACACCTTCTTGGAGGATTATAATTTCGAGAGTCCCAATTACATCAATTAAAATTATTATCTTCATAATAAAGAATATCTTAATATATAATCTACCTAAATAGAATAACATTTATTCACAATTTTATACAAATATATAATTCTTGATTGATGTAGAATATGAGATATTTATATATATAAGATTTTATGGAAAATACATTCTAATAATTAATTGTCAATTTAAGAGAGGCCTATTTATATTTCATATTTATTAAACGAATCATGAATATGTTTTGAATCTAAGAGAGATTTATAGAGTGGGAAATAATTCCCCCTAAAAAGGTTACTTGAACCTAACATCCCATCCTCTATACCAATGTGATTATCTAAGAATATCCATAACCATATGCTTCTGACTATCTTATTTTGAAGATAATTTTCATGTAATTTCATGAATATTGGGTTCGTTGTATATGGTTCCAAGAAATAATTGTATTTTAATTCACCTCAATAATACATGGAAATATATTTATGGATTGGAGGGTTTTTCAACCTCCCACAAAACAAATAGAACAATAATAATGTGGTTTTTAGGAATGAAACATTCATAACTAAAACCAAACATCCTCAACATTCCCTAAATCAAAAAATGTTATAACTATATAATTTAAATGACCATGAAATATTACCTCCAGGGTCACTATCTTACACTTCAATACCATTCAAAAAATCCAATGATCTCATAAAAAGATCAGATTTATCTCAAAATTCATTGTATGTAACTCTGCAAATAATGAATATACTCAAATAGCATTATAATATACCACCATGAAAGAGTCCATGTAATTGTGGATTACTTGGTTTATGAGATACATGATCACCATTAGTAAAATCCTAAAGATATATCAAATCAAACAATATTTATATAACTCATATATATTTTTATCTTCCATATTATTTTATCCTCAACCCTGAACCATAACTTATTCTAGCCTGATGAAAAAATAATTTGGGGAACCATTGGGCTCCCATTTAGTTTTCAGATAAAACATCCATAAATTTTATTGGATAGATATATAGACTATAACAAGATTTATTTTATAATAATACACAATTATTACAAGGTTTATACAATTTATATTAGCAAAAAACAATATAAAACCCAACGAAAAGTTACTAAAAAAATTCCTTCACATACATGCAATCATATTTCACCTAAATCATTTTCAACTCTTTCAGTTCCATATGATATGGGTGAATTAATATAGGTTGTGAATAGTGTATTAGTTGAATAATAATCTCAATCCCCCCACATTGGAGGTTTTTCTAATAAATCATTTGGGAAAAATTACTTTTTAATATAACTCAAAAAAGGAAATGTGAGTAGAACCATCCCTATGTCTATAGTAAGAAACATTCCCACAACCTATGATGCAATGGATGCAATATTTTTAAGGTTTTATATTACCCTAAATGCTTTAAAAATTAACAACACTATATAAATGCACTTGTAAACCCATTTGAGATAAATCCATCTACGTTCGATATAAATCTATGTGGTTTTGGAAACATTTTTACTAATCCCGGTATAAATTGACATCGAAACAGGTATTTTGAAAATTAAAAAATCCCATAATTTTCCTTATCATTCTCCCACAGTTAAGTACTCCTATAATATATGAATGTATTATAGATTCATCATAATAGTCATATCATATAACCCAACCATGTTTTATAAAGAATGACTTTTTTTATATAAATATAATGATCTATAGCTTAATCTTCTGAAAAAATTGAACAAAAAAGAATATAATCATATTAGATGAATTCTAAATTTAGTTATTATGAATAATAAACCCTGTAGATAAATAAAATACTGTAAATTTTTAAAAAATAATACAATATAAAAATATAATCACTTAATATTTAAAAACAAATTATATTAACTTTTTTTGAGGTGCTATATTTTTATTTAAAAGTTAAAAATCTAAATTTTAGAATATGAAATCTGAAAAAAGAAATTAATTAATGAATTCAAACATTCCAAATAATATTGTATTACTTCTTAAAATAATTGTCTATTGATCAACAGTGAAAAAACCAATTTTTCATTTATTTTCCATTACATGACAATATCATAAAAAAAGAATTACATAAAATTAGTGAAAATAACTCTTAAAAATATAGTAAAATAAATTATTTCAAAATTATTTGTTTTATTAATAATAACCATGTAAAATGTTTTTTCATCTCTAGTATATTTTTACTCTAACAAACTATTGTTAATCACTTATATTAATAATTAGATTTATTCTGATATAGCAGTTAAACATAATAAAATGGATTTCATACGGTGAATAATAATTTTATATTAAAAATAATATAAATTTCATTTAGTATTATATTATTCTTTTTACTATGATTAATGTTAATTACCATGATAATCGATAAAAACATATTTTACAAAACAGTTTTTAAGAATATAATATAGTTTCATTTAAAAGAAAATATTATATTGCTTATACATTTATTTATATTATATGGAGATGTAATTTAGGATAGTACAAAAAATATTTTTTAATATGGGTTACATAATATATTTATTAATATATATATATTTCATGGATAAAAACATGTTACCATGGTAAAATAATAATGTTGTAATTTTAAAAACATGTTGTAAACTGGATATAAATTAATTAAAACATAAATTCCAATGATACATAGTGGCATACAATAAACTATATCACACCAATTACCATTATATTCAAATTTAATATTCATTTACCCATGAATAATGTCATTATGTCATTGAAAATGTAATTTACATTTATAAAATGTAATTTTAATCACGTAAAATAAATGGTAACCTCTACCATATTTCTCTAAAATAAAAAATAATTCAAAAAAAACTTCATTATACTCCCATAAAATGTATCCTCATTTTGTATTAACCATATCCTTTCTAATGGAACAAACAAATGTGACCCGAGGATTTACCTAGTAGATAATACTCAATGGGATATGTCATGTTATGAAGCGAAAACATTTATTTTATTTCATATTGTACCTAACCAGGATAATTAATGAATGATGGTATCATAACATAAATATTATTAATATTATTAATTTTTATAAATCTAATGGAATGTCCATTTTCTACATTCGTCCAAATCTTTTTCAAAATTAATGGTTTCATCATGTTTGCATATGGTCTTCTATCTCCATAAACAATGTATTTGAATATCATAACATACTTATAAAAAATATACAAATGTTGAATTTGATTAATAAAATTATAATTATAAAATAATTAAGAGAAATAAATTCTAATATATTCCAAATATTCCTCTCCTTATGTAGAAATGAATATATTGGTCTCGTGTACGAGGGGAGAACTACCTCCTTGAAAGTGAATTATTTAATTTTTCATTGTAGTATTTTTTAATATATCAATGTTTATTAAAAAATGATTAAAAAATATAAAAAATTACTATTAATATATTTATACTACTATAATAATGTTATTATGAAAAAATAATAACTCTATATCCAAACTCACCCACATATTATTGCATGTTCTCCTTTGTTTTGGTTTAACAGCATATATTAATGGTTTTGTAAATTTATATCTACAAAGAAAAAATAAAATTATATAATTTTATTATTATAAATAAATGTGAAAATATATTTTTAAAGTTCATGAAAGGTTATATTAATTTTTATATTTTCATAATTTTACAACAATTTTGATCATCATAAATGACCAAAATAGTCTGTTCATCGACATCACCTCACGATATGAAACTAAAATAAGTGAACAATAAAATTAGAAAATTATAAATAAAAAATTATATTCTTATGAATATAGGTATATTCTATGGATTAATTTTGAATTGACCGTCCAATATATATTGAAACTAATAAAAATGATAATGAAATTTTATTACATCAAAAAATTGATAATAAAATATGAAACACTGATATTATTTTATTGAATGATTATAAATATAATAAAAAAAAATTTATAGGAAAAAAAAGTTTTCCTGAATCTGTGACTAAGAGATATGTTGTTTTTATATAAAAGGTTATTATTTGTTTTGAATATGAGAGAATGAAATTAATGGATTTTATATATGAATTTTTCATAATTAAAATATTATGTACTTTAAATAGTGTATCCATATTATGGTGTATATGTTGGGAATGTAATTACTTTTTTCATAATTTTCAACCGTGTTAAATTATTTATATATATATATAACTCACATTGTAACAATTATGGGGTTTTTATTCTAATTATACCATTATTGAAAGGGTATTTGTAAACTGTACTGCCTTAATTTCTTTATGAATCTTTTTTATTGAACTTATTTTCTAAAAGCATGGTCACATCAACCCTATTATTTTATTTAATAACAATTTATATATCTCCTTATATATAATGATTTTTTTATAAAATTATATCATTTTGAATTTATTCGTCAATTTTTTTTTCTAATTTTGGAATTATTCTCATTATATTTAATAATGACTTCCCTAACATTTACACATTTTATATTGCCTCTAATTTTATCATTTATATATTTATTATCAATTATATATTATTTCAAATTTCCATTACATTCCACTTTTTCTCTTTCGAGATGGATTTTTTATTTCCCATTTTTTTGATATTTTTATAATAAAATGGTTTAATAATTTTTAAAAATGGTTTCCCATTCATCATGTTATTATTAATTTGACACTAAAAATAACTATCTAAAATCCATAATGTAATATTCATTTATTCATTTTTGATGTGTTTTTTTAAAATATATCAATTTTATAATGTTTTTGATTAATTATTTTTGAATGTGGCTAGTGAATTCATCTGTTATAATAACAGGAAAAAAATTATTAGAATTATTTTAAAGATTCATTCTCTATTATGAGCATTTTTACTGATGAAGGAAACTTTACAAGTTATATAATGGTTTTCAATGTTTTTATATATTTTAATTAATTTAAAAGGAAAATAAATTTTATTAAATTTCAAACAAAAGTTGTTTTTTTAAATATAATTATTTATTTAAATATGGTATTTTCTTTCTTATTATTTAATATTATTCATTGTAAAACCAAAAAGTGTGTTTTAAATTTATTTTCAACTCCATTTAATTAAATTATATACAGATGGTATATTTTTCCATGTCATAATTCACTATTATTCTTTTGATGAAAAATCATAATTATGATTTTTTGATTTTCAATAAAACAAGTTTCATTCCCTTGGGATTTTGAAACTATGAAGAGAGTATAAATGTTCTATAATATTGTTAAATAAAAATATATAATATTCTATATGAGATTTCATGGGTCAAAAAAATCCATATGATAGATTATGTTTATTAAACTCATCCAATTCAAATATTAAATATTGATGTCCTATGTGATAATGATATTGAATCTCCCCATTACTTCACAACCAACATGTATCATTGGAATTTTTTTAATTTACAATATAAAGTGTGGGATTTTTTTATTAACAAAATATAGAATTATATATTTTTTTCTTAAAAAAAGTTGACTATTCCTTTTTATAACAATATAATGAACATTATTTTTTTATTCATAATATACTATATGTGCATTTTTTACAATATAAAAGATGGAAAATTTTTCATAATTTAATATGAGGTAATGGGTATATTTTATCATGATATGATGATTCCCAATGATTATATTGGTGAAAAATATCATTTAACTTTAATAATTCTAGGGAATTTATCACGAGCTTGGTTTTTTACGAGTTTTGAGGTAAAAATATTATTTAAATAACTTTATAAACAACTACAACTAGTTTGGTGGTTAGTATAATAATGTTTACATTGTGGGGATTGGTATGAAAGAGTGACAACAATAAAATCAAAAAACTCATCGTATGATGATATATAATAATGAATTACAAACATTGATGACATGTTTAAAAATGGTATAAAGGTGTGTGGAAATAATGACCAAAATGATGATTGAAAAGGGGGTTCATATTAAATGAAATTAGATAGAAAAAACAATGTGGTAATGAATAAAAATATTTTCCTTATATGATATAGTTATGAATAAAAATAAATAGGGAATGGTTAAATGAATATAAAAAATCATTAAAAATTAATTTATTGGTTTACTCATGTTAGGTTACTCTCCTTTGTAATGGTCTCTCAATCACCCCTCATGAGTTAGCCTTTTCTATAATGAATAATGAATTCTATCATTTTCAAATTTTGGTAATTAAAGTTATTGTTAAGAAGTAAATTGATTATATAATTTAACCCTTGAGTTCTTTTGTAGTGGTTAAAAATTCAAACTATAGGAAATAATTAGAATGCAAAGCTATAAATACTAATGGAAATAATAATATATATTAGAGAAAGATTGTTAAATAAATTATATTAATTATTATCTCAACTCCCTATGATATTTACGACAACATTTAAATATTATGGAAACTCTATAAGTGAAAATAAGTTTAGGTTAAACATGTATATTTAGATCATCTGCATCCTCAATAATTTTGCTCGAGATCTATGATCATTTCCCATCTAGGAATGTTTGTATTTTTGTGTTCTCCAAATGAATGAATGATTGATGTGTTTATCTCCATATCATTCCTCCACCATGAATATTATATTTTTTAATCAAATAAAATGTTTTATAAAATTATCTCACAGTAAATTATTTTGGAGGAAGTAGTTTACTAGTCATTATTTTATTTTATATGATAGATAGGGTATGATACATTAACTCTATAAACTACCACAACAACCCCACTTGAAATTCCATAGAAATAATCTTAGAATTAAACTATAAAATTATCCCAACATGGTTCTGTTATCTTATGATACATTTTTATTATTCATTAAGGATCCAAGGAAGCCTTGACAATCAATATAATCCACAATTTCCATGAAAAACATGTTAGTTGTATCTTCATATTGATAACTCTTATTAAAAAAATATAAATTAGATATCTCACATGAATTTTATTCTAAAAATATCATCTTAATATAATATTTTATATATTAAAATTAATCATCAATGAGTCTAGTAAGAGTAACCATGTGGAATACACAATTTTATATCACTAGAATATCATATATAATTAATAATTAAATTTTACTCAATCATTACATCAAACTCTTTGTTTGCACCCAATATAAAATTTCAAGCCACAACAATGGATCAAACTATGCCCCCTTATTTATCTCTTAATATAAACCCATTAATGAAAAATAGTACAATATGGAATTTATTCCATTGATAATAACTAATAAACCATAATCGTATGAATAATTTTATGTAGACTAATGTTTTTCCCATCTTGATCATTCAAAAGAATGGATACAACTCTATGGTGTAATCGCATTCAATGAGTAGTTACAAATAAAAAATTCTTAAGAATAAAAGTTATTAATAAAACATTAAAAATCCCCAATCATTGTTCATGGTGGACTTAAAGACTTTTCCCAAAAATTTCATCACCACCCTATTTATTTTTTCAAAAAATTTATAATCTGTCCATCCTTTTATCACTATAACCTATAAAAATTCACAAACATGATCCAAGATTGATTTCCTTATACTTTTAAAAATCACATGTGTTTATCATGGTTATTATACAAGATCCCTTGAAGGTATATATCAATTTATAACCCAACCATTTATAACATCAAATTTCATCTCAACATCATCTTTAATAAAATATTTATTACATCATAATGAAATTAATTGTATGATAAAGAACTCTATTCATGTGGATAAACTCAAATTTGGGGCATCATCTCCTTTAAAATAACTCTTTATGCTAAATAAAACATATTTTATTATTAAAATTGTTGGGATCGATTAGGTTTCCTTCTTAATGCTTTAATATATCATTACTTATGTCGTATGTTTTGATAAAGGCATGGTAGGATGAGAGTACTAAATCTAGTCACATGTTAACGTGTGGTGTATTCGATTTCTCTCAAAAATATCTATGACATCCCATCTAGGGATCTACTTAACGGTTCCCTAATCCCGTTGGCCACATGCCCTAAAGCATACCTCCTTGTACGGTAGAGGGTTTTGACTAGAAATGAGGGTATGGAAATTCAGTCTTGGGGATATTATACCCTCTATTTATAATATTAAATCACCAACTGACGAAAATAACAACAATCAAGTATGGAAGCGTATAAATAACCAGAACACATCCATTCCATATGATAACCAAATCATGAAAATACAATACTCAACTGAATGTTAATGCAGGCTATGAAAATTAAAATGTCATCTGTCTACAATGAAACTGAATGTAAAGACACAACAACTTCTTGATGGTCCCGAAACAAGTTTGGTTCCCTCAACCATTCTCATATTCCAAATAGAAACCTATCCCAGGGCCTTGACCTTATCATGTCCTACAACAACATCATCTACTTGAGTTCTGATCAGGTATCATGAATATAGTGTGAGTACCATAGAAAAGTCCACCACCAACAATGTGTATAACGATTCCATTTAAAATATAGTGCATTCATTTTTAAGAATAAATAAATACAATTAATAATTTAAATAGTTATCACATTGTCAGTTAGTCTTTAATCCATATGTTAGGACTTGTTAAAATCATGTTTCCCATTTCAGTCATCATTCCTGATTATTAATCATTTGGTGTAGGTATTCAAGCCTTGAACCCCAAAATCTCAATTGAATAATTTTTCATTAATATCATTCATTTTGTGTATGTCGTCATGCTAATCACCACAATCTCATCGAGTGTAGGTCATCATGCCTTGAACTCCTTTCATCATTCTGTGTTGGTCATCATTATTATCACCCTATTATCTCAAAATTGAATATCTATTGTGAAGGATCACCATGTCCAAGTCCCAACTTCTAATTAGTCTAGAAATTCATTTCTTTTAGCAAAAAATATAATCCATTTAATCATTAGTTAATTCACCGAAATTTTCCACATTATTCCATTATTAATATAAATATTGGTTAAAAGATTAAAATGCCATTAGTTAATTAATAAAATAACTTAGAACATAACCCTTTAATTAACTCATTTATTAATTAATCAACCAACATAATAATTATTCCATAATTAATTCTTCACAATAAATTAAACCAATAAAATATCAACATTTCATAATTAATTCTCATAATTAATTATCATTGATCATCACTATGACACATAATTAATTCTTAGATAGAATTATTATTTTTCAACATCATGGAACATAATTAATTCTCAAAAATAATTATCTTTCATTAACATCATGGCCCATATATAATTCTCCAAATTAATTATCTTTCATATCCAACGTCACATCATAAACGATGTTTACCAATTAATTTTTAACACAATAAATTCAATATCTCAATTACAATATCTCAACCAAATTCTAATCTCCAAAATATCTATATGGGAAACACCCTTTATTTGTTCTATTATTCAATTATCAATAAAATCACCAAGGTAATCACAATTCAATCCCACATTCCAAATTACTTTGATTTAGAAAAATCATTTATCAAGGGAATCTTGAATATCATAATATCACATTCACATATCATAAAACATATCTATGGGAGTTCTATTTAGACCCCATAATGTGATTTATTTATTATTTTTAGGCCAACAAACATCCCCAAAATCCGAGCAACACAATGTCATCGATTAAGCTCCGGATCTAAATCCCTAAACCAGAATGAAGATCAATTGTAATAAAGATGTTTCAAATCTATATATCGATCCACAATCCTAGATCTAGGTCTCAACTCATAGGGTTAGATACAATAATGTAGGGGATATCTTGTTTGAAGAGATATATAAAATATAAGAGAATTAATGGGAGAAGCAACAGGATGAAATCCACATACTGGGAAGAGAGAGGATCATCAATCTAGGCTTTTGATGTGGGTCTCCGAAAAAGAAATATTGAAGTATAATCATTAGATATTTTGAATTATAATTAAATATTGTGTTGATTGAATTTATTAATTCTTGGGAAAATGTAGCACCCAATTATTTTATTGTATATTTCTTTTTATATTTAACTGATAAAAAAAAAATTCTCACAATAATCTGAATCAAATAATGATATATAATTGAATACCATTATAATATCATGACTTTTATAATCTAACAATTATATATGAGGCAAGGAATAGTATTCAAAATTTTGAAATTTATATATTCATTAAAATTTCCTTACATTCATATAAATGATTTTATAGGCATGTGATAATAGTTGATCAAACATTATGCATTAAAAGATAATTTTTTTCAAAACACAATTTCAAACACCTTTTAAAGGTTAAAAAGATTTAAAACTAAATTTTTGACATTTTTAAATTATATTGATCCAAATAAACTACAAATAAAAAATAATAATGTTACAAATTGTTTATGGTGAATTTTTCAATGTTTTTGGGAAAATATTTATTTCTTGTGAATAGTGAAAAATTAAAATTTATTAAATAAAACAATCATTTTAATTAATTTAATAGTATATTTAAGATATTAATATTAAAATCACATAATAAATTATAAATAAAATATATAAATTTTATAAGTGGTAATGTTATATAGTTATATCATAGTATATGTAAATAAGTTTTTTAACATTAAATAATTCAGTGTGGATGTTTTTATTACATAAAAATATTCAATTTAAATTTTATAAATAATTTAATGAATTGAAATTAATTTTATTTTCAAAATATTTAGTAGAAAAGTAATATTTTGATTTATTATTACTTTAATATGATTTTATTTGAACCTGATTAAATTTTTGATATGTAATAAAATCATTCATAATTTTTACATCGGTATTTTCAATAAAAATTAAGATTTTAATTTAAATTTAATTTTCTCATATACTGGAAATTATATTCATAAAATGGAATAATTTTTTAATTATTCTTGTCTAAAAAATTTTTGGCTGATTTTTTGTATTTTTCTAAAATAGTTCATTTTTAATGAAGAGTGAAAGAGAGTATTTTACGGTATAGAAAATAAATGAATTATTGATTCCTGGATGATGATTGGATGAGGTATGAACCCACTTTTTCAAACTCTAATTCATTATATAATATATATATTCATGGATTAATCACTATTTATTTTCTTTTCCAAGATAATAAAACAATGAATAAAATATTCAAAAAACACCCCTCCCCTCCTCTATAAAGACCACACCACAGCCTCTTCTCCTCAAACAACCAAATTCATAAATATTTAACAATTTTTACCTAAAAAATATCACAAATATACCCACACAACCTATATCCCTTTTTATAAAAAAAATACCAAAATCAATTTCCTTAATATTGTTCTCAAATAGAGGAGTTCAATTGGTAAATCCATTTTTGTTCTTTATCTATTTCTTTTAATTTCATTTCTTCATATATTATCCATACCAAATCTATAAAAAGTAAATTTAAGACTATAGTATCATATATATACTATAATATAATTTTTTTAATGTAAAATAAAGGATCATCCAATTCTATTTTCCTTTTTATTCTATAAATAAAATCATCATCCATGATGGGTAGATTTTACCCCATTCTAGAAAATACATATTCATTTCCCATTAAATACTTCATGTATGGTAATTAAACAATTATATATTATTGAACCAGAATATAATATGTGATTTAGAACATATATATAGTTATATAATCTTTATTTATATATAATGTTAATTCATAACATATTACTAGTTATTAATGATAAAAAACACAAAAATAATATAAATCCTTATCACTAACGTTATATCTAATGATTCATTTTCATTATATATAACCAAATGAAACAAATAAGCATTTAATATTATATAACTTCAAAAATTACATATAATTTCAATTATGGAAAACTATTCTCCGTTTAAATGATTTAAAAACATGTGTACAAGTAAACCAATCATGAAAATCAGGGAAACAAACATTAATGAATGATAAAATTGTATCTTATAACTCATAAAAAAGATCATTAATGAACACAAAAAACTATAATATATAAAATTATTTTAAAAACAGTCATTATTTAAAAATTTAATGAATTTATTCTGATTAGTCAAGATATTATGAACAAGTGATGAACACATTCAAGTATAAGGTAGTTGATTTCTCATATCCCTTTTACTTCCACAAGATCTCCCATTTTATTCAATTATTTCCTGAATGTGGTATATATATAGCATAGGTAGATATATAATATCATGAATCTATTTATATTAATTATATTTATTTGATTTATTTGATTATTATTAATTTTTTGTCATAGAATTTGATTGAGTACAATGTGGTAAGGGATTCTCCAAGAATCTCATTTTGTTCATCCAGGTTATTCATTATTTATCATTAACATAATTTAATACATAACTAATCGCATATAAACCTTTGAAATTATGTGTGTATTTTAAGAAATAATTACCAATCTCTATTTTAAATTATTTTTTGGTAAACACATGTTTTAAAATGTCCACTTTTCCTATTTCATACCTATAATCAAGCCCGATTAAAGGCAACTTCATGATTTCTTAAACATTTTCAAGTAGCACAAATAATATATTTTAAGAAACATATTTTTTATCTAAAATAAATGATGATATTATGAAAACACTTATTTTTATATTTTTTGTTTTTTACAATCTGTTATGTATTTTTTCCACTTTAAAAGTCACTTTAATATTTTCATTAAACATAACTAAATATGATCAATTATAATGTCTCTTAAAAACTAGTTTTACAATTTGGAAATAATTTGTGCGTAAATCATAATTTTATTCTCCTTTCCATTCATTTTTAGGGATATAAAATTTTAATAACTAATTTTATTAAAATTGGAAATTATTTTCCAAAATATCCCATCATTCCAATGAAAACTAGGGTTTTCCCATTTTTTTATTTTTAATTAAGTGAGATATATGCCATGTTCACTACTAATTCCTTTTGTGTGGTGGATTAACTATACTTGATATATCATATCGCAATTCTTCTCATTACCAGGACATTCAAATTCTATTTTATTTTTATTTCATCCAAGTAATTATGATTTTAATGTGTCAATGTGGTATGGGACTCTTTGGAATGATTAAAGATTGTCTTCCACAGTAATTTTTTGTTGGCATCATTTATAAGTATATTTAGCAAAGCCAAAGACCATTCTATAATCTTTTTATCTAGACATATATTTTGATATGTTATATTTTTTCATTAATTGATTCTATGTAGGAATAATTATTTGGAGATTAAGTGGTAGGCGGGGCCTGTTATAGCCTCTCGATACATCGACATGTCTCATGATAAAAAAATAGTTGGTGAAAAACCCTTAGTGTTTGTTTCCAAATATAATTAGATAGGTGTTTTATGATATATTTAATTTTAATTGAAGTTATAATGCTTCATGTTCAAAATATATTGCTTCCAATAATAAATCATTTCCATCATTAATTAATTTATTTTTATTATCTAATGTATTTTCACTATGAAAAAATATATGGATTAAATATCATTATCATTATAATAATGGAATCAATTTTTATTATTATTCAACATGCCACAATGTCTATCCATT
Source organism: Viscum album (assembly GCA_963277665.1). NCBI lineage: Eukaryota > Viridiplantae > Streptophyta > Magnoliopsida > Santalales > Viscaceae > Viscum > Viscum album. Next base: position 1,239,557,084 of record OY728126.1, on the reverse strand, counting down.
ATAGACTTCAGTGCACTTATTAATTTTTATTTAACAATTAAAGCATATTTGATCCAACATTTTATTTTTCTTTCTTTTTATATGTTATGAAGATGGTTTCATTTAATTATTTTTGAAGGATTCTGTTTTTTAGATTTTTTATGTATTATATTTCAATTTCTTTTGCCAATGTATAATTGGTTATTTATATGCATCTATTTCATCAAGACTACCAAATTGGTCAATCCGTGGTGATGTGATATCTAGTATCTACTCCATTTTAGTAGAACTAAAAAAATCTGTGGGATACATGGGTTAGGGTTGCTACATTAATCTAATTTTCTTTTTATATAATTAATGAGTATTAATTTTGTTCACACATGAAAAATATGTTTTCTTCAATAATAGTTTGTATTTTTATTTTTCACTAATATAATGATTATTTTCTAAAATATTTATATTTGAATGTTATATATTGGTGAATCATTTAAATCATCATTTCAATATATTATAAAGGTAAATTTATCAATTTAAAATTTTAAAAATAGAGGCTTTTCTATGAATAATGAAAAATAAATAATTTGAAAAAATAGTGATTCCATTAAATTTAAAAATTAATTTTAATGTATCATTTTATTTATTATTTTTCTGAAAGTTAAACAAGTAATAATTTAATAAAAATATTTAAATTATTTATATGAGATTAAATATTAATATTGATTACAGTATGAGATCAAATTTATGTTTAATCATGATTTTTTGAAAAATAAATATTCATTAGTCTTCACAAAAATATATTTGAATTAATTTTTTCCAATTTTGTATATTAAATATATTGAGAATGGATTCCATATTTTTAATATGTATATGAAAATTAGTTAATAAGTTTCATATTTTTTTTTTCAAAATGAATGGTAACCATATTAAACATTCATCAACATGTTAAAGGATAAAATGGGTTAATATAGGTTGAAATTAATGGATATGATGTAAAAATAAATCATAAACAATAACTAATCTCATTGGTAAAATAATTCATCCAATGTCATCATAATTTCTATAATATAGTAATTTAATAGAACATTCTAGTGAATATGACCTTTATATAATATTAAGAAAAGAAGAATTATAAAATGGCTCTCACTATCCCTTGTTATAGTTTCATGATATGGTAAAAGAGAAAAATGATACATGTATGAATATATATGATTAAATTGATCACTAATAAACTATATTTATTATATTAATTTATTTTTTTCATTTATTATTATTATTATGAATGCTTATACAAAACTGACGTTGAGCTTCTACACCCATTATAAAATGAAAGAAGTGTATTTAAAAACATAAAATTTGTAGGTTTTTAATGAATTATTATTTCATATTAATGTATTGGAAAAATATAATTTATAAGTTATGGTTAAGGTATTTTCTATGTTAATTTCATGTTTTCATGATAACATTAATAAAACAAATTTAATAGTCCAAAAAATGACATTATATGGTACTTAAAAAAATTATTTTTATTTCATTATAAAATCTAAATAATAATATTATTGGACTAAATACTCGAAAATATTTCATAATATTATTTAATTTAAATTTATTTATATCATAGGATGTTTACAATTCCATTTATGATGCTTTTATATTTGAATATGTGTTCTCATGGTTAAGTATAGAACGCATTGATGATGCGGTTAAACCAATATATAATGATTATAATGATTCATATACTTGACTATATAGAATGTTAAATAGTTATTTTGAAATAATAAGTCATATATTTTAATATTTTTAACATTGAAAAATATTACATGAGTTTCACACATATATTATATTAATATATCACGTATTTTCAAGATTTCCAACAAACTCACATATAAAGGAACATCCACTCCTATTATCATCATATCTTAATATCCATTGAGTTAATAAAATATCTACCCTATTACCATAATTTATTAGATATAAAATTTCTATATAATAATATATTACCTTAATAATATCCTCTAATGGTTTTAGGTGTTTTCCAAAGGATCATTTCTGAAGAATCGGTTTTACTTATAACTGAGTTCATTAATTATATTTCATCAATAACCATCATTATCTTATGTACTATCTATGATGATATAACAACATAAATATCACATATTTTATAGTGTATTTATATTATAATTTAAACCCCTCTATTTTTATCCTTTACCTGTTATAGTAAATGAAAACATAGCTCGAATGTATGTGTGGATATCTGCAATGATAAAGCATTGTATTTTTTTCACTACCACTCTAGGATGGTTAATTTGATCCAATTAATGTTTATATGTTACATTTGTTAAATAATAATTATTAATTTTTCATAATATATTATGTATCATATTTCCATATCAAATGTCAAAAAAAATTATAATGTTTCTCATTTAAACCTGTGAATAACCACCTCTATAAAGATGTGTCATTTGTTTTTCCTCATTGATAATCATCATGGAATTCATGATTATATTTAATATATAAAAAGAATAATAATTTTATTAGTAATATTATATATTATATTGAAGCATATAATCTTGGTAAATTTTTAACCCACTAATGTTGTTTTATGATTATGAATCAAACATCCTGAAAACATTGAACATAAATATAATTGATTTAGGAACTAAAAATTTCATTGTAAAAATATGAAATAAAAATTATTTTAATAATATAAAAAATATTTAAAATTAATTTATCATGTATAAAACTATTATACTTTTATTAGTATGGACTTAGATAATTAATAAAATGATCCAGGACATGTGGAAATACATATTCCTTTAAAACATAGTTTTAAAAAATCACATTCAAAATAAATCTACTCCATGTCATTATAATCTCAAGAATGATTATTTTTATAATTATTTTAAGATTATTGATTAAAATTTTAAAATATTTATCAATTTTATTAAAAATTTATAAAATAAATCAATTTGAATGTTTATTCATTCCAATTAATTTGAAGGTTTTCAAAAAGTGTGAAAATGTGTTCCCATTAAACACATGTGAAATGAATATTTTTTATAAAAATCATGAATATTAATTTACATTTATATATATTTATATAATTACATTATTATTTTATATGAAATGGTTTTTCTCAATATTATCAAGAGTTTCATTTATATTGATTTAAAAAAAAGGATATTTTTTTATGTTTTCGAATAATGTTTAAAATGTTATTTTAAAATTATTTATATAATTCAATATAATAGTATTATTATATATAACTAATGGAGATAAAATATAATCATTAAATTAACATTATTTCCTAGGTTTGATTTTCATCATGTTATTCATCTTGTTGAATGAGGAAAATATTATCATTTCACATGATCGTTTCTCAATATTAATGGTTATTTTACTATGTATGGAAGAGTTATTCATTTAATTAATATGATAGAAAAAATGTCTTGTAAGTGTCAGGTGGGGAATATTATATCCCATATATGTATAAGAAGTTAATTTTGAAAAAAAACTAGTTTGGGTATTGTGTGTATTCATACCCAATTAATTATGATCTCTAAAAATGTGGACATGATAGTATATTAATAATTTCTTTGGAAAGGGAAATGGTTGTATGATTATAATATATTAATTATGAATTATGTATTTATGAAATAAATCATTTGTATATCTGGTATTATGAATATTTTTATTAGTTTATATATTATTTTTCTACATTGTTATTTAATTCATGGATATATTTTTATTTCATAAGATAAAAAATGATCATTGATTTTAAATATCATTTATTAAATCCAATTGGTGAATCATTTTTTGATGTAAATATAATTAATGAAATTTATAAAAATATTATGAATTATTATTTTTTCATTATTCATGTTAATAAAATTTTATATTAAATGAATTGGGAAAATTTTTATTTCAATTTTATGTATTCTATTATTTTAAACTCGACCATTATTACGACGAAATAAAATCATATTAACTGGTATTAATGAATTTCAAATGGATTAATAATATTTAATTTTTTATATCCCCTACTAAATTATTATTTCCCCATCCAATAGTTTCCAATTATTTTAACTGGGATAATGCACGAGTAGGAACTATAAAAAGGTATGTATTTATATTATGTGGATATTTATTTATAAAGGAAAACATTCTCTGAATAAACCATTATTTTAAATTTTTTAAATCTGTAATTTTTAGATTAAATTTAAGATGAGTTTAATTTTAATATTTTTTATTGAATTCGTTTTATATATAATATTTTATTTTAATTCTATAAAAATATATTTTTAAATGATCCTCAAAATGCATATAGTGAATCTGATGTCGAAAATCATTTAATTATATGTTTTTTGCATTATAGGGTTTATAAATTTCATGATTTACTAATAAAAATTGACATGTTATCATTTATAAAAGAACTAATCCATTCTAATGACCCCATCCAATTAATGGAAAAAATTTATTCATTAGAAATAACTTCAAGCCAACTATGATGAAGAATTAATAATAATGATAACATAATTTTTTATTTATAACTCAATATCCAATAGTTTATGAAAAAAAATCCATATGATTGTGGAATAAATAGTTTGAATAATCTCTATCCTACTTAGTAGTATCCATTTCATATAATTTTCATTCTTCCCACTATCTATGAGGTTCATAGAGAATATTTCCCCATTGGACATTGAACTAGTGCATTGAGTTTATTGTATCTAATTTCTATTCAATTGATGTATTCGATTGTTGATGATTCTTTCATAAATTTTCAACCATGACCTCAAAGAAAATAATTTTCCAAATTAAATAATATTCCCATTCACATAATGAAATATGTATGGTTTTTCTTCTTAGATTCTGGATGTGTAAAATCTAAATCTTCATTCCATTATCATATTTGATAATTGATCATATATTAGACTCTATAATTCTAAAAATTTGTGTACATTCGGATTAAACTATGTTTATATATTTTTTATTAACTCATTATATATATATATATATTTGAATAATTACATGGCTTGTAACTTTAGTTCTTGTCCAATTAGGTCTCTTGTTGGGACAATATCTATATTTTCCGTAACATTTTTTTATTGTCTTGTATCCTTCCAAATTTTACCACTTCTAAAACTGAATGGAATTATTTTGATTGATAAAATCCATAAGATAATTTTTTAATTTTAATTAAATTAATCTTAACAATGAATTTCTCATTGAAATTATTGAATTATATATCAATTCGACCTAAATAAACATGGGTTCAATCTATGTTTAAGAGGGTGCGTTATATCATATGTCAAAAACTACTTCAATATCATCATAAATACATCATAATTCCACATAATGAAATGTTATTAACAAATTAATATTCTCTGGGAATATCTTATAATATATACTATATTATGACCACTCAATGTGCATCGAGTAAATATTGAGTTGACACTCAAGAACACTTTTTCACGGTGATTATCCCCAGATGGATCTATGAAATATTCCTATCCTCCTGAATATATCATGATATATATGTACATTAATGGATAACCATAACATATATATATATATTAAATAATAGTTTTCATTTTACCCTATAGATTGATATATTTTTTATATTTGTCCATATTGTTTTGAATAGATTTATTTTATCAGAATTTCATAAATTATAATACTACTTCAACTAACATAATGAGTTATATATATCATTTTAATTCTTAAAATAGACCATATAAAACCTAGAATTATGTAAATATAACAGACTAACTTCTAAATTTGTTCAAATAATTCTTCTACACATACTATAGTACTGATGAACCATCCTCCCAGTTTCTATTTTGAAAAAACATCTTTATAACATTACTACATTGAAATTATTCAGAATAAAGAAATTTCAATTCTAAAAAAAATATCATAAAAAATATATTAAGTAACATAAATTGGAATTAAATTTAACTTCTTAGATTAAGGGAGTCAGTAAAAACATTATACTATAAAACCCTTTATTATTTATATTAAATGGATACAATTTCTACAAAATAAGAAAATATTTAATCTTTGTTCTACCTTTAAGTCCAACCACAAAATTATCCACATAACATACTCTAATAAAAATATCATGCCTAATAATTTTATACATAAAAAGGTAAATATAAAAATAAAAATGAGTGGTATAAAATGATTAGTAAGGGTAAACAGAAGAGATGTTTATCAAATATCTAGAGTGAGAATAATATGAATATAAATAATACGAAGGGAAAGAATAATAGAAATAACCGAATTACAAAAAAAACTATGAGAATAATATATCCACTATTTTCCTATAAATAAATAATCATAGATTTGACAATTGTGGTTTGCGTAATGATGAAATGAATAATGTCGGTCAAATAATTCCATTCACTAATAAATAATACAATGATCTTAATCATCATTATTATAAATTAAAGAGAATATTTATTGGAATAAAGTTATGGGGTCACATAATACAATAGATAAATTCTAATTGGATTTATGGGTAATATTGATGAATTATAGGTCTATTTTGAGACTAATGTGTTAATAATTATTTTAAATTGATTAATAGGTGAATGAAAGAATAAAATATACAATGCATACCAATAATCCCTTCTTAATTAATAAACATCTCTATTTGAGAAAATAATATATTTATTTTAAATATATCTTCATTTAAAAAAATTAATAGGTTTCTATGTAATCATACCTCAAACGTACACTCTATATATTATGGGTTATATGGGATTTCCACTAATTTCCCCAATCAATTTATGTATTGAATCTCAATGAACAACCATTAATCAAAGGAAGTAAACATTAATAGTTCACATAAAAATGAATTATGTTAAGAATTATTCCTATAATAGAGAATGATTTGTAAAACCAATAAATTTAGTAATTTTAATGTGTATAATTTCCCAAAATGGAATCTGATTATTTATTTGGTAATACACTTCAAATATATAAACTATAAATTTTATATAAATTTTTAAAAATAATAACAACTCAATAAAAAATTAAGACGAAAACCATTATGATAATAGTAATATAAGAGTCAAAATATATTAATAGAGAATCGATGAAATTATAGTAAAATTAACCAAATGATATTCATTATACAAGATATAATTTCTAGAAATGAAGGAACTATATAAAATAATTATATTTTACAATATCAATCATGTCTGAAAAAACTAAAATAAGAGACAACTGAAAATTACTTCTTTAGAATCATTTAAATCATAACCACTTAAAGGAAAACATTTCAAATGAAGCATTATATACCATGAGTATTAAAATAATCATAAATTTTAATATTAAAGGTTAGTATATATAGTACTAAAAATATATAATGGTGTATAATGAGTAATTTTCCTCATGATATAAAAATATGGTGCAATAAACATTTGAAACATTGGTATCATAATAATCAATACCAATGATGATGATATTTCATAAAACATAAAATCATAGATAGTGAAATATAATTTATGATATAAAAAACAATTTGATAGTATTTAGACCATATAAAATTAAATTTTTTATAATAAGAATCATTTATCTTGAAATAGGAATTAATACCAAGAAACCCCATTAATGTAACATATTCATGTAACAATTATTTTACATTAAGTACATATGATAAAACAGATGAAACCCAAAAAAATTAAATATAGTACAATTTATTATTTAGATGGAATAAATAAAAAATGTAAAAATAGTTTTCATTATGAATGTTTTAAACTCAATGGAAAATAATTCATTTACCAAAACCATTACCATAAATGATAATGTACAATTAAACTGATTCTTTCTACCCTATAAGAAAATAAATATTAAAATAACTTTTTTTATAACCTTATTTATATCCATAAAATTTTATAATTTTTTTGAACATAATGGACCTTCAATAAAATTATATTGTGATAAATATGGTTATTGATGTGTTTATGGAATCTATTGAGTTTATGAGTGGTTTAATGGATTAGTTATGAGGTCTTCCTAAGGAACAACATGTGTTTTAGTGGATGGAGAAAAATCATAGTGTTATATCAAAAATGTGATATCTAAAATAATGGTATATCACTAATAGTAGATCTATAATAACTATATATATATATATAGTAATTATAGATCTATGAACTACTATTAGATGGAAAATAATATATTTATAGTAATGTCATATCACTAAACTAATTATAGAACACTAATGATAGATCTACAATTATAGTAAATCTCCGATCTAATTATAGATCACTAATAGTATATTTGTATTAATGGTACATCTATGAATTTATGGTACATCCCTAATGATATATCTATATTATTGGTATATCAAAAACATTGGAAGATCTATTAAATAATGATATATCACCATTGTATGATCTATTGTAATGGTTGATATATAATAATGGTATATGTCTCCAAAAATGGATGATCCCCAATATAAGTACAACAATATCTATATAACTCAAAACTAATGGAATATCAGAAAATGTAGATCTATATTAATGGTATATATAAGGACCCGACCTTAAACCTTACATAATATTGAATTAAATGAATAATTCACATTGAGGATCTTTTCAGGTTTAGAGTTTTAGATAATTAGGCCATAACTATTACATTTCAACTTGAATATTACATGTAGAAACTATGACTCAGTATCCACTTTTTTCATAAAATAAAAACTCTTAAAAAGAAACAAGTCTAGTTCCATGTTTTAGGTAGCATGACTTTTCATTGATCTCATCCTTGACCCTATTCATCTTTAAGTCAGGTGGAAAACATTTAAAAAACATGGGATGTGCATAAAATTCTCAGTAAGGGTTATAAAATAAGTAAGGAAAACATTATCCCAACAATAAATAAAAATCCATGAAACTATACTTTTCTATCATAACATCCCTTATGAAATCATAAGATTTATGAATAACACAAAAAAATCATAAATAATTAAGGTTACTTATGGAATCCATATCAAACTTACATTGTAGCTATCAAAAATACATATGTAGTTACACTTGGAATACCCATCACACTATATTCCCTAATTCTAATAGGAGAAACATCACATTTACCTCTGTCACGTTACCTAATGCATTAGAGAGCTATCTCGAGCTCACCTGCCCTAGGTTTATCATGGGACCACCCGTATACGTAAACAATTCCCAATAAACATAACATAATCATAACATATAACACATGTATAAAGGAAAGATAACATTTCCACATTCCAATATTTCAAATCAAGATATTGAAATAAACAATGTTTTATCAAATCATTTTCAAAACCTTTTTAAAAAGATATTTTTGAATCAAAGTGTCCCATACCACTTTGAATCTTTTAAATGAATTATCATTGGAAAACATTAATGTTCATATAAATAAATCCTAAAACCTATTTTTAAAACATTTACATTAATTAGAAATATTTAGAAGAATAAATCTTTAAAACATTTAAAAAGTTATTTTAGTTAAAGAGTTTTTTTTAACAAAAATAGAGACCCTTGAATACATATAATTGAGAAATAACATTTAATCCGAACATTATAATATCATGAGAATAATGTAATTCATGATATAATATGTCAATGTACAGTATATACACCATATACGAGTATATTGGTTCATAACAACAATTAAGTCTCAATGGAAATGTAAATTCAGATGAAATCCCTTGTAAAGATGGTATTATTAAATTAAGGATAAATCAATCTAATAATTATTTGTGACAAATATATATAAACCCAATATATGTGGATATTAACTATAAAACAATCAGTGTTCATTCACACATATTCATTGAATGACATATTCAATAAGTACAAGTTGAACCCGAAGAATTGAAATTGGGTTAAGAAGTTCCATTGTAAAAATTTGATAGCTTAACGACGTCACTTTAAAATTCAAAGAATGATTTGACAAGGAAAAAAAGGGTATCTCATCACTTGGATATAATTTTTACATAAATAAGGATATAAAAGAACATATCCCAACATAATAAGATACATGTAAAAAGGCATATAAAAAAGAAGTATTTTATAACGAAGAGGGTGAAAGTTTCCCTTACCAATTTGGTACTTACAAAAAACATGCCACATTAAAGAAGGATCATACAATGAAGATGTAAATACTCATAAATGAAATTATATTACAAAAATAGTACATTCATGGATAGTACATACACCACACAAAAGTAAATTGTGGAAAATATAGCATGAATCTCACGGGAATAAAAAGTGACATGATATGCTTTACGACGTTGTATTCAACTGAGTCGTATGGCCAAACGTTAATAACAAACAAATTCATCATAGAATAACATGAATATAATGATAATAATGATAATATATATCAAAATTCAGTACACAATACACCACAAGCAATTACTAAGTGGTGAACAATGGAAATCTCACAGAATTAAAGTGAGATAAGAAAATCCCTTACAAAAATTCGGCAGCCTAACGACATAAAAATTCTTAAAATGATTTGATGAGAGAAAGATGGGATCTCTCATCATATGAAAATTCAAATTAAAGTATGGTGAATATAAAATAACATCCTCCAACATAAGAACATGGAGCATAAATGAAATGACATAAAAGAGACTACTTGAAAAGAAAGAGAGAGGTCAGATCCCTTACCTTGTGTCCGACATGGCTCGATCATTCTTTAATATCCAGAATAATAAACTAAAGTTAATTTATTCTTGATTAAGATCATTTTTAAAGTTTATTATTCCTTTTATATAACTTATTACCATTTTATAAACATTATACAATCATTTAAGTTAATAATGTTCATTTTGTCGATATTTGGTACTTGAGTCAAAAATGGACTTCTTATAATTACATGTTGTTCATGTGGTCAAAGTTTCATTATATACAGAATGATATTAATGATTTATTTATCATATATATCCAGTATATACATGTATTTATAATAGTACATAACATTTAGAGGTAAGAAATGAAATGCACCGTTCATGGAGGCAATAAGTCGTACGTACACATTAACGCTACTTTCATTTCTATATCTTCTTTTAATGGAATTAAAACATAATTATACATAGGTATATTATAATTACAGTATAATTTCATATAAAATATCATTAACTGTATCCTTTATACATCCCACATAAGTCATTAATGAGTCACATCACTTTAAGGGGTCAGTAGTCCGTGCTTCCTGAAATGAGATTATCGTATGTACCCGCTATGGAAACCATAAAAGAGTGATATAAATGGAAAATACAGAAGCATAAAAAAAACATAAACATAATATATATCATATATAAATACAGTACCATCATAATGGACACCATGTGAGGTGGTATGAGATATTTGAACAATCATCGTTTCAGGAGGCATTAGTTTGTCATCCACAGAAATATTATGTTCTTCATCCATTAGATGGAGGTGTGTGTAAGTGTAGTTTGAATACTTCTCATAAAAAAATCCTAGTATATTGAGGATACTGGTGTCGTTACAAAATAAAGTATTAAAAAGAGAATAGGGGATGGATAAGTAAAATAAAAGAAAGCAATTTAAGAGAAACTATTACCTTTAATTTTGGTAACTCCCTTTGGATTGAACCAAAGGACTTATTTAAGTGCCTTATGCCTAAGGTAAGGCTTCTAAGAGGAAGGGAGGGATGTAGGGAGATTAATTGGTCTAAGGTTGGACGATCCAAATGGCTTGAGAGGTGTGAGTAATTGGTAAGAAGTGGTCTCCTTTTATAAGGGAGAGGAGGGGCTCTTTAAGAATGTTTGAATATTTTATTTAATTATAAACCTATATTCGGTTTATAAAGATCCAAAACTCATTAAAGTTAAAGATAATATTACTAATGGTCTAAATAAATTCATCCAATAATAATTGGAAAAGTTTTTGATTATATTATAATCATTATAATCTTATTTATTTAAATCATTTATTAATGAGGTAAACATTGCAAAATTATTGTGTCATAAATAATTTAATTTATTCTATGTCTAAAAATTATAAAAAAAATACCATGATGTAGGAAATCTCTTTATCTTTCCAATTAATATTTATAGTAAAAAATATTCCTTATATGACACCATTTATAAATTAATTACTATAGGAATTTGTTTTATGTATGTTTTGCCTTTAATTTAAATTAATTAGTCTAAATTGTCATTATCACTCTCAAGTGGATCAAAGGGGTCCCAAAATCAACCCAAATATTCCCATGGTCGTTAATGACTCAAAAAATAATGTTTGGACAAGTGTTAATGTAATTTTGAATTATTATAATAATCATTTTACCTTAATTTACATTATTTACATTTAAAAGTGGTAAATAAAATTCAAAAGTTACTATTCACCAAAAATTATTTTCATCTTATTGAACCACATTTTAGTTATTGATAACAACCATGTATGTATGATTTTCTCAATTCAATTCACATAAGCGGTAAAATTTCATTTAAATGAAAAATTCAGTTTTTTAACTACCACTAAGTGGTTTAACTATTCATCAAAAATTGTGGTTTTTCAGAAAAATACCAAAAATTTAGCCTAAGATTTATTTGATATTTCAAATTAAAAAATTATGTCTATTTTTTCAAATTAATATCATATAATTGGAATTAATTAATTTTAAAATTAATTCCCGCTGTCAAAAAATGAGCGTGTTTTTAAGAATTAATAACTATCAAAAGATGGACAATTGATTAAGTCCAATATCAAAGTGAAATTAACTTCAATGACCAAAATAGGATTACATGGTAATAATATATTATAATTACACTTTAAAACCAATTAAAAAGATAATCTAACAGTATAAATAATTTATATTAAAAGGAACTTTTGAATTAAAATACAATATTTTTCACAATTCAAAAAAAATGAACTTTATCGGAAAATTTCCAACAATTTACACAAAGTATTTTTTGATGTCCCCATTCTAAATAATTATTTTATATAGTCATATAGAATGTATCAAAGTAACCAAAACAATATTTAATGAGGTTTCTCCATTAATAAGCCATAAATCGGACTTTTAATAAAAATTATGCTTAAAATTTGTTTCATTGAAAAATTAAGTATCTAATGTTTATTGGATAAATGTAAATACATTTAAAAAACATGTATTATAATATTGTAGTTATTTTTGTTCATTATTTCCAATAAAACGACTAGGTGTTAAATACCATTTAAAATAATAATATTATATTATTAGTGTGCAACATTAGATTTCAAAGAAACCCGTTGTTGCGTATCGGGTATGCTATCGAACATAGAAACCATTTTAAAGTAAAATTAATATTTAAATAAAAAATATTAATAAATATGAAATATCTTATTATTCATTTACCTGGGATGTTACATCCTTCCCCCCTTTTGGGAATTTCATCCTAGCAATTTTAAAACTCGGCTTGGAAACTTCATTAAAAGTCTCACATCAGAAAAGAGTCAGTAAAACTATCACATTAAAAGAAAGAAAGAAAAGTAAAATATCCACCCGAGACAATAAATACCAGGATTCCATGAAAACATGGATATGGAGGAGAAAACAAAGGGTCATGTTCTGATGCTTATTGATAGAAAACATGATTAGGAGAAAGTTAACCACCAGAAAATCACAAACTTGTGATGGCTTAATCATTCACTAATTACCTAGTAGGAAAAGATAACAGACAACATTTTTGTTTTAAGTTACTTTCCCCTGAAGAATTTATTTTTGAGATTAACTAAATCCAAAGGGAACATACTTATTTTTCATGTAGACTTTCATCTCTTACTGGATTTCTAACACAAAATCATATTTTCTCCAAATGATGAGTATTCAGGATGACTTGTTCACATTAAGAGCACTATAATCAACTTCCATAGAATAACCTAATCCAAAAAATAAGAACAATATATTTCCCATGTCTTTAGACCATAACCAATATTTTTAGTACAAGATCATATAATCCCCAAAAGGATAATCCTTTATAAAAATAAATACTACTCTTAATCTCCAAAATTCAACAAAAAGAACCCAAGGTTTAAGAAAGACCATTAAATAAATAGAATTCCATAAAAATTATTCAAAGTAATCAAAACTATGATTGTAACCCATATATATGAAGGATTTAATAACATAGTCTTCCAAGGTAAATATTAACATTTATCTCCAAATAACATCAGTGACACTTATAGTATCATATTGAAAAGTAATTAACCTAATCACATATCCTTCATGATAGGTTAATAATTTCAATAGATAATCTCAAAGTCAACTTATTCATGATTAGTAATATCATATTAACTAAAAAGAATTATTCATACTAACCAGGGACTTCACGTAGTCCATTGGTAGGCGATAAATACCAGTCACACTTTGGTTGTGGGTTCAATTACCACAGCTTCGTCCGACGCGACAGTTTGTCACACGGTTTGCGTGTTGTCCCTTTAAAAAAACTATATAATTTTATAACATTCCCCAAAAAGAGATAAATTCATCAAAAATATCCATAAAATATTTTAAGCACAAATGTTATTTAATAACTTTCATTTTGTATCCCAAAATGTATTAAACTGTAAATTGACTCAAATTCAAGGATCATATAAACCCAAATGATTCTTTATAATTATATCCAGAAAAGAAAAGTTAATTATTACTTGAATAAAATTTTCATATATCAGACTTTAGGGTTACACAAACTATAAAAAGTCTTCTAATGTAATCCCATCATCAAAAGAGCCTTAATACATTTAAGCATTTCAACATCCTAAAATCAACCATAACTCTTGAGTCCCTTATATGTTGTCTTCTTACTCATTAAACATTCTTCATGATCCATTAACCATTCCTTTCTAAATTATTCTGAAATACTTCTTTCCTACAAACAAAATCTTGAATCATATCCTAGGATTTCAATAATAGGAAAACATATGTTAAGATATAATTCATACCTTTCATTGGTCATTGTCAGTTTCTTCATCCTCAATCAGAATGGAATTAGGTATTGGTAAAAAAATATTTGTACGATCTTGGTGATCCCATTCCCAAAAGATCTTTATAGTACATGTGTTTTCATAATGACCATGTACACCACATTTAAAACATTCAATTGATACTTCAGAAAGAACTTCTATCCCTTTCCTAGAGTCAACTAGATGCTTCTTTTTCCATAGAATGTTCTTGATTTATGACCTTAATTTCCACATCTATAACATCTTATTGTCACTTTGAAACATTTTCCAAGGTGTTTCTTTCAACATCATTAACACAAAGGTTTTTGAACATACTTACATTTATGATTATTAACTGATCTTTCGTAGGGATTTGATTCTCACATATATGATGCCTTATAAAAATCACTAAGGTGAAAGCGGTCAATCATGAATCCAGATAATTGGTTGAGAATAACCACAAGATTTCTCATTGTATCATCCATACCAGTCAGTTTCTCATTCGGAAAACCATCACAGTTTTCTTCACATCCACTGTTACTTTTGTGCCTACTAGATCTAGCCATTTACTAAAACCAAAATGGTCAGTGTGAGTATATCAGTAAAATCATCATATAATACTAAGATATGATTATTCATGTTATCTTAAACACATTCAATTTATAAAAATAACTATGAATTTTTCTAAACTCCTAACCATTATGTTAATGTCACTTGTGCTTAAAGAATACCATAACCTCTAAAGTTATCTAAACTGACCTCTGATACGACCTATAAGGATTCGACCTTAAACATTATATAATATTGAATTAAATGAATAATTCTCATTGAAGATATTTTTAGTTTCAGAGTTTTAGAGAATTAGTCCATAACTATTACATTACAACTTGAATATTATAAGTAGACACTACTACTCAGTATCCATTTTTTTCATAAAATAAAAACTCTTAAAAAGAAACATGTCTAGTTCCATGTTTTAGATAGCATTAATTTTACTTTATCCCATCCTTGACCCTATTCATCTTTAAGTCCTGTGGAAAACATTTCAAAAACTTGGGATGAGCATAAAAATCTCAGTAAGGGTTATAAAATAACGAAGGAAAACATTATCCCAACAATAAATACAAATCCATGAAACGATACTTTTTATCATAACATACCTTATGAAATCATATGATTTATAAAAAACACACAAAAATCATAAATCATTAAGGTTACTTATGGAATATATATCAAACTTAGATTGTATCTATCACAGCTACGTATGGAGTTACACTTGGAGTACCCATAATAGTATATTCCCTAAGTCTCTTAGGAGAAACATCACGTTTACCTCCGTCACGTTACCCAATGCATTGGAGAACTATCTCTGGCTCACCCGCCCTAGGTTTATCACGGGAACACCCGTATACATAAACAATTACCAATAACCATAACATAATCATAACATATAACACATGCATAAAGGAAAGATAACATTTCCACATTCCAATATTTCAAATCAAGATATTGAAATAAACAATGTTTTATCAAATCATTTTCAAAACCTTTTTAAAATAAGATTTTTGAATCAAAGTGTCCCATACCAATTTGAATATTTTAAATGAATTATCATTTGAAAACATTAATGTCCATATAAATAAATCCTAAAACCAATTTTTAAAACATGGACATTAATGATAAATATGTATAAGAATAAATCTTTCCAACATTAAAAAAGTTATCTTAGTTAAACATTTTTTTAACAAAAAGAGAGACAAATGAATACAAATAAACAAGGAATAAAATTTAATCCAAAATTTATAATATCATGAGAATAAATTATTTCATGATATAATATGTCAAAGTACAGTATATACACCATATAAGAGTGAATTGGTGCATAACAAAAATGAATCCTTAGTGGAATTTTAAATTGAGATGAAATCCATTTTAAGGATGGTATCCTTAAATTAAGGATAAATCAATCTCATAATTATGTTTGAAAAATATAAATACACCCAATATAAGTGTATATTAAGTGTAAAACAATCATAGTTCATTAACACATATTCATAGGATGACATATTCAATAAGTACAAGTTGAACCCGAATAATTGAAATTGGTTTAAGAAGTTCCTTTGTAAAAATTCGACACCCTAATGGCGTAACATTAAAATTCAGGGAATGAGTTGATGATATAAAAAGGGTATCCCATCACTTGAATATAAATTTCACATCAATAAGGATGTAAAAAAACATATCCCATCACAATAAGATATAATTTAAAAGACATTTCAAAAATAAGTCTTTTATAAAAACGAGGGTGAAACGTTCCCTTACAAATTTGGTACTTACATAAAAGACGCCACATGAAAGAAAGATCATACAATGAATATGTAAATACTTATAATTGAAAGTATATTACATTAATAGTTCATTCATGGGAAGTACATACACCACAAAAATGAAAATAGTGGAAAATATAGCATGAATCTCACGGGAATAAAAAGTGAGATGAAACGCTTTACCACGTTGTATTCAACTGAGTTGTATGACCAAAAGTTAATAAAAACCAAATGCATCACAAAATACCATGAATATAATTATAATCATGATAATATATATCAAAATTCAGTACACAATACACCACATGCAATTACTAAGGTGTGAACAATGGAAATCTCAAGGAATTAAAAGTTAGATAAGAAAATCCTTTACAAAAATTTGAGAGCCTAACTGCGCCACATAAAAATACATAAAATGAAATGACGAGAGTAAGAAGTGGTCTGTCATCATATGAAAATAAAAATTACAGTATGGTGAATATAAAATAACATCCTTCAATATAAGAACATGGAGCATAAATGAAATGACATAAAAGAGTGTACTTGAAAAGAAAGAGAGAGGTCGGATCCCTTACCTCGTGTCCGACTTGACTCGATCGTTCATTAATTTCCTAAATAATAAACTAAAGTTAATTTATTCTTTCTTAAGAACCTGTTTCATGTTTATTATTCCCTTAATATCACTTATTAACATGTTAAAAACATTATATAATCATTCAAGTTAATATTGTCCGTTTTGTCGATATTTTGTACTTGAGTCAAAAATGGACTTCTTATAATTACATGTTGTTCATGTGGTCAAAGGTTCATTCTATCCATAATGATATTAATGATTTAGATATCATATATATCATATATATCCATTATATACATGTATTTATAATAGTATATAACATTTAGATGTAAGAAATGAAATGTACCGTTCATGGAGACGGTAAGCCTTACGTACGCATGAACGCTACTTTCATTTCTATTTCTTCTTTTAATGGAATTAAAACATAATTATAATAGCTATATTATAATTCCAGTATAATATCATATATAATATCATTAACTCTATCCTTTATACATCCCACATAAGGCATTAATGAGTCACATCACTTTGAGGGGGTGGTAGACCGCGCTTCCTCAAATGAGATTATCGTATTTACCCACTAGGGAAACCATAAAGGCAAGAAATAAATGGAAAATACAGAAGAATAAAGAAACCATAAACATAATATATATCATATATAAATACAGTTCCATCATAATGGACACCATGAGAGGAGGTTTTAGATATTTGAACAATCATCGTTTCGTGAGGCGTTGGTTTTCCATCCACAGAAACATTATGTTCTTCATCCATTAGATGGAGGTGTGTGTTAGTGTAGTTAGAATCATTCTCATAACAACATCCTAGTATATTGATGATACTGGTGTTGTTAAAAAAAAGTAATAAAAAGTGTTTAGGGGATGGAGAAGGAAGATAAAATAAAACAATTTAAGAGAAACTGTTACTTTTAATTTTGGTAACTCCCTTTGGTTTGAACCCAATGACTTCTTGAAGTTCCTTATGCCTAAGTTAAGGATTTTTGGAGTAGTGTAGGGATGTAGTGAGCTTAATTTGGCAGAGTCTGGATGAGCCAAATAGCTTGAGAAGTGCGAGAAATTGGTTATAAGTGACCTCTTTTTTTAAAGGGGAGGAGGGGATCTTTTGGAAATTTTGCAAATATTATTTTATTATAAACCTATATTCGGTTTTTAAAGATCAAAAACTCATTAAATATTGAGATAAGATGACTAACGGTCGAAATAAATTCATCCAATAAGAATTGGACAAGGTTTTTTATGATATTATAATCATTATAATCTTAATTATTTAAATCATTTATTAACGAGGTAAACATTGCATCATTATTGTGTCATAAATAATTTAATTTATTCGATGTCTAAAAACTATAACTAAATACCATGATGTAGGAAATAGTTTTATCTTTCCAATGAATATTTATAGTCAAAAATATTTTTTATATAACACCATATAGAAATTAAATACTATAAGAATTTTGTTTATGCCTATTTTGACTTTACTTTAAATTAATTAGTCTAAATTGTAATTATCACTCCCAATTGGATCAAAGGGGTCCCAAAATAGTCCCAAAGATGCCCATGGTCGTTAATGACTCATCAAATATGGTTTAGACAAGTGTTAAGGTAATTTTGAATTATTATATTAATCATTTTACCATGAATTACCCTATTTACCTTTAACCGTGGTAAATAAAAGTCACAAGTTACTATTCACCAAAAATTATTTTCATAATATTGAATAACATTTTAGTTCATGATAACAAAAATGTATGTCAGATTTTCAAAATTCAATTCACAGATGTGGTAAATTTCATTTTAATGAAAAAGTCAGTTTTTTAACTACCACTAAGTGGTTTCACTATTCATCAAAAATTGAGGTTTTTCAGAAAATACCAAAAATTTAGCCTAAGATTTATTTGATTTTATAAATTCCAAAATGATGTCTATTTTTTCAAATTAAAAACATAGAAGTGGAATTAATTAATTTTAAAATTAATTCCCACTGTCAAAACAATGAGTGTGTTTTTAAGAATTAATAACTATCAAAAGATGGACAACTCATTAAGTCCAATTTTAAAGTGAAATTAACTCCAATGACCAACATTGGATTAAATATTAAATATATATTCTAATTAAACTTTAAATCCAATTAAAAAGATAATATAACCATATAAATAAATTATATTAAAAGTCACTTTTGAATTAAAATACAATATTTTTCACAATTCATAAAAAAATGAACTTTATCGAAAAAATTCCAAAAATTTACACAAAGTAAATTTTGATATCCCCATTATAAATAATGATATTATTTATTCATATAGAATTTATCAAAGTAACCAAAAAATATTTAATGAGGTTTCACCATTTATAGGGGGTAAATCGGCCTTTTTATATAAATTATGCTTAAAATTAGTTTCATTCAAAAATTAAGTATCTAACCTTTATTGGATAAATGTAAATACATTTAACAATCATGTATAATAATATTGTAGTTATTTTTATTCATTCCCTCCAATACAACGGCTAGGAGTTATCTACCATTTAAAATAATAATATTATATTATTAGTGTGCAACATAATATTTCAAAGAAACCCGCTGTTGCGTATCGGGTACACTATCGAACATAGCAATCCTTTTAAAGTAAAAATAATATTAAATTCAAAAATATTAATAAATATGAAATATCTTATTCTTCATTTACTTGGGATGTTACAGTATGTCTATATTAAATTCAATTTTCCATAATCTTCTAGTTTTCACATGTAAAATATTTTTTTGATGAATTTTTTTTATTTACTCAAGTAAATTAATTTAAATCTATATCATTTTTGATGAATAATATCATATACCTCTACACATATTGGTTTCCTTTTAAATGATTAAACTATATATATTTAATTATAATTGTCAATAATTTCTAATAAAAACCCTCATATAATCTCACTATTTGAGATCTTAACATTAAAAAGAGAATATCATCATTTATTCCTTCTTTTCTTGATTCTAAAAAGGTAATTGATTCCATAATATTCTTCTAATGTAATCATGGATCCAATTTATAGTATAGTTATGTGTTCTCCCTATAGGTAGTTTCCTCATGTAAATACTCACACTCTTTCTGGTGTAGTATATTGGTGAAAATATTATTTATTTTAGGTAGTATTTTATATGGTTTCTCTTTATCTAAATCATTTGATATGTATTTTTAATTTTTTTTTCAATGATGATGTTTTTATAATAATTAAAAGAAATATATAACTTGGTTAAATGAATTTAATAAAGGGTAAGGGATTGAAATCATGTTTTTATCATTTTTATGGTAATTTTTTTGAATGTGAATGATCATATAACCAACTAAAAATCTAGGACTTTGAGGTTACATTTATTTACAATAGTTATTGATTTTTATAATTCATGTATTGTGGTTGTTTAGATCATTTATAATGTAATTGGGTAATTATATAATCTCTGTATTGAATTGGATACCCCTTAATGTTATGGATTGTGTGATTTCGGAACTAAATAAATAAGTGGAATTGAATAAAATAACCTATTCATAACATATAAATTGATATGCGTGTGTTATAATGTGTTTTTTATGATTTTTTTGTAAATTTTCAGTGTTGATGTGATGCATAGGGAATTTATATGTTGTGATGTGTCTGAATAATGGTATTTGATGGTTGATGTTGTGGGGATAAAAAATTACATGTCATATTATTGGTATATAGGTGTTGTACTTCCTATTTTTTGACACGTTGTGATTATTTCTTGAATAGTATTTGATTTAAAATGGATTGGAGAATGAAACAATAAACTGTAATAGGATGTGTGGTTTCATTGGTTGGTTGTAAAATATTTAATAATTTACTGGAATGTGATTAATTAACTGGATAATTTAATTGAAATGGGATGATAATAGTTACTATAGAATATTAATTTAATTTAATATAGATTTTGGATTCTGTCTTATTATGGGTTTTCATGCACTTTGAGGTAGCATAAAAGTGAATGAATGTTTTTAGTTGGTTGGTATCTTTGTTTATAGCCCCTAGGATTCAATTCTCTGTAGCTATTTTGTATGTATTTTATTTTGGTGTTTTTCATTATACACCACACCCACATCAAGTTCCATCTAAAGAATTCCATATATATATATATATATATATATTCGTGGTGTTTTTTCTAACATCTTGATGGGAGGATGAATGGTTGGAATCCCTCTCTTCCTAGCTCTCTCTACATTAAATTGTTGATATGCATGGATAGCGATGGATATAAGTCAAATGTTTCACTGATTATATGTGATGTGATTAGATGTCATGGAATATGTTTCTTTGGTCTTCAGGTGAAGAGATGTATTTTTTTGGGGGGTTATTCAATGTATTAGGAGGAGACATGGTTTCTGTAATGCATGTTCTGGATACCCTACAATACAAGTTCTGAAATATGATGTAATGGACCATAAACCTATTGTAAGAAAATTTTGTGATGTGATGTTTTTCAGAATAGGATGGAAAACATGACGTATGAAATTGGGTTGTGATAATGGATGAACTGTTTAAAGATGGTGTGGGGTACCCTTAAAATTTATACATCATATTATGTTATTATAATTGCATATGTTTTCGGTTTGTATGCATATGTAGGTGTTGTTTGGTTTTAGTATTTTATCATAAGTGTATTATTATGTTATTTCCACATGTACGTGGGATATATTTTATTTTATTGTTGTTTTTTGTGATATCACTCTACGTATACTAAACTATTTTTTGGTTTCAATAAGGACTTTATATAAAATAATGGAAAATACTAGCTGGGACCTTTAGACCCCTGCGGTGTCACTACATTAGATATTATTGTTCAATTTACATTGATGAAATCTACATGTTTCATTTTTTATTTATACGTTCATTATGGGATGATATTTATCTATTTTTATATTATTTCTTGGAGTTTTTAGTGGATGATTCATCTTATCCTCTGATCATACATTAATATAGTGGAAAACTCCCCCCATAATGTGTGATATTTATACTCTATGTGAACATCACCCAATAGAGGCCTACTAGAGGTAGGGATTTGGGGCTATCAAATATTATTAATTAATTGTGTTATCATTGGTTGGGGAAGGTAATGTAATAGTGGAATAAATAGAATATGGTTCAGATATAGGATGGATTTTTGAGTTAGGTGCATTGCCGATTTCATGGGTTTGTATATAAATGATTTCAGTTAACCTTGTTATAATATATAGTCATGAGAGATAGGATAATAAAGAGAATTTTGAGACCCCTGTTATATAATGAGTGGAATTTGGTCACTCTGAATGACCATGTGAGGTGGAACCACTTGCATGGTAGAGGCTTAGGTGAGATATACACATTACGATTGATTTCACATAGTATTTAAAAAATTCCTTATAGGAATATTAATAAATAAATTAAATAGATTGTGAAATATTATGAGTGTTTATATGAATATTACCTTGTTTTGTTTACCAATGAATTGTCACATATTGTATAATTAATCATATAACTTGAGATGAAAAAATATAATTATGACTAGCCAATATTTACCATTTTTTGGAATCAATGTTGATACATGAATTTTTTATTTACATTCCTATTATCATCTAATTCTATAAAATTTTATTTTTTTCTTTTTAATAATATATAACATTCCATAATAATTTTGTAATTATTAAATTATTAAAGAATCATGCATATTATATATTTTTTGAACTAATAATTAATTTTGAAAACCCTAATAGAGCATGTTACCTTTATCATATTTCATAATGGAAAAACAAATGAAATATTATAAAAACATTTCTAGAAGTATTCTTATTTCTATGTTACTTAATATGTCATGAATTTCATTACACTCATTATTTCCCAACATATTATGTTAATAAGCTTTTCTAAAAATTTTTTTTGGATGGTTAAATTTAAAAATTTATGAAACAATTACCATCTTTATTATTGATAATCACTTTTGAATTTGGAGAGAATTGAGAATAATGACATTAATTGTATTCATTGAATGACTATAGTTATAAAATATATATATTTTCATACGATTTAATCATTTTTTAGGGAGGAATTTCTTGGGGAAATTAGTTAAAAAAATAAACAATGATAAAAATTCTTTAAAATAATTATGAAAATTTTTGTAGGTGAGACTTGATCACATGAAAAGTTTAATATGACATATTTAAATATAGAATTATAATTAGTTTATATGTTGTGTTGTATATAAGAATTTTTTAATGAGAAATTAAAAAAACTATTTCATTAGAGCATGATGAAGAACAAAATAATGTAATAAAATGTATATATTATTGTTTTTTTTCAATATAATGTTTTATTTTGATGATTTTGAATGCATTTTGTTTATGTAATGGGATATTTGAATTTAACACAAGAACATATCATATAAAAATCTTCAAACGTTGATGGTGGTGAATTTCCTTCGTAACAAAATTTATTATAATTTCTTTTTTAAGCATATCAAAAATAATATAAGATATTAATTGTGTGTTCTTATATCTTTCACATTGTCATATGTTAGATCCATTTAAAAATCATCTCTTTCTATTTCACTATATTGACATGGTAATGTGGATATTTGATATTTGATATTTTTTTATTTTTGCATTGATGTGCTGATTTCCCTCTATGAAAATAAAGGTTGTTTGAAACCTTTCTTCTGTAATGTTTACTATGGTTTATATGACCATTTATTTTACTTGTTGATTAATATAGCCATCCATTAAGGGTTAAACACATATATATTATTAAGGAATAATTTATCCCTATATAAATATAAACTTATGTGAGAATTTGAATGAAAAATAATGAGGTTATGTGATGTAATGCTGTAAATAATAATGAAATCTAGAAATGTGTTTCTCATATGATTTTTCCTATTTTTGGGTTTTCATCCATGATATTTGATCAAAACCCTCAGGCATATAAATATGTGAAAAAACACCCCTAATTAAGGCGTTCTACAATTTCACATGATTGTAACCCTACATATGAGACGTTTCCACCTAAATCAGATAATATCATGAAACATGAGAGTAAATTCTATGAGATGTGTGATAGGGGATTCAACGTGTGATGATAGTGGTGATCATTTTTTTGGGATGTGTGGTGGAAGGGATGAAGAACATGGTTATGTGAAAAGGATTCTTTCTAGAGAAAGGAATGTGGTAATATGGAACAATTTTCAAATATTTTTAGTGTACATTTTAGTTGGTAGGTATGATTGGCTAATTATTTTGTCATCCATTTATTGTAATGTGTTGTGGATAATATGTGTTGATTTTTTGATGATATGAAATTTATTCTATGGTAATGTGATCATATTCATGAAATCCAACACATCCCCTAATATGTTTAATCACATTAGGACGTTAATAAAATAAAAGTTATGACATGAAATTCATAAAATTAATGAATATGGATTTCCTACCATGCTTAAATAATTAATAGTTAATGTTATGGTATTGGTTGACTACAATATGGTTTATTTGGACTATAGTGATTCGTCTAATGTTGATGAAAGGTGTTATAGAATCAAAAATATAAAAATTGGGAATCAATTTCTAACATAAAGATGTGTTATATTTGGTCATGATTTAAAAATATGTTGGTTGGTTATTTCCTCCCAATGTAAAAAATATCATGGTGTGGTAGATGGTATCCATAGATTTGTACGTTAGCCATAGATATGTATATATTGATAGGAGTTATTGTTTTTTCTATGATATTATATGTAAATGTTTTTTCATGGGTATGAACTTGGTAAATAATTCATTGTTAAAAAAATGGTACAAATTTTATATCTTGATAATATAAACTATTCTATTCTCATTTTTATTTTCATTGAATGTCATATATTAAATTTGAGACTCTTGAAAAAAATTTCCAACATGGTATAATGCGGGAAATGAAATCCATTTATAGTAACCAAAGATATTATTTATTTATTTGCAGAAAATTAACTATAGTTGATTTAATAATTTTATATGAAATTTTAATGAAAAATGGTGTGATATATTTTATGATTTTATTTGAGATGATTTGAAATAAAAATCATCTTTAAAAAAAATTTAATGTTCATTTTGAAATACATTGATTGGAATTTTGAAATTAAAAAAATCTTTTAAATGATTTTTGAATATTTTATTGAAAATTTTATTCAAATGCAAATTTATTTGATCAATTATTTTTTATTTAGATTAAAAAAATGGCAGTAAAATATCGGAAAGTTTCTATGTCTTGAGATTGTTTATAGAATCTATAATTTTATTTAAAAATAGATTTGTAAATTTAAAATCTGACTGAGGAATTGAAATAAAAATATTGTTCTTCTCATAATTAATTAATTTTTTCTCTTGATCGTTTGGATAATATTATACGTGTGACATTTCTTGAGAATGAGAGTCACATATTTGTTCTCAATATTCCATTTTTTATAAATATTTCTTTTCCAGGGTGAATTATTTTATGTCATATTGATATAGGATATATTGTTTTTCATCATGTAGTGAATTTTTGTTGGTCTTACTAAATATTGAGAGGTATTTCTCAAGGGTGATCATTAAATATGTTCTATTAATTTACAAACATTTTCCCTAGTAGTTCTTGGGTTGAAAGTATATATCATGTTTTTTGAGAGGTATAATTCATTTTGGGTTTTCAGACCACCATTTTTCATTCTATCTGGTATAGTTTTGAATTCTAAAGGGAGATAATAGTTATAGAGTGATGTTATATAATGTCCTGGTCCTTCAATCCTGTTGAATTGTGTGAAATATTATTCTTGTGGTGTTTATGTAATGTGAAGTGGTGTTGGGAGAGATAAGTAATTAGTTTTATGGTTCCATGGAAGAAAACAGCTGTTAAATAGGATGAAGAAAAACTCGAGTGTTATATCATCAATAGTTAAAATACATTATTGGGAGATCACCAATTGTATCTACAGTTATGGTAGATATAAAGTAACATACGATCTATAAATTAATGATAGATCACTAATGGTCGATCTTCTACAACTTTATATATTTAAAATAATGTTGGGTCACCAATTCTAGATCTACAATAATAGTATTGCTCCAATGTAATAGAATATCACTAATGGTATGTCTACAATAATGAAAAATCTATAAAATAATGATATATCACCAATAATAGAACCACATTAACTGGAGTTCTCTAAATTTATGGTAGATCACCAATTCTAAATCTATAATAAATTTATATCTCTAAAATTATGGTAGATCACCAAAATAACATCTACATAAATGATTGATATATAAATTAATGATAGATCATCGATGATATCTCTATAGTAACGTTAGATCAATGAAATAAAAATATTTTACCACCAGTATATATATATTAACACTAGATCAATGAACTTATGATATATCAAATATAGTTGATATATAGTAACATTAGATATATAATAAATACAGATTTCAAAAAATTTCTCTTTTTTTTTTCTATTTGAATTCCCCTTTGAAAAAAATGTTTCTATTGATTTAATTACTGTAATTTTTTTTTCAAATGTGATTAATCATATCATCAGTATATAAGAGGAAAAAA
Source organism: Viscum album (assembly GCA_963277665.1). NCBI lineage: Eukaryota > Viridiplantae > Streptophyta > Magnoliopsida > Santalales > Viscaceae > Viscum > Viscum album. The sequence goes on along the minus strand of OY728126.1, from coordinate 1,239,529,630 downwards.
ACCATTTAGATTTTTAAACTGTGTTGATTTCATGATATCCATACATACATTCCAATTAAATACCATATACAACCAATATGTTATAAATATAGATATTCAAAAAGAGAAAATCATTCCTTCATTATTCCATTAATTATTATGCATGAGGATAGAGGATCCAGATGATTTTTCCATTTGAGTCATTTATGTTGTCATCATTATTGGATTGAGTTCTTTTTGCATGCATTTTTCTCTAGTATTTGTACCACATATTTATGGAAAAACAATTTGGTTTGATGTTTCTTTATTAAAGGTTGTATTTTCCTTCCTTTTAGTTTTTGTGTATGATGAGGTAAGGGTTTAACATTATCTATCCATGTAGTAAATGTTGCATCCAAATAAAATATACATGTAAATTGGTTTAATGAATTTAACTACTGTTAGGGGAATACATGCATGTTTTTATATTTTTATACGGTTTTTGTATTTCAAAAAGTATAGTATAAAACCCTTCTAAATATAATTCTTTCTAGGGGTCCTTGTTAGTGAACTATTTGATGATTTTTATAATTCTTGTTTTTTATTGTTTTTGGCATCACATAAAATATAATTAGCTTGTTACATATACTTGGTTAGTGAATTTGATAACATTTTATCATTTGGTCTATGTCATGATTCCCTTAAATAAATAAGTTTAACTAAATTAAATAGCCTATTACTAATAATTAAAATTCATTATTTGTTTTGTAATGTATATGTGGATTTGGGTTTATGGTGGTTTTGGTTTTTTAGGTTGTGATGCATAAACAATGTCTATGTTGTGTGGTGTAGTTGACCAGTGTGGTTGAAAATAGAGATATCAGAATGTTGGTAAGTAGATTTTGTACTAATAGTTTTATGCAATGTTCTGATAGTTGACTGTGTACTATTGGAATTGAAATATATTGGATACTGAAAGAATAAACTATAACAAGTTGTGTATTTAAATTATACCATTGTTATATATAAATTAAATATATATGAAGTGTTTAAAATGTTGCCTATTTTAATTGAAATGTGTTGATGATAGGAAATCATGACAATTTTTTTATTTTATGTGGTCAATGAAATAGTTATTGTTGTGGGATTTTATGAATTTAGTGGAAACAACAATGTGAGGGACTATTCCCAACAGGTTGGAACCATTATTGTGAATCCATAGAATGGTATTATGTGTATATTTTATATATAAATTATATTTCATAATTATTTCATGACACACCCCACACATGTATATAACAATGTGATAAAACCAATATATTCTAGTTCCTTGTATTGTAGGGTGGATTGCAGATTAATCGCTCTTATTCAAACCCTCTTCCATGCATTGGAAATTTGCATGGTTTATGAATAGAAGAAGTCAAAATTTTATTTTTCTTCATGTGAAGTGCTTATATATCATGGCCTAAGTGTTATCATTATATATTTAATGATATGGATTATAGTGGGGGTCATATATGGTAAGAGGATAGAACAATGATGATATAGATCATATTCACATTACCCTACTATACCAGTTATGATATGTGTTGTGACAATAGAGCTCAGTTTTCTATTGGATGGATTTTATGTTATGTGATGTTATTCGGAAGATGTCAGTGTGACCTGTCTAATAAAGTTATTCTGTGAGAGTGATAAAATCATTGGGAATGTTGTGTGGGGTACACTTCATCGATATTATTTATGATAATATACTATACATGGGAGTTTTATTTAGTGAATAATCCATGGTGAGTATGGGTTTGGATAGCATAAATTTGTATGTGTTCTTTATTAATACTACATTATCCCAGCTTCATTATTATAATCATTTCACATATGCATGAGATACTTTAGTTTTCCTACTTATTATACTAGTACGCTCACCCTTATATATAAATTTTTTATAGGTCAAAGAGGACTTCATGTTCTGTTACAAACATTGCTATCTCAGACCATTGGATACATATTATGTTGTTTCTTTATCATAACTTTTGGTCATTTTCGGTGGATACTATTACCTATATTATTTTTATTTATATGTGAATTTTGATATGATTTTTGTTTATTCTATATTATTTATTTTGGTTTTTGGTTGATGATTCATCTTATCTCCTGACCATTAAATATTGTAGAGGTTAATGCCTCCCATTTCATGATATTTTTATTCACTCAGTGCTTATCACATACTCAGGGCCTACTAGAGGTAAGACTGTGGGGGAATTATCTCTCTCCCTTATTTGACAAATATATAGCGGGAGGAGATGATGAAAATTTAAATTTGTTCTATACATATAAATTAGTTAGATATTATCTATTTTCTATATATAGTTTGAGTTTTTTTGACTGAAAAAATATATTTTATATTAGTTTTGTGTTCATTTATAATTCTCTCAATTTTTTTATTCCTATATAATTAGTGGTATCATATTTATAATTTATTTTTATTTAAAATTCAATTATCTATTTCCATTAATTTATTACTTATGTCGCATGAAATTTGAATATACATTGACATATTTTGTTAATTTCAAGAATCAATGACAATTTTAAAATAGTAATATAAATACATAATAAAAAATTACATAAAAAATAAATTTCAATATTCTTAATAACATATAAAAATTATAGAATACATGGTATTCATTTTCATTCATAAACATATTATATGGAATTTTTCAAGTAGGTTGATCGATCAACTCAAACAGGAAAACATTAAAACATGATTTGTGGGTATAGTTAAGAATAGAATGATATCATTTTATAGAATAGTAATGATATTACATATATAAATTTATAATTTTTAATAATATATTATTTTTTTAATTATTATATAAAATATTGATGAAATATGAAAAAATATTATAAAATTTAGGCACTAGTTTGGACAACACACTTTCGATTCTCTTTTGATTTCTTATTTGGATGGGATGGAATAAATGATGTTTTTTTAAATAATATATGAGTTATATATAATAATAATATTTAGATCTCAATATTAATTTTTCTACATTAGGTTTTATTAAGAAATATGATTCTCAATAGGATTAGGATGGTGTAATACTCAAATTGGTACATTGAGAATTCACATAAAAGACTCCTTAGAAATAAAGGTATTATGAACATTAATTGAGACTATTGAATTAAGAATATGATAGAAAATTATTGGGGGAAAATTTTTCCCTAGTTTTTGAAATAAATTATATGTAATGATTTATTCATAATTGGGTGGAATTATTCCCTTTTATGAGTGATGAAAAGAACGATTTTTTGTAAATGAAATATTTCTCAATAATGGAATACAATTATTCACAAATAAAAAGATAAAACATTTGTAACCATGTTATGATTGGTGTTATTGGACGTATACAACGTAAACCATGTATTTTTACTCATATTTTAAATATTTATCATGAATATGTTTTATATTTACTCATGAAAATATTTTTAATTGGGGAGACATGTAATAAATCTAATATTCCCAATTTTATTATAAATTATTTGGGAAAATACCGTGACTAGGAATTGACACATCCAGTGATTCCGATGCCCAGGGTTCTTGGAATGATTTTCTAAAAAATGGTATCTTCTTATTATCACACGCATGTGTATTTTTTGAAAAAGATAAATAACTCTTAATCAAGTTCTTGGATTAGAAATATGAGGGTACTGATTAGCTCCGAGTAGTGGTTATACCCTAGGAATGACCTTGAATTGGTCAGTATGGATCATCTATAAAAAATGTCATCATGGGCATAACCTTAAATTAAATAATTAAATAAAAATTATTTCATTTTGGAATCTTATTAACTCATAAATGGTAAATCAATTTAGATATTTGAGACCACCATTGAGTTCGTATGGTGGTGTTTTCCATTGGTGAGGCCTAACCCCAACCAGTGGAAATTGAGGGTGAATTTTAGATTTTGGATGTAGACATCATTAAAATATATAATAAAAATATTTTATATAATGTTACTTGTTTATGCATAAATGGTTTCCTTTCTTAATAATCATTGTTTGTGGAATTCAGGGTTATATCCACAACCATGCAAATCCCCCAGAAGCATGGATATGGAATCTCACTCTCATTGACGAACATCAGCATTTCAAGGATTGACGATGAAACATACCTCTATTATCCATCAATGACTAATCCAATCATCGAGGTAGGGTGTCAATATCTTTTTCATTTCCCTTCCCCTTATATATTCATATGAAGAGAAAATACTAACCTAGGAACATGTTGATATGTGGTTTTTTTTTTCATGTGGGATGGATAAAATTATTATGGGGATTTAAGGGATGATAAATCATTCTGAATATAAGTTGATCAGTCTTTGATAAACTTTCTAATATGAATGGACAAAGGCTAACATGAACTTGAAAAAAATGTACATATTGGTTTTTTTATTCTTTTTCCCCCAATTTTCATTCATCCTTTCTATTTATGATCATATGATAGTTTTACATTTGATTGGTGGGACAAGGATCTGAGATGGGGATCCAAAACTGTGGTGGTGAAATACAATGGTAGTGAAATGATATGGTCAGATACAACATATCTAGCCGTTTTAGGTGGAGTACATTAGGGAAAGGCCACTGGTGGGGTTTCTGGTGGTAGAGGCAGCACTGACCTGATAAGGGAGGTCAGGCCCGACGAAGCAAGGCAGGATGGCCACTGGAAGGGCAGCTAGTGACAGAGGTGTAATGCATTCTGGTGTGACCACATGGATTCCCTTGGTGGTAGAGGCCGTGAGTGGTGACTTGGACACGATGACATGGGTATGGCAGGGGGCTGGGGTCCATGTAGAACCTGTAGCATCAGAAGCTATAGGGAAGTGTGATGACTAAGATATTTTATCATCCTAGTTGATCATGGTGGACGTGTTGATAGGGTTATCATGGTAAGGTCATGTTCTAAATTAGTTGTCCCACATGCAATGAGCATGTCTAGACAGACCGAGATTCAATTTGAATCTTATGGCTAGCTATGAAAAATTGACTTGGGGGGATTCTTAACCCATCATCCCTATGTGTCCTATTGAAACTTCTGTTCCATTGATGCTCCATGAACCATTGATGATCCATGCACCACTGATGCTATATAAACCAATGACTCTTTATACTCCAATGATGCTCCATGTGATATCGATTCTCCTTGAACTAAAAAAACTTATAGTTCCATTAGAGATTGACATATTTGTCGAATAAAACTGGAAAACCACCCATCAATGATTTATACTTATACATGTGTGAGCTAGCCATACTGACAATACATATTTTGTTTCATTTGTGGTGAACTTCTTGTGATTCCTAGTTGTGTTAACTTTGTGGTTTTAGTGTACCCACTATGTATTATTTTACTCACCCTTAAATTGTTATGCCCACATGTGTCATGTCTTTTACAGATGATATATGCTTTGATGGAATCCTTGGTGGATCGGGGCCAAGTGGTGCTTAAATTGAAGTCTGACCGAGGATATGTTCTCCAAAGCCTTCAAAAAAATTAATATACCTACCCTTTATGTATGATATTTCTAGAGACGATAAACAAACGTATGCATTAACTTTGACAGACAATGATTCTGGTCGGCATATATTCTGGCCCTGTTTACTTTTCAATTATACTATTGTTGTACTCTATTGTTGGTATCTTAGTGGTACCCATTCTTATTTACTTATTGTTTTTACATTTTAAAATTTTGGGCTTTGAGATGCATGGATGTGTACATGTACATAATAAAAATGCCTCCCATTTGTGTGATATGCCTACTCGGTGAATGTAACTAGCCCCTGGCCAATGGGAGGTGGGATTTGGGTAGTCATGGATTGGGACCCTATTGAACCATTCATGATAGTGTGGTATTAGAGCTGGACAGATCTCTCTAATGAACCAAGAGTCTATGATATTTATTTTTAGGAATATTCTTGAGTGTTTCATGTTTTAATTTCATGAAAAGGAATCAAGTGTTGAGGCAGCATCTGATGTATATACACATAAGGACTCTTATTTCTACATTCCAACTCTGTACGTGAAAAAACTTGTTACAACGATAATAAATGGTATATGACTCATATAGGATTGAGTGTGTTCTCATGTACATCCTGATGTAGTGTAAGGTCGTTGGGTATCTCTACTGATTGTGGTACATCATGATGTATTTCACGATGCCTCCACTCAAAACACTAGCCATGATTTTAATAAGTGATCATGGGGATGTTCTTCTTAGAGATGAGGCATCAGTACAAGGGCCAGTACCATAGATAGCACCTCTGGGTGGTGTAATAGCGATACCACCACCTGTAGAGTAGCATCATTATCCAGCGTTTTCGGTAGAGGATGCATGAAGGCTGGGTGCATTGCATGAGTTCTAGAGGTAGCAACCTCCTAGCTTTTGGGTTAATCCATACCCCCATTCATCTTAGGATTGGATGGAGTTGGTTATGTGGGTCTTCTGCCTAGTGAGGATGACTCCCGACCAGATGGAAATCATAGCCATGAGTCTTCTAAATGGCATAATTGGGAGGTGTGGATCATATAAATCTATACACATGAAGATACGACCCTTGCATGTATAGAATTCATGTGTCTCTTCACAGAGAAGTTATTCTCAACTATGTTACTCTCTGTTCATATACAAGAGCTACTGTATCTACATAAGGGAATCTAAACATTAGTGATGTATTTTGTGAGATATGTGGATCATTATTGATACTTCACAAATACAATGAGGGACTCATTATTCAAGTCTCAGACATTCAATTTAGTGATATTCTATGATATCATGGAGTCCATGATATTCCTTAAAATTCTGACATATGTTGGGGTACTAGAAAAAGCTCGCCTAGTAGAGAGATTTTTGGTGGAGAAAACACAAGTAGTGGGAGATACCACAAAGTGTCAGGTAGATGAGTATTCTGAAGTAGTTATTAGACAGCTAACACATGGATCGATGTGGATCATACAGTTTATGGAACAATCCTGGACGTAGAGTCAGTTGTGTGAGGCTCCCAGAGAAGTGAAATTTATACAAATCTTGGGTTTTTCTACTCATGTAGCGGTCATGGACACATGGCTCGAGATTAACATACATGAAATACGGATTACCAGAAGATAGTCGAGGGCATCTGAGGTAGATGAAAAAGAATGATAGGTAGGTCCGCAAGGTGGTGGAAATTTCAGAGGAGATAAAGGGGTAAGGGGAGGCGGGATAATGTTCGAGGTACTACATGTAACGCCCCGACCCCAGAAGCCCAGAGTTGGTGCATTATTTTAATACATCGGAATGATTACAAGGAATCAAGTCCCGAAAGACCAATCAGTTTAGCAGTATTTTGAATGTATTACATAAATGAACAGTACATTACACATTAGTAAAATAAAACACAACATAATTGATACTTTAAGGACACCATTAATCTACTATCCTAAACCTGATTAACAATCATAATACAATTCTTGAAATATTTGGGAAATAAAACATAAGAATGGGGTGGGCTCAGATGCTTGGTAAAGATAACAATATAGAAGAAACATTCATAAATAGGCATAAAAAATTAAGTAAATGTATAAGACTAAAGCACAAGACTTTTAAACTTAAAATTCATCATAATATGTAAAAGATAAATCAAATAATTTTAATTACTTATTCACATGGATATTCTTCGAGTCGAATAATCACATGTAATATCAATATCCAATTTCATAATGATTGAATGCATAATGCGAGACTACATAAACACATATTCATGGAATTGTGCCAAGACTACAAATAAGATTTGGTCAAGGCCTTGTTACAAGACACTACTTTGTCTCATGTGACCTACCGATGTATCGAGGAGCTATAGCAGGCTCCACCCATCACTTACTAAGTCCAACTCATTCCACATAAAAAGGGTGAAAATTAACATAAACATTCATTTTAAAAATATCTTACAAAATGTAAATAATTTAACCATAAATCATGAATGGTTTAAAAATAACACGTCCACATTCAAACATATTACAAAAATATCAATACAATTTGAATGATTTGTATCTTAACATATAAACATCAAATAGGTATAAAATCCATCAAATGATGTTGACATAGTTGAAATCAAAACTATTTGGGATAAATATCCCTTATTTAAAATCATTTAAATGTAACATAATTTAGAAATTAAGACATTTAAAGGCATTTTTTAATAAAAATGTCCCATACATCTTTTAATCTTAGAAAGGAATTAACATTTTAAAATAGTGATGTCCATTTAAATAAATCCTTAAAATCATTTTGAAAACATGGTCATTAATTAAAAATATTTAGAAAAATATATATTTAAAAAATATAGAATCATGATATATTCAACTAGACCCTTCCATAAATACTTATAAGATCCTGTTTGAAAACATTTTTATGAAATATGGAAGTTGATGATAAATATGTGCCAGCAAATACTTACTTCAAAATAATATCAGATAATAATGAGATTGAAGAATTAACCAATACCTTGTACTTTTTGTTGTTCGAAGATACCTTAACCTCCTGTATAATGGTTAAATCAATTTTTATTAAATTACTCAAAAATCATATACATAAATATGATATCATATATGATCTTCTAATAGTTCATTGTTAATAATATTTTAGAAGTATCATCATTTCAGGTGTTAACTGATTCATTTTCCATTATATGATTGGATAAATAAGCCATGTTTGTTATGGATATGATGTATTTTATTCATATACAGAATGATATTAATTTCTTGAAACATTATTATTAATCAAAAAAAGAAAATTATTTTAAAATGATTAGGATGGGGAATGAATCTCATCGCATTCGTGGAGACGGAAATTCGTACATACGCATGAGCGACAATATCATTATATTGATAGTGAAAGAGTATGTAATTTGATGTCATATCATATATAAAGATTCATTAAAATTTTATATTTTTTATTTAAATTAAATATAATCATTAATATACCCAACTGAATAATGTTGTGTTTGAATAACAAACTACACCACGACGTGGAAGACGATAAGTCGTACAGACACAAGTTTGGGGAATTTTTCATTTATAGGATGGATAGAATAAAGAATATACTTGGACAATAATTATAAAAAAATCACAATATGTATAAGTTACTAGATTTATTATTTCTGTATGGAAATGAAAAAAAAGAGAATATGGAATGAGAAACGAACTTGAAAGAAGGTGGTGAAATAATTACATCTTCTTTGGGTGTTTCCTATTGAGTTGATCAAAAGAGATCCATAGGTTGGCTTTCTGATCAAAGTAAGTACTGTAGGTTGATTTGAGGGATGTTGGGAGGATATTTGGATAGTTTTTGTCTGAGCCAAAAATGCATTGGAGGTGTAATTTTGAGAGAAGGGAAAGTACTATTTTATAAGAGGTTTGAGACGCAACATATAAAATTCCTGAAATATTATTTTATTATAAAATCATTTTCTAATTATAATGGATAAAAATTGATTTAAATCGAAGCTAAGGTGGTTATGGGTCTAAATCATCTCAACCAATAGGTTTTATACAATTTTAGGTCACCATATTAACCTTATCTTTTATATTTAAATATTAGTTAAATAGTTTAACATTTACCATGTCTTCTTGTATACTTAATCTATATGGTCAGTAAACATACTATAAACTTCCAAGAGAACCTCAAGTGGTTCATTAATGACATAGATAATATTTTTTAAACGCTTTTACTGAACCGTATATTTTTAGGAATACTATATCAACCAATAATGTAGTGTTTTTTTAAAAACACATTTATTTCTATTTTAACACTATTTAGTTTTTGGTTTTTGTGAAAATTATAATAGCATGATTACTTTGAAAAATAATTATTTAATGAACCCTAAAATGTCATATTAACCTATAATATTAGTTTAATTCATCAAAATTCTAAATTATTATTTATTTTGATATTTATAATATCAATTATTTTAATATTTCATTAATAAGGTAATTAGTGCATCATCATTGTGTCATAAATGAATTAAATTTTGTAATGTATAAAAATAATAAATAAAATACCATCATGTAGGAAATATTTTTATCTTTCTAATGAATATTTTTTGTCAAATCAATCTTTTGTGTAACCCTATATTAAAAATGGTTTAGTTAATAAACATTGAATTTTTCACTTTTAACTCTTCTTTAAATAAAATAATAATAAATGTCCTAATCTAATCCAAGTGGACATAAAGTATCATAATTTATTTATAATGTTGTTTTAGGACGAATTAAACTTAATCAATATAATTAGGACATGTGTTAGGGTAATTATAATATCATTTTTACCCTTAATTATAGTATTTACATTTAACCGTTGTAAATAAATGTCAAAAGTTATGATTCACCGAAAATTATTTTCATCTTATTGAACAAAATTTTACATACTTATTATAATCATATCTCTCTGATTTTTTAAATTCAAATCACAGAATGTGTAAAATTATGTTTTATGAAAATTTTCAAATGCTCCTAGAAGGAGGGTAAAACACGGTAAAAAGTTCAATAAAATTTTACATATCTAAATTTATTATAAAATTATTTCAATGAATTAAATTTAACATATATAGGTATTATGAATATATTTTGACTAAAAATAAATTAATATAAAATTACTAATTACATAAATAAAAGGTATGTTTTAAACAATAACACATTGTTTTTCACTATTAATCAAAAATTAAATGTTTTCAGAAAAATACCACAAATACACCCTAAGATAATATTGATATTATTAATTAAAAAATGAAATATATTATACCAAATTCAAAACATAGAAGTTTCATTTATTAATCTAAAATTAATTCCCGTTGTCAAAACAAAAAAGCGGTTTTTAAAAAGTGTAAACAATCAAATGATTAAAATGTGTTTATTTCAAATGTAAGTGTGAAATTACTTATAATGACCAAAATTGTAGTAAATTATAAAAATATAATCTAATTATAATTAAAATCCATTAAAATGTATAATTAAACACTATAAATTATTTTGATTAAAAAGTTGATTTTTGTTTAAATTTTGTATTTTCACTATTCACCCAAATATAAAAGTAATCAGAAAAATAAAAAAAATTATCAAAACTAAATTTTTATGCCTCGATTAAAAATAAGAATTATATTTTGTCACATTTAAAATATAAAAATGTAAAATATTGGATTAAAAAGTGTTCGCCTTTAAAAGGCGGTAAAATTTCATTTTCTGAAAAATACTTCTTTTATCTGAAAAATATGAATTTGTTCTTATATTATGTCATTGAAACAAGTAATATGGAAGATAAAATTTATATGGAATATATAAAATTCAAAATGCATATACTACTATTCATAACCAATTTTGAACAGATAGTTTGGAAAGTCGTGGTGTGCTAAAACTCGGTGTTGCGTGCAACGCAAGTTATTGAATTAAATTGAAGAAATAACACATTATGAATTATTGGGGTGTTACATTATAATATCCTTCAATAAATTGAATCCTCACAATTTGAAACTTTTCTTTGAAAATAAAATGGTAAAAATAGAAAAATACCATTGTGGAAAACCCCCATCAAAAATTGGGTTAATAGAATTTACTCATAATAAGAAGGAAAGGGAAATGAAAAAGTCACCACCAAATTATGATCTAGAATAGAAGAAAATTGGTGGAAATTACAGACAAAAAAATGGTGAAAAAATGTAAATATTTATAGGGAGTGATTGAGGTAATCAATACCAAACTAGTGTAAAATTGAGTGCCTCAGAAATATCAATCTATTATGATTTAACATATCGTCGGTTCACTAAAACATAAGGTTTTACGATAACACATTTTTGGGGTGAAGATCCCTTCCATAATGCTTATGAATTAATTTATTCATAGAATTAGAGGGAAAAAATATTATTAACAAATAGAGTTTCATGTTTCAACTAATTACTATAACAAACTCATCTTTCACTCCAAATGATAATAGAATTCTAAAATATTTTATTTATTCTAATCGTATTGGGTTTCAAAAATAATGAATTTATAATTGATTTTTCATACTATTAAAAAAACTACATTACATAAAGTATAACATCTTGTATTCCAATGAGAGGTGATCTGCCCTTGTTGACCTTCAGTTGCAGGTTCCTCCCACATAGCCTCGTCGGACGTGATGGGTTGTCTCCCGACCTCCCTGCTATCCATTTTATAACAATCCAAAAATAATCTCAAGAAATGATATAACCATAATAATAGTATCCAATTTCAATCTTAATCAATTCCAACCACTATACTTATCCAAAATACTTATTTCCAAACTCACGGTCCAAAATTTATAAGGAATTTAAACACAATAAAGATCTTTTTAGCCACGTAATAACATGTGCATTCAATCATCATGTAATTTTTCAAAACAATGCTACACCCTGAATTACAATAAAACATTATTTATTACATTCATTCTCCCATATTGCTTATAGAATATTGGATATAGTCCTTCTATCCAAAAATATGGTAAACTCCAACAATGATGGAATTTAAAAATCATCAATCAGTTTCAAGGAAGTCAAAAATATCCAATATAATGTATCCAAATCAATCATATATTTTTCCAAAATCACTACCTTAGAATCAGAACCATATTATGGTTTATCTTTATCTCAACCATTATTTTCCAAAAATATAAACCTGTTATTGATTCAGTTCTCTTGGTTGCACATAATCTCAAGTCCTGAATGAAATAGTACTCTAGTAGAATCCTTATATACTCTATAAATTTTGTAACATTTACATTATTAATAAAATACTCAAATGAGAAAATACATTAATAATAACATAAGAAATATAATCATTTATCATCATCTTCGGTAGTATCACAACTTCATTATTATCTAATAGCAGCATTAGGGGTATACTATGATTATTTGGACATGGATTCCTGTAGTGTCCCCACTCCTTGCAGATAAAGCATTGTACATTTGAAACTTTTTTCTTACCCTTGTAATCACGTACTTGGTGTCCTTTTTCTCCACACTTATAAAAAAATCTCATTCCCTTCCAGAATTTACCAAGGTTATTCCTTCCACAATTATCTCATATGGGAAAATCCTTCTTTCCCCTCTTCCCTTTATCCATTATTCTCTTTTGCATACTTTTCATTCTTCCTTCCCTTCAATGCTATATGACTCAGAAAATTATTTACATATCTTATTGACACATGATACTATTTCCCCATATGATGACAATATGTTTGAAACTATTTCCATTTTAAATGATGGATTAATACCATGAAATATATGATCCTTCTTAATCATTCGATCATGTGTATTGATGGAATTCTCATTCCTTCTACTGCGATCCATTTCTAAACAATGGCATACAATAGGTTAGTTTATGAATTTAAATGTATAATTCCAAATTTGTAAAATACATCACCTAAATTGAAAATATTATGCATATAATATATAATCATAAAAAGTTTTCTTTGAGGAAGTATTTACTTCTAAATCCTTCATAATTGTTTGTAATGAAAATGTTAATTATCTTAAGCATATCCCTCACGAGAGTCATAACCAAGAGTGCAGCAAGGCCAGTTGTTGTGTACCTGGATACCCCAAGTCAAGCCTGAAACTTCTTATCAGAGTTTTCACTCCAATGTACATATGTGCTAGAGCCTCCTATACCTACTCCTATCCATACAGAGATGTATTTCTTGGATAATACACAAAATATCTACACTACAAAAAATTATAGGATGTTTTTCTATACTAATCATCAATGTATATCTTAGCGTAATGTTATCTAATTAAAGATTATCTAAATCTACTTTCAATGATGTTGCTAAAATTCCTTGGATATCAATTGTAACGCCCAGACCCTATAAGCCAAGATTCAATGCATTATTTTAATACATTGACATGATTAAAAGGAATCAAGTCCGGAAAGACCGATCAATTTAGCATTCTTGGAAAACAAATTACATGCATGAACATTACATTACACATTAGAAAATAAAACACTACATAAATGATCCTTTGATAAAACCATTAATCCCCAAGCTTAACATTATTTAACAATAGTAATACACTTCTTCGAATCCTGGGAAGATAAAACATAAGAAAGGGGTGGGCTCAGATTCACAGTAAAGATAATATTATAGAGAAAACATAAAAAATGTGCATAAACACTTCAGGTAATGTATAAGACTAAAAAAGAAGACTTTTAAAATTATACATCATCATAATATTACCAAGATAAATCAAATAATTCATTTTACTTATTCACATAGATATTCTACTAGTCTAATAATCACATGTCATATCAATAGAAAATTTCATAATTATGGAATGCATATGGCCAGAATTCATAACCACATAGTCCAAGCCTTGTGCCAAGACTAAAAATAAGATTTTGTCAATGCCTTCTGCCAAAACACTAGTTTGTCTCATGATACCTAGAAATGCATTGAGAATCTATAGCGAGCTCCACCAGTAACTTACTAAGTCCAATGCATTCCTAATATGAAAGGATGAAACATAACATAAACAATTGTACTAAAAATATCATAAAAAATGATAATACTCTAACCATAAACCATGAATGGTATAAAAATAACACATCCACAATCAAAAAAATCACAAAAACTTCAATACAATTTGGAATACATTTATTATAATAAATCAACTTCTAACAAGTGTAAAATGTTTCAAAGGTTGTTGACATAGATGAAATCAAAACTATTTAATGGAAATATCTATTTATTTTATTTGAAATAATTTAAAAGTCACATTATTTATAAAGTAAGACATTAAAATACATTTTTGAATCTTGGTGTCCCATACCACTTTGATTCTTTGAAAGATATTAACATTTTAAAACAAATATTTCCATATAAATAATCCCCTGAAATCATTTTGAAAATAGGGAAATTAATTAAAATCATTTAGGAAAATAAATATTTAAAACATTTAAAATGATGATATAGTTAAATAGACCCTTCCATAAATCATTAAAAGATTCATTTTGAAAACATTTTTATGAAATATGGACTTTTATGATAAATATATCTCGTTAAATACTTACTCATAAACAATCTCAAATAATAATGAGATTGAGGAATTAACCCTTACCATTTACTTTTCCTTGGTTGAATGTAAGTTAACCACTTATATAATAGTTAAATAATTGTTATTAAATTATACACGAATCGTATACATAAATATGATATCATATATGATCTTCTAATATTTCATTGTTAACAATATTTTTGTAGTATCATCTTTTCGGGTGTTAAATGATTCGGTTTCCTTCAAATTATGGGTTATGAAAGCCATGTTTGTTATGGATAATATATATTTGATTCATCTCTATATTGATATTATGTTCTTTAAACATTATTTTTAATCATAAAATGATAATTAATTTTGAATTATTATGATGGGGAAGGAATCTCATCGTGTTCGTGGAGACGGTAATCCGTATGAACGCATGATCAAAAAAATCATTATATTTATGGTGAAATTGTGTGTAATTAGATGGTATATTATATATAAAGAATCATTAAAATTTTAAAATTATTATTTAAATAATTTATACTCATTATTTTACCAATCTGAATAATGAAGTGTTTGAATAACAAACTATATCACGACGTGGAGATGGTAAGCCGTACGTACGCATGTATGGTGAATTTTTCTTTTATAAGATGGATATAATAATGAATATGGTTTTACCATATTTATAATAACATAATAGTATGTATATGGTACTGGATTTATTATTTTGGTATGGAAATAATAGAGATATAAGAAGTGGAAGAAGAAATGAACTTGAATGTGGTTGGTGAAATTATTACCTCTTCTTCAGCTGTTTCCATTTGAGTTGATCAATAATGCTCCATATGTTGGATTTCAGATAAATGTAAGGACTATAGGTTGAAGTGAGGATATTTGGGAAGGGTTTTTATGATCCAAATGGCTTTGGATATGTGATTCTGAGAGAAGGGGAAGTGCCCTTTTATAAGATGGGTGAGGGGAACCTTAGGAAATTATTTAAATATTATTTTATTATAAATTTATTTTCAGTTTATAATGAATCCAAATTGATTTTTTTTCGAATTTAAGGTGGTTATGAGTCTAAATAATCTCCACCAATAGGGTTTAAACATGTTTAGGTCACCATATGAACCATATCATTTATATTTAAATATTAGTTAAATTGTTTAACTTTTACCGTGTCTTCTTGTATTCTTAAACTATATGGTTAAAAAAACACTAAAATTTTAAGAGAACCTCAAGTGGATCACGAATGAAATATATAATATTATTTATTCCCATTGTCCTAGCATTAGATTTTTTGGAATATTATATCAAAAAATAATATAGTATTTTTTTTAAAAACTCATTTTTGTCAATTTTGAAACTATTTCGTATTTGGTTTTTAAAAAAAAATAATAACATCATGATTATATTGAAAAAAATATTTAATTAACCTGAAAATGTCATATTAACACAGAAAATTATTTTAATTCATCAAAATTATCAGATTAAATTTATTTTGATATATATAATGTCAATTATTTTAATAATTCATTAATAAGGAAATTATTTTATCATCATTGTGTCATAAATAAATTTAATTATTTAAAGTCTTAAAATTATAAATAAAATACAATAATTTAGAAAATATTCATAGTTTTCTAATGAATTTTTATAGGAGAATTTACCTTATGTGTAACCCCATATTAAAAATGGTTCATTAATTAACCTTTGAATTTATCACTTTTAACTTTTCTTTAAATAAAATAATAATAAATGTCATAATCTAATCGAAGAGGACCAAAAAGATCATATTTTATTTCTACGGATGTTTTTAGTCGAGTTAAACTTATCCAATAGAATTATAACATGTTTTAGGGTAATTATAATATCATTTTTACCCTTAATTACCCTCTTTACATTTAACTGAGGTAAATAAAAGTAAAAAAGTTACTATTCACAAAATTGTTTTCATCTTATTGAAAAAAATTTAACATACTGATGTTAACCATGTATCTCATATTTTTTAATTTCAACTCAAAAAAATGGTAAAATTACATTTTATGTAAATTTTCAAATGCTACTAGAAGGTGGGTAAAAGACAGTAAAAATTTCCATAAAATATTATATATCTAAACATATTATAAAATGAATCCAATGAATTAAATTGAACATATATAGGTATTTTGTATCTATTTTGACTTAAAATAAAATAAAATAAAATAACTAATTACTTAAATAAAAAGTCGGTCTTAAACAATAACACAATGTTTTTCACTATTCTTCAAAAATTGAATGTTATCGGAAAAATGCGAAAAATTCACCTGAAGCTATTTTTTATATTCAGAATTCTAAAATGAAGTCTATTTTACCAAATTAAAAACATATAAGTTTCATTTATTAATTTTTAATTAATTCCTTTTGTCAAAACCAAAAAGTGGTTTTTTGAAAAGTAAAAACTATCAAAAGATGGACATGTGTTTAATTCAAATTTAAATGTGAAATTACTTATAATGAATGAAATTGTATTAAATGATAAAAATATTATATTATTATACATCGAAACCATTCAAATTATTAATTATAAACTCTAAATTAATTTGACTAAAAATATTTTTTTCAGTTAAAATTTAGTATTTTTCACAATTCACACGAATATGAATGTTAGCAGAAAAACACGAAATTTTTTTCAAAACTATATTTTTAAGTCCTGATTATAAGGAAGATGTATATTTTTTCAAATTGAATATATAAAAGTGTCAAATATTACATTTAAAAGGGGTTCTCTATTAAAAGGCGGTAAAATTGCATTTTCAAAAAAAATACTTCCTCTATTTGAAAATAATGAATTTATTCTTATAATATGTAAAATAAACACATAATATATATTTTAAAATTTATTTGTAATATATAAAAATCAAAATGTAGATAATCCTATTCATAACCTCTTTTGATCAGCATGTATGGTAAGTCGTGGTGTGTTTGAACTTGGTATTGCGTGCAACGCAAGTTATTAAATTACAATGATGAAATTACATAATATGTAATCTTTTGGTGTTACAATACAACCTACAACCCATGGCGGTCCACCATAGGCTTAAGGATCGAATGGATTGGGATGATGCTAGCTTCATGTGATAGAGGCGTATGAGTACACTGCTCTAGAGATGATTTGGGGTATGATATTTATCTTTTCCACCATAGCTTAGGTTTTGATAGACACAGCTTCCAGTCACTATTTTTACCCCATGAACCTTCTTTGTGACAAGGATATTCTTGTTTAATAGTTTTATCAATCTCTACACTAAGAGTATCTTATATGATGAGATTTTATGATCACACACTAGCGTCAATTGTTTTCCCTTACACTTGGGGGGTGAGTGTTCCTGTTGGGAAATCTTGGTGGTAGCATCGATACCTTATGAAGTCATCCTTGGTATGGAATAGTTATCCAGAGTGAAAGCCCATATTGACCATTTTAGGTGCATAGTGAATTGTTTTTGTGAATATGGGACCTGGTTCTCCACTGTCAGCAAAATAGAGCTTTAAGAAGTGTTGGATGGACTAATGCATAAGAGAGTGTATCCGATCACACTCCATTTGAATAGAATAACCCTCATTGATGGGGATTAGATATGACCTAAATTTTATAAAGTGGTGGACGAATACAGTGATGCCTTCCTCGATGATTTTCCATGATTATCAATTCACATGGTGGTGGAATTCAGTATTGATCTATACCTCGAGAGGGAATCAACACCTACATCTTCTTATAAAATACATCTTGATGAGAATCATGAGTTAAGGGGACATCTATAAGACTTATAGAGAATGGTCTTTGAGATACCTAGTGTTTCATTATTGTCATCCACAGTTTTTTGACCAAAAAGGCAGGCAAGGGCTTCTGATTTTGTATGGACATCTAGATTATAAACAAGGTGTATTTGAATAACAAGTATCCACTACTAAGGATTGAATACACATTAAATCAACTGAAGGGAGAATGTATCTTCTAAAAAATAGACCTCATATATGGCTATAACCAACTTCGAGAACGGGATGAGGGCATCCTGAAGACATCCATCAGATATCAGTATAAACAATATAAGTACAGAGTGATATCTTTTTGTGTGATGAGTGCCCAAAAAATACTCATGGGACACATGACCATGATCATACTACATTATATAGACTGGTTTATTCTCATCTTAATTAATTACATCTCAAGGTAATCGATGTCCAAGGTGGAGAGCGCAATATACTTGAGGACAGTCTTGGACACACTCAAAGAGGACCATCTTTATGAGATTCTCTCAAATTGTCATTTTTGGATAATAGAGGCTCACATTCTGGGACATGTCATTTCAGATGATGGATCTGTAGTAGATCCAGTAATGATAGAATTGATTCTTGCTTTGGAGCCACCCAATTGTATTACTCAGCATTAGAGTTTCTTTGGTTTGTCTGGATACAATCAAAGGTTTGTAATCGACGTTTCTAGGGTACAAAATTTTTTTCATCCTTAACAAGGAAAGGGAATCCTTTGTGTGGACAGATTAGTTCCTGTAGTGACTTATGAAGATGAGTCAGAGGAAAAAAAGTGCACCCATCATGAGATTACTAGAGGAGGGTTTTGATTATGTGGTGTTCTATGATGCAAGAGGGACAAGTCTAGGTTTGGCCTTAATTTTTGGGCATTCTGAGATTTCCTATGGTTCACACTAGTTGAGGAATCATGAGAAGAAATACACTACCCATGATATTGAGAAAGAATTGGTAGTCTTAACATTGAGGATATGGAAAAAAACATAATGGGTGAGCGGTTTACCATTTACCCAGACCACAAGACTCTGAAGTAAATATTATCATAGAAGGATTTGGACTTGAGACAAAGATGATGACTAGAGTTCCTCCAAGACAATGAATGTGAGATTTTCTATACTCACAGGAAGGGGAAGGCATTGGAAGATGCTCTAAAAAAATATCCACCTTTTTGTTGTTAAGTGTGGTGTCAGAGCAGTTGGATGTGTTACATATATCCATTGTGGATAGATATAGTGTATCCAATCTTTAGTCATTAGTGGTTACCCCTCCACCCATAGAGCAATTCATGGAGGCATATCTCAGAGATAACAGTTGCGATACTACATGTGCTCAAATGTCTATATGAAATGCACCAAATAAATATTTTAAAGGCGGGGAGCACACGTTTCTCGTCAAAGGAAGCACAGTAGTACCTATGATGTCGTGGGAGGATGAATTGAAGGAATTCTATACATCCCCTTTGGTGGTACATATAGTAGTGGAAAATATGTATCAGGACCTCTATTGTCAGTTTTATAGGCTAGAGATGAAGAAGTAATTGGAAGTGTTTGTTTTTCACATCCTAACTTACATAATGTGAAGGTAGAAAAAAAGGTTCTCATAGGCTTGACCTAACCACATGAGGTTCTATAGTGGAAGTGCGATGGGATACAAATTGATGTTCTGATAAGATTATTTAAAATGTTCTGGGGACATGATACCCTTTAGTTGATCATCAACTGACAAAAATAGTTGGCTGACATCTTACTAATTCATGACCAAAGTTCGTAAAGAGGTTGTGATAACTCTATATGTAGGAGATAGTTCAAATACATTGAGTCACATCGACTATAGTCTTGAGTCATGATTCTCACTATACATCCTGGTTATAGATGGGATTTTAGGAGGCCTTTGAGAATTAGATGTGGCTAAGAATAGCTTTTCATCCCCAGAATGATTGCTAGATAGAGAGGACCATACATGTTCTAGAGGACCTACTAAATTCTTGCAGCCTTGACATTGGCTGCAGTTGTGATTTCCAACAACCCCTGGTGTAGTTTTCATATAACAAAAACTACAACTCCACCATTGGTATGAAAGAATTTCATGCCTTGTACATATGACCATGAAGGTCACCACTATGCTATATGAACCAAGAAGAGTCAACTCTCATGATTTAAGAGATGTTAATGACTACCAATTAAAAGATGAAGATCACACAGGATAGGATTATGAATATACATAGATGGAATAATTCATTTGCTGACAGCTGGTGGAGGGCATTGGATTTTGAGGTGGGAGACCATGTGTTCTATCGGGTCTCACCTCAATGGGGATTTCAGAAATTTGGTCGGGGTAGTTAGTTATCATTGAGATACATCAACCCTTTTCACATTCATAGTAGTGCTGGAAAAGTTGAATACTGCTTAACATTATGCCCAAAATTTCTCTAGGTGGATGATGTATTCCATGTGTAGCTGGTGAGTATGTATATACTTGATCCATCACACATCATCACCTTGGGCAGGCTAGATATTGGCGATGGGACGACTTGTACATAGTACTTGATGGATATTGTGGATCTATAGGATCAAGTCCAACATGGGTAGTCTATTATTCTCTTTTTTGAGTGGACAACATGAATCTCTAGGAGAGAACATTAGATCAGGAGTCTCAAATTCATTCTTAGTACACTCAATTTTATGTTGAGTATCCCTTTTTTTGATTTTAGGGACATAAATCCCTATAGAGCGGTGAATATAATTAATTTCATTTTTTTATTTTAATTTTATAAATTATTTTTGAAAATTATGAATCTAGGTGCTAATAAATTTCTTGATTCAAAGGCATGGGGTTATCAGAAAAATTATATAAAAATTGTCATTTTTTAATAGCACATGTGTGTAAATTTTCTAAAAAAGTGGAATAACTCCTAAATGATTGTCCAAATTAGAAATCTATTGGAATAATTGATTTTAGAGCAGTGGGTTTACCCCATTTGTGACTTTACATTTGTCGGTGTAGGTCATCTGTATAAAAAGTGACCATGTGCATAACCATAAATAAAATAATTAAATATTTTTTTGAGATCCTAATAATCAGTAAATGGTAACTCAGATTTGTAATATGATACCACCAATGAGTTAAAATTGTGTTGTGTTCAAAGGCATGGCCTAACCATGAATTGTGCGGGTTGAGGGTGAATGTTAGGTTTTGGACATAGACATCATTCAAATATCAAATAAAATTATCAAACAGAATGTTTTGTTTTGATGCAGTGGTGGTTTCTTTTTTTAATAATCTATATAAGAGTAATTTTTGGGTTATAATGAGAACCCTATAATTCCCATGAGGAAAGAAGAAGTATGTTCTCTCCCTAATGATGAATTCCAATGGATTGAGGATTGACAATGACATAGACCGCTATTCTTCATCAATGAGTAACACAATCTTTGAGGTCAGGTGTTGATCACTTTGCGACTTCACTACCCCTCTTAGATTCAATTGAAAAACATAGATGATCCCACAAACATATTGATTTGTGGTTCATTAATTCTTGTGAGATGGATAAATTTATTGTGGGGATTAAAAGGATGATATATACTCATGAATATCTTTGGATTATTCTTCACTAACCCTTATAATATAAATGCATCAAGTTTTATATGAACAATGCCATGATCCATACATTTAGGTGTTCATTTAATTTTTCCCCTTCCCAGAACATTCTTCCTTCATTTAAATTTACGATCAACTGATAGTTTCCCATACAATGTATCATGCAAAAAACCGAGATGGGGATATAAAACCGTGGCAGTGCAATTCCACACTTGCACTAGGAGGTGTTCGGAGGTTTTTTCTATGCACGCTTTAGAAAGAGCAAGGTATGGAGAGGTAGATGGTGGGGTGGCCAGAATAAGAGGCATCACTGTCCTGATATGGTTGGACGGGTTAGGAAGATTGTAGATGGATGGCCTCCGATAGGGTGCTTAGTGGAGGGGGAAAACACAACATGTTAAAAATGTTTGGGAGCCCGTAATAGTGAATCCCACCTGTAGAAACCGAGATATAGTGACAAGAGGACTAACACACGGTTGGGGAACCAGTGAAACATATGAAAGTAGAAGCCATGGGGATGGTTGATGACCAAGACCTGGTAATGTTTTCATTCATCACAATGACCGGGCTAACAAGGAATACACGGCTAGGTCATGCTGACTGGTAGTGCATGGTCAGGGCATGCGTTGTAGGAGCTGAACCAAATACAATGGTCCAGGCTGGACGTATCGCGCCACTCCAGCGGCCTAGAAGTTCGTGGTCCAGTAGGCCAGACCCAATGGTATGGGGCGGACAAAGTCCAGACTGACCATGATGGGTCTGCCTGACCAGGTCAGGTGGGACAGACTAGGTAAGTTCAGACATAGACCGATGGGACCCATTTTACTTAATTTGTCATATCTCTCAATAAATTTTTCAGTTTGATGGGAATTTATTAATGTTGGTACAATTTTGTTGAGGAGGTAATTTTGATATACTCAAAGTGAGTTTTTATTTAAGTTGGTTTACAACCTAATGGCTTGAGGAGTATGTTATATCAGAGCAAGCATGCTACAAGTAGAATCATGTGCTTGGTTGAGACTATGTGACAACGAGGACTTCATAAACCATTGATTATATATGTTCTATCGAACCTCAGTGTGCCATAGATAATCCATACTCCATTGATTCTACATGCACAATCAACGCTTCAAGTGTCCTTAGAGACCAAGAGATCTGTAGAGTACTACTGGAAATCCTTCTCTATGTTCATTAGACTTATACCTATAATGTCCCATGTTTTTTTAACAGGTCTAAATATGATGGTTTTTGAATTTCATTTTTTGTTTATCGACTATTAGGATTTTAAATTGAGATTTAGAATATTAATTCTAGTGTTGGAACACTTAAAGGTGTCATTTTTGGAAATGTTTATTTATCTGGAAATTTTAGCAGATGTCACGATCAGTATTAGGAGAATTGGTTCCGAAAAAGTGCACATTAATGGATCTATACGGGAAGCACACGGTTTCGGTCCAAACCATGAAGTTTACACTACCTAATAAATTATTTAATTTAATTAAATAAGATTATATGAGTGAGTGTGATTAATTGAATTAATTATTTATAAATAAAATAATAATAATAATGAAGTTATTATTATCATTATTGGGGTTGTTTAATTAAATTAATGATAAATAATTAATTAAATGACGGTTGAAGAAATTAATGTGGATTTTGTGTTTATCGAAGAACAATTTTTATTAAATGAAGTGTTTCAGAATAATTAATGGACCATTTTTTATTAAAAATATGTTATGGGTTGGATTTTTTATCATTAATATCTTATTAATGATATTGTATAAAATATGGGGGGGGGGTTGGTTTTAATTAAATGAAAGATGGAATAATAATGATGATGATGTTATTATTAATATTATTGTGTTATTTTAATTAAATATTTGTTAAAAGTATTTAATTTATCTTTTATTCTTCTTAAAGAAACATGTAATTAAATGAATGTATTTATATTTAATGAAGTATTGTTATTATGTATAGGTGTTGGGTTTACCAAAGCATTGAAAAGTAATAATATTGAGACTATTATTATTATTTGTTTGTGGAAGGTAATATTACTAATTATTATTTTAATTAAATGCAGGGTTTCAGATTTAATGAAGTATTGTTATTAAATAAAGGTTTTGGGTTAATCAAATTATTGAAAAATAATAATAACGAGAAAATTAATATTTAATTTTTATGGAGTTAATTATTATTATTATTATGGAAATTAAATTAAGGGTTATGGGTTGGATTTTTTTCTTATTAATGATATTGGAATAAATTGGGGGTTTGGGTTTTAAATAATTAAAATTTGGAATAATAATAGTAATGAAGTTATTATTGTAATTAAAGTTATTTGGTTAAATACATGACTAAATAATTTAATTAAATGATCAATAGGGAGTTTTGATAATTAATTATGAATCATTTATTAAGAGAATATTAAATGAAGAATAATTTTGAATTAAATGGGGAGTTTTAAACTTCTTATATACATATTTAATTTGTATAATAATAATAATAATAAAATAAGTGTAATTATTTTAATAATTACATCCAATTAATTAGATTAATTTTAGTGGGGTGAAAGGAAAATAAAATTTGTAGTCTCGTCCTGCAGGTGAGGCACCTGACCCCCTTGTTTTATTCCTCCTTAGGCGACACAATAGGTTCGCAGTTCCTTCGCGCTCTAGCTACTATTGCTCCTTCCATACGATGCAACCTCCAGATGTTCATGGCCCCTTCTTCCTAACATGTAACCCTCGACCGAACCCCCTCACAGCAGTGCACAGAACTCCCAGGCAGTACCAGTAGCACGCCACCCCTCTCTCGAACTCCACTTTGCATAGGATGATTCCTCTCAGACTCTTCACAAATATTTTCCACATCATCATGGGGAGTCAATCTATGTTTAAATTTTGATTCAAATAAACCTTTTTACTCCCCTCTCTCACCTTTTTTTCTTAGCTGAAACCCAATTTTTGGTTTGATCTGATTGTTGTGTTGTTAAAATTTTTAGGATATTTGAATGTTGTTTAGGGACTTGTATGTTCATGTTCCGACATTAAAGGCCAAGGGAAACATAGATGAGATTGGTTTTATTTGGATATGTTGGTTCATGTAGGCTTTTAAACACGCTATTTGGTTTTGAACTAATAAATTTAAGGTGTGTTAATTATCTAGGAGTCCCTGGTACCACGTTGGAGGTGTGATGTTCATTACTACATTGATTACGAGTACTGGGTTAATATATAATTTTTTTTGCAATGAAGACAACTCAGAAATATATATATATATATATATGTAAGTATATGTATAAATATATATATATTTATAATGATTTGAACGTGTGCGACTGTAGACCAGTTGTGGACTGGTTGCCACCATGTACATTAAAGCATTGTAGAATAAAAATAGTGTCATCCTGAGGTAGGGTCCCAAATATCTATCACATTCTATGGTTAGTGACTTATACGGGGGGGGGGGTGTCTGGATTTGGCTAAATCATGAGAATTATTTAATTTATCAAGTTTTGAAAAAATGATAAATGAAAATGAATGTGTGATGACAGTTGGGTATACATGAAAAATGTATAATCAAGGATCAAACACCCACTAAGATCTGAAGAAGATAATTGGGTATATATTTACATTGTACAACTTACTTTAATTATCCATGCTTTCACACTATTAAAATTCTTAATTGAATGTCTCGATTTGGGGTGGACACTAGTGGTCCCGGCCAACTGTGATTTATATCTGACACACTACACATGGCCGTCGTTTCTCTGGGATACCCGAGTAGATTCAATTTGGTTATGTGGTTTTACTGTTACAAAATTCATGGTATATTGGATTATTTGATCGAGTGGGAGCTTGGGTTTCCCGACTTGAAAGCCCGTAGGTCTTGGTTCTCTTTTATTTGTATTGTACATGATGTGTAAAGCATGTTGTATCATTTATTTCATTTAATAATCTATCCATAACATTTCATGAAGTCATCTGTAGTATAATTGGATTTAGCCACATTTATAAAATCAGTACTATTTATCTCCAATTGTTTTGTCAATTATGTATTATTTCTTACTCTATTTTTTTATTTACTCTAATTACCATAGGGAAACATCGATAAGAGAGTATAGTCTCCCTGCTAACTATCCTTGGACACTCGTTGCCAGTCGGTAGCCTCTGGCATACGGGGAGACATGCTAGTGGTCATGTAGTGACTAGCCCGACCACCGGTTCAAGGGTGATCCAGTTCGAGACAGTACAAATTTGTATCAAATGGTTTCTTTTTTCCTTTGCATATCTATTTGGGTTGGTTGACATGAGACTAGTAATGTGTCATAGCTTGGGATAATATCCGTTCTTGGGACTGATAACCCCATGTATGGAAAATGACTATGTGCCTAGGTATGGTAATTTATATTTGTAGTATATGAGGTTATAGTTAAAATGATTTCACCTTGAGTGACCAGTTTATTTTTCACTACTTATTGATTTTGAGAATTTTGATAAAATAAATGTCTTTCCCTGATATGGAAAAATTTTTTCACATATGCATCGTCTTAGGCACATAGATATTAACATGTCATTCATATAACATGTCATATAGTTTCATTTATAAAATTTTTACTAATATGGATTGTGTGTCTTGAATATATGACTCGTTTTGTACTTATTTATCATGCATGTTTAGATATCAAGTTTCGGTGATAAATTTCTTGAGAATTAATCTACAATGGTTATGTTCTATGATTATTTGTTTTTGTATTTTTAGTGATTTCATGATATTGATATGTGTTAGATACTTCTAGTGACAAGTTATCTTGCTAATAAATAGTTGGTTTCATTGGAAAAATTTAATTGGTTGCAATTATGACAGAACCATTTTTCAGTTGTAAAGTGTAAGGGCACCCTATAACTGTGATAAAGGGTAACCTCTATTTACAATCAATTGAATAGAGATCATAAAGTTAAAATGCTAAATTAAAATTGGATATCTTAAATGGGATCCAAATTCCAGTGGTATGTTTTATGGGAACCTTATAGACTGGTATATGGAAATCTATATGACTAATCCATATAACCATAATATGTTTGAAAATGGTTATGAATGTAAAACTGATAAGTTCTTATTGCAATGAACGGTTGTTGGGTTTCTTTTTGAAGAACCCAAATTGAATAAATGGGACCCTCAGAGGTTGCCTTTTTGGTAAAAAGTAATTTAAATGCTACATTGCCAGTTTATATTTGGATAACTCTATATTTGAAATGTTTAAAGAGTATATTTTTTATAACTTGTCTTTTTTTTCCTATGGTATATTAATTGAAAATCATGTGACTTTTTGTGAAAAAGAACTTGTGTGTTTGTTGAATTTGTTTTTCAAATGTTAAAAAGGATGAAATAAATTAATTAAGATGTATAAATTTGGTGCTTTTGAACCTCATGATTTTGGTTTTGAGTGACCAAGTTAAAGGGTCGACGTTTATGTTTCGTAAGGGGCCCACCTTTGGTAGATAGTACCCTTAGAATGCTCTTGGTCATTAAAGTAAGTTCTTACCACTTATCCTGAGGAATTCTTGGTACTAGGGTGGTATGGCATGATGAAAGGTGCTGGTGAGTGGATGATATTTTATTTTTATTTCATGGACAATACTAAGGTTGGTAGTGTTGAATCGATTTTGGTAAATGTGTCGGCAGGCGACACTGAGCTTTTTTAACAATGTCGCCTGGTAGTAGTTCAACTGATCATCTTAATGACCTGGGTTTTCTATTATTCCACTCTTATAAATATGAAGAGCATGTCCCCAATATTTAACTTGTTATGGAGACACTAAGATATATTTGGTCATATGACACAATACAGTTTAAATGTTGTTCGTCTTGATGAGTATTTATTATTGGGGTAGTACGCGAGATGCGTAGTTTCTTTGGGATACTCTTTTTTCATTTGGTGGCACAATTGGTTGTTTAAATATCATTTTGATGGATTGAAATTGGAATTATAATATATTTCGGGCAAGGGATTCATTATAAAATACGATGGTTTTGGAATAGTTTTAATGGAACGTTGTCAGATAAAGGTTGAATGTGGGTTTTGGGTCTGTGACATCTTTCAAGGGAAGCACGCACAACATGTTCTATTGGTTGATCAAAATTCTTGTGTTTTCATTAACGAGGTCTCTGTAATGGACTCAAATATAATCTCTATTTCTATAATTTTGGTTTAAAGTGAGTTTTGGCTCGGGTTATAAAATTTTAAATCTCATTGGCCTTGTGAAAATGGGTAAACATTCATTCGTCATTTCCGAATGCAATGCGATAGTTCTAATGTGATTAAATGACCTTGGGAGGTTTTTGTAGAAATTCTTGATGGATTCTTATGGATGAGAAGTTTTTAAGGGGGGTATACTATGATCTCCAATGTTTTTGAACTCTTTTAAAATATTATGGTTTTTGAATGTTAATTTTTGTTTATCGATGGGTCTATTTTCAAATCAAGATCCATAATTTTATTCCAAGTGTTGTACCCCTTAATGGAGTCATTTTTAGAATTTCATATTTTTCCATTAATTTTAGCGAGTGTCTCGATGAGTTTCCGGAGCACCAGATCTAGAAAATTTCACTTTAATGGATCTTCACGGGAAGCGCATAGTTGTGGTCAAAACCGTGTAGTTTATGCTACTTAATAAATTGTTTAATATAATTAAATAAGATTATATGAGAGAGTTTGATTAATTAAATGAATGTTTTCATAATAATAATAATGAATTTGTTATTATTATTTTTTGTTTATGAAATTAATGATAAAGAATTAATTAAATGACAGTTGAAGAAAATATTGTGGATTTTTGGGTTATTGAAAAACCGTTTTAATTAAATGGTGAGTTTTAGAATTTTTAATGGACCATTTTTTATTAAACGTAGGTTACAGGTTGGATTTTTTATCATTAATATCTTATTAATTAAATTTTTATAATTTGGGGGGGGGGGGGTTTGGTTTTAATTAAATGAATGTTTGAATAATAATAATAATAATGTAATTATTATTATTATTGTGTTTATTTAATTAAGTAAATGTTAAAATAATTTAATGAGGCTTTTCTACTTCTCAATGAATTGTTTAATTAATTGAGCGCTTTCAGATTTAATAAATTATTATTATTAAATAGATGTGTTGGTTTTATAAATGGTTTGAAAATAATAATAATGAGACTATTATTATTTTACTTTTTTACAGGTAATAATAATAATTATTATCTTAATTAAAAGAGGGGTTACAGATTTATTTAAGTATTTTAATTAAATAGAGGTTTTGGGTTTATCAAAGGATTGAAAAATAATAATAATGAGAATACTATTATTTTAGTTTTATGAAGGTAATAATAACTATTATTATTATGGGAATTATATTAGGTGTTATCTGTTAGGGTTTTGATCGTATGCATGATATTGTTATAAATTAGGGGTTATTTTTTAAATAAATGAATGTTGGAATAAAAATAATGATGATGTTATTATTTCTATTGTGGTTATTTAAATAAATAAATCGTGAAATAATTTAATTAATTGATCAATAGAGATTTTTATAATTAATTATGAAACATATAGTAGTAGAATAATAAATGAAGAAGTGTTTTAAATTAAATGATGAGTTGTTCACTTATTAGATATTTTTTAATGTGTATTATAATAATAATAATAAAATGAGTATTATTATTTTAATTAATAAATCCATTTAATTTGATTAATTTTTGGGGGAAAATAAATTAAATAGGGTAGGCGTGACCTATAGGTGAGGTGCACGACGCCCCGATTTTCTTCCTCCTTAGGTGACATACCAGGTTTGCAGTGCCCTCGTGCTCCAGCTGCTCTGGCTCCTTCCCTGTGGCGCAGCTTCTAGTGGCACATGGCCCCTTCTCCCTAGCATGTTGCCCTCGGCTGGACCTCCTTAGAGCAGCGCATGAAGCTCCCAGGATGAATGGGTAGCGCGCCACCCCCTCTCATAGTCTCCACATTGCACACAATGATTTATCTTGGACTCTTCATGAATCGTGTCCACCTCGTCAATGTGAGTTTGCGTTTATTTCGGGATTCTAATTGGGCATTTGACTCCTCTCTATCACCTTGTTTTCTCACCCGAAACCCAAATGATTAGTTTTATACAGTTGTTGTGTTCATTTTAATTTTTAGGATATGTGAATTTTGTTTATTGACCCATATGTCCTTGTTCCGGCATCTACCTCCAAGGTTGAGGTAGATGGGATTGATTTTCTTCAGTGTCGTTGGTTCTAGTAGACTTTTGAACCTGTTGTTTGGTTTTTCACCAGTTAAATTAATGTCTGTTAATTTTTTGAGTCACTGGTACCTTGGTAAAGGTGTGTTGTTTATTATAACACTAATTCTTGGTACCTGTTTAATATATTGAATTTTGTTGTTCAATGCAGATAGCATGCACACACACACAAACAAAACTAAAATATATATATATATATATACATACATATATATACATATATATATACATAAATGTGTTCATGTGTGTGACTACAGACCAGCTGTGGACTGGTTTCCGCCATGTACATTAAAGCATTACGGTATACAAATGTTGTCCCCCTATGTTATGGTCGCAATTTTCTATCACTTATTGTGATGAGTTACTTTTATGGGGGATGTTGGGATTAGGCCGGATAACAAGAATTTTGTAATTAATCGAGTATTGAATAAATTATAAATGAAATTGAGTGTGTAATAACTATTGGGTATATATGACAAATGTTTAATGCAGGTTCAGACCTCAGCTAAGAGCTGAAGGAGGTACTTGAATATATAGTTACATTCTACCACTTACTTTAATTATTCATGATTTTATACTATTAATATTATTTATTGAATGTTTGGATTTGGTGTACACACCAGTTGTCCCAGCCTATTGATATTTATATCTCACACCCTACTTTGGCCGCCATTACACGAGGGTACCCGAGTAGATTCTATTTGGTTATAGTATTGTGCTGTTGGAAAATTCTTGGGAGATTGAGGCAGAGGACTGAGTTGGAGATCAAGATTCTCATGTTGAAATCCCATAGGGTTTGGTTGTCTTTTTTTGTATTGTACATGATGAGTAAATCATGATGTATTTTTTATTTCTTTCAAATATATATCCATAACATTCATTGAATTCATCCACTATATATTTTTTGTAGTACAATTTATAAAATGAGTACAATTTGTCTTCTATTGATTTGTCAATTTTTTATTAATGATTCATCTATTGTTTGTTATTTACTCTAATATACCATTGTGAAGCTATGATAAGAGGGTATTGTCTCCCCACTGACTATCCTTAGACCCTCGATGCTTGTCGGCATCCTCTTCCTTAGGAGGAGGTGTGCTTGAGGTCATGTGGTGACCAGTCGGACCCAAAATTCTGGGATGATCTAGGTCGAGATGTTACAACATATGTGAGCTGACTGTATTGATTGTACATCATGAGTTTCCTTATTGTTGGACTTCATGTGTTTTTTATTATAGTTACCATTGCAGTTTTGGGGTCCCAACTAAGTATTTTATTACTCACCCCTTTCTATGCTATGCCCGCACATGTCGTGTCATGTGAAGATAATCGACATATTGATAGTGTCCTTGGTGTATTGGGGCCAGATGGTGCTTAGAAATATATCTTACATACCATTTGAGCTTCAGAAACATCAGCCAGTTCTTCCTATATGTCCTATTCAGGTGGGGTTTTTCTACAGGTGAGTTTTCATGAACAAATCAATTCTCTTTGGCAGACCTAATTTTTTGTGGGATTAAATTTTTTCCTTTTTACATTATAGTTTTATTATTTTCGTACTCTATTGTTGGTATCTTAGTGGTATACATGCTTTTTTACATAGTGTTTTTACATTTTATCATTTTAGGATTGGAGATTTATGTGTGTGTGTTTGTGTGTGTAGGAACGTAGGAAAATTCCTCCCATTTGTGGGATACTACTACTTAAATCTATTCTCCATCCCTTGGCCTATCAGAGGTGGGCGTGGGGTATTCATGACATTTTCCCCTCTAGGATGGGTCATGGCAAGACTAGTCAACAATGAAGTAAAATGTGTTTCCCTAAACATAAAAAATAACCAATATTTACAAATTTTTGTGTCCTTAAAATAAGTTTAATCTCTATTTTAGGTCACTATCATTTTCATATTGATAAAATTACATGTATATTTAATATATATATATATATATATATAATAGTTTACTGTAGAAACAATTGTTTTTAACTCTTATATGTTATTAATATTATTTATAATGGACTGCCAAATCAATTATAGATAATCTCAGGTAATATATTATCAAAAATTTAGTTAATTTCACATTTTATTAGAGGTTAATTTGTATAAATATATTAAAAATAATTATCATTAGT
The DNA here is from genome assembly GCA_963277665.1 of Viscum album. Classification (NCBI taxonomy): domain Eukaryota; kingdom Viridiplantae; phylum Streptophyta; class Magnoliopsida; order Santalales; family Viscaceae; genus Viscum; species Viscum album. The sequence goes on along the minus strand of OY728126.1, from coordinate 1,239,496,776 downwards.
AAGACAATCCATTAAAAATAATATTGATAGAATTTCCATGTAGTTAATATTATTATTAGTAATCATTAATTTTTTTCCCAAAAATAAAATTGATGTTATTTAATAATATGACTATAATTATCAAAAATATAAATATAATAATTTTGATCAAATATTATAAAAGGAATAAGTCATATGGTTTAATATAATCTAATAAATAACTTATTTATGAAAAGTACAATGAATGTTTCCAAAATCATGAAAATTACTTTTTACATAATAACATATTTATTTTAAAATATTTTCAATACCTTGAAATATTAAATATATAACAAAAAATATTTCAAATTTTTTTTAGTCATTCTAGTATTATGATAATTTCTGAAGAGTGATGTTTTTGGAAAAGTTTTTATTTTTTTCTATTGTTTGGAAAAAAATTTGTTTTGAAAAAACATTAAAATTAAAGATAATATATAAATGATGATTTTTCATAATTAATTTTATAGTTTTTGTTAATTTAAAATTTAAATAAAACTAAAAATATTAATTGAAATAATTTTTATAGAAAAATAAAAAAAATTAAAAGATATTTTTTATTTTTTTTCCTATCAATTACAAAATAAATATGATTTAGTATAATATTCATATCAGAATTATATAATTTTGATAATATGTTTATATTAACAAATATAATACACCAAATTATAATTATTTGAATAGAAATTTTTTTATCACTACAAGTCTCATAATTTATTTAGCTACCCTAATTGGATATTCATTAATTACTCATAATAAAAATTAACCTATATATTTATTTCAACATATATACAATTATTTTTTTACATATTTTTATCACAGCATTTTTATGACATTATTTTCATGTATATAAAATTTTTGGTAGTTCATTTTATATTGAAGTTGAATTTGATGGAATATTTAAAAAACAATAGTTTTTAAGAGTGTAAAAAAATTATGGTCCTGGGGTGTTTAACCCATAATGTTCTAATAGTACTTCATCTAGTGTCGGTTGACTCTGAATAATAGTAAAAACCTTGGAAAAATATTACCATCATTAGATCATGAATTCCAGCTATATAAATATACTATTCTCAAAAAATGAACATATCCTAGAAAAATATACATATCCTTGAATGTGAGAATACACCTGTTGGAAAAACATATCTATAAATATTAGAGTAATACCCATAGAAACACATATAAGTTAAAATGTATCTAATCCACTCATAGTTATAACTTAGTATTCCATCAATCATTTATCTTTAATTAAATGAACCCTTTACTATTATAGAAAAACATAATTTACCGAAAAAATTATTTCTTTAGTCTAGCAATTATGTAGGACGTATCATTTTACTAAGATAAATTAATATTTTCTTTTAACACTTATATGTTTTTATCATTATTTAATTCATTTATGTGTTAAACCCTTCCGAATTTTGCAACATTATTCAACATTTATAAACCACAACAGTAACACCCCATGATTTGATAATAGAAACATCATGTTTAATATTGTATATGTCATGAAAAAACTAGAACATTATAAAATGAACAACCCATATATAATATAACACATTAAATTTTAATTTTAATCTCTTTCAATAATTTCATTTCAGGAAACATCATGTTTAAATGAAACATGTTACTCTATCAGTGTATTATTGTTTTAATAATACCATAATATATTATCTATTATGTTAATGGGTGTGAAAAAGATAATGACAATTTTAATGATTAGGTGGTATACACATGGAATAAATAAATTTAATGGTTATCAACTAATTTGGAATAATATAAGAAAAATAAAAAAGAGAATGAAGTTTTTTATTTAAATTTAGTGTTGTTTTCTAAACATCGATCTATTCTCATTTTGTGAACATCATTTAAAATTTATTCTTAATTAATTGATTAAATATATCTTAAAAAACATCTTCATTATTGAAATATTCATATCAATATTATCATTTTGTTATTTTTATGATTCATATAATAATGTTTATTTTTTGGGTGATTAGTGAAGAAAATAATTTTTAATAAAAATGACATTTATTTTAATAAATATACAGGATCTGTTTATTTTAAATTTTATTTAAATATAAAAAATTTCATATGATATATATGTATTAATAAAAAATTTTATTTTTAATCAAAATTATATTATATTTTTATATACATACATTTAATTAAAATAAAATTTTATCATTTCAGATATTAATTTTTTGACACGGTTAGGGGTTAAATTTGAAACTAAATTATTACAATAATGAGAGTTTAATTTGGAAAATTTGATTCCAAAATTTGAATCATAATTATTCATATTATCCAATATGTAAAATATAATGTTTAATAAAACTAATACTAAAAATAGTATAAATTATTTAATATAGTTATGGTAAAAATAGGTTTAATGGGTGATAAAACATAATGATAACGATTTAAAATTAAAAAAAACATTTCAAAAGGATATTTTATAGTTATATGTATACCATATATCTTATTTATTATTAAATAATTCCATATTATATTGTTTTTAATGATTAAAATATCATTGTAATTATTTTAAAAAAACACAAGTGTTATTGCTTCGACAATTATATAAGGCCATCGTTATTCAAATATTTAAAACATATCCAAAACCAAATGGTTAATAAAATAACTAGCCATAACACTTTATTAATTCCCGCATGTAGTCATATAATCTATGTATTGTTTAAAAATATACTCTAGGATGTTTTTTTTCTGAAAACCAAATGAAGTAGTCTCATGAAGATGTCACATCCTTAACTGAGAATTTTATTTTATTTATTCTTCCACCTCATTGAAAACTCAGTAAAAAATGAATATATAATAACTTCATTATATTATATATATATATGTGTGTGTGTTTTTATGTTTAATTAATGAAATAAAAAATCTACCCCACATAAATATGGGAATCAAAACCGTTGATTGTGTTTACTGATGTCTACCGCGTCATAAACTGGTATAATTATTTTCCCATCACCACTCTCATAGATGTACATAATGTAATATATAATACTTATATAATATAGTTTTAGAATAATTATTTTTCTAAAATTATAATATATTATACAAAATCATAATTTCAATTCTATTCATAATGGGATATCATCGTTTGAGTGTAAGGAGAACTACCAGCACATGAAGTGATGTGATTGATTTTCCAAAAAAACCTTACATATAAAGTAATATGGATAAATTTATTGTTTTTATTTTATATTAATTAAAAAATAATAATTATAAATAAAAAATATTTCACGCTTTATTATAACCTATCATCCAATGAATAAATGATAGCGTCATTCTTCTAAAAGACAAACCACCGCCTCACGAAGTTATGTGATTCCTTTTTCATTATTTATTTACAATGAAAGAAACAAATGATAAATTTCATGAATATAATTGACACAAATATATATTTATGAATATATCAATATATATGTTACTATATATTTAATTTTAAAAAAACTGACTTAGTCTTTTACCCATCATGTAATTGATAATGTCACTCATGTTTATATATGTCATAAAATTCCCATAAAGATGTGAGATTTATTCTCCATGGTGAAATATAATAAAAATTAAAAAGATAAATATATTGAATTTCATTTACCATTATTATCATTATTGATACTATGATACAATAATCTTTTTTTAGGATCATGAACATCATCAATTAGTAATTTATGAGAAAAAAAGGAAATTAACACCAAAAAATAATATCGGGGATTAATGATTGATAATTAAGGGTTAATAAAAATTTTATAAGAGGTACATATATGACAACATAAATAATAATATAGTATTTTTTAAGTATATAATATTTTTACAACCACAAAATTCAGTAAGTAAATGGAATATCTAGGTATGGTGTTTGTTAAATCATTTTTCAATCATTGGGTTATATGAATACCTAATTGATTATATTATTAAAAATTATTGGTTAAATTAATTCAGAATAATTTATTATTTATTTACCATTGTCTGAGCATTGATATTATATTTTTGAACATAATCACTACATTGATTAACTCTACCCTAAATAATACAAATGTTGTAAGGGTATCTTTTCAAAACATCATTTTTTGAAACACATGTTATCTAATGACCATAATTTCATTTTTAGAGTGTTATACTTCCCATTTACATACTATATCATGAATCATTCCAACATCATGGGAACTTATGTTATAATTTGTGTACTACATTCAAGGTATGTAATAATTCCAATGTTACCAATACGATAAGGGTTTATTTTACAATATAATTTTAATTTGGGTTTCTTATGCTTTAATTTTTATTGATTAAAATTACATGATCATTGTAAAATTAACCCTTTTAATTTCCCTTTCCTTAGGTAATTAATGATATTTTCATGTAATATTATTATTTATCTACATTTTTTTTACTTAAAATTATTGAGAAAATTTTAAATGCAATGAATATTACATATCTCTCTTAGATCAAAAATCTTTTTCTATCCATCTCGATGTTTTTGAACAATGTTTTCATAAATGTTTTATGAAAACTGATTAAATGTTTTTTTTGAAAATAATTATTTTTAGAACTTTTTTTAAAATAAATCTTTATTCTTTTTTAGAAAATATTTCTTTTGTACTATTTTTAGAAAAATGAGGCGGGAATATTTGTTTTATAAATTATTTGGTATGAATGGATAATTTATACCATCCTGATAACTCAATGTTTTAGTGAATCTATTTTATGTTTCAATGGCTATTTTTTTTGAAAAAATTTATTAGCGTTTTTGAAATTTTTTTATTAAGTAGGTTTTTTCAAAATTAATTGAATATTTCAATAAATAAATGTTTGATGTAATATTTATCATTGATTTTCCATATAAGAAGACATCCTATTATGTTACTCATATTGAAAATGATATTTTCATCATGAATATTTTTAATATATTTAAAATTATTTTTATAAAATATATTAACCTTTTTCTTATGGATTTCTTGTAAATTAATTTTAGATGGATATCACATATACACATAGTTTATTTTTTTTGTATTTTTATAGGGTAATAAGTTCTATATCATGATTTATCATATATTTTCATTATGAAATTTCCAATGAATATGATATAAAAAATGATTATGCAACTCATTTTATTATATTGTTCCCAATTTTTTATTTCAAATATGTTTTAGACAATGATCATGAATAGGTAAGGACTAGTGCACCCATATAGTGCATCAATTCATTTGGTAATGTTTTATTATCATGAGATATATTCCATGATATTGGGTAGTAAACCGTATTAGTAATGAGTCTTTCCAACCATGTAATATTGTCTATGAAATTATCTTGACTCTTGTTTATGTCATGTTTTTGTGTTTCTAAAAAATTTCTTATAATTCAATGATCATATGATACAACTTTATTTCTATAAATATTCATCGTACCTACTCGTTTATATTCTCCTCTTTGATTTCTTGCCATACCATTGTCAGAAAATATAATTTTTTATCTATTATATTCTCTTACTATGCCTTTTACCTCATGCATTTCATTATTTTCCCCATGATATCAGATTCAAATTTAAGAGTTAGAATGGATTTTTACGATGTTACTATATAAAATAACAAAATCATTCCATGTTTTATTTATTAGGAACATATTTTTTTGAAATACACCAGGCCTTTAAATTCCATGATTCATATGATTGAATATTTATGTTTAATAATTATGTATTAAATATGTAAAATACTTGGTTTATAATTGGTTGTATTCATTGAAAGGATTTTATATCCTTTGGAAATAGGATGTAAAATTTTTAGTGATAACCAACAGTACAATATAAGTACAATACTATAAATTGAAAATTATTTTATAATATTTGTGATGTATAAAGAGACTGGATTCCACAAAATTACTGTAAAGACATGGAAATTATGTGAATTGTTTTTCATAAATACATGGGAATTTTATGAGTCCGCAGTTACTAGAGGCTCTTGATTCTGAGGCTTGGTGTGCATGGAATCAATTTTTGAAGTTTTGTTTGGGTAAGTTCAGTAAACAAACGTACACGATTTTATATATCTTGAACTAGTGCTCGGAATTGATATCCAAGGACACCATTGAACTCCCAGCGCCAGATAAAACTATAGATATGATCATTGTATCAGGGGTATACCCTAGTTTGGGTAAGATATAAATTATTTAAAGTATAAATAATGGGATCATTATCCTAGTTATTTGGGTACCATTTTATTTGTGTTAAAAAACTGTATTCTATTTTTTTTCTTATTTATTATATGTCTTTCATTTCCACGGTAATTTTATTAGGATGTGAATTCATTTATATTCAACATTCAATTTTTATTTCAATTATTTATATAGAATTAATTTCAATTAATTTGATTGACACAACATTATGTTTAGAATAAAATTTCACACTGAATGTTATTCAATATGATTTAATATAGAACTATTATTTTAGTACTTTGATTAATCTCAACCATTGTGATTATGATACTTTCATTCTTTGATGTATCGTTTCCTTCTAGGAATACCATTATTACGTCATTAACTAAATATGACTATATTCAATATAATCAAACATGTCGATTATATATCATAATCATCTTTATTATGATATTGTTTTCATTAAAATTATGGGCCCAATATAATTATAGTTTAAATATAAAATAGGTTTTGTGAATAGAAATTTTTTAGTTCTATTAAACAATTTCTATCATAAGGTTAAAATCAAATGATTTCAAACTATCAAGTCACCCCCGTTGTTAATACATATTCATATAGATTTCGATCCAACTTTTTCTATCAGTGTCATGTCATTCTTATATTGATACATACATTTTTTTATCAAAGGTAAATTCCACTGATAAATTACATTATGATTGTTTTCAAGTTATTAATATTTATTATTATAAATTTTTCTATAAATAATTATTACCCAAAGTCTATTGTGGGAATTATTTTTTTAGAAAATTTGGATTTAATAAATATCATTTTAATATAAAATACCATTCTTACTAATCCCCCAATCATTGATTATAGTTATCATGAATACTATAGGAATATAATTAAGTCATTATTGATTAATATATGAAATGATCAATATTTTATATAGACCGGGGAATAAAAAATTCCAGATAAATAAATTAGAACTATTACAAATCAATAAAAGCTAGAATATAAAATAAATTAAAATGTATGTAATTATTTATTATACTGTATGAAAATAAACATATATATCCACATTTCCTCTTTTTAAGAAGTTAACCGTATTTTTAAAAAGTTTGTTATCAAACATTTTGGAATATATAATGTTATTTAGACTAGAAGAGCTATATTAAGTGGTTATTATAATGGTTTTTAATTTAGTTATGCTTAAATTTTTATTATGGTAATACTAAGGGTTAAGAAGGTTGTAAATATTTTACAAGATATGATTGAAAAAAGAATTATTGGATGAAATTATAGATACAAAAATTATTGATATCATGCCCAATGAATGGGAGTCAAATAGAAAATCAGTTAATAAATAAAGGATGATTACAAATATTACAGTTGATGATTTATTCAGATTTCTTTTATAGTGTCAGTGTACACTAAAAATATATGTTGGAAAATCTAAAAAGAATAATTTTGAACGTTTATTCAACTCTACTTCAAATTGGATAAATGGTCATACTCCAATGAAGGTTGTTATGTCATCAAAAAAAGGTTGTTGTTCAATCCTATTAAATCTATCCTACACATTCTAAGAATGAGTAATATAATCCTAAATGATGAATTAAAAATATTGAATAAAACAATGTGTTGCAATATCATTAAATGAAAATTTCCAAAGATACAAATGAAAATAATTATTCTGATGTTACATGTTATGAATGAAAAAGAGTTGGACATAGCTGCCCTCACTGTCCCATGATGAAATTAAAATACATGGATGAATGGAATTAAAATAACAATAAATTATATTATTACAATTCAAAGGGGAGTAATGTTTTTAAAACTAATGAATCATAGAGTTCTAGTGTAGGATGATTTTTTGATGATCTATGAGACAATGAATATTCTAGATAGAGGAATATTGGTCTCTATTCTAGAATACCTTTTTGAAATTGTTTTATTATGGATAAGGTATACACTTCTAATTCTATAACAAATATGTATTTAAATGAAAAATATCCTATTGAGAAACAATATATATCGTTTAATGTCAAAACTTCCTAAATATATTATAATAAACACTCTTATTATGAATTATCTAGATTTTTTGAATTGAATTAAAATGAAAAATTTAAATTTTGTAACAAATTTGAAAAGTAAAATACTAGAATTTTTTTAAAAAGAAGTATCATATCATTCAATGGATCTTGTTAATAAATCTTTTGAAATTAATTCTATTTTTAAAAAACCTTTTTATGTGATAATTTTGAAAAGAATGAACATTCTAAATATTATAAAAATGTAATTTTGGACAAAAATATTTTATAAATAAAAATCACCTTTGAATATAATAAAAATATGGATAAGAATTTATTTATAAAACAAAAATACATAATTTTATCTTTAATGAAACATTTATCAAGATTTAGCACCACTAAAGAAGGTTTTGAAAATTTTTATAACTAACTCTGTCGACAAGGTTGTTGTTTAGGAATATGATATACTCATTCATAACCATTAAAACTAAGAATTGTTTTGTTCTTGTAAATTCCCCCATTTTAAAAAAAAAATTATTATGGAGATGACTCAAAAAAATTGTTCTTTAAATAATGTTTGACCACTAGTATTTCACAGACCACATTTTTGATGACAAATGTGGTCAACAAATTATCTATAATTTTTAGACCTATGAAATTTTGGGCTCCGAAAGTCTAATTGTCATATTTTCAGGAATACAGTGAAAGTACAAACACCAATGATACATGGTACATGGATTATGGTTTTTCGTGGAATATGACGGGTAACAAATATTTCTTTGAAAATATTGTCCAAATTAAAGGTGTATGAGTTACTTTCGAAAAAAATTATTCAAGAAATATTGTTGGTAAAGGTAACATTCTTCTTCTTGTAATGCATTGATTTCAAATATTTTATTTTTAAAAGGTGTTTGGAATATCCTTATAACAATAATTAAATTATGTAATGAAGGATACATTGTGAATTTTAGGAATAATAAATGTGTAGATCACAATTCCAAGGATAAAATATTTCTTTCTTCCCATCAGTATGAGAATGATAATACAATTAACATAGAAGATCTTAGGATCCATGGAATTATTTATCTCAATGGAATGGAAGATCAATCATGCTTATAGAATAGAGAGTTACAAAAAATTAACCATATAAACTATTTTTAAATAGAAAAATAAAAAACTTGTTAATGATCAACCTTAGATTTGATTCTTCAAAAGTATTTGACCCTTGTCATTTTTGTGAGAAATATATTTAATTATTGAAATTTAATTATGAAGTCACAACAACATATTATATATAGTTAGCTCACATGGATCATTTTGGTCCAACAAAAACAGGATGATTTTTTTGAAAATAATATGTATTTATTTTATATTATGATTAATCTAGACACACATGGTTCTACATTTTAGAAAAAAATTCTAATAGATTATTCCTATCCAAAACATTCATAACAAAAATATAATGGAGAAAAAAATTCCCTTTATAATTATATGTAGTGATCATGGTGGAAAATTTTCAACTCCGAATTTGAAATAGAATGTAGTATCATTTGAATTACCTTATAAATTTATATCTCATTGAACACCTCACCAAATTGGTATTTTTCAAGGAAGAAATAATATTATTCAAAAATAAAAATAATCATGTTGAGTGAATACTCAATTGCTAAAAATTTTCGGGATGAAGTTGTTATTATTTCATGACATACAAAAAACATAGTTTTAATTCAAACCATTATTAATAAAACATCTTTTGACTAATGAACTGGATAAAATCCAAATTTTCATACTTCAAAGTATTTTGATGAAAATAATTTATCTTGATTACCAATGAAAAGTTATAAAAATTCTCACTCAAATTTGATGATATTATATTCATAGGATGTTCCATTACTTCTATGGAATATAATGTTTTCAATAAAAACATATGTACTTTTTAAGAAATAGTATATGTAAAATTTGATTAAACGGAGTCATTTTTTTAAATTATCAAAGCCTACAACATTAGATGTGTTTTCCAAAATAGATTCGCATTCTATTATAGAAGACTCTTATAATGAGTAGAATATTAAAAAAATGGTTCTGACGAATTCAATCTGGAGGAATTTTTACCTTATGTTGATGAATATGTTTTTAATATTCCAATATTGTTGTTTCTTAGGAATCAACCTAGTGCTAGTATCATGGGTGATTTAAATAAACACGTGAGTATTATATGTTCATTGATAAATGAAATAGAAAACATTATTCCTTTATAAATTCAATCCTAAATGATGTGATGATGCATTAGGTGATGAAAAATATATTAAGTTTATGAAAGATTAACTAAATAAATTTTAAAGGAAAATTGGTCAGAATCAAGTTGAAATACCTAAATAAACCACAATAATTTGTGTAAAATTATTTCTAAAAATCAAATGTTATGAAAATTGAATAATCATTAGAAATAAAGAGATAATTGTTGTTAAATTAATAATAAACAAGAGGAAATATGAAATGAAAAAACATATTCATTGTTATCTGGACATGAATTTATTCGTATTCTATTAGAGTTTGAAGCACTCTTTAATTTCAAACTTTTTAGAATGGATGGGAAGTATGATTTCGTTAATGGATATTTTCAAGATAACGTTTTTATTGGACAACCTCCTAGTTATGAAGATACTAAACTTCCTTAATATGTTTATACACTTACCAAAGAATTATATAGACATAGAAATGACCCAATATCATCGTATGATAGATTAACATGGTTTTTAAAAAAATATATATGTTAAGGAAGCCGATGAACCAAAACATTTGGTAAGGAAATATAATAAAAATGTTTTTATTATTAAAATATATGTTGAAAACATTATATTCGGATCAGCTAAACAAACCCTATCATATTCCCTTTCATATATTATGAAATCCATATTCAAAATGAGTATGATGGGTGAGTTAAAATTTTTCATTGTTTACAAATATATATAAAACCAAAAGGAACATATATATATCAATGTAATTATGTCAAAGATATTATTAATAAATTTTTATAAGACAACACTAAAATTATTAGTGCTCTATTTTGTTCCTCAATCACACATGATATTGATGATTATGGGAAACAATTGGTCAAATAATATTTAGAGGTTTGATAGTTTGTCCTCTATATATAACAGTTAGTCTTCTAGACATAATGTTTTTTGTTTTCTTAAGTGAAGGATATCAATGATACATACTAATATTACTTGGATATATAGTTTAAAAAATAATTATTTAAAGGGAATCCTGGATTTACGACACATCAATTCATCTAGATATGATTTCGAATTGAAATGATTTTCAGATTCCACATTTTGTTGTTATATAATGGATAGAAAAAATTCATTTAGAACATATCATTTTATAGGATATTAGTTAGTTTATTGTTGTTATATGAAACAAAAAATGTAGCACATTCCACTTATGATGCTGGAAATGTGGTAGTTGGATATTGTTGTGCTCAATTATTGTGGATGCAACCCAAACTCACAAATTAGGGTATGAATTTTCCTAAAACTTAAAAACTTTGTGATAACACCAATTCCATAACATTATGTAAATACCTCGCACATCTATAATATTGAAAAAATAAGGATATTTGAAATCACTTTCATATATAACACATACTTAAAGAATATATCATTTCACAATTTATAATAACATAGGAAAACATGATGATATTTTTCCAAAACCACTACCTACTAATATATTTAAATACATTAAACAGAATCTAGGAATAATCATTGTAATGTAATAATTCTTTTATAATTCTTTTTTAAACCATAAACATATATTAAGTTACTCATTTTCATAGGTGGAGTACATTTTTTTATTTTTTAAATAAATTTTTTATTTTCAAATTATATTTTCGTACTCATATTTTTCACTCATATTTTTCAAACCCATATTTTTCATAATAATATTTTTCTTACTCATATTTTTAATATAATTTTTTCCCATACTAAATTTTTTTTAGTAAATATCATTCATTATCATATGTTTTATAATCTTATTTTTCATACTCACATATTTGAAACTCATATATTTTTGTACTCAAACTCATTCCTACTCTAAATCATTCACTTTCAATATTTTTGAACCCAAAATATTTTATATTGAAAATGTATTTTACTCATTTTTTTACATTAAAATGATTTTGTTATCAAAATTTTCATATTCAAGATTTTTCAGAAATTTTTTTTTGATCACAAATTTATCATTTTAAAAAGAACCACATACTGAAACCAATTTTATGACATGAAACTCTAACATATTCTATTGCATATTCAATGAAATCCATGTTAAAAATGAGTATGACGGGGTAGTTAACATTTTTTATTGTTTAAAAATATCTCAAAAACCAAAAAGAACATATATATATATCATCATAATTATATCAATGATATTATTAAAAAGTTCTTATAAGACAACACTAAAAGTATTAGTTCTCCTATTGGTACCTCAATAACACATGATATTGATGAGGATGGGCAGCAATTTGTCAAACAATTTTTAGAGGTGTGATAGGTTGTCCCCTATATATAATAGTTAGTCTTATAGACATAATTTTTTTTCTTATGTGTAGGATATCAATGTTACAGAATGATATCCCATGGATATATAGTTAAATAATATTTTTCATTATATAAAGGGAATTATGGATTTATGGCACTTATATTATTCTAGATATGATTTTGAATTGAAATGATTTTTAGATTCCACCTTTTGAGGTTATAGAATGGATAGAAACATTTCATCTATAAGCTATCATTTAATAGGATATTAATTAGTTTATTGTTATTATATGAAACCAAACACAATAGCACATTTCACTGAAGATGTTGGAAATGCGGCAGTTGGATATTATTGTGCTCAAGTGTTGTGTATGCAACACAAACTCACAAATTAGGGTATGGAATTTACTAAAACTGAAATACTATGTCATAACACCAGTTCCATAACTTTAAGTAAATACCTCGCACATCTATAATATTGAAAACATAATTATATTTGGAATCACTTTCAAATATAACACATACTTAAAGAAGATATCATTTTACAATTTATCATAACATGGGAAAAACATGATGATATTTTTTCAAAACCACTACCTTTTGATATATTTAAACACATTAAATATAATTTAGGAATACTCATTATTATGTAATAATTCATTTACACTTCCTGTCTAAACCCTAATCATATACGAAGTTACTCATTTTCCTAGGGGTAGTACATATGTTTTTTTTATAATTTTATTATTTTCAAATTATATATTCATTCACATATTTTTCATACTCATATTTATTCGGACCCATATTTTTCATGCTAATATTTTTCATACTCATATTTTTCAATGATTTTTTTTCATACTCATAAATGTTTCTCATAAATATTATTCATTCATATATTTTTGATACCCTTATTTTTCATACTCAAATATTTCAAACTCATATTTTTTCATACTCAAAATAATTCCAACTCAAATTTATTCATTGTCAATATTTTTGAATGAAAAATATTTTCCTTTAAAAATGTTTTGTACTCATAATTTTTTACATTAAAAATTTTTTGTAATCAATTTTTTTTATTCCAGATTTTTCATAAAACAAATTTTTTGTTCACAAATTATTTTTTAAAAGAAATAACTATATACTAAAATCAACTTTTGGACATAGAACTCTAAAAGGAACAATTTTTTACCATACACATTTTCAAATAAATTATATTTATTGAGTTTTATTTTATTAAAAAAATATTTAATGGATTCATTTTGTAGATATTAAATGATTTTCATTTTTAACAAAAATAAAGAGTTTTTCTAACTATCAAATCTTTTTTATCAAATTAGAGCCCTAGAAGAGACCATGAATGATGAAATTTTTAATTTATTTTTACAATAGGTGGCTGGTGAAAATCATTATAGATAAATTTCTTATTTTTTGGATGATATAACATAGATAAGTCAATCTTCATCAAAGGAGTTCATTATATTGTTCATGCTATAAATAGACTACAAACAACAATTCTATATTTCCCAAGGCTGGAGGGATAAATAAATTTTGTTTATTAAAATCAAAAGAGAATGTTGATTTGAGTTAGAGTTTTAAATTATATACTGATAAATCATGTAGAGACCATGCTTTTCTTGCCTAATAAAACTTTTAAATATTTCTATGAATATTTCCAAAGATGGGTAGTGAGACGATGTGTAATTCAGGGGCCCTGTGTGGCCAGAATTAATTTTGTAAACATGTTAAGTGTTTTTATATTATGCACACACAGTTAACTAAATAAAATGGGATATTTTTGGAACTGTGGATTGGATCAGAAATTCTAGACTATATTTGGATTTGGAACACGGTGTTTCCCCTAGGCACAACCTAAAATTAGTCAACACAGGACATTTAGATTCCTCTCTCATTAACGGTGTGCTAAATGGATAATTTAAAATTTTAATTTATTCAGTTAATAGACCAACCCCAAATATTTCTCAAATAGGGACTCAAATGAGAAATATCAGACCACTGATGAGCTCAGAACATAGGTTTTACCCAAGGCAGAGTATAACCTTTGACAGCATTTAGAGGATGGAATGTGTGCCTGCATGGATGATTAATTAAATAATTAAATAATTTTTTATTTAATTATTATAATGATTTTGTTAACCTAGCATGAGGTTATAAATTCATTTTTTAGAGGGGTTTGGCCTCACAATTGATTTTGGACAATAATGGAAAACCGTCACTACTTCTCCTCTCCTCTTCCCATTGACGAACAATAAACGATGGACAATGAAGCCTCAGATCCATGGGAATTAATGTTTGATAAACATGAAAACGTCTCCTGAAAGTTGAGAATGTGAAATCTTCATCTTCGGTGACTGATACAATCTAGGTAGGATTTATATTTGTGGAATACTTACCCCAGTTGCATTTTCATGATGACAGTGAATAAAAGGAATTAATTCATGTATCAAAAAAGAATTAGGTGAATCAATTTCTTGTTGTTTATCTTGAAATTGAAATTCTTGAATTATGATATATATTTATTTTCAAATTCCTTTTTTTTATTTTTAAAAAATATGGGCAAACAATCATCATCATTGATTCACACTTAAACCATGATCTCTTATATTTCATTCTTTGTGTGTCCATCGCACGTTTTCATCACTAAATAATTAAGAGCTCCAAGGATTCACTGTTTTGTTGAGGGAGGCATAAAGACACAGAGATCTTAACCCAAGGATCTAAAATCATCAATCATCACAATTTTCGGGCTAAGAACAATGATGCAATGACCCACATAAGGGGCGATGTGGCGGTTTGATTCCATTGTGTCTTCAGGGCCTGACTCTGGGCGAGCTAGGAGGTCCGACGAAGGTGCTCTGGTGGTGTTCGGTGATTCTGAGGCAGCATTAGTTGGTGGTCTGGGTGTGCACCAGGTGGCCAGACTGTGGGGTACGAGACCAGTGAGGGAGGACTACTGCGTCAAGGTGGCCGGTGCAAGGAGGGGAGGTGGTTTTGGGGGAGCGATGATGGGGTAAATTAGGGCCAAAGGTAGCATATATGAAAAAATAGGTGGTCGCATGAAGGGAACGTGGAGGCGACCTAGTGAAGGACTTGTCGACAGGGTTTGCAGGATTTGTTGGAGGCGCTTGATCGTGAAGGAAGTAGTTATATTGTAGAGGAAAAAAACTAAAACACAATAATGTTAAAATAATAAAAAAAATAAGAAGAAGAAAAAGTAACTAACAGTGATTGATTCCAATGCGCAACAAGGGGAATTAAAGCGTGGACTAATTTTGGAGTTATGGAAAACTAAATAAATAAGTAATTAATAATAATAATAATTAAATATTGTTATTATTATTTTTGTTGATTAAACTCTTTTTTTCTGTAACTCATCCGTGCGACCTCGGTTTGACGAGCTGTTAGTGGAAAATCGATCATGGCATTAAGAAGGATGATTCAAGTCTAATTTTTAATATTAAAAAATGGTTCATGGTTCAGGTCCACGAAACACCCAATATTACTATTATTATTATTATTATTATTATTATTATTATAATTATTATTATTATGGGATCTTGTATCCATTATATATTCCTCATATGGTGTTGAAATTACGAACTGCCTATAGCGCCAGAGCACTTATGATGAGGCGGTCCTTTTGAGATAATCAATGTGACATTTGGTGAATGTAGGATTTTTGATGGGTTGGAACATACTCGAATCCAACTGGGCCCTCGACACTAAAATTCCAATAGCTTACAGACTATCAGTCCGGTTTGCGCACTATCTCTTACATTGGAACCCTTATGATGCAACTGATCATCAGGTTACATCCTTACAGAACTTTGCTATGGTTGAGGTATTATGGATAACAGGAGAAGAAAAACTAGGGTGTTTCTTGTAGTGAGAGTTATTATGGATACACCATTGATGAATCAAGGCGTGGGTATTCCTTACTCCTCTAATATTGTAGTGACGGGACTCCCCATGTCATGAGTGCGTGTTCTTTTCTCTTTGATTGGTTTTTTATCATTGGAGTCATTACTCTCTTATTGGACTAGGGTCGTGTCCTCCATACATAACTCACCTAGAGTCAGGTACTCCCCTAATGAGTAGGGTGCATGTCCTCTATGATAGGAGTAGGTGCTCCCCTATCAACCAAGGATTCAGGTCCTCCTTATGTAGTGCTACAATAGACTCAGTACTCTCCTATCGTGCCAGGGTGTGGGTACTCTATCTTGGGGTCGGTACTCCCATAACAAACTAGGGAATGTTTCTCCCACTGTGATGAAACTACCAGAGTTGTAATCCCCTATCAGGTAGGGTGCGAGTCCTCACAAATAAAGTCAGTACTCCCCTTTCATGCCAGGGTATGGGTCCTCTAGCCTGGGGTCGGTACTCCCCTGACGTACTAGGTTGTGGTTCCCCCACAACAAACAATCTACCATATTTTTACTCCTCTACCATGTAGGGTGCAGGTCCTCACATATAGAGTAGTACTCCCCCATCTCTGTGTAGTGACAGAGAGTGAGACCTTCATGGGATTTGGAGCTCCCTCAACTACAAGACATAGTTTTGAGGATTGGTCCTCTTTACTTTCATTACCTTGGTCTTTACTTAGGCGCAAGACCGTGGAAGCAAGACCTCCAATGCCGTGCTTTAGAGGTTTTCTACCAAAATCATCCCAATGTTGAACATCCTTTCAGACATACCATTAGGAATGTTTTTGTTGTACCTAATGGAGTACATCTATCATATGAGTGCTATCAGGGATGGACATATCGTGGAGTGTGAACATATGATCCTTGAGTTACACTTTTATCCATATTTGGAAATCTTGGTAATGGCTTGAGGTAAGAGACATATGTTTCTTTGTGGCGGAGATGAGTATATCTGGATTCCCTAGGTATATGTATGGGCATATAAATGGTGTGAGCTGTGATTTGGAGATCCCCTTACTCTCTCGTTTGGGTTTCTTTGAGCGAGCATATCTACTATTGGGTGGAGTTGTACTCTTTTTGTTCACTTTTATTGAACCTTGTTCTCTCTTAATATTCCCTTCTTCAGTAACTCTCTTTCTGCTCCCTCGAGCCTTCGGGAAATTCTACTCTGTATTCTTATACTCACCCCTACTTGGAATTTTCTTGTATTTGGTGTGCCCTTGCGAATGACAGTCATGTTGATCGTGATATCAAGGGTGCATAGGTATACATGGTGCATAGACCGCACGTGGTGGTCATTTATTGTGATCCAGGAGTGGGACTCTTCTGTATGTTTTAATTTTTCACCTGTTTTCATGTTGTTACATTTTTATAGTTTTTTTTGTATTTTATCCCCTTTACCTTTAATCTTTACTTTTCCTATACATGTACAATTTAGATGTTGATGAATTTATGTTGGATCCCTTTTTATAGTAGTGTGGTACTATGCTTTCTTTTACATTTCAATTTTTTATTTATTTTGCTGAGTCTGTGTGAACAAGTTCATAGGAAAAAGAATCCCTGGGATTTTTGTGCCTTCGACACTAATCCCAGGCCCCTAGCCTTTGGAGGATAACATGGGGTAGTTGTTTCTCAATCCTCGATACAAGAAGATTCATGAAAAATAATTTACATAATTTCAATTTTTCGAAGCATGTTGTCAGGTACTCATGATTTTTTACAATAATTTTATAAATAGGTTCCACAATGTAGATTCAAATATAAAAATTCACAAATAGTCAAAAGATATGAAGTGCGTATAAATCAATGAGTAGAATGGATATTTTAGATGAATTACATTAGAAATATCAAATATGGAGAATTATAAGTATAAAATAGATTAATTACAGAATAATATTGTTTGGTTGAATGATAAAATTGAAGTGAATGAAATAACGATCAAGTCTAAAAAAGAGAATATTAAAATTTTGGAAGAGAAAATTGTGTAATGTAGATTAGAAAATACATACTCTAGAATAAGATATACATACTATTGAATAAACAATTCTCTCACTGAAAAAATTGAATCATACTCAAGATAATTCATTTTTATAACTGGAAGATATACTTCAGACCCAAAAAGGATTTTTTCAAATGATGTTGGTATATAGAAAATAAATTAAAAAGATAGAAATAATCATTTTGAACCTCATAGAGAAGAAATTATTTTTTGAAATCTTGATGATTTTTTGAAAACCATAGTGAAATACTTTCCCATCTATATTTAGTTTGGTTGAATGTTTTTGAATCCTTTTGGATGAATATTTATTCATTAAATCTAGATGATAAAAGTGTGAATTTTTTCATATATATTTTCTCTGTAACATTTTTTAGTTATCTAAATTACTATTATCATTTATTTTTGGAAATAAAAAAGGAGGAGAATGATATAAAAATGGATAGAAACGTCTATAATAAAGAACAACATTATATTATTGGGATAAAAGTATTTTAAAAAAAGAAAATATGATCCATAGGGAAACTAATATCCTAAGAAAGAGTTAATAATATGAACTATTTTATTCAGATGAATTTTAATCTCAAATGGAGATAAGTTGAAATGTTTAACTCTTAATATTAAATTGATTTAAAAGTCATTTGTACTTTGGGTTTTCTTTAATTAAATTTATTATTTATGTATTGTGGTTTGTGATTTCCGAAATAGTGGAGATTGTAGAGACAAATGTCTATTTGGGAATTTTCCCCACGGTTTGTTTTGAACACCACAAACTCTTTATTAAATATTGATTTCTAACTCTTTCAAGTCCAAATTATTTTAATAATACTTTTATACAAAACATATTTGTCATGACCCGTCCAAATGGGGCTCGAGCCACAACTCCCCAAGCCCGCCTCCAATAGGCCAGGGGCTGGTGACTATCACTGAGTAGGCATGATACTAACATGGGAGGCATTGACTATAAACCTGTATGCACACAAAAACATCTCCAAGACAAAAAAGCTAAAAAGTAAAAACTACTAAAAGGAAAATATGCATGCATACATTAAAACCCAACCAACAGTGAACGAAAAGAAAGTAAAACCCTGGGCCAGAAGTACAAGCCCACCAAAAGAGAGTCCGTAACAAAGTCCAACCTTTAAAGAAAGGTGTTGGGACTGCAGTTTGTAGCCATAGGAACACACCTCAGCCTATCTGATCTCACTGAGTACCGTACTGTCCTAGTCCGCCTAGAATCCTGTCAAAGGCTCACTCTTCTGCACAAGACATGACACGTGCGGGCAAAGACCGTGCAGGGGTGAGTATAAAAATACCCAGTAGGACACCCTGAAACCACAAAGGAAACAAAACAAGGGAAATACCACAAAGGAATGATATAGTCAGTTCCACACAGTATATGTCTATAGAAAATATAAAAAGAATATCCAGATATATTCATACATGATCGACTATCGAGAAACAACCACTAAGATCCAGCTCGAAGATTCCACTAAGCATGCAACTGGGATAACACACTCCTAGGTCTGAAGAGGGAGATATGAAGTACCCGTTTTGGGAGATCACACTCCACAAGTACTTTGTGAACATTATTCTCTAATGAGGATCACAACCAAGTCATGGAGTGATTCCGAAAACTCAGTCTGAGCTAATCCGCTAAGCAGAGGAACGACGCCTGGGTAATGTTGGTCACGTCGATACCAATAACTCTACCTATGGTTCCAGGAATGAATAGAGGATCCGGATCCGAGTCTAACAGAGGGGATTCCAACAACTCTATTTATGAATTCCTACTGAAGGGATCATACTCTTGTATATAGGACATGATTCTAGAACCATTAGGGGAAGGACCAAGGGTATGAACCCTAAGAAAACTAGTCCAATCCACAGAAGAAAAGTGGATCAAGCCATGAAGAATTGTTACCCGGCGTGAAGTATGGTTACACACCATGTTCCTTGACCTTGGGTACTACCCGTGTAAATGGAATGTGTCATCTGTTCAAGCTATGTAAAACTCAACTACACGACATGCAGAATAATCACACGCTGTGTTCATTAACTTCAGGTACTGCCCGTGTAAATAGAATGTGTCATTTGGCTTGTCAGGTAGAAAGTAACTACATGGCGTGTAGAAGAATCATACACCGTGTCCGAGCACCTAGGGCTCGCTCCGTGTACGCTAGCCATGTTCCCATACGTGGTCTTTGTCCGTGTCACCTACTTGTGTACCAGCACACGGGGTATCCCATGTATCTAGTCGGGTCTGGATGGGGAGGGGTATACATGCCGTGTCCTTGGTCGTGTACCCAACCCATGTCCGTGTACTCCTGGAGTACACGCCAGGTGATCCGCCGACGAACAAAAACCATGTAGCCCATACTATATGCCATGTAGTCGAGATTTTTCTAGAAACGTCGTCTTCCTCCTCACGCTTCGGCCAATCTTCTGGATCTGCGATCTCTCATCCGTTCATCCTGATACTCCAGGGGTTGGTTAGTTTCATCATACGATCACCTTAACAGGTGTTTTCGGTCCTTAAAACGGATCATAAACCTCGAACGATCCTTTTGAAGAAAAACGCCAAAAAACTCATAACTCATGATCTGCTCCGAATCGTCTGCCGAAACCGCCATTGCACCTCCGTGACATCGCTCTGGGGTTGGATCTACAATCTCGGATCATTGTTCCATCAAACGAATGCACAATGATCAATTTCCTCTAAGAACGTGTAGAACTCAACCAAGAACACGAGGGAGAAAAATACAAAGAATCAATCAAGAGGGACGAACCTCGATCGTTGTTCGTGACAATCCGGGTTCGTCATCGATAGATCAAAACCACAAGAATCAACAGAGTATAAAACTTGAGTATTTAATTTCCCAATAAAACCTAAAATTAAACCTGCCCGCAAAGCGATCGAACCGCGGGATAATCGTTTCACAGATTAGTTTGCGTCCTTCGTAGGAATCAATAACGGGGAAAGGAGAATCAAAGACAAAAATCCTACTTGGGTTCTGCGGCCTTCGTTGGTGAAGATCCGGTTTCCGCATTGTCGTCACCGGAAAAAATAGTTAGGAATGTCGTCACCGTGTTGGGGGGTTTTTTCCAGAGCATCCAGAGCTGCCAAGGGTTTCAGTGTTATGAGGTTTGTAACCCTGTACCCCTGCGCTAGACTTTATTCAAAAAAAAATATCTGCTACATCAAATTTAATAAAATATTTTAAATTAAATATTTTATTACGGTTACATCCAAAACCATGATTTTGCCACCGACCTGCGCCAGTCGATGTTAGTTATCTTCTAAGGTAAACCCGCTACTCTGAAAGCAACAGTACCATCAGATTTTGGATCCGAGCACCCATTCGAGAGTTATTGCGCTTTTTCCAGAAAACCGCATGCGCACATAATTTAATTATTAAATTAAATTACAACATTTGTTCCGGGCTCAATGGGCCTCAGAACTGCATGCCGTCTCAGAGCCTACTCTCGATAGAAATCCCATATAATATTAAAAATAATACATGGGAAAATCGAGGATATTACATCACACCCACCTTAGGTCTTTTACATCCCCAAAAAGCCAAAACAAAGGCTTCTCAAAAATTTGTGGGTACTACACATGAATCTGAGCATCTCTCTCACACGTGCTCTCATGGAGATTCCCATGATGCCGCAGGACACACACCAAGGGAATTGCTCACCCATGAAGGATCTTCTGCAGCCTATCCTCGATCTCCACTGGGTACTCATCATTGGTAGCTCCATCATCGATGTCTAGCTCTCCACAGTCGATGACGTGCGATGGATCATACATGTACCTCCGTAGCTACGACACATGGAAGACATTGTGTACCCGGTCCATTTGAGGAGGTAGATCAAGCGATATGCCACCTCGCCAACTCTACTCAAGAATCTGAAAAGGGCCAATGAACCTCGAAGATAGCTTGCCACCTCGGCCAAATCTCTACAATCCCCATCGAGGTGAGACCCGAAATAACACATAGTCTCCCTCCTTGAACTCCAAGGGCCTCCACCTCCTGTCGTCATACGACTTTTGCCAACTCTATGCGGTCTTCATCCGCTCCTGGATGAGCTGCACCTTCTCTGTAGTAGCACTCATGTAACGACCTGAATCTGGAGCCACATAATTGGTGCCCCTTACCTAGTTCTCCACATGACCTCAACCACGTTTCCCCAAATGACAGAGGCTGCCGACTCACAGCGAGGGCCTTGGTGAGTCAGTGGGGAAACTATGCCCTCATTTGGTAAAATATGCAGCAGAAGAATAAACATAATCAATAGTGGAAGCAGTAAATAGCATACAACAACTAAACTAAAAGTAGAAGCAATATATAATATAATAATGATGCAGTACGGTACATGTATCTATGAAAAGTAGTAAAAAAATCAACATGCTGAAATACAACTGAAACCAATGTACTAAACGTAAACAACAACTCCAGCAGCATCACGAGCCAAAGCCCGATCCCATTATCTCCAGCTGCAACCAACAATCATGTACCTGAGGTATAAGGGCCAAAATCCCTATCTACACCTGTAACCATATAATCTGTTTGGGCTGAAAATCAGGACCCAAACATGGTGTGAGACTAATCCCAGTAGGCAAGAACCACAAGATTTGTGCCCTACTATCAGTGAGTGATATAGAAAAATTAAAGGAAAATAAATATAGTAATGAACTAGGAGTACAATAGTAATAATCCTACATGTTAACATTCACATTCATTTAATTAAACAACCAAGTAAAACTAGCAAAGTTCTCTATTCCAATTAATGCATGTAACACAGCAGGTAACTCAAAAGACTATTGAAACAGAAGCAGTACAAAACCCAAGCTTGTTCTTTGGCATGGTAGACTCATCACAAAATACCATCAAAATTCACACTGACCATCTGGGTGGATCAAACTAGCAGACCCCTATTGTCCAATAATCAAACAAGCCACATACACTCTGGGATGCTCTCACGTCAATTCCCCTATGGTCTTACAATGATAGCTATAGACTCACTGAGGAAGAACTTACGTCTAATTACTCCTGTGGTATTGATGCGTGTGTAAACTAAGAACACTCTTGGGAAGAACAAAGTCATATTCCCCTAGGTCCTACATACAAAACTGAAACCCACAGACCCTCTAGGGAAGCACTTAATCGTCTATTCCCTCTTTGATCTCCCGCACTAGGTTCTCACAGCCCTGAGCAGTCCAGTCATGCATAATCGACTGTCAACAGCCCTAAGTAAGTTCAAAAACTACTTGGCTAATATCTACCATGCATCAAAAGCATTTAAATAGTATAAAACACATGCAAAAAGTTATAACAAGTAACAAGAAATTACAATAGGGTTTGCCTCACTAGCAGACGGTGCCAAACGGTGATAAACAGAAAAACATGGAAAGAAACACCCATGGGGTGATTCTAAAACATGAAACCAAGAATATATTAGAAACAATTAATATAAGCTAACAATAAATCTAGGGAAAATAAAAAATAGGATCAAAATCCTAAACCCGGGATACCCGATACGTTGGTATCCAGCACTTTTGCAACCAAAACTCAAAGAACCACAACGTAGGGAAACAAACCACCTACCTCGATACTCGATCATCAATATACTTTAACCTTGACCTGTGAATCAGCCTAAAATTTAGTAGATATTCAAAAATATATAAAAAGTTCAACCTCAGATAACTCATACGAGAGGAAGAATCAGGAAACGACGCCAAAGAAGAACCCAGAACTGACCTCTACGATTCTTCTGCAATCAACATAGTTTGATTCAGACAACCAGTGATGGATCAGTGTCTTGGAGAAGAATCGTCCTCCTTAGATGCTGTAGACAGAATTAGGTGGAGAAGAATATGTTTATGAGCATTAGGCGTGACCCCGATCTGATTAATGAAATAAAAATAAAGTACATGGCGTGTAATTTTAGAGTACACAACGTGTACTAGGTATTTCCACACTCCTCAAAAATTGGCCTCCACGTCACCCCTGCACACCGTGTGTGTGGACTGAGCACGGCCAGCACACGGCATTGAGCAGGAGATGAGTACACGGCGTGTACTCTGAAAATTTCCAGATTCATCATTTTTTATTAAAAATACCACAAAAGAGATACGTACCTGAAACTAAAGATCAGGGTTCTTAAAAACATCCCTCTTAAAGAAATTCGTCCCCAAATTTACCTAACAAGGCGTAGGAGAAGAACCCTCGAACAACTCTAGCCACTGTGATCACATATCAGCCTCCCTTTCCCAGGTCTCGTCCTGCACTCGCCCATGCTGCCATAGCACCCGTACTAGAGGCCCAGACCGGCCACATAGAACTTTTGCACTGCGATCGACAATCCTGATAGGATGCTCCTAGAAATATGCATCCTACTCCAGCTCAACCTCCTTGGGTTGAAAAACATGAGACGAGTATGAGAAATACCGTCGAAGCTGAGAAACATGGAAGACGTCGTGCATATCCTGGTACCTCTAAGGTAACTTCAACCTATAAGAAACCAGACCAACTCTATCCAGATCCTAAAACGGCCCAACATATCTCGGTGAATGATTCCCCTGCCTCCTAATCCTTTTGTGTCCCATCCTCGGTGCGAAACATAGGAAAACCCGATCCCCGACCTCGAAATCCTGAGGTCTTCTCTACTGATCAACATAAGTCTTCTACTGAGACTATGTTGTAGACATCCTCTTCTGAATCAACTCTATTTGCTCTGAAGTATCATGAACAAGGCGAGGTCCCAGCAAAGATGCCTCTCCTGCCTCCATTCAGCATAAGGGTAATCAGCATGGCCTACCGTACAAGGCCTTGTAAGGTTCCATTTGAATAGTCCCCTGAAAACTGTTGTTGTAGGTTAACTCCACCAGAGGAATATGCTTCTCCCAAGAACCGTCAAAGTCTATAATGCAATCTCGGAGCATATCCTCAAGCACATGGATTGTACGCTTGTACTTTCCATTAGTCTGGGGATGGTATGTTGTAATCAGAAGTACCTGGGTACCCAAAGCCTTCTAAATTCCCTACAAGAACCGAGAAGTAAAGTGCACATCCCTATCTGAAACAATGGATTGTGGAACTCTATACAGACGTACAATCTCTTAGATGTACAACCGTCCCAGGTCATCAACACTGAAGGTCTCCTTGATCAAAAAGATGTGTGAAACCTTCGTGAGCCTGTCAACTACAATCTAAACTACATCATTCCCTCGAGGCGATCTTGGTAAACCTATAACGAAGTCCATCGCAACATCATTCCATTTTCATTTAGGAATGGGTAACTTCTGTAAAAGCCCTGCTGGTCGCTGATGCTATGCCTTCACCTGCTGACTGGTGGAACACCACATGACAAAACCAGCCACATCCTTCTTCATACCTATCCACCAATACTGGCGGTGTAAGTCTCGGTACATCATGGTGACACTAGGGTGAACTTCCCAAGCTGAAGCATGAAACTCCCACATCAACTCCTCACGTATGTCTGCTGAAACCCATACGTGGCCATGAAAACGTAACACCTCATCATCACCCACTATCCAACCCAGAGTTGGGTCTCCATCTGACACACCCTCTCGTAGGACGAGGTCTTATATATCTGATAGGTGAATCATTTGAACTCGATCGAAAAGAGTAGAGGTAACATATACAGAAGAATGAACTGTCTGTCCTTGTCTGTCGTGCACCTCCAAATGCATCTCAGAGAATAGATCCATAAGCTACCACTCGATGCTGGCCTCCTAAACTGCCTGCAACTGAGTCCTCCTTCTTAGTGCGGCAGCCACAACATTGCCTTTCCCAGGTGTATAAGCAAGCTCGACGTTGAAAGACTATAGGTACTCGACCCACCTCTATTGTATCAGATTTAAGTCACGTTGCATGAAGATATACTTGAGGATCTTGTGGTCAGTATATACCAAAAAATTCTCTCCCATGAGATAGTGTCTCCAACAACGCAAGGCATTAACAACTGCAGCTAACTCCAGGTCGTTCATAGGATAGTTCTTCTCATGTGGCCTTAACTACAGAGATCCATATGCAACAACACGATCTTCCTGCATAAGCACTGCTCCAAGCATGATGCCAGATGCATCACAAAAAACTGTATAACTCTTGCCCGGCTCTGGCAGAACTAGAATCAGTGCTGAAGTCAATCTCCCCTTCAGCTCCTGGAAGGATGAGTCACAAGATTCTGACCAAACATACTGCACACCCTTTTTAGTCATGTCCGTCAACAGCGCTGCTAACCGTGAGAATTCCAATATAAACCGCCTGTAGTAACTAGCCAGTCCCAAGAAACTCTGCACCTCGAATACATTCTTCAGTGGCTCCTAGGTAACTATAGCTCTCACATTCTCTAGGTCTACTTAAATGCCCGTCTCTGAGATGAAATGACCCATGAAGTGAATTTCATCCATCTAGAAGTGGAACATTGAGAGCTTATCATATAACCGATGCTCCCTCAGTGTACTCAAAAAAATCTCAAGATGGGTAGCATGGTCGTGTCGAGTGTGAGAGTACACCAAGATATCTTCCACAAAGACAATGATGAAGGAGTCCAATTAAGGATGGACCTCTCTATTCATCAGCTCCATGAAAACTGCCGGTGCGTTCGTGAGACCGAACGGCATAACCAGATATTCGTATATACCATACCTACATCGGAAGGTTGTGAGAGGTATATCAGACGGTCTGACCGACAACTGATTATAACTGGATCTCAAGTTAATTTTTGAGAACACCCTGGATCCTCGAAGATGATCAAAAATATCATCAATCCTTGGCAATGGATATCGGTTCTTGACTGTTAACTAGTTCAGCTTCCGATAGTCCACGAAAAGCCTTAAGGTACCACCTGACTTCTTCGCAAACAAAATAGGAAAACCCCAAGTGGATGTACTGCGTCGGATAAAACCCTTCGCCTGCAACTCCTCTAACTGCTTCTTGATCTCTTGCAACTCTGGTGTAGCCATCCTATAAGGAGGTATGAATACCGGTGTAGCTCCTGGAACAAGATCAATAGAGAAGTCTACCTCATGCTCCAGAGTCAACCCTAAAAAGACTTCTGGAAAGACATCCAAAAAATGATAAACTACAGGAGGAAAATCCATCTTAGAAGTCCCCTGGTCGTCCAGATATAAACTAGAAATCTGGGCTGTAACACTACCCAACCCATGATGCTCTGGTCCAGCTCTGATTTCCTGGACATCCCATTCTACATTGTGAATAAAAGATCTTCCCTCTGGTGACGTAAAACTCAACCTGTGGTGATAACAATCGACAACGTCTGGAAAAGGAACTAGCCAGTCCATTACGAGAATGACATCATAACCCATCATCTGAAGGACATAAATATCCCACTAGAAGTGACACCCTCAAACCTCACAGAGGAACTCCTTGCACTGATGCACACAAGTAGTTATATGTCCCAACAGAGTGTCTAGTGCCAAAGTATCCTCATAATTAAATAAAGTATGTCTAAGGCTCTTCACATTGTGCACATAAATAAATCTATGAGAAGCTTCGGTATCGAAAAGTGTAGAAGATAAAACTGAGGATACTAAGATTGTACCTCGAACTGTGGAAGGTCCAGGATCCTGCTCACGATGAATCTGCTCTACTGCAAACATCTGTCC
The DNA here is from genome assembly GCA_963277665.1 of Viscum album. Lineage (NCBI taxonomy): Eukaryota > Viridiplantae > Streptophyta > Magnoliopsida > Santalales > Viscaceae > Viscum > Viscum album. The sequence continues at coordinate 1,239,468,427 of OY728126.1, read as the reverse complement.
AGTACCGCGGCCCTGTGTAGCAGCCTGATATCCTTGAGATGATCCTCCCTAAGCCCGACCAATGCATCCACGACCTCTACCCCGGCCTGAATGACCTGAATAACTCCATCCCCCAGTCTTCTGCAGAACTGGAAATCCTTCTCTTGTATGAGGAGTAGAAACAGATCCTCCTTCACTAGCCCATAGACGAAGAACCCTGAAAAAACGCTGTAGATGACCCATCCTACCGCAATCTCGGCACTCCACTGGATCTCTCGGGATATGATGCTTCTTATGCCCTCTCTTTCCACACTGATAGCACACCACCTGGTTTCTAGAATGATGGTCCTGTATTCCAGAAGAATTTCCCCGCATCCTCAAGTCACCTAGAGTAGACTCTCGGTGGCGTTTCCTCCTGTCAGTATGCAATGCATCATCCTTGGGTGCTGAACCACCCTTGTCAATAGCTCCAGTCTCCATTAGATTTCGTTCGGTGATAAGCACCTAGTTGACTATCAGGGTAATAGAAGTAAACTGGACGACCTTCACCTGCGATTTGATCTCTGGTTTGAGGCCTTCCTCAAACTTCCATTTCAAAAACAGCTCTTCATTTCCTGGAACAGGAGTAAAATGATGCAACTCAGTGAAACATGAAGAATACTCCATAACCAATAGAGTACCCTGCTGCAGGTTCATGAACTCTCTGGCTCTTTCGGCCCTCAGCATTGCCGGATAGAAGTAGTCGTAGAACATATGCTGGAATTCGTCCCAAGCCACAGTCCGCTGGTGCCCTGCCTGCGAGACTACATCCCACCATCTCTTGACATAATCTCGCAGCATGTAAGTCGCGAGCTACACCCTTATATCTGGGGGTGTCTCCAGATGCTCGAAGATGGAAATCATGGTTTCTAGCCATGACTCTGTAGCTTGAGATCCTCCATCCGCTGTGAAAGTGGAAGGATGCAGCTGCTGGAAGACTAACGCCAGCTCTGCCATAGATGAGGCTGGATGCTGAGCTCCATGGAAGGTCTGCATGAACCTCATGAAACCCTCTCTGAACTGATCGTCAACACTAGTGGCTGTGTGACCGCTACATGGGTCGCTGAAGCCTGTCTAGTACATGTTGTTCCCTTAGTGAAAAAGGGGAGAGAAACACTTAATTTTGCAAAAAAAAGACTACATTGCGTGTATTTAAACTACAAGTTGTGTTTTCTAAGACTTCCACATGGGCATGTAACTCTGTCACCACTGGTCATGTAGCATCCCAGACTATACGATTTGTTATCCCAAAACATGGCATGTACATGGAATCCACTCCCCAACCCGAGTCTCTTTACACAGCTAACCTACACGGTCCTCCAAATTCTAAACTACACAGCGTGTTCACTAAGGGAACAACATGTACTAGACAGGCTTCAGCGACCCATGTAGCGGTCACACAGCCAGCTTCATGGCTGACCCTTACACGACATGTTCTGAACAAACATGGCATGTGTAAGAATAGATAACACTAACCTGTATTGTTCATGAAATGTCCTGGTACCTATAAGAAAACTACATGACGTGTTCGTACAAAACACAGCGTGTAATACCAGAGTTTCCCCGACCCGTGTTGTCAGTGACACGGCCAGGTATACGGTTGACCACTACACGACGTGTACGTTTAGTACACGGAATGTCCCCAGAGACATTACGACACCATTTGTTTTTTTTCACATAGTTAGTAACACAGTTTAAAAACTACATGGTGTGTATGAATAAATTACACTCCGTGTATTCTGGGTTTTTCCAGGCAGTAGCTCAAAAACTGCACCGAACACCAGAAAAACTGAAAAACAAACATCTATATGCCAGATTCCGATCCGTGGGGGCCATACTACTCGCGAATCAAATATTGGAATCATAACAATGCATATAACAAGTAAACATCATAAAAAAATAATGATATGCCAAATTTCTATCCTCGAGGGCCCATAACACCTCTAAGACCAGAGTTTGGAGTTCATGCTAAACAGGCTGTAAAATAAACAATACTCTATAAGCACACCAAGTAGTACTATCACAACAACTATCACAACGACATGCATAATCTATCACAACATCTATCACAAAAGTATGCAATTATAATGCACCCTAGATGGCACGGTAAAATGCATGACAAGTGATTTCATACCTAGTGCCTATACGATGTATGAGATGACAAACCTTCATATCATCAGTTTGCAACAAAATAGAACCACAATCATATAAACTATAAAATCACAAAACATGTACATCACCCTATGGTGAAATAGAACTCACTGTAACACTTGAAAAAACTGAAAATTGCAATTACATGGTAATATAACTTTTCCCTGTATAGGGGTTAGTTACTCCTGGGAACAGTTAAGTAATAACTACCCATTCCTTCCTATACCTGTCTATTGTCGCAAAAATAGTAAGGAAATATAAGAGAATGAAAACTCATTTGATACCAATTTTTTACGACCTGAATCCAGAGCCACATAACTGGTGCCCCGTACCTGATTCGCCACATGAACTCAAGAGAATTTCCCCAAATGCCAGAGGCTTCTGACTAGCAGCAAAGGCCTTGGTGAGTCAGTGGGGAAACTATGCCCTCATTTGGTAATGTATGTAGTAGAAGAAAAAACATAATCAATAGCAGATGTAGTAAACAGCGTACAACAACTGAACTAAATGTAGAAGCATTGTCTGATATAATAATGATGTAGTACGGTACATGAATCTATGAAAAGTAGTAAACAAATGAACATGCTGAAATACAATTGAAACTAAAGTACTAAACATAAATAGAAACTCCAGCAGCATCGTGAGCCAATGCCTGGTCACATGCTCTCCAGATTCAACCAGCAATTAAATACATGAGGTAAAAGAGCCACAATCCCTATCTACACCTGCAACCATATAATCTGTTTGGGCTGAAAAAAGGACCTAGATAGGGTGTGAGACTAATACCAGTAGGAAAACACCACATGATTTATCTTCTACTATCACTGAGTGATATAGAAAAAGTAAAGGAAAATAAATACAGTACTGAACTAGGAGTACACCAGTAATAATCCTACCAGTTACCATTCACATTCTTTTAATTAAAAAAATAAGGAAAACTAGAAAAATTCTCTATTCCAAGGTAAAGAATGTAATGCAGTAGGTAACTCAAAAGACTACTGAAACACAAGCAATACAAAACCCAACCTTGTTCTTTGTCTTGGTGGACTAGTCACAACCAACCATCAAAATTCACACTAACGCTATGGGTGGCTCAAACTAGCAGACCCCTATAGTGCAGTAATCAAACAAGGCACTGACACTTTGGGAAGATCTCACGTCAATTCCCCTATGGTATTGCAATTATAGCTACATACTCTCTGAGAAAGAACCTACGTCTAATTCCTCATGTGGTCTCGATGCGTGTGTAAACTAGGAAAACGATTGGAAATCACAAAGACTTATTCCTGTAGGTCCTGCGTATGAAACTAAAACTAGCATACCCTCTTGGGAAGTAAATAGTCATTTATTTCCTCTTTGATCTCCCGCACCAGGTTCTCACAGCCCTGAGCAGTCCAGTAGTGCGTAATCGACTGTTAGTAGCCCTAAGTAAGTTCAAAAACTACTTGTCTAATTGCTACCATGCATCAAAAGCATTTAAACATCAGTAAACACATGAAAACAGTTATAACAAGTAACAATAAATTTTAATAGGGTTTGCCTCACAGGAAAATGGTTCCAAACGGCGATAAACAACCAAATAGGGAAAGAAACACCTGTGGGGTGATCCTCAAACATCCAACAAAGCATATATTAGAAAAAATTATTCTATGATAACAAGAAATCTAGGGAAAATAAACAATAGGATCAAAATCCTAAACCCGGGATACCCGATACATGGGTGTCCGACACTTTTGCAACCAAAACTCAAAGAACATCAATGTAGGGCAACAAAACACCCACCTCGATCCTTGATGATCGATATACTTGAAATTTGGCCCGTGAATTGTCCTAGACTAGAGTAGATATGCAAAAACATATAAGACTTTCAACCTTAGATAACTCATACGAGAGGAAGAATCAGGAAACGAGGCCAAAGAAGAACCAAGAACTCACCGCTGTGATTCTTCTGCAATTGATGAAGTTCAATTCAAACAACCAGTGACAGATCAGTGACTCGGAGAAGAATCAGCCTCCTCGGATGCTCTAGACAGAATTAGGTGGAGAAGATGATGTTTATGAGAATTAGGCACGACCCCGGTCCAATTAATGAAATAAAAAAAAGTACATTGTGTGTACTTTTATAGTACATGGTGTGTACTAGGTCATTCTATAATCCGCCAAAATCGGCCTCCATGTCACCCCTACACACCATGTGTGTCGCCTGGACATAGCCATCACACAACTTTGAGCGATAGAGGAGTACACGACATGTACACATAAAGTACACGACGTGTATTCTGAAAATTTCCAGATGATTCATTTTTCCATAAAAATCCCACAAAAAAGATCTGTACCTGAAACTGAAGAATCAAGTTCTTACATCTCACCATATCTATCCACGAAGGATAACTGTAAAGAGGTAAAATGCCTCATTGCCTCATCCAGCAACTATGAATTGGATTTACTACTAAGAGCATCTGCCATAACGTTCCGCTTTCCAGGAGTATAAACGATCTCAAAGTCGTAATCCTGGAAAAACTCAAGCCATCGTCTCTTTCTCAAATTCAGATCCTTTTGAGAAAAGATATATATGAGATTCTTGTGATTAGAGTAGATGCTAAAACGCTCACCCATCAGGTAGTGCCACAAAATCTTCTACAAGAAGACTACTGCTGCCAACTCAAGATCATGGGTCGTGTAGTTCTGCTCATGGGGTCTCAACTGGCATGATCCATAGGCAATAACTTCTTGCCTATGCATTATGACACAACCAAACTCGGTTCCTGATGCGTCGCAGAACACTACATACTCGACACCGTCCTCTGGTAATCTCAAGATCGGGGTGCTCGTTAGACTCTGTCACAACTATTGGAAAGCCTGCTAGCATCTCTCGGTCCACAAAAGGCTACCCCTTTTGGGTCAAAGATGTCAGGGGTGCTGAAATCTTGGATAAATCAAGAATGAATCTCTGATAGTAGCATGCCAACCCAAGGAAACTCCGCACCTCCATCACGTTCTGGGGTGGCTTCCATGGTAGCATTGCCTCCACCTTGGCTGGGTCCACTACCACACCATCTACTGAGATAATGTGTCCCATAAAGTGGGCCTCCTATATCCAGAACTGACACTTCGAGAGTTTCACGTACAACTGGTGCCCTCAGAGTGTGTCCAGAACCATCCTCAGGTGACTAGCGTGCTCCTCCTCAGACACATAGTACACAAGGATATCATCAATGAAGACCACTATGAACTGATCAAGATAGGGCTGAAAGATACGGTTCATGAGTCCCATGAACACTGTCGGGGCGTTTCTCATGCCGAAGGGCATCAAAAAGTACTCATTGTTACTATAGAGACATCTGAATGCCGTCTTTGGTACATCCTCATCCCTTAATCAAAACTGGTGATAGCCTGATCATAGATCAACCTTCAAGATCCATAGTGCCCCTCTTAAATAGTCGAAGAGGTCATCGATCCTCAGTAGTGGATACCGGTTCTTCACGGTCACCTAATTCAAGTGCCGAAAATCCACACATATCCTAAAGCTACAATCTGCCTTCTTGGAAAACAGCACAGGGGCCACCCAGGGTGAAATGATGGGCCTTACCAAGCCCTTCTTCTGAAAGTCTTCCAGCTGCACCCTCAGCTCACGAAGCTCTACAGGAGCCATCCGATATGCTAATGCTGATATCGGTGTCGTCCCAGGTTGCAACTCAATGAAGAAATCTATCTCCCGATGAGGAGGTAGTCTGGGGAAATCCTCTAGAAAGACGTACCTGTACTCATCCACTAATGCCGAAAATTTGAAACTCGTTACATCTATTGCACCAAGGGATAGGCTAGCCAACTGATAGGATATCGGGTGCACATTCCTACACACGAGTCCATACTGTTCTGCCTAGGTCTCTCTTTCACCGACAAAAGAGAACCTCATTCCGTCAATGCGGACACACCACACCCTTCACCTAAAACAGTCGATCTGGGTATGAATTGTGGATAGACAATCCGTATCATGAATGACAACGTAATGCCTCGACGCTACCACCAAGAGGTTCCAACCGAAACTCTTACCTCCAAGGGGTCAGGTCACACTATCTGCAAATGTGTGTGATCTCTAAATCTTCTCCAGTCGATGTTTATAAGCATAAGGGTTGAGTCGACAGCTCAACTGGAATCTCACGCTCTTAAACAAGATAGGCAGCCAGAATGGAATAAATAGCACCTGTGTCTATCAGTACGATAGCCAATGTAGAAAAGACACAGATTGTACCTATAATCATTCTGGGTGTATCTGGGTCATACGCCTCTGCCGCCTGCAGCTGTCCCGGCCTCTATCCACCAGCTTTCTGAGCCTGGGGTGGACCTCCTGGGGGTGGTGGTGGTAAAGGGTCAAAATGCCGACCACCTCCAGCTACTCTCCCAGCTCCTCTACCGCATCTTCCACCCAGTGGTTCTGTCTTATCCACATGTTGCCCCTTCCTCGGTGGTCCATAAACTACTCATGTTTCAGTAGTACGGTGGGTTGGACAATATCGAGCGAGATGTCCCCTGCCAACACATGAGTAACATCACCTCTCTCGAGGCTGGATGGATGCACCCCGTGAACCTTGTATGGCAGATCCCCTGTCCTGGGATCTCCTCTAAAAATGTCTCCCACACCTGGGTCCCTGACTTTGGCTCCCTGCTGCCGAGGTCTCTACTCCAGCCAGCTTGCTACTGACAAATACCGGCTATCTCTGCTCTGCCAAGAAGCTTTCAACTACCAAAGCCCACTCAAGCACCCTATCATAAGTATGAAATGCTCATAGGGATGATGCTAGCTCGGACATCTCTTCGGAAGCCCCGCTCGAAAGTCCGCGCTCTAAAGTATTGATCTCTGACCATATCCATCGAGTACCATGAGAGGTCGGTAAACCTCGATGAATAGACATCCACCATCATGGTTCCCTACTAGAGCTGAAGAAGCTCTTGTAGACGTAGTGCTCTCAGTGTAACCGGTGAAAACTCATATCTAAAGAGATTCTCAAACTCCGACCATACAAGAGTCTCCTCATCGCGAGTCTGAATAACCAAACTGCACCATCACCCGGCCGAGCCCTGCCAGAGGCACTCTGCCAGGTTCACCATCTGGTCTGCTGGTGTCCTGACCAAACAGAAGACTCTGGAAACTGCCTAAAGCCAGTCCTCTGTTTCTTGAGGGTCAGGCTCACCTCAAAACCTAAGGGGCCTCTGTCTCTGGAACTCGTGGAGTGCCCTCAGCCCGCGCTCCTCCTCCACTAGTACAGCAAGCACTAAACATTTCTCCACAGGTGGTTGGATAACTGGAACACCACCCGATGGTAAAACTGGGTGATCTAGTCCTTGTATTGAAGCTTCATCACTGATGGGGTCATCCTCATGATGGAGCTGCTGGATCCTAGAGGGTGCGCATTGCGGAGGCATCCTGTAACAAAACAGGATGTATCTTAGTGAGTGAGTATATATGGAGAGCTGACTCAGGAAGGACATGGAAACCACAACCCATTCCTATATGATGCAAGTACCATTTTTTCACCTACAACTAGTTTTTTCATGTTCAGAGTCTAAAAGAAAGTTATCGGAGTCCTGGTGTATGGATATGTCAGCCGCAAGAAGGAACACTGGGGTCCCTGGCCTGATAACCGAATTGAAACACTTACCACTGTTGCCCCAAACCAACTCACAGACCCTCAGTCCTAAGGTAGAACTGCCCACCTCTGATAACACTCTGTCACAACCCATCCCAGTGGGGCCCGAGCCGCAACTCCCCAAGCCCTCCGCCAATAGGCTAGGAGATGGTGACTAGCATCGAGTATTCATGCTACTAACATGGGAGGCATTTCCTATAAACCTGTACGCAGGCACACACATCTCCAAGCACACAAATATGAAAAGTAAAAACTAACAAAAGGAAAAGATGCATGCATACACTAAAACCCAAACAACAGAGTACGATAGGAAAGTAAAACCCTGGGCAAGAAGTACAATCCCACCAAATAATATTCTGTAACAAAGTCCAACCTGTAATGAAAGGTGCTGGGACTGCAATCTGTAGCCGTAGGAACACACCTAGGTCTGTCTGATCTCACTGAGTACCGTCAGGTATTTGTACACCTATAATCCTATAAAAGTCTCACTCTTCTTCACAAGACATGACATGTGCGGGAAAATCTCGTGCAGGGCTGAGTATAATAATACCCAGTAGGACACCCCAAAACCACAAAATAAATACAATAAGGGAAATACCACAAAGGAAAGATATAGTCAACTCTACACAGTATATGTCTACAGAACATATAACAAGAATATCCAGATATACTCATACACGATCAACTATCGCGAAACCACCACTAAGATCCTGCTCGAAGATTCCACTAAGCATGCAACCGGGAGAAAACACACCTATGTCTGAAGAGGGAGGTATGAAGTAATTATTCTGGGAGAACACACTCCACAAGTACTTTGTGAACATGATGCTCAGATGAGGATCACAACCAATTAATGGGGTGATTCCTAAAACTCAGTCTGAGCTAATCTACTAAGAAGAGGATTAGCGACCGAGTAAAGTTGGTCACGTCGATACCGAGAACTCTACCTCGGATTATAGGAATGAATAGAGGATCCAGCTCTGATTCTCACAGAGGGAATTCCAACAACTCTATTCAGGAAGTCCTGCTGAGGGGATCATACTCTTTTATATAGGAAATGATTCCAGAACCTTCAGGGAAAGGAATAAGGGTACAAACCCTAAGAAAAATAGTCCATGTCACAAAAGACAACTGGATCAATCCATGAAGAATTGGTTACATGGCTTGTAGTATGGTTACACTCCGTGTTACTTGACCCTGGGTACTGCTCGTGTAAATGGCCCGTGTCATCCATTCAAGCTGTGTAAAACTCAACTACACAACGTGTAGAATAATCACACAACATGTCCCTTGACTCCGGGTACTGCCCATGTAAACGGCCCGTGTCATTCGGCTTGTCGGATAGAAAGTATCTACATGGAATGTAGAAGAATAACACACGGTGTCTGAGCACCTGGGGCTCGCTCCATATACATTGGCCATGTGCCCATACACGGTCTCTGTCCATGTCACCTACTCGTGTACCAGCACACGGGGTATCCCGTGTATCTGGCCAGGTCTGGCCAGGGAGGGGTATACACGCCGTGTCCTTGGCCGTGTACCCAATCCGTGTTTGTGTACTCCCGGAGTACACACCAGGCGATCTGCCGATGAACACACACCGTGTATCCCATACTACACGCCGTGTAGTCGAGATTTTTCTAGAAATGCCATCTTCCTCCTGGCGCATTGGCCAATCTTCCAGATCTGCGATCTCTTGTTCGCTCATCCCGATACTCTAGGGGTTGGTTCGTTTCATCATAAGAACACCGTAATGGGTGTTTTTGGTCCTTAAAATGGATCATAAAACTATAATGATCCATCCGAAGAAAAATTCCCAAAAACTCATAACTCTTGATCTGCTCCGAATCGTATGCCAAAACCACCATCACACCTCTGTGACATTGATCCGGGGTTGGATCTACAATCTCGGATCGTTGCGCCAACAAACAAATGCGCAACGATCGATTTCCTCCAAGAACGTGTAGAAAGCAACAAAGAACACAAGGGAGAAAAATGAAAAGATTCAAACAATAGGGACGAACCTCGATCGTTGTTTGGGACGATTCAGGTTCGTCGCCGTTAGATCAAAACCACAACAATCAATATAATATAAATCTCGAGTATTTGATTTCCCAGTAAAACCCCAAATCACACCTGCCCGGAAAACGATCGAACCGCGGGCTAATCGGTTCATAGATTAGTCCGTGTTCATCGTAGGAATCAAGAACGGGGAATTGAAAATAAAAGACAAACATCCTACTTGGATTCCACGACATTCGTTGGCGAATATCCGGTCGCCGTGTCGTCGTTGCCTGCGAAAATTGTCAGGAACGTCGTCACCACATTGGGAGGTTTTCTCCAGAGCCTCTAGAGCCACCAAGGGTTTCAGGTTTATGAGGTTTGTAACCCGGGACCCCTGCGCTAGACTTTATTTAAAAAAGAGATATCCGCAGCAACAGATTTAATAAAATATTTTAAATAAAATATTTTATTACGGTTACTTCCAAAACCCAGATTTTTCCACCGGCCTACGCTAGTCAATGTTAGTCTCTTCTAGGGTAAACCCGCTGCTCTTAATGCAATGGTGCCATCCGATTTTTGATCCAAGCACCCGTTCGAGAGTTATTACACTTTTTCTGGAAAACCGCACGCGCACGTAATTTAATTATTAAATTAAATTCAAACATTTGTTATAAGCTCACTGGGCCTTGGAACTGCACGCCGCTTCAAAGCCTGGTCTCAAACGAAATCCCATATAATATTAAAAATAATACATGGTAAAATCCATGACATTACAATATTACATATTTTCATAACTATTTATAGTCATTTAACATGAAAAAATTAATTTATATTTTATCATTCCTAATTTTAAAAATTAGTACGAATACACTAAATATCATACTCATAAAAATTTATTATAATGAATAAATTCTATGATTATCATACCTATCATGGATAACTTATATATCATAAATATCATATAATCGATTACAAATAATATACTGAAGTCTTTCATGTAGATCATATTTTCATAATAACATTAATTTTATATTGATATAAATCATATTGATAATCACAACATTTATCACCTAACACTTTTTAATATTATTCTAAATCCATAAAACATGATCACTATATGATGAAGCATTTTAAATAAAAATGATTTTATTATTTCAGTTTTAATGTCTCCATTGGAGTTCTAGGTGTGTAGGTCCTTCTAAAAATATCGATGAAATTTCAACCACATTAGATCAAGATGACCATTTGATGGATTACCTAAAAATACCATGTAATCTGATCATTTTAATATCTGTGTGATTGATGAAACTATATGAGAGATATTATTAAAATGAAAAATGATCCTATCAGGGCATATGATTAAAAAATTTCAAGGCATACAAGATTTTTGTTTGACATTTTCATGAACACTGAAAGCATGGTGTATCACTTATTTAGTGCACTAATGTTGAGTCTACCAAAGGTGTTGGTGATTTAGGACTTTTCTAGTAATGAGGATATTAAATATTGTGTCATAATCATTCAAATGGTGATGAGATAATCTCAATTTTTTTATGGTCCCAATGACAAAAATTCAAAAATGGAACCTAATATGGGTGGATAAACAAATAAATCCCATGATGGAATGAATACCAAATATCCCCTGAGTAAAAAATGTGGGTAGAATCATCTGGGTTGTTTTTAAAGGGAACCAAAAAATGAATTTTTTTTAATAATGTTGAATTTGGATATGAATTATGGATGGGACATAAATAATTCCAATACTATTGAAGAATAATGGATGGATCAGATCAATGCTCAACTAGTAGTGTAATTTTTCAACTGCAATTAACATGGTCATTTTGAAAACCAATTTTCTATGCCTAGGTTTCTTATGGAAATCAACAACAACATCCAAAGTAGTAGGGAATATATTATGATATCACCACTACTGATGTGGACCTTACAATTTTGTGGTTATTGGTACATTGGTTATACATCGATGAATAGTGATCAAACTTCTTTTTTCTAGTTCTATGGATTATTTAATATAATTCATGTTTAGTAGAACTATTAAAACACCACCTAGTAATTTGGATGTTTAGTTATTTTTAAGAATATATAATTTGGAAACTATTTAATTGATGTTTATAAATCCTCCCGAGTTAATGTTTGCAGATTGAATCTCTCAAAAAATCATTACATACTACATTTTCAATAGTTTGATGCTATTTTTGGATTGTATTTTCCATCATTATACATACCCAACATAAAATTTTGGGAAAGGGGTATAAATCGTCACATAAAAAATAATCATATAATTCTTTACAGGTTTTAGGTGGAAGATGAATCTCAATCATAATCATCATCTAAATTGTGCATATTACTACCTTTTGAATAAGAATTTCCCTCTCAAATGACTATGAATAATGAGACAATAATTCATGTGGACATTCCCATTGTGAGGGAATACACTAATGTATTCCCTGATGAATTTCTTAGACATACTCATGACTGATAGGTTGAGTTCTCAATTGATCATATTTCTAGATCTCTGCCTATATCATAGAAGCCTTGTAGACTAGCCACTGTTGAGTTGGATGAATTGAAGAAGTAGTTATAAAAGAATATGAAAAAAGGTTTAATATTCCCGAGTACTACACCTTGGGGTGAACCAGTCCTCCTCTTTATGAAAAATTATGGATCAATGAAACTCTACAATGATTATCATGTGATGAATAAAATCATGAAGAAGAACAAGTATCTCATTCCATGTATAGATAACTTATTCAGGCTGCTACCTAGTGCTAGTTATTTATCAAAGGAGGACCTTTGGTCAGGATATCATCAATTAATGGTGACAAAAGAAGATATTACCAGTAATACCTTTAGAATATATTTTGGAAACTATGTGTTCATAGTGATTCCCTTCGGACCCACTAATGATCCCACAATATTCATATATTTAATGAATAGAGTATTTGATTGTTACCTCACAAAATTTGTGGACATCTTTATTGATGATATTCTAATATACTCCATGAGAAGAGGGGAACATGAGGATAATTTGAATAATGTGATGATGATATTGCCAAGGGATAAACTCTATGAAAATTATAGTAACTGTTAGTTCTTTATAGAGGATGTATCATTCCTGTTGTATGTAATCAGATGAAAACTAATATATGTGGACCCTTCTATGAAAAATGAATTTGAAGTGTGGCCATGTCCAACCACTGTAGGTTGGATGCACAACTTTCTTGGCCTAGCTAGGTATTAATGACTATTTTTGAAGAAGTTATGATGATTTTTAAACCCAATAACCAACTTGATATGGAAGGGAGATACAATTATCTGGACTCAAGAATGTGAAAAATTCATTAAGAATCACAAAAGAGGCTTATCGTTATGCTAGTACTCACACTCCCAACTTATAGAGGACTATTTGTGGGGTTCAATGATGCTTAAATGAAAGGATTAAGATGATTAACGATGGAAAATAATAATTTGATTACCTATAACTCAGGGAATTTAAAAATACATGATCAAAACTATCCCACACAATATCTAGAGTTGTATGTTGTGATAATTATACTGAAAATATTTTTGCATTCTCTATATGGTGGGGTGTGTGATATATGTACTGATCACAATTGTCTCAAATATATATTGACATAGAAGGATGATAATATGCATATGTAAATATGGTTAGATAACATCAAATATTACGAAAACTCAATCCACTACCATCCTGGTAAAAAAATAATGTGAAAAATGAACAAAGTAAAATGGAACTGACATCATTATCTATAAGGAATCGGCCTTAAAAAAATTACATTATATTGACATAAATGAATAATTCACATTGAGGATATTTTCAGTTTTAGAGTATTAGAGAATTAGAACATAACTATTACATCTCAGAAGATTATATAGTAGACACTTCTACTCGGTTTCCATTTTTCCCAAAATAAAAACTATGCAAAAAAAGATTCATGTCTAATTCCATGTTTTAGACAACATGAATTTTCCTTGATCCCATCCTTGACCGTTTTCATATTTAAGTCCAGTGAAAAACATTTCAAAACATTGGATGACCATAAAAAAGTCAGTAAGGGTTATATAGAAATAATGAAAACATTAGTTTATCATTACATATATAACATAATCTCTTTAACATACCTCATGAAATCATAAGAATTATGAATAACACATTGAAAACATAAATCATAAAGGTAACTTGTGGAATCCATATCATACATATATTATTGTTATCGTAGCTATGTAGGGAGTTAAATTTGGAATACCAATCATAGTATATTCCCTAAGTCTCTTAGGAGAAACATTCACGTTTACCTTCATCACTTTACCCAATGCATTGGAGAGTTGTCTCAGGCTCACCCTCCCTAGGTTGATCACGGAACCACCCATATACGTAACAATTCCAAAGAACCATAACATGTTCATAACACATAAAACAAACATATAGAAAAGATAATATTTCCAAATTTCAATCAAAATATATCATTTAAATATACTGACATAACAAATCCATTATCAAAATCATTTTCAATTCAAAAATACATAATAGAGTATATGGTATTTATTTTCCTTTTAAAAACATTATGGTTTGTTAAAGAAGCCCCATATCAAATAACACATGCGGCGAAGGAAAGGTCATTGTCACCGTGTACGGTAAAAGAAACATTCTTTTTTTACATTTAGTAAAACGCCTTGTAGATAAAGATTACCTTTGAATGAAATGAAAAGTAAAAGGTGTTTACACAATATATTAAAAAGAAATCATGTATTAAAACAATATATGCCTCAATGAATGGAGATTTAGATGAAGTCCCTTACCCCGTGTTTGACTTGACCAGTTCATTATTTAATTTCCTGAATAACAAATTAAAGTAAATTTATACTTTCTTAAGAATCCTTATTCAAGTATATTATTCCTTTTATATGACTTATTACCATGTTATAAGATTTATGTAATCCTTTAAGTTAATAATAGACATTTTGTCGATATATGGTAGATGATTAAAAGATGAACACCTAATAATTACAAGTTGTTCATGTGGTCAAATATCAATGATCTTCAAAATGATATTAATGCTGTAGATATCATATATATCATATATATCAAGTATATGTATCTATTTATAATAGTATATAACATTTAGAGATAAGGAATGAAATGCACCGTTCATGGAGATGGTAAGCCATACGTAGGCATAAACGCTACTTCCATTACTATTTCTTAATTTAATGGAATTAAAACATAATGATACTTAGTTATATTATAATTACAGTATAATATCATATATATTATTATGTTCTGTGATAGGTTAGTTTTCCATCCATAGAAACATTATGTTCTTTACCCATTAGATGGAGGTGTGTGTTAGTGTTGTTCGAATCATTCTCATAAAAATATCCTAGTATATTGAGGATACTGGTGTTGATATAAAATAAAGAAATAAAAAGTTCTTAAGGGGTTGGAGAAGTAAAATAAAACAGAAGAACTTAAGAGAAGAAGTTACCTTTAAATTAGGTAACTCTCTTTTTTTTGTACAAAAAGGGTTTTGTGATGTTATTTATACCTAAGGTATGGAATCTTGGATGAATTGAGGGATTTTTGGAGTTTATTGGATCAGATTTTGGATGAGACAAATGGTTGAGAAGTGTGAGAAATGGGTTGGAAGTGAGGGCTTCTTATAAGAGAGAGGATGGGCTCTTTTGAAAAGTTTGAAATTATTATTTTATTATATAATGATATTCGGTTTCTAAAGGTCCCGAAAACATTAAAGTTGAAGATAAGATGTCAAATGTTCGAAATAAAATCATCCAATAAGAATTGGACAAGTTTTTTATACTGTTTTAATTCTTATATTCTATTTTTTTAAATCATCCATTAATGATGTAAACACTGCATCATCATTGTGTCATAAATACTTTTATTTATTTGATGATTAAAAATTATGAAAAAATTACAATGATGTAGGAAATATTTTTAGAATTCTAACTAATATTTATAGTCAAATATATCATTTATATAACCAACATTAATATTGTTTTAGAAAAACAATACATGTTTATGACAATTTTATTTTTTCTTTAAATAAAAAGTTATTAATGGCATTATCTTAACCACATGGCTAAATTGGGTCCCAAAATTGTCCCATGGATTTTCTTGGTCAGACATGACTCATACATTGAATTTAGGACAAGTGTAAAGGTAATTTAATATTATTATTACATTATTCATACCATAAATTACCTTAATTACCTTTAATCACTGTTACTAAAAGTAAAATGTTACTATTCACCAAAAATTATTTTCATCCCATTGAACCACATTTTACATACTAATGACATCCATGAATGTTGGATTTTCACAATTAAATTAACAGAAGGGGTAGAATTTCATTTAAAAGAAAAATACAGTTTCTTAACTACTACTTATTGGTTTCACTATTCATAAAAAACTGAAGGTTTTCAGGAAAAATCAAAAAATTCACCCAAATATAAATTTGATATTCTGAATTCCTAAATGATGTCTATTTTAAAAAATTCAGAAAATGGAAGAGGAGTTAAATAATTTTATAATTAATTATTTTTGTCAAAACAAAAAGAGTGTTTTCGAGAAATAACTATGAAAAGATTGGTATATGTTAATGTAAAATTTCAAAGTTAAATTACTTATAATGATCAGTATTGGATTAAATGGTAAAAATATAATCTATTTACACTTTTAAATTAATTAAAAATTTAATCTATCTATATAAATAAATTAGATAAAAAATTAGATTTGATTTAAAATACTATAATTTTCACTATTCATTAAAAAATGAACTTTATCAGAAAAATTTCAAAATTTTTCACACAGTACATTTTAATGTCCCAATTATAAAGCAGGATGTCATTTGCTCAAATAGATGGTATGAAAGTGACCAAAACAAGATTTAATTAGGGTTCAACATCTAAAGGTGGTAAATCGACCTTTTAGTGAATACTATAGTATTTATGCTTAAAATCGAATTTCGTCTTATTTTAAGACTATATATTTTATTGGATAAATGTAAACACATTAGGAAACATGTATAATCATATTTCAGAAAGTTCAATCCATTCCCGCCAATACAATGACTAGGCATTAACTACCATTTAAAATAATAATATTATATTGTTACTGTGCAACGTATGATTTGAAAGAAAATTGTTGTTGCTTATCGAGTACGCTATCAGACATAGCAATCCATTCAAAGTAAAATTAATATTTAATTCATAAATATTAATAAATATGAAATATTTATTGTTCTTTATTTACCTAGGATGTTACATCGTTCACCCCTTTTAAGAATTGCATCCTCACAATTTTATTCACGTATCAAATAAATGAGGGTATTTATCCCTCATACCATTTTTAGATTCCCATGGTCCCTCTTCAACCATATGGCTTTTCCACAAACCATTACCTGTTAAATTAGCTTATTCCAAAAAACTTCCTCTCTACGGACAAGAATCTAGATTGGTTGTTCTTCATACGATAGATTCTATTCCAACTAAACTACCTTTGGACAAAAAATATGAGATGGATCTGGCATATATACATTCTCAACATTGAAACTTGAAAAACATTGTGTGCCTGGGATGAACTTGGAGGTAAATCAACTCTATATGAAACTGATCCAACTCTCTCCATGATTTCATAAGGTCCAATGAACCTCATCTTCAACTTTCCATTCATACCAAAATGCATCACACTTTTAAATAGAGAATCATTATGATAGACATGATCACCTACCTCAAAAGAAAGATCATTCCTCCAGTTATCCGCATAACTTTTTTGCCGACTCTGAGTTGTTATCATGTGATTCTAAATCATCTGAACTTTCACTGCCATCCCTTCCACCAATTCTGGTTCAATCAATTTTCATTCACCTACTTCATCCCAAAAGGCTTCAGTTTGACACCGCTTTCCATATAATTCCACAAACGGAGCCATCTGTATACTAGAATGAAAACTGTTATTATAAGAAAATTTAACCATTGAAAGATATTAGCCCCAACATCCCTAATAATCCATCAAGAAAGCACTTAACATACCCTCCAAGGCCTAAATTGTTCGTTGTGACTGCTCTTTTTATTGAGGATGGAATGTTGTACCAAAATTTAATTTCGTACCCAAAGACTTCGGAAGGACTTTCCAATGTCTATAATTAAACCTCGGATCACAAAAAGAGACATTGTTTCCAAGTATATCGAATAAGAATAAAATGAACAGATTTAGTCAATCAATCAACTATAACCCAGATTGCAATATTACCTCGAGATGCCTTCGAAAATCCCACAATAAAGTCCATTTATATATTTTCTCATTTTCACTCTGGATCCGGTAACAGCTGAAGCATCCCTTTCGGCAATTGTTGCTCTATTTTAACCTGTTGAAAATTCAAACACTTGATAGTAAATTCAACAAAATATTTTTTCATTCCATCCCAACAATATTACTTTCGATGATCTCTATACATCTTATTAGTGCTAAGATGAACTAAAAAAATAGAACTATGATCATCACATAACAACTAATTATTCAACTATGGATCACAAGGCTCAAATAATCTCTTCCGAAACCTCAAAACACAATCATTATCAATGTTAAAATTAGGCAACATACCATTCTAAACCATCTCTCCCTTTTTAAGCAACTCACTGTCTTCCTTCTACGCTTGCTTAATTTTTTCAGATAGAGATGATCTCAATAACACCGGAAACAAAATGAAAGTACAACCTGCACCAACAACTTCTATGCCAATGTTCATAAAATAAAAAACTAAAGGATCTCATTCCAAATATAGAATAGTTAATGAAGCATTACATTCTTGAGTCAAAGCATCAGCCACTATATTAGATTTTCCCAGATAGAAAAGGATCATGCAATCATAATCCTTGATTAATTCTGGCTATCTACTCTCTCTCATGCTCAATTAGTTCTATGTGAATATATACTATATACTTTTTCCATCAGTATATATTTCACATATTACACAACACAAATGATACCTTCAAATTTTTGATGAAAAAATAACATCATCAAATTCCAAATCATGTGTAGGGTAATTTAACTCATGATGTTTCAACTAACCTGAAGCATAATCAATTACCTGATCATTCTGCATATGGACACAACCAATCCTTTCAATAAAGCATCACTGTAGATAAGAAATTCACCATCTCTGGAAGGCAGTGCCAAAACTGGAGCATTAACTAATCATCATTTCAATTCCTGAAAATAATCATCACATTCTTTGGTCCAAATGAACTTAAAAAGTTTTCGAGTTAATTTAGTCATTGGACTAGATAATCATCCAAATTTCTCAACATCCCACCAGTAATAACCAGAAAAATGAAGAAAACTATGGATCTTGGTTATATTTGGTGGTCTTGGCCATTCATTAAGAACTTCTGTTTTAGCAGGATGAAAAATTATGCAATATTTTGAAAAAATGTGACCAAGGAATGAAATTTGTTGTAACCAAAACTCACACTTTCTGAATTTTTCATAAAGTTTCTTTTCTTTTAAGGTTTCCAAGACAACCCATAAAGGATTTTCATGTTCCTATTTACTTTTTCAAACAACCAACATATCATCAATGAAAACAACCACAAACTTATCCATGAACTCATGGAAAATTCTATTCATAACATCCATAAATACACCAGGTGCATTGGTTAACCCAAAAGGCATAACAAAAAATTCATAATGGACATATCTAGTACGAAATGAATTCTTTAGAATGTTTTCTTTTTTTATTTTCAACTGACTGTACCCTGACCACATGTCAATCTTTGAAAAATACTGAGCTCCCTGGAGCTGATCAAACAAATAATCGATATGAGGAAAAGGATACATATTCTTAACAGTGATGTCATTCAATGCTCAATAATCAACAAAAAGTCTCATTGAACCATCTTTCTTTTTAACAAACAAGATAGGACCACCACATGGTGATGTGCTAGATCGAATGAAATGTTTATCTAATAACTATTACAATTGATTCTTTGACTCTAAAAGTTAAATTTGAGCCATTCCAAAATGGGTTTTTGAAATTGTATTAGCATCAGGTACCAAGTCAACATTTAATTAAACATCCCAATCAGGTATAATACCAGGCAACTCATTTGTAAAAGCATCAAGTTACTCATTTACCACTGGCATACCTGATTTGTTATCAAAAGAAAGGGTTCATTCTTGTGCATAAACTGAAAATATTTCTAAAAATAATTCTTTTTAGCTCTACATTCAATCTTAACATGATAAATAGAAATCCACTCCATACCCATAATAACATCAAACTCTACTAGAGGAAAAACAATAAGGTTTGTAGGTAGATTCTTTCCAAACAAAAGTATAGAAAAGGCCTTGCAATTTTTATTTTTCTCAACATTTCCTCTAGATGTTTTTACCATATGTTCTGAATTCAAATTTTGAAATGTAATTCCCAATTTGCTAAAAAACTTCTCAGAAATGAAAGAGTGTATAGAACCTGAATCAAACAACACATTGGCCAAATATGAACAAACAAATAATGTGCCTAATACTACTCTATTTGATGTCCAATCATCTGCTGAATTAGTTGAAAAGGATTTCACCACCTTTTTCTGCTTGTAATCTGGCTTTTTTACCCTCATTTGAGTTCTTCATCGGACACTCATTTTTATAATGACCCTTTTAATTTAACTTAAAATAACCTACTAATTATAAATCATATTTTGGTTTACCATTACCGTGATGTTTTTCAGTGAAACTCTGAGACATTTTTTCCCATTTTACCGCATCAGTAGCACATACCAGAATTCAAAAGACATTACCCATCATGATTTTTACCACAATTTTCACAAACTATAACCTTGAGTTTCTTACCATCCGACTTTTTTGAAGAGTTCTTCCATTTCTCAATCCACTTTGACCTCTTATTCTATGGTTTGTCAAAGAAAATCTGATCATCGGCAAACTCCATTTCTACCTTCATCGCACATCGAACATGTTTTTCTTAACTTTTGAACTCACAAGAAGATAAATCCATTTGATAATTTGGCTTTAATCTTGAGTAGAAATGGTTGATTTTACTATCTAGATATAGTATGAAATTTGGAGTATACCTTTCCAGTCGAGTAAAATTTGCTTCATAAGTATCCACTGAGTCATCCTCCTACCTCAATTCCAGGAATTGTTTTTCCATCCTTAGACAAATCACCTTAAGAAAATATTTCTCAAGAAACATGACATTGAATTCATCCCAATCAAGAGCATCAATCTCTTCACAATACCTGATATTTTTCACCATCGACCAAAACTTATCAGCTTCACCTTCAAAATAGTAAATAGCAGGACTAACCTTTAGATGTTCTGAACACCCCATAACATCAAAAATCATCTCCGGTGCTTTAATCCACCATTCTAATAGAAAAAGTTCAGATGATTCTCGGAATGATTAGGGATGTTTCCAAATGAAATGATCCACTATGGACATGTTTCTGTACGGTTGATCTGGATATCTCATGCATGGATACCACCAAAATTTATAGATTTAGTCAATTGTTCCATCACTGCAACAAACTGCTCTATTCTGATTCCGACCATCTCAGGTTGCTGATTTGGAAGGTTGTCTTCCTCCTAATTACGTCCCAACATAACTAAAATGTTTCCTCTTTGAAAAAACATTCGGATCACAAAAATATCATAGGCGAAGAAACATGGTAATCTGTAAATGCTATATATTTTCAATATTAACATAAATTAATTTATGGATATTAATTTAAAAATACCTCAAATCCTAAAGTTTTCTAAACCGACCTTTGATACAAACTATAAGGACCTGACCTTAAAACATTACATAATATAGAATTATATAGATAATTCACATTGAGGATATTTTCTAGTTTAGTGTTTTAGATAATTATGACATAACTATTACATCTCAGAAGATTACAAAGTAGACACTTCTTCTTAGTTTCCATTTTTTTCACATAATAAAATCGATTGTAAAAAAGAGTCATGTCTAGTTCCATGTTTTGGACAGATTGAATTTTCCTTGATCCCATCCTTGACCCTATTCATCTTTAAGTACTGTAGAAAACATTTCAAAACATGGGATGAGCATAAAAAGCTCAGTAAGGGTTATATAAAAAATCATGAAAAAATTAGTTCATCATTACATACATTTCCTATGCTCTTTAACATACCTCATGAAATCATATGATTTATAAATAACACATAGAAAACATAAATCATAAAGGTAAATTTTGGCATCCATATAATACATACATTGTAGCTATCACGACTACCTAAGGAGTTACATTTTAAATACCCATCCTAGTATATTCTCTAAATATCTTATGATAAACATTCATGTTTACCTCTGTGACATTACCCAATGCATTGGAGATCTATCTCAGGCTCACCTACCTAGGTTTATCACAGAACCACCCATATACGTAACAATCCCCAAGAACCATAACATGTTTGTAACACCTAAAAAACATAAAGGAAAGATAAAATTTACACATTTCAATCACAATATATAATTTAAATATATCGACATAAAAAATCCATTATCAAAACCATTTTCAATACCAAAATACTTAAAAGGGTATATGGTATTTATTTTTCTTTAAAAAACATTACGTCTTGTTTGGGAAGCCAAAGATCAAATAATACTCGTGGAGGGGGAAAGGACATAGTAATTGCGTACGTTAAAACAAAAATTCTTTTTTTTTGTTTAGTAAAACTCCTCATAGAAATAGATTCACATTGAATGAAATGAAAGTGATAGTTTTTTATATAGTGTATAAAAATGAAATCATGTATTAAAACAAAATATTCCTCAATGAATGTAGATTGAGACGAAGTCCCTTACCTTGTGTCTGACTTGACCCGTTCATTATTTAGTCTCTAGAATAATAAGTTAAAGTTAATTTTCAGTTTCATAAGAATTATCTTTCATGTTTAATATTCCTTTTATATCACTTATTAATATGTTATAAACATTATGTAATCATTTAAGTTAATAAAGGTCCTTTTGTCGATATTTGGTATGTGAGTAAAAAAACACTTTATAATTACATATTTTTCATGCTGTCAAATATTAATTTTCATAAAAATGATATTAATGTTGTATATATCATATAAATCCCATATATTTATGTATTTATAATTGTACATAACATTTGGAGATAAGAAATGATATGCACCGTTCACAGAGATGGTAAGCTGTACGTACGCATGAACACTACTTCCATTTATATTCCTTATTTTAATGGAATTAAAAACAAATGATACATATTTATATTATAATTACAGTATAATATCCAAATTAATATCATAAAAACCATCATTTATTCATCCCACATAAAGCATTAATGATTCATATCACATTAAGGTGGTGGTAGTCTGCCCTTCCAAAAATGAAATTATAGCGTTTACCCATTATGGAAACCATCAATGTAAGATATAAATGGAATATAATGGAGAGTAAAGAAAACATAAACATAATATATATCATATATAAATACAACTCCATCATAATAGCTACCATGAGAGGAGGTATGAGTTAAATGAACAATCGTCGTTTCGTGAAGCGTTAGTTTGCCATCCACAGAAACATTATGTTCTTAAACCATTAAATGAAAGTGTCTGTAAGTGTATTTTGAAAACGTCTCATAAATAATCCTAATATATTGAGTATACTCGTGATTTATATAAAAAATGAATAAAAAGATTTTAGGGGGTTGGAGAAGTAAAATAAAACAAAATAACTTAAGAGAAAACGTTACCTTTAAATCGGGTAACTCCCTTTATTTTGTATCAAAAGGGTTTCTTGAAGTGGTTTTTGCATAAAGTAAGGATTATATGATGAATAAAGGGATCTTAGGTGATTATTTGATCATAGTATGGATGATCATTAGGCTTTATATGTGTGATAAATGGGTATAAAGTGAGGGATTTTTATAATGGAGAGGAGGGGCTATTTTGGAATGTTTGAAAATATTATTTTATTATATAATGGTATTTGGTCTTAAAGGAACAAAGAACATTAGAGATGATTATAAGGTGGCCCATGTTCGATATAAAATCATACAATAAGAATTGGACATGTTATGGATATTTTTTTAATTCTTATCTTCTTATTTATTTAAATCATTCATTATTGATGTAAACACTACATCATCATTATGTCATAAGTAATTTTATTTATATGACGTATAAAAATTATAGAAAATTAAAATGGTGTAGGAAATATTTTTATCTTTATAATTAATATTTATAGTCAAATATATCAATTATATATCCCCACAATAAAATTGTATTAGTAAAATAATACATGTTTATGACATTTTAATTTTCACTTTAAATAAAAAGTTATTATTGTCATTAGCTTACCCAAGTGGCTTCATGGGGTCCCAAAATTGACCCATGTATGGTCTTGGTCATCCATCACTCACCCAATTAGGTTAGGACAAGTTTCAAGGTAATTTTATATATTATAACATTATTTTTACCTTAAATTACCATAATTACCTTTAATCATGGTTAATAAAAGAAAAAATACTATTTACCAAAAATAATTTTCATCTAATTGAACCACATTTTACATACTACTGGAAAGGATTAATGCCATATTTTTATAATTCAATTCATAGAAATGGTAAAATTTCATTTAAATGAAAAATTTAGTTTTTGAAGTACTACTTAGTGGTTTCACTATTCATCAAAAATTGAAGGTTTTCAGAAAAATTCTAAAAAATTCACCCTAGGATAAATTTGATGTTCTGAATTAAAATATTAATCATATATTACAAAATTTAAAACATGGAAGCTGCATTAATTAATTTTATAACTAATTCCCATTGTCAGAACAAAAAGCGTGTCTTCAAGAAATAACTATAAAAAGATTGGTACTTGATTGTGTCCAATTTCAACGTGAAATTACTTCCAATGGACAACATTTGATTAAATGATAAAAATATAATCTATTTACACATTAAAATCAATTAAAAAGTTAATCTATCCATATAAATAAATTATATTAAAAATCCTATTTGAATTAAAATACAATATTTTTCATTATTTATTAAAAATGAACTTTATCGAAAATATTCAAAAAATTTACACAAGTAATTTTTGATTTCCTGATTCTAATGGAGGATTTTATTTGGTCAAATAAAATGTATGAAAGTGACCAAAACTATATTTAAAGATGGTTTTCCATCAAAAGGTGGTAAATCACCCTTTTAATGAATATTAGTGTATTTATACGTAAAATCTAATTCTTATCATAATTTATCCCTCTAAATTTTATTGGATAAATGTAAAAACATTTATCAAGAATGTATAATCATATTTTAGTATGTTATATCCATTCTTTCCAATACAATGGTTAGGCGTTATCTACCATTTAAAATAATAATATTATATTGTTAGTGTGCAACATAAGATTTCAAAAAAAACCCATTGTTGCGTATCGGGTACACTATAAATTATAGCAACCCCTTTAAAGTAAAATTTATATTTAATTCACAAATATTAATAAATATGAAATATGTCTTATTCGTTATTTATCTGGTTTGTTAAATTATCAATTATGAGAATTTATAATTATCCAATCTTCTTCAAGATACAAATGATAGTATTGAGAATTATTAAGGGAGAAAAATCATCATTCCTTTATAAAATGATTTCTAAACTATCTATTTTGGATAAAATAAATGATTCTTGACGAAATGATGTGGAAACTGCTAAAAGGGTGGATGTTTCAAATGATGGTAAATCCTTTGAGTTTAATATCGATGATGATGGAGTTGTTTCATTAAGGTCATGACTATGTGTATCATCCAATCCATTTATTATGAAATAGCTTCTGAATGACACAAAAATATCAAAATTCTATATTTATCTGAGGAGAACAGTGAGGTATCAAGATATCCATGATAATTATTTTGTGGAGAATATGAAAAAATAAGATTATTGAATATACATAAAAGTTACTAGTATGTCAGAACGTGAAGGATAAAAGGAAAATTGATAAATGGATGATGAAACCATTACCAATACCAATATGGAAATGGGAATACATCACCATTAAAATTGTCAGGACTTCCAAATACATTTAGAGGAAACAAATCTATATAAGATACTGTGGATCATTTTCAAAGATACTCACATTATCACAGTGCGATAAGACTACTCACTGGATGAAAATTCTAATATTTATATATATATATATCAAATAAGTGGGAATTAATCATAGATTACAACCATATATTTTATTTTATTTAGATATGAGATTCAACTTGGTGTTCTGGAAAATGTCTCCAATGCATTCTTATCACTCAGTTAAACGCCATTATAGCATGTCATCTTCAAAATTAAGAATAGTATGAGCATAATATTTAGACTCTGAAAGACATGTGAAGGGAAAATTCTATGGAATTCAAAGGAGTATGGTAACAACATATTTTAATATTTGAATTCTCCTACAACAATAGTTTCCAATCAAGCATAGAATTGGATCCATATAAAAAACTTTATGGGAAAAGGTGCAGAATAATGGAATGTTAGAGTGATGTTGGTGAATGTAATATTCTAAGGCCGGAAGTTGTTGTTGAAATGGTAGAGAAGGTGAAAACCATTCAGCAGCACAACAAGGAGGCCCATAGTCAACAAAAGAGCTATGTACACAATAATCGATGGTACTTTGAGTTTATGGTCGTATACATGATAATCCTCTTTATATCTTCATGGAAGAGGGTAATGAGATTTAGGACGAAAGTGAAGATAAATACTAGGTACAACGAACCCTTCGAGATCCTTGATCATGTTTGAGATGCAGACTATGAACTAAAACTCTCACCAACTATATATCATGTAAATGATGTATTCCATGTATTTTTACTGAGAGAGTACATAATAGTTCATTCACATGTACTAACTGTATAGGTGGTACAATTGGAGAATAATATTTCTTATAAGGAGAAGACAATGAATATCTTGGATTATTGAGAGAATGTTCTATGCAAAAAGACCACTCACCTTGTAAAATTACATTGGGGGAACCATAGGTATGATGATAAATCATGGGATCAAGAGGAAGAGATAAAGTAAATGTACCAACACATATTTTCAAGGTATAATATATTATTAATTTTTGATACTGAACTTTCATATGGGGGGAATAATGTAATGATTGTGAACTTTATCAATAGAAAGTCCATTATAATAATTATGTCATATAGTATAAATCACATCAAGTCACATAAATAACACAATATAGAAATTATAAATGAATAATTAATGAAATAATAAGTATTTAATGATGTTAAGGAACCTATACCGATGAAATAAATACTTTAAATTTTGAATAATAATGTGACCATTATGAATAATGGATCTGACAATAGAATATTAACATTAGATATAAAATTATAAATAAAATTTGAACATCTTATTAATTGTAATATGATATAATTATATCATTGGATAAGTAAATAAGTGTTTTAAAATTTATTTATTACCTATTTCTCTTTTTAGATGTCATTAATATATAATTAATATTTTGGATTATTTATTAATTTAAAATATCATTAATTTTCATAAAATTAGTTGATAAATTAATATTGTTTTTTCATATGATTTTATGAATATTTTTTGATACCATGACTAATTTTTCAAACTGTTACAAAATGAGTTATAATTTTAAAATCTGTATTTTAAATGTAAATAATGATTTTAATTAAAATCAAAATTTCTCATATTTAGAAATATATTTTAATAAATAGTGGTTATTTTTTGTATTTTACACAATGAAAAATGTTATGAGTGTTTTTTTTTTGTTTTTTTCTGAAATTCAACATTTTTTATTGAATAGTTGAATATGGGATTTTTTTATAAATGATAAATACTAAATTTTTGGAGTCATAAATGATGTATGCCTATTGGAAGCCCAAAATCTCTCACCAACCATCATTATTTTTTCAAATTTGAAGATAATTCCCTTTACAATTCAGAGTATTTAGAAAAAAATAAAGTAATTAATTAAATAATCAATTACCACCCCTCCCCAACACTATAAATACAACCCCAACCACATATTATCATCAAATAAATCACACCATGATCATTTTTAAAATTATTCCAAATACACTTCTCAATCCTCTCCCATGAGTCTATGAGATTTTATTCTTAAAAAAATACCAATACCAATCCCCTAGGGAGGCTCTTAAGATGAAGGGATCAATAGGTAAACCCCTCTTCCTTTTATATTAATTTCATGTCAACTTCCATTCTATTAATATATTTTCCTCAATTACCCTATTCAATGTGGCATGAATACTCTGGTACCTTACATATAATATAATTTTATCATTTTGAAGGAATACTTCTTCAACAAATCTTGTCTCCTCTCTCTCTTATTTTATGAATGAAAACAGCATCTGTAGGTTTTAGATCAACCACCTACATGGATATGATGTTTCATCATTCAAGTCCACCTTCAAGGATTGTCGTGAAACCATTTTTAATGATGAACCACATTATAATATGTGTTTCATATCTTATAAAATGTTCTTAAATCATTTTGTACACATGAGTTTATATTATAAAATAAAATGAGTTGATTGTGATAAAACAATTGTAAATAAATCTAAATGATCATCATTAATGATTTATCTAATGATTCTTCCTCATATACAGAAACAAAATTGAATTATAATATTAAATTATTATATTAGTAACATATAATTTTTTATTTAGAAAAAAATCTTTATTATACATGATTTTCCATACACATATACAAGTAAACCGATTAGGAATCCCAAGGATTCAAACACTCCTAAAATATGAAATTGAATCTCATAACCCATAAAAAGAGACATGAAAGAACACAATAAGATTTTATGATATTAAATACATGTAAAAAAACATATAAGTTAATTATATAATGTTTTTAATTTAATTATTTGGGAATCTAAAATAAAATTCATAATAGTTTTGGACATAAGGTAAGAGATTCTACCAGACCTCAATCATTACACTGGGTTACTCATTCTCTATTTTAACTCTAATGAAAATCTTTTTTATTTTTAAGTAAATATTCAAAATGGTGTTTATATTTTCAATACACATGTATCAAGATCAATGAATTATTTTTATCAGGGGTATACATGTTTTTTAAAATATTCCCTACTAAGTTCTTCCTGATAAGAAAGATCAATTTAAGGGATTTTATCGAATTCTTAACCATTTTAAAATAAACTCAATAATCTATTTGAAGAAGCCATTTTTTTAAATTACTCATGGTAACATAAATAACACCATTTGGTTCAATTCTGTATTTATATAAAGAATTATTCCTCATTAATGTTTTTTTCTTGAATGTTTTCCATTCAAATGCACTAATTTTTTTTATTTCTAAATTTTCATGAACACAATTTTTACTACAATTTGAAATCAGTTATAATGAAATATACATATATTTTTTTATGAATCTACGTGTATGATTTAAATAAATCTTTTCTTGGAAGACACTGTGATATTCCCTTATTATATACCTTTTGAAATAATTATGATACTAAATTATTTCCATGGGTAACCCTTATGTAAATGATTAATTTATTATGTATGATTATTTATGTGAATAAGATTATTCATGAACATGTTATGATGGTTGTGGCTTGATTGTGCTCCAATGTATTGGGAAATTTTTGTTCTCATGGGATGTTATGTTTAACGGTCATGGTTGTTAGCCATGGCTTGTGCTCCTCTATGTGAAATGAGCATTGAATCATTCTCCTCTATGTGTAATAATCCTTGACTCAGGATAAAAACATATTTCATATGGAAAACACATTAAAAAAATCCATGATTTTATGAACATTTTTTTGATTCTATATGTACAATCATGTTCCATTCCTTTTTATATGATTATGTTATGCTTTCAAACCCATGTAATAAGGTTTATTTAAATATTTATTCCCCTATTGGGATTTTTAGATAATCCCCTTTTCTTGTTTTCCATCTTTTATTGTAAGAATATTCAAGGTCTCGTAATAAGTTGGGAGTTATTTAAAAATATTAAATAAATGATCGTATAATTTTTTAATAATGATAATTACTTATGTACATAATCTATATGACAGTAGACATTAATATTTAGGTCTTGTAACTTGTTGTATGATTTTGCTGGAAATTGTGTACTAATTTGTCAAATTGGTTGTGGTCTATAATGATTCCAGATCTGGTAGGTCTCAATGATCTCCTCTAAAATTTAATCATTCATAAAACATTGGGATTCAATATATAGTATTTATTCATTTTCAAATACATCCTATAAAAATAGTGGACTCTCAAAAAGTGAATTTAAGAAGCCACCATCCAATGTAAAATGTGCTATGCTGCTACCTGAGAGGAAGAAGATTAGTGGAATGATATTACAAGAAATGATGAATATATGGTAAATGATCTGATGAAGAGGACGTAAATCAATCAATATTATTTTATCCTTAAGTTATGGTTTATTAACATAATTTTACAATCATCTTGTCATTATAAAACTTGATAATCCACACCATCCCCATTGTCCTCTAATATCATGTCCTCTAGGATAAAGAGTAATAGAAGAATAAAATGTTAACTAGAAAAAGACAACATTATATTGATTTTAAAACCATCCATTACCCATTAAAATTTTATACATATATTAAATAGGAAATTAGCAATATCCCAAAAAATAGTTTCACATGATTAGATCAAGGTGATGGAATCCCCATCTGAATATGAGTTAATCTTTTGTTCTGTTAATTTCATTCACATAATGGATCAATTTTCTAAGGATGGATATTCTAATGAATTATTGTCCCTACACACAATTGGGAAACTAGGGGGAATATGTGGAATGAACCAAATATAATGGCGATGCTTAAATTATGATAAAACTCAATACTCGGGCCAAAACCCATCAAAGATAGAATTATCTACTAAAAATCATGTGATAGACCTCATGTAGTATTAAATGGGCTTTGAATGTTCCCTCACATATGATAGGAGTCACTCAAAACTGATCTTATTTGATGATGGATTAAATGGGGTGAAATTATCCACTTGATCAAAGCAAGATGGTAAAACAATTCATCATATCCCACTGAGGATAAGAGCCACATCAACTTTAGTTGCATGGATGGTTTTCCAGTATCAAGTAATTCATCTCTTAAATAGCCTATGAATGTGAATCCTTGTAATGGGGGGAACTGAACATCATCCTTGTATAATGTTATTGTAAAATAATTGGTCTTATTTTTGGAAATGAAGCCGATCCTGGAAACATTAAATCTATCAAAAAAACTCTAAGGATCCCTTATAAAGATTTTTTGAGCCCTAATGATTTTTAAAATGAGGATATTGCTTCCAATGTGTATAATGAAGACGTTTATCCCACATTATTCCACATGATCATATATTTCACGAATAAAAAAATTTAGTTATTAGAGGAAAGATTAAACCCTAATATGTGTTTGGAAATTTGAATTATAAAAATGTTTGAATGTATTTCATTGATAGTGGTTGACGATTAATACTCATTATATTATAAACACTTCATCGAATGGTCCACATCAAAGAAAACCTATCCATTTCAATGGTAAAACTATAGGGATTTTTCAATTATTTTCATATAACCATTGTATGAATAAATCTCATATACTAGTTTTGGTATATTTAATTAATCATATTATTTTTCATTAATTAGAATATAATAATTTCAATTTCATTAAAGAAATGTCTTTTTTCACCAATATACAAAAGTCCCCAATTTAAACCATTAATCTCTAAATTTTTTCATTATATGATAAATTATGATGTCTTATTGTGACAAATCCATATTCAAATATTAATATTCGTAATATATTTATGAAATATTGTACCAGTCGGAAGGTCAAAAACCAATGACTGACGATGTCATTTTGTTAATTATCTAAAATGGTCTAGAACTTTTCCCTATCTTTCCATCAAAATAGTTCATTGGTGAATACATGATTTCCAACAATCTTATTGAAGACATGTGCCCAAATTCAAGAATATATTCAATAGCATTAAGGATATTAATCGTGATTAATGTTCCAAGAATATTGGAAAAGGTCATCTAACCTTAAAATAATGATATTCTATTGGGTAAAAATTCCCTCATTTCATCTCTGGAGCTTTAATAGGTACCTACCTCATCAGCTGAATGATAAGAGGCTATAATGTCACCTAAGGAGAGTAATTATACTCTTTTTCTAAGCCATTTAATCCCTATAGAACATTAACAAAATAAAAAATTATTAACGATTCCATACGACGCTACTTTATCCTCTAGAAATAAAAATATGTACTCCAATCCTAATTATGGTAGATATCATTCATATAAAGATTCACATAAGAGTGAATAAGAATATAAAGAGGTAAAGGAAAATATAGAGGAAGAGGAAGAGGATGTGGGCCTTAAGGTTTCCCCTCAAACATTTGTGGATGATGTCTCTACCACTATTGATAAACTCACATATATAAACCCAGAATTAAAGGAGGACACTTGACCAATTTTGATTAGCATGATCATGTTATCTAAAAAATAAGAAGAATATAAATCCTTTATAAATAAATAATTTTACATGTTTTCTTGTAATTTTATAGAAATACTAAACCATTATCCCGAGGAATCCAATCATCAATAGTCCTTTCATGAAAATATTTGTTGTTTCAAACGTCAAGTCACAATGTCTAACCATACATACATGTCAATATTTGTGGTTGCATTTGACAATTATATCATCTATAATTTCATCTATTAAGAGATGTATCTAAAATGGATATGCAATATATTCTAGGTAAAGAAGATGACTGATAAAATTGTTTTTTTATTCCACTGTAGATTCCCCAACTCGTACTGCCTGAATGATGATTCCATTGTTCTGATCACATAAGTAGTAAATGATGTCATAAATGGATATATGTTTATTTCATTCATGGAATAATATGCAAGGATTAAAAAATATTGTATTGTTTCGGAAGATGATGTGGAAGACACTTTAAGATCCCCCCATGTGGTGTATTTATATCATTTAGTTCACTTTGGTTTGAAGAATTATAGAGCCAAATAGAAATGTTTCATAAATTTCATCTTCATTATACTTTAGGGCTCATTTTTTAGTGTTATGAAGATGATCTCGTGTTTAAATATGATAAATATTGTTCCCACCAGAATGATATTGCTACTATTTTCAATAATATATGACAAAATAGATGGAAGTTGATCCCCTTTTAAATGTGATTTAGTATTTACATCAATAATGATTATTAACATAATGTTAAACCATAATAGAAAATTTTTTTACACTTACAAGACAAATGGTAACCTTAATATGTCACGTCAAAAAAATTAAATATTGAAGGTATTATAGGGAACCTATTATTATATATGACGCTTCAAAGAAATACATGTACAATGTTTTATTTTATCCCTAGGTTTATTAAATAAGGTGTCACATATTATTGTATGGAAAACTATTTGGAATAATTTTATTGTCTACAAAATATAATTTGAGTTACCGCGTAAAGATCACACCTATTAATGGGAAGGTTATTTTCTTTTATGTTATTTCCTTATAATTATTAGTAGGTTAATTCCTCAACCAAAATAGTTATGATAAGAATAAAAATGGAACTTATTATATCATTTGACCAATTATCAACTCTGAGAATAATTATTCAGATATCAAGAAGTTTTTCTTAAAATTAATCATTATAATTAAGAATATGAGGAACTAACATAAACACCGTGTAGTATAAATATACTCTCTTGATAACCAACTAATATATTTCCCTATATTTAATTTAAAATTCAAATGGTGGGTGGTTATAATTTTGAAGTTAGAAATTAAGTTGATGATTGATAAATTAGTAACAGGTAAGGAATTAGAACATATCTAGGTAGAACATCCCTATGTATAAACCACTTCTCAAAAAAATTAATTTCATGAATATGTGATGTTCTCTATCCATGATGTCCCCCAAATATGGTTGTTTTATTTTGATGGATAATATGTAATACTAATATGAATGAAAGTGGAAGATCCATGTATCAATAATTTCATGGTGGTATCAATGCTCATGTATCTTCAAAAAGTATAACATATCATTTTAATTCTAATTATTATAATGTGGAATAAACGATGAGGTATATGATCACTCCCTCAATGTTAACCAAGAACATGTATACCAAATAGTGGTGGATATCATGAATGTAAAAGGTATATTGTATTTGTCTTATATCACCTTATAAGTGTGTTCGAATATCCTTAGCCCCATGAGCCGTATATCACACATCATTTCAATATTTATGGTTTGATGATTATGTCCTAAAAACATTAAGAAACCGTTTTTACATACAACATGACACTAAACTATATGGTTAATTTTTCCATTATTTTAATCCAATATACTCCTAAAAATATGAATATATTCATACTCACACATGTGATATATTCAAGAATAGTGGCTTTTGATAGCCATAAAATTATATTAAAACATTTTACATGAATATTAATCTCATTAAAGAAGTAAATATCTAACGACTGTAATAGTTTAGTGTCTTTTTAATCTTGGACAATAGTGTTATAACATTTGGTTAATGATCTTTAATATTTCCAAATAACAATAATTACATTCAGTACACCTACATAAACCATTTTGATAACATGGGGGATGCAAACATATAAAATAAGTGATCTAAGAGTATCAATAATGTTAAAAAGGATATACAAAAGTATAACATGAACATAAGTGTACGAAAAATTGAGCATAACATTTTAAATCCATACCATTCATATCAATTTTTTCTATATTGATTCATGGAATAATTATTAGATGTTCATCAGTCATGAATCCTAATGGAATCATGATCAAGATCTAGTAGAGCATAACATTGGAATTAGACATAGAATGTTTTGCATAATCATAAGAATATAAATGTATTCCATATAATTCAAGTCTCATTTCAAAATCTTATCATGGATAATAATGGGGGAAAAACTTATTATAAGGTAAAAACAAATATTACCCAATAAAAACCCATATAATAGAATGGGTTCACTCCTCAAACAATCTTAGTAGTCAACATTCACTCCCATGATCATCTTAATGAACAGTGTCACTTACTAAATAATGTTTACTCTCCATTATATACATGGTTATCTCATGAGATATTAATTTTTAACAAATTAATTGGAAGTTGATATAGGCCCCACCCGTCAAATAATAAAATTGTACATATGAATCCAACATGATAATAAAAAATTCACCATATAATGAACCATAACAAGTTATGGGTTTCTTAAAAACAAATCACTAACCATGAAATTAAATTGGTGTAAATACATTTCATCATATCATAACTTGTTGAAAATATATAGGTTAAATAATTATTTCATCATAGAATAACCTGTGAGAGGAATCATTTTTTAGGCATTTTATCAATATATAATTTGTGGAAGGAAAATGGGTTTCTTAACAAACATGTAATAATAAGAATAAAACAGTAAATGAAACAAATTGAATGTATCCCATGAATAATATCATTTTCAAAGCATTAACAATGTCAATTTATTCCACTTTAGATGCAAAATTATTTAGAACGATTGTTGGGTGCCTTTCTTATAGAAAGAATCCTTTATTTAAAACCCATTTTTTAAGAAACAAATCATTTTAAAAATATTATTATTTTAAAACTACAATTAAAATTAATGAATTAATATTTTAAAAAAATTAATAATTTATTGAAAAAACTATCATCTTATTTTTGTAAATCACTTTTTGATTCATAAAACATATTGAAAAAAATTTATTTAAAATTTAATTCATAAACAATAATAGAAATATTGAAAAATAATTTAAAATTATTTTTAAACATAAATAATAATTACATTTTTTCGTTTTAATTATCCTTTCATAACATGTTAATTAATATTTTAAAATAAAATAAAACATTCCTTGAAAAATAGCTTTTCCGAATTAAAATTTCTATGTGAAACATAAATGATTTTTGAAAACTATTTTATTGGAAAATTTTTTAATGATAATGTATTTAACAAATTTTATAAAAAATTTTCCATAAAAATAATCGTGAAATTATTCATTATATGAATCAATTAATTTGTGGTCACGCTTGTAGATAAATCCTTACATATCAACCATTTTTTGGATCATATTATGTTTATTAAAGTATCCTGATCAGAAAAAATAGCAACATTCCTTGTAAAACACTTCTTAAAAATTATTAAATATGGGTACAAATGCAATTAATAATATTATTTTATAATCGTAAATATTTTTAGAAACATTTTTATAAACATTTTTTTGAATTAAAACATATTTTCAACTAAATAAAAAAATAATACCATGTTTTCTTAAAAACAATTTCTGAATTATAATGATTACGGAAGTATTGGAAAATGGTTACATTATAGTAATATATCATGAATAACCATAATATAATATAGTTCATTAGAATTATTGATATGTGGACAATAATATTTCATAAATGGAAGCATAATCCTAAACATTCTTGGTAAACGATGAGATCATATCGATTTACTCTTACCACATCAGGTACGTTGAATCAAAAAACCCATGATTGAAAAACATTAAATGAAGAATAAAATATAAAAAAAATATAGAGATTCATTATATCAAATTCTAATAGGATTTTTTATACACCTTGTAAAAAATATATTTATATAACATAACATTCGTCACAAATAAAGTAAATTGAGAAAAAAATACCTTACCGATTAATATCTTTTGATCCAAAAATCCCATCAAAACGATATATACAAACAGATATATAATTTCTAAAAAATGTTATAAAAATAATCATAAAATAAATTATTGGCCATTACAGACACTATATAGAATAATGATGGGTGAATATAGCATGTGCCACACTAGTGATAAAAAATGAGATGGAAACTCTTTACTACATCAGTAAATTTTAAATCATGATCGTTTTAAAAGAGTAATGTATATAAGAAAATATAATACGGTGAAATAAATGGAATTAATTATATAACATGTCATAGAAAAGTATATACACAACAAAAAAGAATCCAATGGTAAATATGATATAATTCTCATAAAAAAATATGTATTCTAGAAATATATATTTTTTAGTCTTGATATCCAAAATTATCTTTCAACCCACCTTAATAATAAGTATATATTTATTATAAAAATTTTCTAAAAACATATTCATTTACATATAAAATCATAAATGTTTTTATTATGAATTTATGTGAACATTCTATTAACAATTCATTCTTTACATTATGTGTAGGGTAAAAAAAATTTGTTTTTCTTACATGTTTTGACTTATTATTTTTATGGTTCCTCTTATATTGATCATGATATCCTCATTTACATAATTAAATCACGATATTAATATCTTATATATTCATTATATATTTTTTTATAAAAATATATAAATTTCATAATTAATAAATTAATTACACCATTTATAGTGATGGTCGGACTTACTTATGCGTGAATGTTTTTGTCCATTTTATTTCCATATTGAATGAAAGAAAAGAAAATGATATATATATATATATGAATATTTTCATTCCAATATAATTTTTATGTCATAAATATGAAAAATATATATTAAATTCATCATTAATATATTTAATTTAAATCATTAATGAATCATATTTATTTACAAAAAGGTAGTCCACCCAACATAAGAAAGAAGTTATCATATTATCAAAAAATAAAAATCATGATGGATTGTGTTATAAAATAATTTTAAAAGAACAAGGGGATAAAAAATATAATTTATATAAAATAAAATATATAATCCATCATTATTCCTATCTATGATAGGTGTTAATGGATGAAAGAATGAAATTGGTTTACACGACAACATCCCACCGTACACATGAATGCTGATTGAATATAACATTTTAATGAAGTTTCTGATGATGTAAGTTGTAAAAAAACATAAAAAAATCCAAATATGTTTAGGATAATTATATTAATCTATAATAACTATATATGAATAATTTATGAGATATGAGAATGATGAAAAACCATGTTGATAAATGTTACATCTTCTTGGGGTAACACCTTTTTGTTTGAATAGATGGACATCCTTGGTTGGTTTTTTGCCAAAATTTCTGTTTCAATAATGAGATGAGTGAATTTGATAATATATTTGGATAGGTATTTTATGATTAAAAATTTCTTGATATGTGTGAATTAGATAGTGTGGGTGAGTTCACTTTTATAATAGAGGTGTGGTAATCGTCTACATACCAAAATGGAAAACACTGTGATGATGATTACCTTACATAATGTTCCTATAATAATTAAACAATTATGTTCCAATAAGAGATATAGTCAAAAAAAATCAGGAAATTGGGTTTGGACATGTTTCTACATAATAATCCTCTTACCTGTAATGTTTAGTTCCTTAGGGAACTAAATCTTCTCTTAATTTTTATAATTATTGTTAACATTTTTCAATAATAATTTTATTTTATAATTGATGTGACCTTCATAAAAATTATAAATAATTATGATTCTGATTATGGAATACATTTTTCGAAACTCATATAACACAATTCCTAGAAAGAAATTTAAAATAACCCTATAGATGGGGTGAAACAAAATGTTTTAAATGTAATAATGTTCCCATAATTGATTTTTTTATATAATTGTTTTTTGTAAAATAGATTCAAATGAATGAAAATAAGATTTATTGATGTAATATTTAACAAATTATACATTCAAATAATTTAAAATATAATTTATTTACAAAAATAAATTAAATTAAAATTCATTTTTAAATTGAAATAAATAATATTTCAGTATTCATAAAAAAATATGTCCTCTTTAAAAGATTCACAAAATTTACCATAACATAATTATATATTTACACATTAAAAAATTATGGTTATTTTGGAAAATAAATATTATGAAATGATCAAAAAAAAATCCAAAACATGTTATCATATAAAAAGGTTAAGCAGCACAAAACTCAGTTTCCGTAGCGCCACCATTCATCATCTCTAAAAATAGTGCTAATAGGGGGGGGGGGGAGGGGGGTTATCAGTGCTGAAAAAAGGAACTTCTAACAGCACTGAAAAAAGCACTATTAAAAGTGACCCATTATCACCGTCTTTTTAGCGATGATAAAGGCCCCCCTTTATCAGCACTTTTTTAGTGCTGTTAAAGGGGACCCATTTTTCAGTTCTTTTTATTAATAGCTCTGATAGAAGGGGGATTTATCATTGCTATTTCCTAGAAATTATAAATTTTATATTTAAAAAACCCTAAAAAATAATATATTTCTCTATAAGTATATTTATAATGGTATAAATATATAATATATTTTTTTTAATATGTTTTAGATAAGTATAAATAGACTATTTCATTTAATATATAATAAATTTATTGAAAATGGATTTAAAATATTTTAAATAATATTAATAATTAATAATTTTCTTATTATCATTGATTAATAATAAATTAAAAATAGTTTAAAGACACAAAAAATCAATAAAATTAATAAAAGATATAAAATAAGTTTAAAGTGTAACTCAAAAACCAAACAACCATAACTTTTGATCTGGGTGTCCTTTTGAGTACTGCAGCATATAAAATCAATTCTTGTTACATGTTCTACACACTAGCTCCCTTGAGAAATTTCTATCACATTTTTAAAGGTCCCAAAAGCCCCATAAGGCCTCCAAAACAAACTTTTTAGTCAGGATACCCCAATTTTTTAACATTAAAACATGTATGAAATATGATTCGGATGTCCTCTAGGCCTATACCAAATATCATATCAATGATTGTTTCATTTTCTTCGATTTGACTGGTTGTGGAGTTGAAATAAACAACTGGATTTGATGTCATTGTCGTTTTAAGAGTCTATGGAATCTTCAAATACACATATATATTTATTTATTCGTAAATATATATTTGCGTGTGTCAGTGTGTGTGTTTCTCTCTCTCTCTCTCTCTGTGAGTTGTATATATATATATGTATGTATTTATTTATTTATAAACACACATAAAAAATTATATTTTATAAATGTATTTAAAACTAAATAAAAAAATATTTATAAATATAGGGATAAATATACGGATAATTTTTTTTAACTATAAATATATATATTTATAAATGAATGTAAATATAAATTAATATTCAAATAAATGTATATACTAATATGTGAATAAATATATATGTATTAATATAATTAAATATATA
The DNA here is from genome assembly GCA_963277665.1 of Viscum album. NCBI lineage: Eukaryota > Viridiplantae > Streptophyta > Magnoliopsida > Santalales > Viscaceae > Viscum > Viscum album. The sequence continues at coordinate 1,239,428,265 of OY728126.1, read as the reverse complement.
TATACTAATATGAATCTATATTAATATACAAGATTATTATAACAATATTTATATGTAAATATAAATATATATTAATATAAAAATAAATATATTACTAAATATGTTAATATATAAATAAATATATATATTAATATATATATATATATATATATATATTAAAATGAATCTATAGTAATATATGAATATATATATATATAAATAGATATATAACTAAATAGGGAAAAAATAACTTAGTGGTAATGTTTATGCGCGCATTAGGGGAGGTCTTTGTTTTGAGTTCGATTGGATGTTGGGAGGGGTACACTGGAATTTGGCGGATGCGCAGGCAAGGGCAGCATGCAGGAGAGTGAGAGGGGTTCCACCAAGTGCTAATAAGGGGGGGGGGGGGGGCGTCAAGCGCTGTTAAAAGCCTCCCCCCCGCATATATATTATCCATAAATTTTTTGTAATTTTTTTGGACTTTATCAATTCTTTATTTAGCATTGATAATAGGGGACTTATCAGCGCTTTTCTGTGCACTAATAAAATGGACCCCAAGTTATCTTACCCATGATTAAAATCTCATTTTAGTGTGGTTAATGCCCTTTTCTAGTGCTGATAATGGTAATATTTGTATTGGTTTGTATGAAAATACCTTTTATAAACATTAGATATTTTGATGTTGGATTTAGTAAAATAAAATTTCTAAAAAACAAATAATATTAAGGATTAATAGTTGATTGAAAATAAAATATATAATTTTTTAAAAATAAATCATGAAAATTTCTTCATTTAATTAATTGAGATAAAATCTCTTTCCCATAAAAAATCATTATCCTAAAAATGAATTTATTTATATTTAAATTGTTCTTAGTCATATTTACAGTTTATTGGTGACCAAATAAATAATTTTATATTGATTTACAGGCTTTATTTTCCTGATATATTTATTATTATTCATAACATCTATTCTAATGGCTAAATTATAACAATATTACTATTTTAATAATATTAATACTATATTATATTTTAGTAAAACATGATAATGGTTTTAATGAAAATTTTCAATGGAACTTGATAATATGTGTAACACAAGACAAAAATAGTGTTAGGTATACCACGTGCTAATCAAAGAATCGTGTATAGATCAATCATAACACGATTTATATATTATGAAATCAAAACATGGTGTAGCCTCAAATTCAATCTATTAAATAATTTTTTTAGAATAATAAAAAAATTATACAATATTTATAAAAACATGAAGTATATAATTACACACACGTTAAAATTAATTTATCCCTCAATATTCTTTTGGGTGATCATTATTTTAACAATATATAATTCATTTTATAGAAAAGATTATCTTAAATACAAGTACTAAATAATACATTAAAAAGGGAATGTTGGAAACACATTGATTATCCCAAGTGATGTGTAAAATTTTTTCCACTTATGAAAACATAGTTAGAAAGTGAAAAGTATGATTTAAAAGAGAAAACTAACAACTAAATACCCTTGGAGTGTGAAATATATCATGGTATGGAGAAGGGTAATGATCAAAAATCCAAAAACCAAAGAGTCTTGAAAATTTTCATTGATTTCATTAAAGATGTTGATAATATGATAAAAATTTATATCAAGTACCTTTTCCTTATGTTTTAAATTTTTACACGATGATCAACTTATATGATTTCATTCCATTTCATCTACATAATCTCACCCTTTTTGTACCATGACCTATTTCCAATGAATAACATACTCTAAAAATGATGGTGATTTTTTTTCTCCAAGAAATAATGGATCATGATATACATAAATATAATAATTATTAAATCCATGTTTTTTTAGTTATCATGAAAACAAAATGGTTTTCACCTGTTACTCAAGATTTAAAAATCGTTATATATTGGAGAAATTAACTTCAAGAAACACATTCAAATTTCATCATAAAAATTATCATGAATGGTTATCCTTGTTAAACATCAAAAAGATGAAAATCCAAAAAAATATAACTAAGATATCAGAATCATATTAATATTGATCCCTGCATAAATAAAAAATTATCTATTTATTTTCACATACAAAACATATGAATATCATTTTAATGTATTATCATTAAACAATGTAAATCCTAAAATTAGCATATTTACTTATTGTAACATACCTTTATTGTTATTCCAAATATTACTTGATATATTCTTTAATTCCAAAATTTTTGTAAACACTTTCCATGATAAAATGAACCAATTTTTAAAAATTCATTAATATTTTTTCATTGTAATCGGTATTATATTATTAACATTTTTCATGTACAAAATTTATTTATCCCAAACAAACACCATTTTGACAACATCATGAACTTATTAATGGTTACCATCCATTAATAATGTTTTTTCCACGACATATAAACTTTTAGTTAGATAAATATTTTAGTCAATTAGTGTAATTCAATATACAATTTCATATACCTATGAAAAAACATATACTAAACAATCATTATATATATATATATATATTCATAGAGAATAATTTTAGAAAACCTATTAAAAAATAATTAAATAATTCCACCTCATTATTAATAAATATATTAGACTTCCTCATCTTATTCAATAATACCACATTCCATTCACATTTTTTCTGTAGTCTTCTAATCATCATAAATAAAACCATTAAGCATTCAACCTTGTTGATTGGCTTCATGATATTTTACCCTATGACAATTATTACCATAATACCCATACATTACAAGCATTAAACATTCAACTATTTGTAATACCTCATAAAGACCATTATTCTCATCCATTTTGTTAAATTATATTTTAATTTTTTATTTATACTAACATCAATGTTTTCCTTTTTTTCATAAGTGAAAAAATATTCACGTCTCTTTTCGATAGACCCTTGGGCGTCTGTTCCCACATTATCAACACAGGTGAAACTGAATATAATTTACTCCATTGTATACATTGCATTACTCTTTATTTATTCATGAATTTTAATACTTGGTCAATCTAATGGTTGGTTACAGTAAAAAATTCTAATCATCTTCCATGAAAATTGATTTTCCATAATCACAATATCCTTTGATATAATCAACATTACATTTGATTTCCCATCAAAAAATATTCTATCACAATCAAGGAAAACCCTGTTCCTTCTAGTTTCCTAAATTATCTAAATACTGAAAAATAGTGTGATCAATACTTATCAAAATAGAAAACCACACAATAATTACAATTCAATTATTAGATATCAAAATCACGTTAACTTATTTTAAGTCACAAAGAACCTAGTATTATCCTAGGTCATTGATTATCATCTTATATTGAATTACCTAAAGATGGATCATAATGTTTTTTTGAATTTCCCTTGATAATCCGTAGGGATAATCAAACAATTCATGTATCAAGGCCTGTTTTTGCACACTATTTCCTTATTGAGTCTATTTTAATATGATGTTGTCAAGGTTATTAACCCTCGGTACATATATTCTAGAGAATCATTTACATTTTGATATCCCATAATGATGAATTTCTATGATACCACTTACTCGAACCCTAACCAAAATTTTGGGACTTTTTCCTTATCATTGCGTCATCCATAGACTTATGCTTAAAAACAACCCTTGTGATTTCACTAATGTTTTTCCCATTCTAGTTTCTAGTGTTTGAATTAAAATTTCCATTTATAAAAACTTTATAAAACCAATCACACATACTGTGATACTATATCATTATAGACGAATATTCATAACATTACCAGGGTGTATTCTTCAGGACTGTAATAGGTTAGGGTCATTAGAAATATTGAAGACAATATTATATCTTTGTCATACATTTTAATGGTTTCCCAAAAATTCATTACCATTTATTACTGATACATAAAACCATTCACTATAACCCTTCTAAAAGGACTACTATGAAAATAAGTGATCCCAAATTCTAAAATAATAATAATATTTATATACATAATAATAATCCAAAAATATTTGTATGAGAACATGAGCATAAAATTTGAAAATAATACCATGTTTATGAGAGATCACAATAATGAGTCATGGAATAATTTTTGTCAGTTAGTAATACATGACTCATAAGGGAATAATAAGAATGATTCATCATAGGATATCATAGGAACAAGAGAAAAAATTCCGCATACACATAAGCCTATAAAATCATTGCTTATATGTAAAGCCTCATTTCCAATACATATCATGGAACTTTATAGGGGATAGACATATTGGTTGGGACACACAAAAAATAACATTCATAACCATTTTCTTATAGTGGAATGGGTTCACTTCCCAAACAATCATAGTACTCATGGTACAATCCTGGTACTATCTTATGGGAAAAATTCACTAAATAAATCAAGTTCACTCCCCTTTTATCCCTGTCAACCAGATAAAATATAAATCATTACCCAATAAATCGTAGGGGGATATAGGTCTCATAAGTCAAATAATGTAATCAAACATACAATCTCTACAAGAAAATAAAACATTTAACATATCCAGACCAATTAAAAGATATTGGTTTTCTAAAATTCATCCCATATCCCATGAAATGAAATGGGTATCATTAAAAATTCTTCATAGAATGACCTATTGAAAAGATACAAGATTAATAATCATTGGATCAATTAATATCCCATGAAAATAAATGGTTTTCAAAATATTTAAAACATTGTATAATTTGGCGAAGTAAACCACGTTTCAAAAACAAATTAAAACCATAATCAAAAACCACTCAAAGAAATAAGAAGACTTTATTCCATAGATTATATCCCTTGTAATGTATAAACTATATCAAATAATATCATAATATATGTAGAATTATTTTGAATGATCACAAGAAACCTTTCTTATTAAAATTAAATTTTCATTAAAAATCATTTTAAACGTAAAATATTTTTAAAGTCATTTTATTGTGGAACCATGTTAAATAAATATTTAATCTTTAATGTAATTTTAATCATTTCTTGAAAAAATTGTACCTTTATTTTTGAAAAAAACATATTAAATCCTTAAAAGATTATAACTATTCTACATTAAAATTTTATTTCAAAACTTATAATTGAATATTTTAAACTAATTTATAAAACTTTTTAAACATAAAATCAAGTTATTAATTTATATTATTTGGAGAAAACCATTTAATAAAATAACCATTAATATTAATCTCATACCTTCCCTAAGGAAAATATAATTTTCTCTTTGAAAAAACATTTTAAAACATACAAAAAAATTAAATAAATCATTGGAAATAAATTTAATAACAATTAATTTCTTAAATAATATGAAAACAATTTATTTATAAACAAAATTTTAAGCTATAAATGTAATCTTTAAATAAATTATCATCATAAAGGAGGATAAATACTTACATGTAGAAAATTTCTTATATGTCATAAAATATTTTGAATATTTCATTGATCAGAAATCAATAATAAGATTAATTTATTAAAATTATGAAAATATAATACATGGGTAAAATTTTAATTTAAAAAACATAATGTAATTGTAAAAATAAGACACACACATTTAGATAAATAAAGTCATATTTTCCAAAAAACATTTTACTATTTGTAATTATCACCAAATATTATAAAAATGGAACCATTTTATGAATATATCATGAATAACAATTATAAAATAAATTTCATAATAGTTTTGGATATCTACTATCTACGATTTCATCAATATAATTATTATCATAGATAATTTTTATAAATGATAATATTGTATAATTCAACTCTTAGAACTCTGGAAACATTGTTTCATAATAAAATGAATTAATAACATTAAATGAGGATTATCTTTTTAAAATTATTATATTCACGATATAACATGTAAATGATTCATTGTATACTCCTCATATACAAATATAGGTTCATAACAAAACATGTGTTAGAAAGAAGGTAAATTGAGACAAACTTCCATTTCCAATTAAATAACTTTTCACCCATAAACCACATAAAAGAATGTTCACCAAAAATAAATGTAAATAAAATAAAATTTTACATTTAATAATCATAAAATACATTCATAGTCATTATATATACCCCATAGAAGAATGAGGTGGTGGATATAGCATGTTAAATAAAAAATTTAAAAAGTGAGATAGAAATCAACTACTACATGAGTAACTATTAAATCACAAAAACCATGAAATATTACAATTAATATAAAATTTAAATATCAATTAATAAATTTAATTCTCGTTATAACATGAAATACTATAGTATATACACCACAAAAAAGAAAAGAGTTTCGAATTTGACATAAGTCTTACAGAAATAATAGTTCGACTAGAAATAATATTTAATATATGTTTTAAATTCATTCATACTAATTAAAAACTCCACTTTATTAATTTTATATTTAGTATAAAAATATCATAATACCATATTCATATATATAATATAATATATTATTTACTTATGACATTAAGTATTTAATTTATTAACAATTCAATGCTTAAGTTGTGTTTCAATAAATTACAACTTTGTTCTTGTACATGGTTTGACTTATTATATTTTGCCATATTATTTTTGTCAAAATATCCAAAATTTATTAATTTAACTCATTATATTAATATTATATATATATTTAATTTATATCTATTTATAATGGACTATAAAATATAGTAATATGAAATTAAATGCAACATTAATAGAGATGGAACGCCATATGTATGCACTAACACTGTTTCCATTTTCATATCATATTTAAGGAATGAAATGTTAATTATATATATAAATATATATTATAGTATTTTTTATTTATTATATATAAAATATTTATATTTAAACCATCCTTAATAAATTCTATTAAAATATGGAATGAATCGCATCATATCTTGATGTGGTAGGTCACCGTACACATAAAAAAATTATATTATTTACAATAATTTTAATGTATGAATGTATGTGTTATAGAATAATTAAAGATGAATAAATAAATATTATATAAAATATATAAGTTATATGAACAATAAACCAATAATTATTCCCAATAGATAAATGTGGTAATATAAGAAATAATGTCATCTATTAGAGAGGAACTACTCTTCCATACAACCATACCCTACTTTCAAATATTATTTGATGAATGTCTATGTAGGTGTATATTGTAAAATTAAAATATTAATGTCTAAGTATATTAAAGATAATATGGTTGTTATATACTCATGATATAATAATAATTTTAGTGGGGGAGAGTGAAATAAAGAAAATATTTACACTGATGAATTTTCTATCATTGTTATATAAATACTTTTTTATTTCACAAAAGGACTACCTTGGTTGTCATTATTCATAATTTAAGACTTCTATGTTGAGATAATAAAATTACACATGCTGTTTGGAAAGACATTAGTTGACCTAAAGTGCTTGAGAGTTATTGAAAAGTTTGTGGGGATGAGGACTTCTATTGAGTTGAATGTATTATAATTTTTTTATTATTTTGATCCTGAACAAGTGATACATTTTATCATTTTCAAATCACTTAAGTGGAGGAAAATAATTAAAAATTGATCATATAGAATCTTGGGAAAAACTAGATTTTAAGTGATAATTTCAAAATGTATGAAATTTTATTATATCTAATATCAATATGAAATTTATTCTAATGGCAAAAATTGGATTCATTGATGTAAAACATAACTAATTAATATTGTTAATAAAATAATTACATATATAAATAAATTCCATGACATGAAAATTTTCAATTAAAATTCAATATTTTTCATTACTATTCAAAAAAACATCTCCAAAAAATATCAAAAAAGTCTCCCTATGATAATTTGAAAATTTCTATTTCAAAAATAAAAATTAGATTTAAAAAAAATTATAAATGTATAAAAAATTAGTTCATAATTATGTGTTCCATTAAATTGGGATAAAAAATACTTTATGAAAAATATATCTTTTATGCCTAAAATTTGATCCATTATCATCTCCTGTCTAGAAAGCATATAAGATGAATGTTTAATAGTAGAACAAACATAAAATATATAATTTTCATTAAAATCATTCACCATACTTGATTTGTATAATTTTTTAAAATACATTGTGTTTGGGTATTAAAAATTAATTTTTGGATAAACAGAATATATTTATTTTTAAATAGATCAATGTCTCATTTCAAATTGATTTGTAACTAAAAATGTTATTTTATATAAATGATTAAACCAATGTTTTATAATTAACTTATTCATATTCATAAAATATATTACAAATTCTAGTCTATAAATATAATTATATATTTATAATAATAATTTTATTTTATAGTTCTGTAAATCTCAGCCTTTCATGTAAGGCAAGCTCACAAAAGAACTTTTCATTGTTTGAAACACAACCCAAACATAGAGTTGTGTATATTCCATGTTAATCTATGTGTTTTTATATAAAAATACTAACGTGTTGTTTCATTTGATGTACTGATATCTTTTTTTAACATGCAATGAAATCCATCAATGAAATTTATTTTATTCAAAAAATAAATAAAAAACAAAAAATAACTCATAAAACCCAGGGCGTTAGAGGTGTGATTCTTATAATATAAATCCTATTCAATAAATAACATGAAATGAAAATAATCTCACATACTTTAATTTAATTACCAATGTTTTGTGAAAGAATCATTTTCCACTCCTTGATTCTCACACAGAACATATCTCACTTGGGATTATGATTTTTTGTAAAGGCATCCCTATTTGATCTAGGAATAATAGTTCACATCTATGTCAGTATACTTCTGGATTCATGAGATTAAATGAAACAGAGTACATTTTAACCAAATTATGTTAAACTACATTGATTACATCTATTGTATGACACAAAATCTTACAATAATATGGACCTCACTCAAGAGGACCATTATCCTAGGTTTTGGTGTCTTACCACCCCTCCACCCAAGAACTACATGTTTTATGATTATCATTTAATAAGATTCATATTGATGTATGTACTAGAAATCATTTTTGATCCTCAATATAATTTTTTACACTCTCCTATGTTTGATCAAAATCATTAATGTAAGGTTCATTATGTGTTCTTACCCTAATTATGATAACATTTTCAAAATAATATTACCAATTTCAAAAAAATATGATCTGTATATGTAATTTAACCATGAATTATTTTTTCATTGATTCCAACCTTAAACACATATATAAATATGTCCTAATCCGATATAATATTCTTATTCACAATATATATATATATAATTTATTTTCATCTATGTCAAAAACAAATTTGGATTATATTTCTCAATCTTGGTTGATTTTGACATAATGTGTTCCAATCATATTTAAGATCCTTCCATAAAAAATGATACTCTATATATGTGAATTATAAATCACTATAACCTTCCCTGACCATCGAAAAAAATATCTATTAAAAAAATATTACTCTACAAAACTATGTGTTGATATGAACCAATATGGCCTTGTATAAGTCTCTCACAAATGGTTTATCTAATTGAAGATGTAATTTTCTTTAATATGCATTACTATTACATAGTTTTTATTTGCAAAATTCACCCCCAAAATTCATGTCAACCGGATATACCATTTTCTACTCGAGAAACCACTTTTATATCAATAATCATTGAATAAAGAAATAAAAAAACTTATTTTCAATCATGTTATATAATCATTTTCTATATGAAATTCCAATGTCACATTCTGGATCCATAATGCCTTATATTTCAAAATAAAGTTTCCCTTCATAACTCCTGAAAACTGATGGAACATTGTTAGTCATTTCACCATGAAATCGAAAATCTCTAATATTTCAATCAAAGATAAACAACCATAAATTGAATAATTTTTTTCCTTTATATAATGAATAGAACTAAATATTCTAGGTCTACGTCTCACAACATTAAACTATATGATTCTTCACCACCTTTCATGGGGCATTATTTCCATTATGTTTTGGTCTCCCACTACACCACCCTGAAGAAAAACATATTATTTGGTCCTCCCCTCACCAAGCCTTGTATTGATTCATGGGACCCTTAATCATGGCACATACCAATACAATGAAAAATTCTTCTCACTATATTTGAGCTATATAAAAACATATTATAGGTTCATAAGGGCCACATATGGATTTATTCTCATCTTAATGTGGTTTTTTCTAACACCTAAAATCTTCGTAAGCTTTCCTCTACCATTAGTAGTTGAATATATTATATACAAATACACAATTATGTTTACAACTCAATTATAATCCCGATTATGAATTTGAATAATTTTATACTAAATATTTTTTCATCTAGAGTCACAATGATCCTTTTGATAAACCTCTTAAATCCCCATATGCCTCAAAAACATAATTATACAGTGTTATTTCTAAACATGATCTGAGAATATTCCATGCATACATGTCCCATATTATTTCTACAAATATGAAAATAGTTTTGTCATAACGTAACATTTAACTCCTCACATATGTAATGTGTTAGATCATTCTTGGCCTAAAAACAATTTCATAGTATTTACACCATAGTTAAGGTTGTTTGGCCAAAAACACTAATTACAAAAGTATGTACTGAAAGTGACTAAATATCTAATGAAAATAGAAATAAAATTAATCATTTTGAAAACCTTAAGAGAGAGAACTCATTTAAATTTGAGTGCTTTCAACTAATTCTACTTCGCATTTGACTTATTAAATATTTAAGATAGTAACCAAAGTGACATAATTTTTATACGGCCCATATGTAACACTAGAATTTGTCAAAAAATTCCACTAGGTTCCCCTCCCAGGGAAAAATAATATATCATTAAGAATATATTTTCAAATAATTTAAAATAATGTATTCAAACATATTTTAACAACATCATTAAATCATTATGATAGGCTAAATATTGTGTTATAGTGAGGGTTATCGTACATAGACAAATCATAAATCCATAAAAGATGATATAAAATCAAATTATAATGACTGAAATTTTAAAGAATGTGGACAATTTTGATACTTGATAGTTAAAATATTTTTACGTATATTGGTTCCAATTATTGGTCAATGAACTTCATGTTTATGTGAGAAGAAAATATGTTAATAAAAAATGGATATTTATTTAATTAATAAAGAAAATTATATTCATTTGAAAAATTTATAGAGGAGGAACATTCATATACTTGACCTTCTTTTTGATATTGGCCAATAGAACTAAAAATAAAATAACAACTATAAATTTTGACCCTTTTTTCAATAGGTTATCTGATAAGTGATGCATAGGGTTAAGTGATTACTTAATATTAGTTATCATCCCAAATTCTACATCAAATAATTATTTAATTTTTTTAAATCATGTGTTTATCTCATTTTTTTTTGACAAATGGTTTTTGTTCACGTTTTTTGGATGAAAAAGAGCCATTATTTTTGATATCCATTCCTCCAATTACACCTAAACTACAAGATTCATAGTGATCATATATTGTTTTTGTGAATCCTCATTAGATAAATGATATATATTGGTAGTAGTATCCTATAAAGGTTCAAAATTACATATAAAAATATTAAACATGATAACATTTCATTAACAGGAAGCCTACCCCTCCCATGAATTGTGAACGTGATAAATAAGGAAATGAGTATTTTGTAATCAAAATGGCCTAAACCTATATTGAGAAAGATTTGATGAAGGTTATACACGTTATCATCAATCATTATAATGTAGTATCTATGATGATATTATAAAACTAACACAAATATAACTTTTTCATAACATGAGGATTAGTGAAAACATTATGATCTAGATCTTGTTCACCCATTTTGTAGGTATATAATATAAGATAACATTCACTACACAAATTTATTCAAGAAATTGTGAAAATATTTCTTGAATTTCCTCTTTAAATTCCTCCTATTTAATATTACGGAATGATCCAGCGAGTTTTTAATTTATCATATTAGTGCCAATCTAAATTTTTATGGTCTCAATTTTATTGTTGTAGCTAGTAGTGTTATTGAAAAAATTTATGTCCTCATCACTCTAAATAATATGGGAACCTGAAGAAGAAACTCCTCCAGAAAGATTAGAATACCAGGATGTATATTTTTCTTCTTCTTAAGATGATGATGAAATCATTATAGGAAATGAACTAAGATAATCCAATGATTTATTCAACTATCTAATAGGTTTTCCCAATATATTATATGGATAGAATTCATCCAATGTTTTGGTATAACACTATAAAATTTTAGTCATATAATTCATAGAAGGAAAAGAAATTGCAATGCTAGAGTCCTCACATATAGGGACCAATGAATCTCATAAAAATATATTAATTAATTATATATTATTATTAATTACATTATAAAATAACACTATTAAGGGATTTAATATTTTATTTTCTTTGTAAACATAGATAACAGTCATCTTAAGTGATGGATGTTCAACAATGTCACTCATAAATTTATTCCCCTTCAATTATACTATATGAAACCATTATCCATAAAAATGGTAAAGGAAACATAATAATTGGTGATCTTAGATCCTTATTAAGGGTAATCATTAGAGATATTAAATGATGATTATATATAAGAAAAAACAAGCATATGGTTATGTGATCATTAATAGAAATTAGGTAGTTCATACACAACCTATCACATATTATAAAAATGAATTATAGAATAATGATTGATAGATCATGTGGTATGATTCATAAGGGAAAAAGAAAACATGATCCATGATAGATTATAATTAGAATAAAACATATATTTTTTAAATACACATGATCATTGGAAATGTTATTACAATTCTACCCATTAATACATTCATATCCTGATATTCTTGGGATGACCACTTGTGTACTTGCATAAGGATTTGGATAACTATTCTTGTACACACTATTATATGATTTATCAGAACACCCATGTACCATCCATTACAGGCTTGGGCCGATAAATTGTGTGCCCTCTATATTCATAGGCCATTTATATTTAACTAATGCATTGAAGGGAGATATCGGTCCCACCCTTCACAAAATGATAAATATATTTATGTGTACACAATATAAAAAATATAAATCGTATAATTTCTCATGAAATTAAATGGTTTCATTAAAATTTTATTATATAAAAACCTATGAAAACGTGATATGATTAGTAATAATTTAAACATAGTATGCGATGTAAATATAAGTGGGTTTCAAAAAAACATTATCTTGGTAAAACCTGTGGAAGATAAATGAGTTTAATAAGTATAATTCAAACATAACATGGCCCATTAAAATAAATAATATTTTTTTTATAAATGTATATGAAGCCTGGTAAAGAATTTGTAAAATCAAATAATTTCATCATATATGAAAAATAATTTTTAAAAGTACATGGTACATTTCATGAGTAAAATGTATTATCGTTGAATGTTAATTTTTAAAACATAAGAAATTTTAAAAATTATTTCCTTTTTTATCAACCATAAAAAATTATAATTTATTACTTCAAAAATAATATTAAAAATTTCTCAATGAAATAATTCTTTCTACTTTGAAATTTTCCTTTCATAAAAAAAACACATTCAAAATCTTTTTCCATGTAAAATAATTTATTTAAAATATAAAAAATTTCGAAATATTGGGGAAATTTTTTTATTTGAAAAGATCATTGATTATCAATAAGGGAATCATGAAATTAGTTAGTGGTTATGATTGTTGGAAATAATTTTCATGTATTACTGGTTAAAAACAAACATTCTTCTCGTACTTTTGGGAAAATCAAAACAAGAATTGTTTTGGAAATTGACATGAAGATTTATTTAAATGATTTTTTTTGTGAAATGAAAGTCATTTTTCAAAATATCAGTTAAAAATTAAATGAATGCAATGAATCATTTTTTAATTTTTTTTGAAAACCAATTTTTTATAAGAACATATTTCTAACAAAAGATAGAAATATGATGAGTTTTTCTTTATAATTTTTTCTTCAAAATTTTAGTTGACCAGAGTAGAAAAATGGTCTATTATATGAGGATAAATTGAATTAAAACATGATAAAATAATTATTGATAATTATTGACAAGTGGATCATAATATTGTATCACTGGAAGCATATCATTAATAATCCTAATAAATGATTACATTATAACATAAAATATTTCCACACTGGTAACCTTGATTCATAATAGAAATGGTAGAATAAAATACAATTAACTATGAAATAAAATTTGGATAAATATATTAATGATATAAAATAAAAATATAAATTATATAATCCTCTGGAAATAATATGCTATATAATATAACCTACACATTAATGAATGAAAATTGAGGCAAGAATCCCTTACTGATTGAGAAAAATGTAAATTATAATCCCCATGATAAAATATCCTAAATAGGGACATTAATTATTACGAAATAAGGATTATCCATGATATACATTGAAAACTGAATTTATATTCACCAAACAAATGAAACCAGTGGTGAATATAGAATAAGCCTCTTGGAAATAAATATGATACTACATCTTACCATAAATCATGACACATGTCATACATATTCAACATCATTTATAAAAAATATAAGTATATTATTAATATATTAATGATTAATATGTACATATATAATAATACATATTATTTTATTAAGTTTTTTTCACAGTTTATTATAAATCCATGTTAATTTTATGTTTCAAGTAATAATAACTTTTTTATCTTATATGTGATGAATAGTCATTCTTGGTCCTCAAAAATAGATTTTTGTTTAATAATATCAAACATATAAGTAATGATTAATATTTAATATATATTCATTTTATATTTATTTATATTAATTTATAAGATTTATTTTTATGAAGTGAAAAACATCATGCATGGAGATGGCATGAAATATGTACACATGAACATTTTTTCTAGTTTCATATCTTATAAAAGGAAATAAAATTAACTGATATATATATATATATATTTTAATTCAAAAATAATATTTATGTCATATATATAATATATAATTATTTAACACATCCTTAATACATTACTTACAATGGATGAATGAGTCACATCGCTTCTCACAGTGGTGGTCCAATGCACACACAAGCCATGTTATCATAGACAACCAAAATGGAATGTAAGAAGGTATTAGTGATATAACAATTCAAAAATAATAATAACATCAAATATATCATATATATCTTATAAAAACTATTATTACATCCTTATTAATGACCCTTATAAGTGATAATTCAAAATAAGATGACATCAGTTTTCGAGGAGGTAATCAGCTGTAGACATGAATGATGATTTCATAACCTATTTCATGGAGGTGTGTGTCGTTATAGGTAATAAAATGAAAAAAATATCATTTTAAATAAGATAATATGTATATTATATAACTATTATAGAAAAATAATTATTGGAGTGGAGGATAAATACAAAGGTTCTCATTTATGAACATTACATATTCTTTATGTATCCTTAGTACAAATGTACTAAAAACATAGTAGGATGAATTTTTAAAAAATAAATGCTTTATTGGATGATTGGATAGAAATTTTGATTTTATTTGGGTATGTATTTTCTAATAAAAATGTGTGTGATTATGTCAACATGATAGGAGAGGGGTGACCAATTGTAAGTGAAGAGCGTGGTAAACTAATAAATTTTTAAAAGAGAGAATTCAATCTAAGGATTATCAGTGTCATGTGGATAAATATTTTTCCTTTATCTAACCTTATATTTTTAATGGTATAAATATATTCAAAAATAATTCTTATAAAATTGGATAGGTTATTTATAACCCTATGTTTTCAGTTTAAACCCTCGTAAATCAATTTTTATAATAATCTTGGTTATCAATTTTTTCTGCATTCTCTATTTATTTTGAAAAAAATTAATTTTAACACATTATAAATAAAAAATTATTCTGGTTCCAATTCTAGTATCAATTTTTTTCATTTCATTTCATCAAAATAAAAAAATTTAATTTATAATTAATCCCTCAAAGCTAATGATAATTTTTTTTTGTAGAAAACATTTTTGAATGATTATAATTTTATAATATCATAATTAAAATAAAACTATAAAAATTGTCCTAAATTGGATTAAATTTAGTATAATTGAACAAAATTAACTTTATTAATAATTTAAATATTAACATCACAGTATAATTTATTAAAAAATATATATATTTCAATTAAAATGCGATATTTTTTACTAATTAACAAAATAAATCATTGTAGAAAAATCCCATAAATTAAAACTCAAATAATTTTGAAATTAAAATTTCATAAATCATGCTAATTATATCAATTTCATTTTATAAAACATTTTATGTTTATTTTAAAAAAATTCAACCAATAATCTCTAAATCTGTTTTTTAAAATATTAAATCATTTAATAGTAAAATTGGATTTTATTATATATATTGTATAGAAAGAAGATAATATTAATGTTTAATAGTTTATTGTACATTTAATATTAATAAATTTTAAAAAATTAATCACCAGAAGTATAATGATTATTTTATTTAGGTAGGACACATTTTTTTACATAATAATAGTTTTATTAAACATTCCTTTAAATTAATTTTAAATAGTTTGTATTTTCATTTGTAATGATTCTTTATACCATTAAATAATTTCATATTAATATGTAAACCATATTTTATTAACTTCTTAAATCATTTTCATATATTCTATTTTATTGTATTTTTGATAACTATAATATTAAATACTAATATTTCAATTGTATGACACATTTCATTTGAACTCAGTGTTTCATGTAATGCATGCTAAACTCAGAATTGTGTGTAACATATACCAAAAATATTGAGTAATTATACATGATATAAAATAAATGTTTTTAGTCAAACAAAATATAGTAATGAGAAAATTAAATTGAAAAAAAATCATGAAATCTCACGGTTTTATAGTCTACCCCCCCTGAAAATTAATTCCGCCACCAAAATTCATCTTAATTATCAATGGTTTTCCATATAAAAATATAAAAATAATAATTTTTTTCATAAAAAATCCTTTTGAAAAATAGAAATCGGTGTTTGTAAGTCATGTAGAATGAATCATACCTGGATTACAAATGGGATAACATAGGTGTCATGTGAAAATATAGACATAGAATTGAATATTGGCACCCATATACCAATGGAGTATGATAGAACAAATTTATAAAAATAATTAAGGAAATTAAAATAAGGATAATGACTAAAATATAATAGACCAATGTGTATTGGTAAATTTCAATGGTAAAATAAAAAATTATGACAAAGGGCATAATTTTATATATTGTTCCCTTTCCTAAAGTTGATGAATTTTCACGAGAATATATACTTACATGATTTCATAAATTTTTAAAAAGATAATCCAACCCACTAGTTTTTCCTTGATTAATTTCCACTTCATATTCTACTCTACGAAATGATGCTGAACTTTTCATGTTTGAATCACTAATAGATTATAAGATCCATATATAAAATCCAAATTTATTTCATCTTGGTTTAGTTATCACCAGTAACAAATGGTCATAACTTTTTATCCAATATGTATAAATCCTTATTTGTTAAGTAATACATTAATATATAAAATTTCATACAAAATTCAGTATAAAAACCTCTTATATGTATAAAATTATGACCCAAAAAAATTGAAAAATCTAAAACATCATAATGAAGGCCACATAAATTAACATAACATTATTGTACTATATATCATAATGTGACTCTTTATTATCACATACCAACAATGTGAATACATTAATCATGTATTATTGAGACATGGTAATAACCTAAAAATCCTTAAAAATATATAGAAAAAATAAATTATTTGTTATTCCATACATAGAGCATAGAATTCATTATATATTCGTCAAATAATTTATTTCGTAAACTGTATTGATGATTGTAAAAACCTCATTATCATAAAATACATAATATTTTCTAATGTAACCATTACTATCCAATTTAAATTGTTCTTATACTACATTTTCTTATCTAAAATAAGAACAAAAATCATTATATCAGGAATATATTATGGATTACATTCCCTTAATAATTTTTTTCTATAAAATATTAAATTTATTTTAAAAACATTATATTCAACATGTTCATTGATGTCCTTAAATGAAATCATATACTTAAGAATCATTAAATATCTCATAATTTATGAATTTGAAAACCAAAATATCAATTAATCCGACTCATAGTTAATCTATTAACTGTGCTTTCACATATTAATTTTTAATACCTTTTTTATTCTATATTTCATCTATATTATATATGTTGTCAGTAGTGTAAAATTACTCATATGACATTGCTGAATCAATTAATTATATTTTCCCCAAGTGATCCAATTTCTATAATAATTATAATATTGGACTATGAAATAGTCAGCCATTAATTATATACTATGTTGACCAACAATCCCATTCATTTTGTTTACTGAACTTTTCCTTTTCTATTTGAAGTTGTTTACTTTGTCTCAACCCTATCAATAGTCAACCATCTTTTTTCTCATATCAGACATCCACTAGAGTGTTTCCACAAACATTTTCTTCACATATAATGTTTAATCAAATTTCATCCATGGTCTCTAGTATGTGAAATCTCACCAAACACTGTTTTTATCTTCTTTTGCATGTCTAAGAGTTCAATATTGTGAAGGTTGTTAATCATGATCCATTAAGACTTAGTATCTTTAATCATACCATCCTTTAAACCATTCAAAATTCTCATTGTATTATCATTCTAAAATAATATATCACATTAAAATTTAAGCTAGTTAATTCTTGATTATTCCAATGACTAAAACCAAAAATAATATTTTTGGAAAATATAGTCATAATGTAAAACAACGTAATATTGAAAAATATCTTATAGTATGTATAAAAAATGTCACATTATTTAATAAATCACATATTTGGATTACCCAAGGTAATTCATAATCAACATTTATTAAAATTATTTATGATGGATCATAAAGGGTTTTTGAATTTCCAAAGAATATCCCTTTGGAGAATCAATCCAATTATGTAGAAAACCCAATTATTTATACTAGTTCGCAATCATTTCTATCCAAATATATTGTTTTAAATATTGATATCTATATGTTTATCTTTTATGGAGCCACATGTAGTTGTACTTCACTAACATGAATTTAATTTTTTGGAAACCTATCTATCATACACTTAACAATATTCAATTAACATTTATTATAATATGACTCAACCTTATAATTATCCATAGATACATCCCTAGAACTATTCCTGGATATATCCATAGGGATATAACTGAATTTTTATCATCATTATTTTTAAAGGATAAATAATCATATTCTTTAATACCAACTACAGCGACACATGATTAAACAACATGGATATTAAATTTAGTTAGATGAAAATTAATTACATTATAGATACACATTCCTAAGAAAAAAAATAGTTTAGTGGACTTGGATACCTGTAATAAAACCTTTTTAATTCATGGAAACTCTTTAATGTCTCCCATATCCATCATCCACCATAATACTCCTACATAAAAATGTTATTCAAATCCCAGGGGATTGTTACAAAAGTATGTGTTATCATAAAATCATTGTAAGGATATTCATTAGATATATCAATCTAGGATAATATGTATGAATTTGATTAGAATATTTGTTTAAGATCATGAATAGATCATACAGGGTTTACACACAACCTATCAAAATTAAAAACATAAATAATTGTATAATTGTATACATTTCATAATAAGTGAATCAATGTAGAAAATAGAACATCTTTTATGAGAGCATAAAATTCACAAAATACATATATTTTTGTTATAGAAAATATAAATGAAAATTTTATGTCCAGTTTACCTACCAAGACATTAATATCATTTTAGTATTATCTTGACCACTAATTTACCTACTTCATGCTTGGTATGACCACCCATATACCTTCTTTTACAAGTATATGCTTACCACTTGTTTACCCTTATTTAAGGTCTTGGTCAAACTATTATTGTACCTTATTAGGTTTTATTGAATTTATCTTTTCCTAATGCATCTTAGATAGATATAGGTATATCTTATCTCATACTGTAAACCATAATTATGTGTCACAAAATACCATAAAAATTCATTATAACATAATAAATGAAATAAAATGTGTATCATAGACATATCATAATATCATAACTAATGGAAAATAGACATGCTTCAAAATCCGTTCGGCATAGAATAACAAATGAAAAGAAGCAGGTTTCATAAGTATTATATCAGGGAATAACCTATGAAAGATTACCAGGATACATAATCCTCATTCTATCATAAAATTATTCATTCAAAGAAAGAATATGAATGATATACCTGGATTGTATCCCCTATAAACCATAATCTCATTCATAGAATTTCATCAAAAAATGAAAATAACTTTTCAACAATACTTGGGACAATTCTTGGGGAAAAAATTTTCATTTTAAAATAAATATTTAAGACAAAAAAAATATATAAAAATCATATTCATTTAATATTAACATGATATTTTATAATATAATATTTTAACACTTTTTTAAAACATTTATTTATAAAAATAACCTTTCTACATTATTTTTTAAATTATAAAACACTTTGAAAATTATTTTCACATTTAAATAATTACGTTAAAATATAAAAATTTCCAAAATTATATGGCATATATATTTTTCAAATTAAATTTGAAAAATATCCGGGATGTTTGAAATCATTGAGATTCGATGATAATGACAAATACTATTCATGTTGTGATGGTAAAACCCATGAAAATTTTAATTTTTTTGATAAAAGACTTACATGTATTATTTTGGATAATTAAATAATGATTCATTAAAACAACTTAATATAAAATTATGAAAGTGGTATAAAAATAATTAAAAAATAATAAAATATAGAATTCATACTGATTTTTAATTTTTCAAAAAACATATATTTGAAAAAAAAAAGATTTCATACTGATGAGGGAAATAAAGATAGTTATTATTAAAAACATTTTATCCAATACATTGTGTACCTAATAATATATAAATTATAACATTACATGAATATATCCTGAATAACAAAATGATATAGTGATTTATCATAATTTTTAATAGATTTATCGTATTATTTTATCATTTGAATCATAATCATAAATAGTCTTAAAAAATAATGAGGTCATACTATAAAATCAGTCCAATTTGGTAACCACAACTCCTAATCCCCATGGTAGATTTACATTACATGAATCATAAAATATCATGATGATGAATATATTTTTTTATATTTAATGAAAAATGGTTTGTATATACAAATCATTAAAGAATATATTTTCATAACATAATGTATGTTTCAATGAAGGATAATTTATTAAAGAATCCCTTTCTTATTGAGTATATTTTGAATCCCAATATCAGTGAATTAATTACACAAATAGAGAAAATAATTATAATTAAATGTTGTATATTTGTGATATATCATATCAATGAGTAGTTTATAAATGACACAAAATAAAGGACTAGTGATTTTGTAATATTTCCTTCTAAAATAATATTGACACTAGAAATCCATTTATCAAAAGTCTTGAACTCCATTATACTCATTCAAAAATGTTGTATAATAATCCAAATTTTATTATAAATCTATTATATAATCATTAACACATATATAATACCATATATTATTTTCTTATTACATTTTATTACCCATTTATAAATAAACAAATGTTAATTTCACATTTTGGGAAATAACTTTATTGTTTTTCATACATGTTTTTACTTGTAATATTTTCCCTCTATGTTCATGAATGGTTACATTATTTCCAAAATTTAAATCATGAAATAAATATAATTTATATTAATTATAAAAAATATACATTATTCTATAAAATTAAGTGATAGAAAATAAAATATACCATTCATGGATATGGTTGGTCCTCAAAATTGTTTTTATAAAATTATATATGTGATTTTTACCCTTATAAATTTAGTTTAAACACCCAGCGAAAAACTTTATACCTTAACCATAATAATTAATTTTTATTACATCCAATATTATTTTTGGTAATACATTACTTATATCTCATTATAAATTTTAAACTATTCTAATTCCAAATAACGAATAAATTTTTCAAAATTAAATTCACCTAAGTGAATAAAAATGAATTAAAATTAATCCCACATATGGGATGAAGAAATAATATTTTTAAAAAAAAATATTCAAAACTTTACAATGGTTTTAAATAAATATTGATCATGAAATTTTTTCAATAGTCATAAATAATATTAATAGATGTATAATCTTTATATTTTAAATTATCATTTAATTTATAAAATAATTTTACATTATAATTTCACTAAATCTAAACATGGGTTCCCATTAAATTTATGTTGTTTTAATTATTCCTCAAAAATTGAAACTTTTCAAAAAAAGACCCTAAAAATAACCATATGTTAATGCTAACATTGTCAAATAAAAAATTATTTTTATCTTAAAATAGTATATTTTCTCAATTTTAAAAATATTGTTTAAAATATGTGTTCTATTAAAAGGATACAAAACTTTTATTTTTGAAAAATGCAATTTTTAAGAATAAATTTGAATTCATTCTTATCTATTATATAGAAAAAACATAAAATGAATATGAAATAGTTTATTGAATTAATATATTATATAATGTTCATTAAAATCGTCTATTTTTTTATTGATCATCATTTTGAAACATATTTAATCATAACACTTAATTATCTTTTTTCAATATCATGGAACATAATTAATTCTCACAATTAATTATCATTCATCAACATCATGTCCCATAATTAGTTCTCATATGTAATTATCTTTTATAGCCAACATCATTTCAAAAATGATTTCTCCCAATAAATTTCATAACACAATCAATTAAATAACTCAAATAAAATATTTTAACGAATTTCAACTCTCCAAATTAACTATTGGGGAACCCCCTTCATTTTTTCTATTATTCAATTATCAATAAAATTACCATGTTAATCACAATTCAATCCCACTTTCCTAAATACTCCATTTTATGGAAATCATTTATCAACAGAATTTAGAAAATAATAAAATCATATTCAAATATCATAAAACATTTTTATAGGAGTTAGATTTATAACACCTAAAGTGAATTATTGATGGATTTTAGCCTAATATAAATCCCCATAATTCGAGCAACACGATGTCGTCGATCATGATCTGGATCTAAATCTCTAAACCAGATTTAAGATCAATGACAATCATGATCCTACAAATATATATCTAGTTCCACAATCCTAGATATAGATCTCAACTAATAATTTTAGATACAATAAAATAGGGGATATATTTCTCAAAAATATCTATAAAATGTATGATAATGAATGGTAGAAGAAACGAGATGAGATCTGTTACTGGGAAGAGAGCAGATCATTGATTCGGGCTTTTGATTTTGAGGAACGGTGTTCAGATCACTCGGTAATATGTTTGAGAGTCTATAGTAACTTCTATAAATTACCAAGACCAATCCTAGGTTTAATTAGAGTGGTTTTGAGTGTTTATATGGGTTTAAAACTAATTCTTTGAATAAAATGCTCTGTGCGCGCAGTTTCTTTTTGGACTCCGCACAATTATGCCAGACTATGTGCCAACCATGCCGACTTCAACTATCTACAAGGTTTGGCCAAACATACACAAAATGTTCACATCCCATGTCTTTCCAAATTTCTTAAAAACATAATCCAAACACATCTTAGATCACACCCTAACCAAATGGTACATTAATTAAAACAAAAATTACCTGAAAAAGCGCACGAGATGGATTTAAAAAAGGCCATGATATTACAATCTCCCCACATTATAACAGCTCATCCGCAAGCTGAACTACTAAAATTCTCTATGATTTCGACCAAAAAATATTGGGACATTGATCCCTTATGTTTTCTTCTTGTAACCAGGTTTCCTCTTGAACACTTCCATTTTCCAAAATACATTAACTAATGACAAGGTCTTTCCCCATAACACTTTCTCACTATGACCGAAAACATTTATCAAATGCTTCTCAATGGACGCATCTATCTTGAGATCAACCTCTTACACATCAATCACAAGATATGGTCTCGGTTGATACCATCATAGTTATGACACATATAGAACATCATGTATAGTGATGAATTTCAATCAAAGTGATAATTAGTATGTCACTATCCCAATTCTC
Source organism: Viscum album (assembly GCA_963277665.1). Classification (NCBI taxonomy): domain Eukaryota; kingdom Viridiplantae; phylum Streptophyta; class Magnoliopsida; order Santalales; family Viscaceae; genus Viscum; species Viscum album. Next base: position 1,239,404,110 of record OY728126.1, on the reverse strand, counting down.
TCCAGCACCTCAAACAGTCCCAAAAATCTAGGCACTAACATCCCCTTCCTCCGCATAAAATGGTGAACCAGTGTTGGTGACACCTTAAGAATTACATGATCACCCTTTGTAAACTCCATGGTTCATATCTGTCTATCGGCATATGACTTATACCTACTCTCCGCAATTTCCATACTTTTCAGAACCAAATGAATTAGCTCTAGTGTCTCTTGAAAGAGACTCATTCCCAAAACCTCTACTCACCCACCTCTAACCAACATAGCGGTGATATAACATGTATCCCATAATGTTTCTCATATGGTTACATCTATATATTTTCATGATAACTGTTGTTATAGGTGAACTCATCTAAATCCAAGTGATTCTCCAAAGAACCACCAAATTCAATCACTCTTGCTCGCAACATATCCTCTGACACCTAAGTGGTACACTCCAACTACCTTTATGTCTATGGTTGGAAGACCATACATAATATAAAATTTGTACCATGTGACATCTATAAGCCCTTCCAGAAGCATAAAGTAAAGGGATCATCATGATCTGAATCTATAGTTCGTGTCACCCCATGAAAAGAAACTATCTCTCTCACGTACAGTTCTCCCAACTCCTTTACTGTAAAGGATTCCTTGACATGAAAGATGTGTTTTAACTTCATTAGTAGATCCAAAATGACACAAATAGAATCATTCTTCATAATTTTCATTGTATGTCCTACCAAAGAATACATATTCACATCATACCACTTTAATTACAAAATAGGTAACACTTTAAATAGGCCTTTAGGACATTGATGTTCTGCCTTCACCTGCTGACTATTGAAGAATCTAATTAAGAACCCTACTATCTCCAATTTCATTATTGGACACAAAAATAGTAGTCGTAGGTCATGGTACATTTTTTTCACCCCAGGATGTACCACCCACCTTGATGCATGAAATTATCACATGAGTTTCTCTCTAATACTCCTAGGCACAACAACCTATTTTCTCAGAAAGACGATCTCATCCTCATAGATTATCTAGTATGAAAGTTTCTCCCCACCTTCAATGATTTAACTCATGTATAAAAACTATAGATCCTCACACATCCTATCCCTAATATATCTCATGAGTTTTGAATAAAAAACTACAAAAAAAAGAGTCAACCTTTACTGACTTGGCTGAAATACCACATATATTTTGGCCAGAAAAGTAATCATCTTCCACTCTGCACTCAAATCATCTTCTAACCATGTCTCAGTTTTCCTACTCAAGGAATTCGCCACACTATTCACCTTCCTTGTGTATATGCCATTTCCAAGTCAATGGACTGCATATTTTTACCCATATTTGAAGCTAAATGTTGAAGTCATTCTATCTAACGATATACTTCATTCTTTTTTTATTCTAAAAAACTGTAACATTTTAACCCAAAAATAGTGTCTCTAACACTTAATAAAATACACCACTAATACCAACTCATGGTCATGCATAGGGTAATTCTGTTAATGCGGCCTAAAATACTGGGACCCATGAGCAACGAATCAATCCCTTTGCATCAATAAAACTCCATGTGTGATCTCAGAAGTGTCACAATACATTGTGTACTCTCCACCTGACTCAGGAAAGATCAAAGTTGGTGTGGATGTTAAGAACTTCTTCTACTCCTAGATATCATTCTCACATGATCCTTTCAATCAAAAATTATCCCCCTATTTGTCATCCCTATAACAGGTGTCCCCGCTCAGGAAAAGCCTTAGATGGACCTTCTATAAATAACCAGTTAATACCAAAAAAAAATTAATTATTCAAAACATTTTTGGTGTGATCTCAAGAAATCACTACCTTCCCTTTTTATTGGTCCACTACCACACCTTCTTCTGAACTAATGTTCCCCAAAAAGTGTAACTTGTCAATCCAAAACAAAAATTTAGATAGCTTGGAATATAACGGATTATCTCTTATTGTACCTAGGACGGTGTCAAGATATTGTTCATGATCTTCAAGAGTCTTAGAGTACACCATGATGTTGTCCACAAACACCACAATAAAATGATCCATGTATAGATCATTGATCATGTTTGTTAAGGCCATAAAAATTACTAAAGAATTTTTCAAACCAAACAGAATTATGAAAAACTGTTAAAGGCCATAACTATATCCGAAAGCAGTTCTCAGTGTATTATATTTCCATACCCTCGCTTAATGATTCCCTGGTATTTGGATGAATTTTGAGAGCACACAATCTCTATTCAACAGGTCGAATAGAATATCTATATGCAAAAGAGGATATCTATTCTTCATCGTTATTTTATTCAACTTTCGGTAATTTAAACACAAGAGTAGACTCCTATTGGTCTTCATTTCAAACAAAATAGGAAATCCCCAAGGAAACGTACTTGGAAAGACAAACCCCGTATCCTCCAACTCCACCAATTATGTTTTCAGATCTTGATGCTCTATTGCTTCCATTCTGTAAGGTGAAATAGATACTTGCTGAGCCCCTGATATGAGCTCAGTTGCGAATTCCACATCATTCCCAGGTTGAAACCCTAAAAAGATTTTAGACAAGACATCCTAAAAACGTTATACTATTGGTGGAAGGATGTCTTCCTTACCACTCCCATCATCCAGAAAAAAACTATCATCTTGGGGAGTGATATCTCCCCAGTTGTTGAGTAATTATCCCAGATCAGCCTGGAAGGATATACCATACTAAAAATAGAACATACCAGTCACCCGGAGGAGATACAAAGGTCACTCTTCTACGGTAACGATCTATGTGGACTCGATATGTGACTAAGTAGTCCATACACATAATCAGGTCAAATATTGTTATACCCAAGATATAGATTACCAAAAGAAAACAGTAATTTCCCGTAAAAAGCATCAGGGAATAATATCTTTACAAATCCAAACAAATTTCATAGGTCTAATAATGAAACCATATAGAATTTATATAGGAGGTGAAACAAACACATCATGTTTCAATATTTATCTTCCCCCTTTTTCTCACCACACGGTCAACACTGAGGACTTATCACTACCCTTAACCACCATAATCCTAGGTCTTGGTAAACAAGGGAACATACATTCCCATTAATTAATTAAACCATTAATTAATCACATTATCTCAAAATAATTAAATCAAAAATTATTTAATTAATCATAATAATTTCATAAATCATGGTTCCCATCATACACCCATTTATTCTCATTTTTCAAAATTATTCCAATCTCAAAGCAAGGAAAAACAATTCAAGTTCAACAACGTACCCATAACCCATTTTATTATGATTGCCTCAAATTATGCATGTCACTACAACACTGAGTGCCTAGAATGATTCATGAAGACTCAAGTATTGTGCCTCTTTAGGACATGAATAAAAATTGAAAAATTTCCAAAACATACTTCACATTACACTAAAAGTGTGTCACCCAAGGTGAAATAATATACAACTATAAAAACAAACAGAAATCACATCAATCCCACCCAGAGTAATCATATTTTTCCCCATACATTGGTTTGAAACTCCCATGATTGAGCTCATTACCAAACCACAAATCTTCCTAGTCTCATGTATAACTTTTACAATAAACAGTAATACAAAAGAAGAAGAAAGAAAAGAAAACTCCTTTGATACCACTATGTGATGTCCAGACCCAGAAGCCACTAAATGGTTCCCTAAGCCAGTTGTACACATGCACTCAAACACACGTCCACATACACCATAGGGTGCCGACTAGCCATGATTGTTTAGTAAGTCAATATTGGGGAGACTATATCCCCTATTTATTAGAATAAAACACCAACCGCATAATATAACAATAATAATGTTTGGATTTTTATAAATAACCAGAAGAAATCTATTTCATATGATAACTAAAACAAGAAAATACAATACATAACTAAAAGATATATCATGCTATGATAATGAAAATGTCAAGTGTCTACAATGCAACTAAAAGTAAGGACACAACGACTCCAACAAGTCCCAAACCAAGTCTTGTTCCCTCACCCATGCTCTTATTCCAAACAACAACCTATCCCAGGGTTGTGCACTTATCGTGGACTTCAATAACAAAGTCTACTCTTGTGCCCTTGGGAATCCCAAAATATGGGGTGATTAAAACTCTTTATGCCACCACCAATAGTGTTTAAAAAGAGTCCATTCAAATGATAGTGCATGCGGTTTTTGGACGGAATAAATATAATTCATAATTTAAACAGTTATCACATAGTCATTTAATCTTTAATCAACATATTATGACCAGTTAAAATCATCTTTTCCATTTGAATCATCATTCATGATTATTAATAATTTTGTGTAGGTCACCATGCATAGCACCCAAAAATCTTAGTTCAATCAACATTCATTATTGTCATTCATTTGGTGTAAGTCATCATTCCTAGCACCACAATCTCATTCAGTGTAGGTCGTCATTCTTAGAACTCCTTTAATCATTCAGTGTATGTCATCATTACTAGAACCTCATTATCACATGAATGAATATCTATTGGGGAGAAACACCATTCCCATTTCCCAACTTCTCAATCGATCTAGAACACCACGTCTAGAAACAAAAAAATATCATCCATTTAATCATTATTTAATTCACATGGATTTACAACATTATTCTTTAATTAATACAACAATTAGTAAAACAATTCAAAGGAAATTAGTTAATTTAAAAATAAACTAAGCATATAAACCATTAATTAATTCATTTATTAATTAACCAATCAACTAAATTCTCATTCCACAATTTATTCTTCACAATTAATTATCCACATCAAATATCAACTTGTCATAATTAATTATAGAAATTAATTATATTTTATAAACATTATAACACAAAATCAATTCTCATAATTCATTATCTGTGGTCAACATCATTTCAAATAAATAATTCTCATAATTTATTATCACTCATCAACATCATGGCCCATAATTAATTCTCACAATTAATTTTCATTCATAGTCAACATCGTTTCATAATTAATTTCCCATAATTAATTTTCCTAACACAATAAATTCAATATCTCAACTACTATATATAACCCAATATAAAATCTCCAAAATATCTATTTCGGAAAACCCCATCATTTCTTCCATGACTCAGTTATCAATAAAATCTCCACAGTAATCTGAATTCAATCCCACATTCATAATTACTCCGATTTATGGAAATCATTTATTAAGGGAATCTAGAAAATCATAAAATCACATTCACATATCATAGAAAAGAACTATGGGAGTTAAATTTATTTTACACACCTCGATTTATTGAATGATGTTGGCCCAACAGAAATCCCAGAAATCTGAGTAGCATAACGTCATCGGTCAATCTCCAGATCTAAATCCCTAAATAAGAATTAATATCAAAGATAATAAAGATCATTCAAATAATGATCTATAAACAAAATCATATATCTATATCTAAACTCATAGGTTTAATTCTATGAAAATGGGGTATATGTTACATGAAAAATATATAAAATATAAGAGAAATAATGGGAGAAGCAATGAGATTAAATCCACTAACCAAGAATAGAATGGATCTTCGATCTGGGATTTTGATCCCAAATAATGGGGTTCCGATCACCTTGGAATCTCTCCAGGAGGCTTTGGAAACAATTATAAATTTTAATCTTCAATCCTAGGTCGAATTAGAGAGGATTCATGGGTTTGGGTGGTTTTAAAACCAATTTTTGGAATTAATTACTCTACACGCACAACCTCTCCTGGGATTCTGCACGGTTAGGAAATATCATGAACCAAATGTGTTGTCTTCCCCTACCATAATATCTTTATGGAACACTATTATGAAAATTAGGCACCAAACATTCCAAAATACACTGTCCAAACAGTTTCTTTCACACAGTTTTTCCAAATTGTGCACAAACTTTACATTGCCCCTGTCGTCTAAAATTCCTTAAAAACATCACCCAAACACATCCCGGGTCTTACCCCAACCCAATAGTACTTTAATAAAAACAAAATTTTCCTGAAAAAGAACCTGAGATGACTTTATAAAAATTTGGGATCATAGAACATCCATGGACAATTAAGACAATATTTTTTCTTCATATAGGAACATAAAAAAAGTCATGTGATAAAATGTTACGAACACTTGAATAATCTAACACTTTTAGGTGGTCCATCCTACCTTTGTAGAGTAATTTTAATGCATTGTAATATGTATTTTCTCCTTTAGTGAAATTAATGGTCATGGTATCTTGTTATCTAACATTGTGTATATTATATAAAATTTAGGAGCAATTTACTATAACAATAATGACTATACCTGAACAAGATCGAAACAAAACTATTAAAATAAATTTATCATACTCTATCATAAAAAGATATAAAAAGAAAATTAATGAATTGAAAATTTGGATTAAAAATAAAGATAAATTTATTAAACTATGAAATAAAATTATAACACTTAAAATTACTATAGTAAAAATGATAAAAAAATAAAAAAATTAACTGTCAATAATTTGAAAATAAATAATGATTGATTCAAATAATTTACTCATTAAAGCATCAATCAAATAGAGATAAAGTTTTTTCTAATCAAATACCAATGTTAATGTAATATATATATATACAATATTTTGACACCAAATTATCATCCAATATAAATAATTCATTATAAACATAATAATTTATATAAAAAACATTTAATTATAAGAAATTATTATAAAAAGTGTAGAAAAGTGAATACCAAATTAAATTTTAGCTCACATAGAACATTTATTGTTATAAATAATTAATTTTAATCAATTCAAATTTGGATTATAATTCAAAAATAGAAATTCAAAAATACCAAAAATAATGGATATTTGAAAATTTACATCTCACGTAGATTTTATTATGAAAAAATTATAAATACTACGTTGAATTAAATGTTCCCATTTATAAATTTTTATTTTTTTACAAATAATGATTAAAATAAGTTACGATTTAAAAAATATAACCAAACATAATTTACAACTAAATTAACATCAAAACATACCTTTACCTCATGGAATACATACTGTCATAATTTTAGAATCCATATTATATAGTCATATTGATGGACTGGGGGGATAAAAAATTTATTGGTTGAATAAATTACTAAATATTAAATATATAATGAATAAGGAGTTCAACAAGGATTAGTATTTTCATTTCATAGTGAATATTGATTCATATATAGTGAGATAAATTAAAATTGAATGTTTCAATGTTAATGATTATTATATAACAGTATCCTAATGTTTTACTTGAGTATTGTTTTCCAAAGGGGATGTAATTTTTTTAACCAATTTAAATCCTTTTTTGAAATAATGATTAATCTATAAAACCTGGAACCATATCCCTTATTATTATGATAAATTTTTATCGAGTTAAATTTCAACAGTGAAAATTTATAATAATTATATTATTTATTGATTATTGATGGGTTATAAATGAATTATGGTTATGATATGTTATGGAACCTACCCCACAACATCAAAAACCAGAAAATGTCATCATTATTTAATATCAATGATTATATAAATGATTAAATATCCATATCATTTTGATAAATAGTTTAGAAAATCATCTAGTTGAGTGGAAACATGATTTTTTCAAATAATATTTCTAAACAAATTATTCATTCAATTATTTCCAAAATAAAAAAAATAATTCTACTGGTAAATTTCCAATAGATTAAATAGAAAATTTTTATTTTCTAAATTATTTTATGCTTCATATGAGGTTCTAAATTTTTTTCAAAAGATACAAACTAATGTAGCAAGAAATAAAACAATATACATACAAAACCTAAAGAATTATAGTGAAAAAAATATTTTCACATAGATTTCATGAGGTATAAAAAACATTCAAACTAATATTTTGAAGTGATTTACTTAAAACCCATAGAAATATTAAAATGGTATAAGAATAATTCAAAATGAAAATAAAATTTATATAATTACTTATAAAAAAATTTATTCAATTATTTTTTTTATTAAATAAATGTGGCTTACCTTCTATCCATTAAACATGATATTTGTGTTATTTTTAAATCAAATTGAATATAAAAATATTATAATGAGTTTCTATATTATTAATGTTCTATAAAAATATATATAGTAATTTTTCATGGGGTTTTATTGGGTTTTCTTGATATATTTTATTTTGTGTACATAATGATCAAAATTACCCATCCACTAGATTATATATCACACAACTTATTAAACCAACTTCTTTTCTTACTAAAATTATCTCACATTATATTTCAAATTCTTGGGTCTCCAATGAAAATATCATATCAACACACCCTCATATGAACTAATAATTTTCACACAATGATGAAAAATGTCACGAGGATGATTATTTTATTGATAATCTAGAAATATTTATTTAACCAATTTTGGGAGTCAAATAATTGAGCAACATGATATTATTTCTAAAAAAAATTCAATAATAAAAAAATGGTTCCCTATCATACAATTAATTTTTTTATTATTCATCTATCCATACCGTCTTAAAATATATGTGTTTTATTTTATAGAGGATTTATTATTTATGGTTTTCAGCTCATAATGTAATATATATTGTTTACAAAAATTCACCTGATTATGTATCCCAACTAAACATTCAATAAACCAGTCATGAAATAATTTAAATTATAATTATATACCCTATTTTAATTTCATTATTTTCTATTTACGAATTCTCTACATGATCTCAAAATGGTTAAAATGGGCTTAAAATTTCTCATTATTTTAAAAACCGCAATCCCAATATCCCACAAAATTAGGCACTTTAAAAAATGAAGATACTATTTCCAAAACACATATAACCAAAACAATATTTACCGAAGATATGTTCAAAATATATTTTAATAGAAATATCACTCATGACTCTCATTATAATTAATATTTTCTAAATATAAAAGTAACATTCAAAAGTACATAAAATACTACAATTCATTGATCCTTTCAAAATCAGGATGAATCACATTACACATTAGATATATTTAACTGGTAATAAATTTCATGGAAGAAAACTCTTTCATATTGAACTCAATATTTATTTCCAATAGGTCATGGATATTAAATCTCCTCAGCACATGAGATATGTAAATATTAATTAGTATTTGATAATGACTCGTATATATAATCACCGAACATCATAATAAATGGATGAATTCATATAAAAATTGGTTGAAACATTATCATACCATACTCTCATATAATTGTCAAGGGGTTAGGATAGAATAATGTAATGATACAAAAGAGGGGGTGAATTGTCTGTTTTGGGTAATCATGATATATAATAAATTGTGGACTTCTTTTAATTTTATTCGAATATAATGTATTCTCTTTTGTATGTGGTTTGAGAAGTATATTAATAGTAAATAATAACACATCAATTTCTATAGTTGTTTTGGGTATGAAGATCCGATAATCCACTCCACCAATGTTATCTATACGAACATGGTTATTATTTCTAGAAATATTATATTCTCACAAGACCATAGAAAATGAGTGCATTTAGTTGAGATTATATTATAAGAATTTAAAAAACCTTTTGTTTCTTTTATTGGAAAATGGATTCTCCATTGAATTGTATATTATATCAATACTCTACCAAAAATGAATCTTAGTAGCCAAAACTCCAACAAATCAATAGAGTTTGATTTTATTGATTTAAAGTGTTCTTGATCATAGTTTGAGTAGTAGTTGACAACATACTGATCATCATATTCAATAATAAATTACATCAAGAAGGTGTGGATTTATAGTGATCCATATAGTGAATGATCTTCAACATATATTGCAAAAATAATATTAGTTACATAGTATGATGTAGAAACATTTATGTTTCCAAGGAGTATATTCTATAGAATAGTTTTTTTACCTATGGATTTTCTAGAACATATTATTATCCAAGAAGATATAAAAACATACATTATTATGTGAACCTTATTTAGAATTTAAAAAATACAATAATATATATATATAATTGATTTTTTCGGTTCATTATATCCTATAATGTAACAAGAAAATATCAAATATTAGAATTTGAATCATTCAAGATAATCATAACATGCCATTTAATTTGTAATAATGTTTTTTTTGGAATATTATCCATTGAATATGTCGTAATTCATATAAAAAATGATATAAAATTTTATCAAGACCATTCTAGAAATCATGGAAAACCATTCAAACTTTAAAATCTATCACTGAATAGTCGAACATATTGTTTATTTATGAAATTAAAAAAAATGTATGACTAAAAATGAATACTTGTTAAAAAATGTAGTGTTGATAATGTATGTTTGTTTAGAAATGAATGGTTCATAAATAGTATATTCCTTTTCTAATACATAACATTAATTCCAAATGTAGTTTTTTTGATCAATACAATACCATGAACATAGTGTACATGAACAATTCGAGTTATTTCAAATGTTGGGTTGTTGAATCCATTCTTAAGGTTACAAAAATAGGGTATGAACAATGATTATATAATACTTTCAAACAAGGTCATAATAATTCAATCAGATATTTAGAACCATAAAATCTGTAAACTTCTATATAAATATATTCCTAAAATAAAAATCATGTAATTTCATAATTAAAAATTGTATTTGGTAGAATAAAAAACATTATCATTTGTTCAATATTTTGAGGAAATACATCAACAATAATCTCCAACATTTTAATCAACATAAATTCCATAAGATAATATTAAAAAAATATAGGATTTGTAAAAACAAATTAAATAACATATTTAACAACATATTGAAATTATAGTTTTGTAAAATTAATTTAAACCGAAAATCTATTCATTTCGACTAAAATATATGTTGTTAATAGAATTAATAATGTTTTTACCCAATTTTCTCCCTTTTTTGTGATATTACATATAAAGAATATAAAATGGATTAAAAAAAATACAATATAGCACATAATTTTAAATGAATGTAATATCTACATAAAATGAAAATTATATGTGATCTAGAAATATAAAAATATATAAATAATAATAAACTAAAAAAATAATAAATAATATAATTTCATAAAAATTGTTTTATGATTAAAATAATAATTTTTGATATGAAATATTCAACATGTAGTAATAGATGAGTGGGATAAGTAAGGTTCAATATAGGTTTCATAATCTGTTGATGCTTAATGTCCCTGAATAACTACATTCAACTCTTATGTTTATCCATTTAAGCATTCATTATGATTATATGCCACATTAGGCAACAAATATTTTGAATCTTTAAAATTATTAACATTTAAATTAAAATATCTTTTAGAAACTCATGGAATTTCTATTCTGAATAGAAAAATTGTGAGAAACTCTCACCATACTAACTAATAAAAATCATTTTTTAGGTATACATTAAGTTAAAATTCAACGAGATCTATATGGTTTTCCAACAAAACATTTAGTGGAGCACAATAAAATTGATGTGTACGAAGAGAATCATTTAATGTAGCCATGATCACATTAATTTTGTTAAACAATATGGATAAATTTAGATTTGTATTAGGAGAGGATGTTTATTATCTGGAATAATTATCAATACTTTTAACAGATTCAAACATTCAGCCTATATATATTTTCAACAGTCTATAATCTATTTTTTAAACTAACTATATATAGATATTTTCAAAATGATATATCATTTGTCTATGAAAACCATCAAAATATATTCTTAAAACTAAATATTTTATGATATTTTGTAGTTGGTATGTGAACAATTTACATTATACTCAAGGAAAAGTTTTACATATCAAAACCACCAAATATTTCCATATATAATATAGTTTATATTTTAGAATTGGATTTTCTTCTAACATCATGTAAAAATTAACAACAAATTCAGAAATTTAGTTATTCAACAAATCAAAACATTCTTCTAATTTATCATTATGTGGTTTTCCTTATTCAACCAAGGATTATTTTGGTTATTTATCATTATCCTTATCATGGAAAATTAAATATAAAGATCCGCGATATTATTATATGGCTAATAAATTTCATTTTAAAATGATTTAGCTATTAAAAAATCTAAATTATTATCATCTAACATTATTCATTCATATGATTTTGTTTACTCATTCTCATTTACATGATCATTCTACTAAATATGATCCTCGGTATGATCTCTTTGATTATTATTTCTATCATGATCCTACTGCTCTTGAATTTTTTTAAAGAGCATATTTCTCTTCTCTAATGCATGTTTTAATTTTAGATTTGTGTTACAAAGGAGTAATTGTCTCTTATAAAAACATTTTTTTGGGAAACACCACCAATTATAAAACATTTTCCATCGTTTTATGAACTATAATAGCTAGATCAACAGGTTAATTACATTTACTAGGCCGGATAATATGAGAATCCTTATTTACATCATAAAAAATTTCATCATTAGATTGATGGAATCTTTTACAACTTCTATATCAGAGAAAAAATATCTTATTATGTGTTTATTTTTTTTAACGACATCTTTTTTTTAGATTTTGAAACTTATTCTTATCGAATGTATACTGCACTAGAAGATCAAAAATTTCCGTTCTCCCCCTATTTTTTAGAACAATATTCTTGTAAGTCTTATTCACCAACATGAAACCATAGTACTTTAATAATACTTCTGATTAAAAATATTTTCTTTATGATTACTTCATTCAGAATGATACATTAATGACACTTGGTGGGAAAATGAACAACTAAAAAAATAAATATTTTATAAAACTATAATGAAATAATCCATCTATATGGATTAAAATAAATCCACGCCCCTTACGATAATCAATGATGAATATACCATAACAAGTATCTTGTGAAAATTAAAAGTAACTAGTACCCAAACCATGAATTTTCATAGTATGATCATTTAGTTAAAAAATTTCAAAAAACAAATCAAAACATTATTGTGATGATCTATGAAATACTTGTCACTCATTTGGGAGAGAGTGATTAAATTGAATGAAGAAGAAATGAAGTGAATGGGATGGTCCTTACACATGGAAATGAAGTGAAGATAAGTGGTGACACATGTAGGAGAAATCATTATATATCAATTTATATGTGCATTTATGTGCACATGTCCATAAAAAATAAATCAATGTATGAATAAAGTATGCATATATGTGTATGTTATTTCAAACAATGTATACATGTTATGTGCATAACACTATAGAATTTTTTATTATGGATGAGGCATGAGAAAAATACTAAACTTCAAGTCTAAGTAATTAATAATATATTTTCATGCAATATATAATATATGAATATAGTATTGACAAAATTATTAATATTGGATGAAATTATATAAAAAATATATTAAAATATAAATAATTATAAACTAGAGAATATTTTATGAATTAATAATAATAATAAAACATATCTAATGATAGAATTTTTTTGAAGTGACCATGATTGGGTGGTCCTAACCAAACACAATATTACCTCACATACAATTAATTGACGATGAGCCCCAATGGTTCCACATATCCATTTTTGATACATGAGTTTCTACTTTAACATACTATTCAAGAAAAATTAAAGTTGCATCATTGATCAATGTTGTAGTAAAAACCAAATAAGAATCGTTTGAATGGGATGTGGTTGAACTCATTGGAGGCCAGTCGAAGTCATGCCACTGCAACACCAAGAAGAACCAACCAGATCCTATAATGCTTGAAAATGCCTCACAGACCTGGATCCCTCATCACAGAGAATCTATTAAGCCCAATCTCACTATTTTTGACACCTTATTTCTTGTCCCCATTCGAAGTGTAGCGATAGATATTGATTAAAAACAATACAACATATATTCAACAAAATTTTCAACAATGGATATAGAAAATATTAATTATAAATCCTAATTATATGTCTAAAATATTTCATAATTTAAATACTGGGAATGAAGAATATAAATAATTAATACATGAAGTGATGTGTGATCCATCCCTGACTCTTCATTATACCCTTGATTAATACCACATTAACTAAAATGATGTGTGAACATAAATAAAGCCAACCTAATTTGATGTTTTGACATAAATAATGAATACTTAATGTATTAGTACAATTTTATGATAAGGAATTCAAATTTTAAGATGTTTGAATTCATAGTGATGGTTTCATTAAAATCTTTAATGTTGAGATAAAATATAGAATGAGATCATTAAGATTATCTTAAATAAATAAAGAATTTAATGATTTTATAATGAGAGGATGAAGATCTATTATTAATTGTTTGGTTATATATCTTTTGAAAGGCTTAAGGAAGGTTCAAAAAAACAGGCCTTGCATACTCTATGGAATACTATGGAACCCGTTTGACTCATGGGATACATGTAAACCATGATGGAAATATATTATTATAATGAGTAGTTTTTTTGAGAAATTACATATAGATGAATACACATGTAGACAAATTCTATGAAAAATAGTAAATATATTCAAATTACCAAACCACTTATAGGAGTTAAATATCATAGGGTTTAAAAGATAAAAATAGAATGTGCAAATTCATAAAACAAATTGGTTAAACCATATTTTTCCCACCACCACTCTCATGTGTCTAAACTGATATTATTTGGTCCTTAAAGTTTAGTTAATGGGAGGTTCCATATGATTTGATATATTTCTAAATCCACAATTAATGATATTTTAACAGATAAATTATCAATTTGAGATGTTTGATGAGCCTTATATGGAAATATCAAAACTAATTTCTATTGTTACTTCTATACTAGTATACATACAATATTCATGTCACACTTATTTTCTATAATTGAAAAAATGTATGAATATTAAAAAATTAGTACATTTCTAAATATTTTCTGGGAAAAAATACATATATGAAGTTATATAAAGAATATTTGGTGATGATGAAAAAAACCTAGATAGAGATATCCCAAAATTTTAACACGAGACTTCCAAAAACCACATGTATGTTTATAGTTTCATTAAATAATACAAGTATCAAATTTTAAACTTAGTCAATTAATTAATAAAAATTTGTTTAAGAATATTCCATTTTTATTTAATTGGTAAATACATTAATCCTTCTTATCATGTGTCTTATATATTAAAAAAAATTAACTTTATTCTCATGTAATTACTCATAACAAATAATTATCATGAACATAGATATTTTTTATTAATTCCATACATTTAATCAATTTATTTTTGGTATTCATTATATCTCATAACAAAAATGATGTAGTAGTTTGGAATTGTGTAAAATTTAATGAAATAAATGAACCAAATCCAAAATTTTATGTTCATTGGGAATCTAAAAATCACTAGAAACGATGAATATATCGTTGAGAATACCCTTAAAAAAACTCATTATCAGTGTCAATGTATCATTGCCACACAATTCGTATAGTATCAACCTTTAAACCATCTACAGAATTGTCTATCACTACATCCTAGACTTCCATCAAATTTAAATAAGACCATTCCCAATCATATAAATTTTATCAAAATTAAATCATGACATTGATAAGATTTAATCATCTTATAGTGTATAGATATATCAATTGTAATATTCTACACTATTCTCTAGTGAAGTCAAGCCTTCAATATCAATAAGGGGATCATTAAGAACAAATTATTTCAAAATATATATTATAATTCCCAACTTGGAATAACCAAATTTGTTTTATTTTGGATTTACATATTCTTAATAAAAAAAATTGTAGCTAAAAATAGCAAGAATCAATAGAATGTGGATTAAAGAATACTTCCTATAACACTATAAATTACTATAGGAAGCATTACAATATATAGCCTGATATCATCACAACATAAAAATATTATAGGATTATCAAAATAGATATGATGAATTGATACAATTAAATAATATTATAGATTTATAATTATTCAAGCATGAAGCAGAATAATATGTACAAATTATACAATAGAAGGTACATGAAATTTGGATTTACATTTCATCACATTCAGAAATAACACATAGAAAATTTTGGCTGGTTGTTGCATTCGGTGGCCACATTATCAGTCTTCCTCACCACCAATAAACAATCACCACGAACATTCTACCCAAATACCACATGATTGTTTTTAAGTGATCAATAATTAAATTAATGGACACTAAATAATAATAAATTATTTTAAATTAAATAATCCTAACCCCAATTAATAAAATCAATAATATTTTTATGAAATGTTTCGTAAAAATATCATCATATTAATTTTCATTATTCAAAAATTTTATAGATATATCAGTTTGAAGAACATGATATCACAAAAAATGATGTTCTACATCAATATGATTAGTTCCTGAGTGTCATGAACCAACTCGGGTCAACCCTAAACTGGTCACCCGAGCCGGTCCGCAACATGGCTCGAGAGGCGTTCCTGATCCTTCTGGGCTGGCACCAAGTGCCAGGGCGTCAATAGAGGTGGTGGGAATGATTTCACCCAGTTAAAATAAATAAATAATGAATCAAAAATAGAATATCATAGTGAAAAATAAATAAAAAATGTAATGTAACTAAACAAGAGAAGAAGAAAACAAAACTAACTGAAAGAGACAACCACTATCTCCGTGTGACCTCACAGGTCACTCTCCAACTCATGACAGAACATCTCCCAAGGCGAACACACCCTCGATGTAGCCTGTATAGACACTAAAAATAGAAAATAACTATAGGCGTGAGTATTAAAACTCATTAGGATAGCCCAATATCTATTCTCAATGCACTACCATTAAATGAGGAATTTACCAATTTCAGGTTTGAACTAAATTATATAAAATTCTAGTTTCCATACACACTTTGATTTCTAAAAAATGTATCAGCCCATTTCCCATTTTAATTTAAAAAAAAGTTTAATGTTTGAAAGGATTAGGTATATTTCATTTTTAAAAATTTTTGAAAACCATTTAGAAATCCAAACTTCAGTTATTTTCCAAAAACAAAAACCATACAACACGCAACACACACTAAGGGAAATGGAAAAAGTCTCACATCGGGGCCAGCTACTGAACGAGACCTCTCAATCGTTCACCGCATACAAATAAACACTTAAAGAAACATGGGTCGAACCTAGAATATCGTGAACAATCTAGAATGTATTATATATGTTACTCATCATGAAGGCATTCCCTAACTTAATGAATTCATAACGCCCTAATGCTCGACATAGACCTACATGGCCTAACCCAGGGGCCCAATTCCCAGAGCAGTAATAACTTAGTATTACCTTGCTATAGGGCCACTAGCCAGTGAGAAATCTAAACTAATGCAGTAATCTTTCTAAGAATACTCAATCACTATGCCATGTTCCCATGTCAACACATGCAATAAGAAGGGGTGCATCTACAATGTAAATAAATCAGTCATGAGGCACAAATATCACAAAAAACTCATGCAATCAACACACACCAATGATCACCCTTGAGTAACTCCAATGTGAGTTTTCCCAAATATAATATATTTTATTAATGATCCAAACAGGCCTTCACCAATTTTAAAGAAAACCTCATTTCTCATGAAAACCCAAAACATTTTTTCAGAAGAAATAATTTATCTTTATAACCAAAACAATATTTTAAATTTTGTGAATTATATTTGAAGGCCAAAATGGAGTTCTAACAGAACCGGGTGTCTTCTCATCATGAAAATATTTCAAGTGTCATGTATAAAATAAATGGATATTTTTACACCAAATAATTATTTAAAAATTAATAATCTTATATTATTTCTCGTTTAGTAAAATTAATAAAAACATCAAGAATTTAATAAAATCTAAATTTAAATGTGAATGGATTGGGGGACCTACCTCGACTCGTAGTCAGAACATGATGACACAACACGCCTTGAGCAGGTGCACAAGAATGCGCAGGCTGATGACTACAATTTCGCGGAATTACCTCGCCAATGCGCTGCAACAAACGCACAACAACCAAAATACATAAAAACGAACTTTAAACATCCCAACCAAACAAACAACACCAAAAAAACCACTTCGACATATTTTTAAAACACAACTTGCACCATCCACATAATTTACTAAACCATTTTTTTAATGAAAATTATAATGAAATTCCAAAGAGACACCCCCAACTATACATAAAAAAACTGATTCAACGAACACATTTTTGATCAAATTCACACCTACTCCCAACTAAAATAGAATACACACCACTTTTACAGTTAAATATATCATTTAGAAACATGATAAAACAATTCCATGAAACTCCACAAGGCTATACACAAAAAAAACAAAAAAAATTACACTTTTTAAACCAAGTGCACACCCAAACCATCCCAAAGTATCATTCACATCACACTCACAAATAAATAAATAATTTCAATAAATAATAAACATTTCTAAAATGAACAATAAGGATTTACCCTACAAATATACTCCATTTATTCTCTTTAAAATTAAACACACCTCGAAACATTTTCCAAACATGGTTTGCTACTTTTACACAAATAAAAAAACCATTAAAATAACTTATAAAACAACTTAAATAACACCCCAAAATGCTTCTAAATCCCAAGAGAACCCAAACCCTATAATAAAATAATCTTCATACCAAAACCATATAATTTTTTTCAATCCTACACATAATTTAATAAACCACATGCATGATTTATAAAGTCATAATCAGTGACGTGACCAAGTTTTCCACAAAAATCAAACACCGATTCACATAAAGACGCCTCTTTAAAACCAAATACACCTCAAATAGTGGCTGATCAACCGAGACAGACCAAAATCACAAAGATAAGACTAATGCACTAAAAGATAATTACTACAAATATTAAAACACATAAAGAACCTAATTCAGCAGGTGTGAAACCAAGAAACAAATATAAAACATACTCCGAGACGAATCCAATGGATCAAAACCAATTGAAACGATTCACTTTCAACGGTGCTTGGCAGATTACAAACAAATATCACCCGGGTGACTCACTGCACACCATTTTCGAGGCAGACTTGATCCGTGAAGGAACTGGAAGAAGAAGAGGCACGGAAGGGGGACTCGGGGTAAGGCGTCGTGTTGCTTCGCCATGGGGGAGTCACGTACTTTCTTGAAATCATGGCCAGGGGAGGGAGACTTTCGGGTGTTCGTGTTTCCGGGAGTAGGGAGACAGCTGGATAATAGCCAGAAGCGTTCTGGTCTTACCAGCGATGAGGCGGGGCTGTGGGACGGTGGTCAGTGAGGGGGCACTGAATGGACGAACTAGCTTCTGACGCAAGGGGAAAATAAAGGGTGTGACCTTGCTGAACTGAGGAAGAGGAGGAGACCATTGGGAGGGGGCTGCAACGGACAGTGAAAGGGATCCAATGTGGTCGGACAGTGCAGGGAGGGGTAAGGGTGAGTGGCTTTACTAGAGTAGGATAAGGGCGTCGCGGTAGGAGGGTGGTGTGGCGGAAGGGATGTCGCAGGAGGGTGGCACGACGGTAGGGAGGTGTTGCAGAAGGGGGTTGACCACATTGGGTGTAGAAGGATCCAGCAGGGAAGGGGGGGGGCATGAGAGATGGGAGAAGGAGGGGAGGTAGCTCACGCAGGTCATGAAAAAAGGGGGTAGCACTAGGGTTTGAATGGAATGAAACAAAATAATAATATAGTAATAATAATAATAAAACCAATAAATTTAATTATCTCATATCTATTTTATTTTATGTGACGATAATAATATTAATTTCAAGGATACAATAATAATAATAGTAATAATAATAGTAATAGTAATAATAATAATAATAGTAATAGTAATAATAAATGTAATAATAATAATAATAATATTATAAATTATACTTATTATTATTATTAAACATTTTATATTTTTTTTCAATTTAATTCTTATTATTTATCTAAACACGTGGGTAACCGCACACTCACCAGGTCTGAATGCACCATCGGACCAAATGCGCGGCAACCGCAAACCCACCCGGACCGAATGTGCGGTGACCACTACCAGTGCAATGACTTTGTACTATCCTGAGACCCACCGAAAACATCAATGCATCAAAAATTTCAAACCCGGACCCAAACCCGACTCTACCCAGAGTCGCGGGACCAAGAAAAGAATAAAAACATGGGCGTCCGTGGTCGGGGTGTCACAATTCTCCCCACCATAGACACTTTCTCCCCCCAAAATGTCACTAAGACAATAGTTGACACAACTTGAGTTCATTCCCAAAGAAAATCATAGAGAACCGAGAGCATCGGGTAACGACTCCCAACAAACGTCACACCAGACCAATTCAAGAAAAACCACCGCCCGAGATTGAGGGGAGAACATGAGAGGGTTCTACCCACCAAAAGAATTCACTAATTCAAAAACCTGGAAACCCAAACAACCCTCCCCGGGGGGGGGGGGGGAAACATGGGAACTCCCTAACCAAAATCATTCATTTTCACCACATGGACTGGACAACACACCTGCGACTTTGACGGAAATATTGATATGGAACAATCCAACAACTTGAGGATAAAAATTTAACTCAAAAACTCCCATCAATTTCAGGAAATAACACCTCCCTAACCAACACACTTGAGACCAAAAAAAATAAGAACAGGTCCATTTATTCATGGGCCCACACCATTCAGAGAGACTAAACAACTTAAGAAGCACACTGAGAGTATATAAGACCGCTAGGATTGTGGGGGAACGAGCTCATCAGGCCACCATAACAAGGACGTGCTGACGATAGCGATGAGAATAGTACAAGGGAAATTTTGGTTATTTCCATTCAAAAGCTGAAGACATTATCTAGACCGAGGCTCCATAGACCCTTAATAACTCCTGATTGTGAGTGAGCTTCACCCCAAGACCTATGGCTGGGGCACTCATAGCTGAAGCATCTCCAACCTCACAGTCAGGAATTTTCATCTTCTAGTCTCTAACTTTTTCTTCTATTTGATGATTCGAAAAAAAACGATGGTCGTACATTTTCAATGGGATGCAACAAGACGACATAGAATGTCTGGACATGCCATACTAGTGGTGCACAAGAGAGCAGTCTGACAAACTATGAGCCAGTACCGACGAGGATGGTTTCTTGGAGATAGGTTCCACCGTCCCACACTTCATGCCAGGTGGGGAACCATTGCGCATGTCGATATCCGTTAATCACACCCACAACTCCAATGACGTTTAGACATATCATCTTTACTAGTCCAATGCTGAACCGTCAAATAACTCTAAGGCGGTAGAAAACATAACTATCTGGGGAGTTTCCAACAGCCCGAAGACACATTCTCTTTTACACCAATACAACTCCCTCTAACAGACATCGATTACCTCAAAAAGCAAGCAACAGACAAAAGGAACTGATAATTGAGCATAAATCATTGCCAACTTTTGGAGTCTTTCTGGGCAGCATACTCATGACAACATGAGAAATACCCTCAAAAGCAGCATCCAGCCAAAACTCAATCAATGAAACAACACAAGCCAAGGTCAATAGGCCCATAATCTAAACATATACAACACAAGGAGAAATCACTTTTCCAAAAACATTAATTCTTTTAAGTTTTTAAAAGTTCACCTATGGAACCTTATGAACCGTCACATGTGTATTTATTAAATCTCGCTCACATCATCTGGAAACAAGTGCCCCTATACACTATCCATACACACCCACGCACATGTGACCCTCGATAATGAGTTCCAAGGTTCAAACACTTCTTTACATTCCAAATCCAATCACATACAATGTTGTTCTAAACCAATACACTATCTCTTTAAAAACCCACTTTAATAATTTCAAAAACAATTCGGAAGAAACCCATTTTTTTCGAAATCAATTTAATTTTCAACAAACACTCTCGTCAACTGAGTTTAAAACGAAAAAAAACCAACAATAAACCATTGGAATGAGGAAGTAGTGTCTATGCCTAACCTGAAAACATGGTGGTGAGTCATGCCCCATGTAAGGCATAACACTAAGAGGACCTTATACCGGGCACTTGTACTCAACATGGGTCACCACCCAATTTGAGGTCTCATCGTGAAACGATTCACACTTATCGTTATCCCTCAATCCAAAACAACCAAAGGCAGAAGACTAAAATCCTAGAATACCCCAGGTAACTCAGTTCTCGTCATGAGCGGTGGTGATTAGGCACCGATCCGTAACCTACCACCTGATCCCCGATAGTCCTAATTCCATCTACTGGACATCCCAAGTAAAAAAGGGTGCTCTGAAAAGCAAGGTCTGCTAAGGGCCAAACTGCTCTGATACCATTTTGTCAGGAACCAACCTAGGTCGAACCAGTACCGATCATCTGAGCCGGTCCGTGACATGGCTCGAGAGGCATTCCCAATCCTCTAGGGCTGGCGTCAGGCGCCAAGGCATCAACAGAGGTTGTGGAAACGATTTCTCCCAGTTAAAATAAATAAATAATACAGCAGAAATAGAACAGAGTAGTGTAAAATAATTAAACAAAGTAAAGTAACTAAACCAGATCAAAATAAAAAAAACTAACCCAGAGATACAACCATTATATTTGTGTGACCTTGCGGGTCACTCTTTAACTCACGATCGAAAGTCGCCCAAGGAGAACACAACCATGATGTAGCCTGTACAGACACTAAAAGCAGAAAAGAACTATAGGCAGGAGTGTTAAAACTTAGTAGGCTAGCCCGATATCTATTCCCAATGCACAACCATTAAATTAAGAATTTATCAATTTCCGGTTCGAACTAAATTAATTAAAATATTAGTTTCCACACACACTTTCATTTCTAAAACATGTATCACTACATTTCCATTTTTAATATAAAAACAAGTTTAATGTTTTAAAGGAATAGGTCTATTTGTTTTTAAAACATTTTTTGCGAACCATTTGGAAACCCAAACTTCAGTTATTATCCAAAAAGGAAAGCCATACAACACGCAACACACACTAAGGGAAATTGAAAATGTGGCACAAAAGGGCTAGCTACCGAACTAGACCTATCAATTGTCCGACACATACAAATAAGAACTTAAAGAAACATGGGACGAACCTAGGAGATTGTAAACAATCCAGAACGTACTATACATGTGACTCATCCTGATGGAATTCCCTAACTTGATGACATCATAATGTCCTAACACTCGGCATAGCCCTACAAGGCCTAACCGAGGGGACCAATCCCCATAGAAGCAATAACTCAGCATTCCCCTCCCAGGGGGCCACTAGTTAGTTCATAATCTAAACTAGTGCAACAATGGTACTCATAAGATTCACTCACTATGCCAGGTTCCCATGTCAACACAAGTAACAAAAAGGGGTGCGTCTACAATGTAAATCAATCAGTCATGAGGCAAAAATATCACACACAACTCACCCAATCAATGCACACCAATGATCACCCCTAAGTAACTCCAATGTTAGTTTTCCCAAAAATAATTTATTTTAATAATGTGACAAATGGGCCTTCACCAATTTTAAAGAAAAACCTTATTTCTCAAGAAAACCCAAAATAGTTGTTTAGAAAAAATTAATTATAATTAAAACTAGAACTATATTTTATATTATGTGAAATATGTTTAAATGCCAAACTGGCATTCTTTCACTACTATGTGTCCACTCATCATGAAAATATTTCAAGTGTTGTGTCTAAAAAATTGCCTTTTTACACAAAATAATCATTTAAAAATTAATTATCTTATATTATTTCTAATTTATTAAAATTAATAAAAACATCAAGCAATTAATAAAATATAAATTTAATGGTGAATGCAGTTGGGGACCTACCTCGTCTCGTATTCGGAACACGATGACACGACACGCCTCGAGCAGGAGCACAAGCATGCGTAGACTGACATCCACAATTTCGTTGAATTACCTCGCCAACGCGCTAAAACAAATGCACAACAACCAAAATACATAAACACAAACATAAAAAAACCCATCCTAACAAAAAACACAAAAAAACCACCTCGATATATTTTCCAAACACAAGTTGCACCATCCACATAATATACAAAATAATTTTTTTAAAGAATATTATAAATCAATTCCAAAGAGACACCTAAAACTACACATAAACAAAACTGATTAAATGAACATAGTTTTGAAAAAATTCACACCTAATCCCTACTAACACAGAATATGCACCACTTTAATAGTTAAATATATCATTTAGAAACTTGATAAAACAATTCCATGAAACTCCACAAGGCTATACACAAAAAACACACTAAAAAATACACTTTTTAAACCAAGCGCACATAAAAACCTTCCCAAAGTATCATTCACATCACACTCATAAATAAATAAATTATTTCAATAAATAATAAAATTTTCTAAAATTCACAACATGGATTTACCCTAAACACATACTCCATTTCATCTCTTAAAAATCAAATGCACTGCGAAACATTTTCCAAACATGGCTTTCAACTTTTCCACAAATAAAAATACCATTAAAATACCTTATAAAACAACTTCAATAACATCGCAAAATGCTTCGAAACACAAAAAGAACCCAAACCCTCTAAAAAAT
Source organism: Viscum album (assembly GCA_963277665.1). NCBI lineage: Eukaryota > Viridiplantae > Streptophyta > Magnoliopsida > Santalales > Viscaceae > Viscum > Viscum album. The sequence continues at coordinate 1,239,379,627 of OY728126.1, read as the reverse complement.
AAACTGCATACCAAAACCATATCCAAAAACAATTTCAATCCTACACATATTTTAATAAACCACATGCATGATTTATAAAATCATAAGCAGTAATGTGACTAAGTTTTCCACATAAAACAAACAACATTTCACATAAAGTCTCCACTTTAAAACCAAATCCACCTCAAATAGCGACTGACCAACCGAGATGGACCAAAATCACAAAGAAAATATGGACGCACTAAAAGATAATTACTACAAATACTAAAACACATAAATACCCTAATTCAGTATGTTTGTAAACAAGAAACAAAAAAAATACCCTGAGATGAAACCAACAGATTGAAACCAATTGTTCCACTTCGCTTTCAACGGCAGTTGGCAGATTATGAACATACATCACCCGGGTGAGGCACCACAGACCATTTTCAAGGGGGACATGATCCGTGAAGGAACAAGAAGAAGAACAGGCAAGGAAGGAGGACTCTGGGTAAGGTGTCACATCACGTCGCTATGGGGGAGTCACACACCTTCTGGAAAACACAGCCAGGGGAGGGAGACTATTGGGTGTTCGTGTTTTCGGGAGTAGGGTGGCAGCCGGATGATAGCTAGAAGCGTGCTGGTCCAATCTGCGATGAGGTGGGGTTGTGGGATGTTGGTCAGCGAGGGGGAACTGAATGGCCAGACCAGCTACCAGCAGAAGGGGAAAACGGACAGTTCGTCCTTGTTGGACTAAGGAAGTGGAGGATGCCATTGGGAGGGGGCTGCGCCCGACTGGGAAAGGGAGCTACTGTGGTTGGACAATGTAGGGAGGAGAAAGGGTGAGCGGATTCACTGGAGAAGAAGTAGGGCATCACGGTAGGAGGGTGCGTGGCATAAGGGAGGTCGTAGGAGGGTGGCGCGGAAAAAGGGAGGTCGCAAGAGGGTGGCGCGACAGAAGGGAGGTCCTGCAGAAGGGTGGTCAGCCGCCTTGAGTGTAGCGGGATCTAGTAGGGAAGGGGGGGAGGGGGCGTGAGAGGTGAGAGAAGGAGGGGAGGCAGATCACTCCGGTCACAAAAAGGGGGTAGCACTAGGGTTTGAAAGGGAAAAAAACAAAATAATAAGATTATAATAATAATAATAATAAAACCAATAAATTAAATTATCTCACATCTATTTTATTTTAAGTGACAATAATAATATTAATTTCAATTCTAAAATATTAATAATTGTAATAATAATAATAGTAATAATAATAATAATAACTATATTATAAATTATTATTATTATTATTACTAAAAATTTTATAAAATTCTTTTCAATTTAATTTATTCATTTATTATTTATTATTTATCTAAACAGGTGGGTAACCGCGCACTCACCAGATCTGAATGCACGATCGGACCGAATTCATGGTGACTGCGCACCTAGCCGGACCGAATGTGCGGTGACCGCAAGTAGTGCCATGACAGCGCACTGGCCCGAGACTCAAAGAAAACATCAATGCTTCGAAAATTTCAAACCCAGACCCAATCCCAACTCTACCCAGAGTCACGGGACCGAGAAAAGAATAAAAACATGGGCGTCCATGGCCGGGGTGTGACACTGAGTGACTCAATGGATTTATTGAATTATTAATTACCCACATATTTTTAAATAAAACATTAATATTATTAAAATTATGTTTAATGTCAAATATTGTGTGATTCATTCCAAAAACATGTCCACTACTATATCCAACAAATATATATTCTTATTTAGTTTTTGAAAGAGAAGAAAAATGTCGTTTCTTAATTGACCATTAAACTAGATATTTTCCAAAAAATGTGATATCTTTCTTAGGTGCTTTTCTATCTAATGTATTTATTCTTAAATAAGCATTTGAATATGAAATTAAAAATAATCAAATAAAATTGTATAGTAGAGATTGTAAATTAGTTCCATTGAATTATCTAAAAATTATTTTTACATATATATGATGGGATTCAATTGAGGATGATGGAATTATATTATATAAATATACACAAAACATTATACCTGATACACTATCAGGATGATATAAAAAATAACCAATCATTACTCTATATAACTTATTGTCAACTGGTTTTCTAGATTCATCAAAATTAAAATTCACATTATTATATATGGGATTTGTATATATGTTGATTTTTTCAATTCCAAATTTTTTAAATAAATAAATAATGTATTTTGATTTAGTTAAAACATTCATATAATATTTTTAGAAAATTTTAAACCCTAGAAGGTTATTTAATCCTCCATCCATAGTCATTTCAATATCCTTTTTCATAAGGTCTGAAAAATGATTACAATTCTATTTATATGGTCATCCAAAAATACAACCATCTATGAAAAAGTAAAAAAATAATATATTAGAACAAATAGTTTTTGTAAATTGATATGAATTTTCAAACCCTATAAAAGTACATATTCCGAAAAAGATCATAATAATTCATACAAAGTACTGGGTGCTTTTTTAACGTCATAAAGAGCTATAACATGTTCAAAAATAGAATTTTGAAGATGAGGGTTTTCAAATCTTATTTTTTTCTATATAAACTTATTACATTAAATATCCTTTTAAAAATACAATTTTCCATCAATTTGATATAATTTTAAAATCATATTAGTAAAATATGATAGAAGGATTCTAATAGATAATAATAAAGTTGCAGGTTCAAAGATTCATAATAGTCTATCCCTTCTTCTGGATTTTATGATTTTTCAAACTAGCTATCTTTATTTCTAGTAATTATCTCTTGATCATCTTGTTTATTTATAAAACCCATTTGGGATCATATTACTGAAAAATCATTGGCCTTTTAGCTAATTCTTGAGCATTATTTCTAAATAATTTTTTATGTTTATCTTTTATAGCCAATAATAAAATATCATATTTTTAAGCATCATCTATAGTCCAAGATTATTATTATGGTATGAATGAGTGAAATTCAGTTATGTCCCCAACATTACGTCTAGTACATTCTCAAATATATTTATTTAGTAAAATATATTCTAATGGATGATCCTTTAGGGTTCTAAATTTCCTTTATAAGACATATTTTGGTTCATAAACATCATATTCATCTGGATTGAACTGAAATTTATTCTTTTTATTATCAAAATAATTTATGGTTGATTCATGGCTCATGTTGCCAAAAGAGTCAATAATTTAGTCTATTTGATAGTTCTGTTTATCAAAAGGACCACATTCATATATCTTCTCCTGAAATGATTATTTATCAATCCTTGAATTTTTATTTTACACTCTATTATTATTAAAGGTACCAGAATATCATCTAAATATCCCTTTATTAGCCTTTAGATAAATTTTTCATGGCTTTCCATAGTATCCAAGAAATACACATTGCATCCAAAGAGATTAATATAACACACTTTCTGATTTCCATTATTCAAATGGTTATAACATTTCTTTTTAATGACTTTTCATATTAACACTATATTCTCAAAATCAAATTTTGTTTTTATAACTTCTTATTATATACAATTTTGGAATAATATATTTTTTTATCATAATTATTTCAATCTCATAAAATTGTTTTAATTATTCTTCCAATAATTCCATTTTTATTGGAGTTCATGGTGAAAAGGTAGTGCTCTTAATTTCTCAATTTGATACAAATAAATTTAATTCTTAATTATCAAGTTTTTGTATAGTATATGTTATTAATGAAATTATATTATTTTTTTCATGGTGAAAAATTTCACAAACAAATTCAAAAACAAAGAGAACATAAAATTTATGCTATATAATATAAAACCATGTAAATATTGAAATTCAGAAACTAATAAATAAACATGTATTTTTCTCACAAAACATGATACCCTTGGTGGTCTAAAAAATACAAGTGGGTAATATATAGTGGATAAGTAGTAGAAATATTGTTAATGTATTTGGAAAATGATGTCTGTTTTTTTTTAAATTTGTAATGAACCAAATAATCTATCATTATCAAAATTTTGACATGTTAAATAAGATACGAAATGTTTCATATCAAATTTATATAAATTAATTACATTGCACTCTCTAGGTCTTTCATTCCATATCCAATATTTATTTTTCTCCGTAGTTAACCAATTCAATTTTTCATTACACAACGAATCATGATCCAAGGTATAAGCATTTTCAGTTTTAGGTTATCTATATCTTTTCCACTTATCATTGAAAAATGACCAGGAATTGATTGAGAAATAAACCTAAATCCATCATCACTAATTCAATAAAAATATATTAGGGTTTAAATTAGCACATTAGCATATAAAACATTATTGATTGAAATTATCATTATATTTCCATTAATCCAAATCTAACTATTTTCCCTTTTTAATTTTCTCAAGAGGCGACTAGCCATCAAATATTTTTATCTATATTATGACAATTTGAAATCTTTAACCATGTTTTTGGAAAATATTGTGTCCACATATCATAAAAACAGTTTTTTCATGTGTCTATATTTTTTAAAATATATGTTTAAAACAGTTTCATTTGGAACCTATATTTTAATGTGTTTAATTTTACCTATATTAAATGATCTATGAATACACAATTTTCTTTTTTTTAACAAAATTTACATTACATTATTCAAACATATTTTTTCAAGTAAATTTAATTTTAATTACCCTTAATAGAATATTTTTTAATTAATTGATTTTCTAATAATTTCATTAAATTCCATAGTAGAAATATTTAGTATATACTGATCATAGAAAATATATAATTTTTATATAATTTTTTTTCTCCATTATAAACAATTATATATTTTTCATTTTTATTACCATTTTTTTCCAATAATCACACTTATAGAATTTTCAACTTCTGTTAATATACTAGTAGATCATTTTGATGATTCTATACAATTTGTAACTATTTTATTTTATTTTCATGAATTGTACAGGTTTATGTAGATTTATTGAATTTTTATTTCCTTTCTTGATGTCATTTTAGAATTGCATCATTTTCACATAAAACATTATTATAAATATTATCTAGTGAATATTGATATTTTAATAGATATTATTTTTTTCAATATATTAAAATATGAATCTAAATTGGAACAACACAATCTAGCAGAATTTGATGAATAATAATAACAGTTTTTTACATTTTCTTTCTCATTATCCAAAAGTCACATGTTTTGTTTTATAATTATTAACTCATTTTATTTGTAAGACTTGAAAGATATCGTGAAGTTATCAGACACACTTCAAGTACCTCTGTTTTATATCTTCCATTTTACATAATAATATTCTATCCTCTTATTTTTTATTTCCATTTTTACTCATTATTTTTTTAAATGGGGGAAACCATGACTTTTATGAACCAACACTTTTCAATCATGTAATATTACTTATTTATTTCCCCATTCATGTTTCTTGATGTATTTTTTGATGCCTCACTTTTTCCTAAGAACATTGTTGAATTTTCTAGATGTATGGTCCAATTTCATTTCATTATCACATAAATGTATATCTATTGACATTTTAAAATATCCATTCAATTAATTTTCATGATTTTTATATGTATTATTAAGGGAATTATTTTTCCCTTTTATATTTACAATCATCAATTTTATATTGAATCTTTGATTCATGCATCATCAGAGTTACAATCACTTCCATCATTGTCAAATCATTATTGTGTGATGATTTTCATGTAGCAGAAGATACTCCATTCATTCTCGAGGGTAGTAATTCGAGTATATATAGTGATAGATATGATTTTTTAATTTCCGTTAGTAATGAATGAACATCATTTACTATTTTCATCAATCTCAGATTTATCCTGGTAGATAATTCACCGTCATACATTCTAAAGGAGTTAAAATTTAGAAATTTATTAGTGTACCTTATTATTCACACATATTATTTTCCTTCATAAGAAACAACAATCATGTGACAAATTTTATAATTAGTATGACATTTATGTAGTTGTTTGAATTAATTAGGTCCATTTCCACAACTAATACAATTCATTATTTTTGAATTAGTATCATACTCAACTTCAATGGAAGCATACCATGATACCATTTTTTCATGTATTGCATTAAGATTGATAACATTCAAATAAAGTATAAATCCATGTCGTTTCCAATAGATTATCTTATGATATTTTAATATTAAATATATATCTGTATTTAAATATGGAGCATATAACGTTGACATAAATTCAATAGATCATCTATTGAAATTTTTCACTGTATAGACCTTATAAATTCAATAATTATATATATTATCATCTTTATTAAAAGAAGAAATCCATTGATTCCAACTGTATAGTCACAATTATAAAATGTTCCACAAGAGGGGTTCAATTGTGTTTTTCGATAATTTTGATAGATTTTAACATTATCAAATCTTTTTATGTTATGAAAATATACAATATTCTCTTCAGTAGGAAGTATGTAAAGTGATTAAATAGTAAATACATTCACAAAAAATTTTTTTATCAGTGGTTCATGAAAAAAATATCCTCTAATTTACTCCACTAATGCTCTCTCTATGATCTTGGTGATTTTCAATAAAAGGGGATCTTATCATATGGCCTTCAAAACCATGTTAATGTAGTTAAAACCTTATAATATGGATTTATAGTGCCTCATAAATATTTTACATTAAATGATATTCTACACAATTAATTATAAGAATATGGGACTCTACAACGAATGAGTATAAGGAACTCCAAAAAATACAATTTGTTTGATTTGATTGATTAAATATTTCCTTGATCAAAGTTGTACGATGAACTATTATAATACATATTCACTAATGAAAAATAATTTCCTTCAAGAAATAATGGTTTCAAAAATATCTTGGTTGAGAATGTTATTCAATAAAAACATCAACATGAAAATTGCAGCACTTACATAATACGAGGTTGAAACATGTTTTTATCCAAAGGGTGGATTCATCAAAATAACATAGTCTTTCAATTTTTTTTCCTATATAATTTTTTTCTTCAGAAATATATGTTAACATAATTTATTATATGATCATTATTAATAGATAAAATAATACTCTTTCCAGATATATAGAAAACAAGAATTAATATTGGTTGATTTTATCAAAAAATTTCACCTAAAATTCTAAATAAGTCAAATTCAAATCATTCAAGAGGTTCATAAAATCATTTATAAATTGTAAAAATTTACTTTTTTGAATGTGATCCTTTGATTGAACCATAAAACAACTTAAAAAATATATTCACATTTATCAAGACCAATTTAGTAAAACTATAAAATATATTTAATTTTAAAATGCATTATTAATTAGTCAAACCTAGAGAACCATTATTTGATGAAACATATCTTGTAATATGGTTAACAATATTTTTCTGTTCACTAATGTTGGGTTTATATCATATAGTAGTTTACAAACATAGGGTTGATAAAAAATTACATCCATTGCTGAAATGTAGAGTTCCTTAAAATGTATTATCGGTGATCTATACATTTCAAATAGTGTATGTTACATAATCCATTCATGTTATTTCAAACATAGGGTTGATAAACCATACAATATTCTTTCAAAAATATTGAATGAACTGTATTTCCAGAATACATTCAACCAGATTAAAAAAATTTAAAAAATATATCAAACCATAAATAAGGTAAATATATCAAGAAAAATGTCCCTAAATAATAATAAATGTAACATCACCAGTAAATAATAATAATATTTTAAATCACCAAAATCTATAATATTGGTAGATTATATTTTAGACAATACATTATTAAGTCAAGAGTATCTTTTTTGACATTTCCATTCCTTTTTTTGGAAATCAAAAACTTTTTGTTAAATAGTTAATTTCAAACTCTTTCATATCCAATGTTTATAAAGAATTGTTTTAAGAAAATATATTCTGTTTCAATAGTTAGAAATAATGTTAAGGTATTATAAAAAATAAAGCCACGTTATTCATTATAATTAATAAAATGATCATAGATCAAATAGTGAATGGATTCACCATTATCTATTGATATTTAAGACTTTCTATCATGTGTTCATACTGAAAAAATTTATTATAATTGGAATTGACATTAAAACTAATAAAAATCAGATTCATAATCATAAAATTCATTTTGATGACATGTGTATGAAAATCTATAGGATTTATTAAGGGTTAAAGTATAAATATGGATAACTATGATCATTTTTAGAGGATACTTTTTCCACAATGATGGTATAAAATAAAATGAAGTTGGATATTATGTTAGGATATGACTGTTGAAGTGACAAGTCTCCTTGTCCATTCAAAAAACACTAAGAAAATATGACTATCTAGGAATCATGATGACTGTTGAAAGCGTGTCTATTAATATATTTTCATTTGAAGAGTTTAGGTCTATTAATTTTATTTCTGTCTAAATATTTTTAAATTATATAACTCGTGATCTAGTTTTTCTTAGCCTCATGAATTTATTTATGGACATTAATTCTTAAAGAAAACATGTTTTGTTGACCCATTAACAAATTATTTTGTATCTGATTTGTGCAATATAATTGTATGAATAAGATCGTGGGATTCAGAGGATATGAAGAAAAATATCTAATCTACATGATGGAGGTTGTGTGGGGATAGAAAAACATAATCTGATCCATTGTGTTGAGGGATTCTAATGATTAATAGATAGATAAGTTTCCCTTCATATCAAGGGCTTTCTAGAATAGCGAGATAGACCAATCATTGTATCGAGGGCATTTTTTAGTAACAGAAATACATACATTATTTAGTGTATAATATAAGGAACTTTCATCCTTGGTTATGGGATACCCAATTCGTTGGGTTAAAATAAGTTTATTCATTTTTTTACTTGTTTTATAAAAATTCATTATTTTTTCTGTATATGAAAGAAATTGATACTTTTATATTCATCCGTCTATTTTTTCTTATATATCATACTGAAATATAATACGATAATTTTTTTACTATGTATAATTATATGAAAATGATATTACTTTGACTGTGAGTCTATATGATTTAATATATAATTACTACTTTTTGTATTACTCTCATATATCATAACCATTTGGATTATGATTATTTCTGTATTATAATGATATATCATATCCATTTTGATTATGATTTTTTATTCATTGAATTCTATTAATATGATTAGACATGGACTACATTTCAACTACATATTAATTATGATTCTATGAACATTTAAGATAGATTCAAATTATCATTACAACATTGGGACTAACAGATTTGAATATACATGATTACAATATTTTTATTATCCATCCCAAGGGCCACTTCCAACCACCATTTAAATAATTAAGAGTTTTTTAATATAATTTGTATCAACATGTAAAATTAATTTATCTTTTATGGTTAAAAATGAATTTATTTAAACATAAATTTCAAACCCACTCTTGATTTTTTCCATCTTCATATATATTAAGATAAAAAAATTGGTATTAGAGGTGTTTTCCACTTCCCCAATACATTCTAAATTTTCTCTCTCTCTTTATTATTTCATGATACATAAATTGGGTTATAATTTTTTAAGATTAAAAATACCTACTACTCTAAATTAAATTGTGGAAGTTATTTTTTTATTTTTTTTAATGATGGTATAAATCAAAGTCGGTTCCATAGGTAACTGCAATCCAAATAAAACACATATTTTTTAGGGATACAATTATGAGTATGGAGGCATGGAATGATGACATTCATTATAAATAATAGACTTGATAATTTCTTCATGTTAACTGGATATTATAATATCTAGGACAAAGAGGTGAGTAATTTTAAAAATTATGAAAACCAAGAGTATTATTTGAGTGATAGAGTTAAAAACACTTTTTTATGTTCTATGATTAGAAGAATTTATAGTCAGAATTCATCTTTTGAAGCTTCTGATAATATATGGATGATGTTAGAGATAACTCATTTTAAAACATCAAAGGTTGTTGAAATGAGATGAGAAATTATTCAATCTATCAATATTGAATTTGAATTACCTTTTGGTGAACATGTGATAATAGTTAAAAATGGTTTATGATAATAGTCATTATTCTATAATCAATGGGTGATAAATAATTAGAAAAGAAAATCCATGTCAAAAATATAATAGCTATCATTCCCAATGAACGAAAATCTAATGAAACAACATTTGATGAATCATGAATGATCTCAAATTTAAATATTCAGAATTTCTTTGGAAGCCTCTTTCTATATGAGGGTAGATGTAAAAGATATACTAAGAAATAAATGAATAAGAAAGGTGGGGTTTATTTTAATACTATATTAAATATGATATAATCTGAGACTCCAAAAAAGGTGGTTATGTCTTCTAAATAAACAAAATGTTATTGTATAATTGGATTCAATTGATTCTTAACATTTTGATGTTAAAAAATCAAACTATTATCGAAGGATGGCCATGTTAGATGGAAAAAAGGACATTCAATATCATTTTATGAAAATTAAAAAAGATGGAAATGAAATGAAATTTTCAGATGTTATATGTTCTGACTGAAAAAGCCATGGACATATTCGACTCGACTATCCCTTATTAAAAACAAAATTCATGAAGGACAAACAACCATATTAGAATCAGAAGAAGCATTATAAGTGAAATAGAATTAAATTTCATAATGTTTCTGAATCATGGAGGGCTATTAGATATGATTATTAAGAAAAGTCCTTAGGTAATGAAATTTTAGATCATAAAAATATTGGTTTTCTTCCAAGAATATCTACCACAAATCATTGTTTTATAGACAAGGTAAAAAAACTGATTTTCATAATAATTTGTAGTTAAATTCAATTTATTGTGATATGAATAATTCTATATTTTCTAGATGAAAAATCCTCCACAACTATTGATAATAATACTTTACCATCTTATGAAAAAGTTCCATGATTTTAAAAACTATCATAAATTGAAAATATTTATGTTGGTAAAAACATTATAAGGATAATGTAATATATTAAAAAGATAATTCAATAATTTATATTTTTAAAATTAAAAAAACAAATCTATCCAATATTTTGATAAATTAAATTATAAAAAGATAAAATTAAAAAAAAATAGAAAAAAGTTATTTCTTAAAATGATAGCTTTAAATCAATTTTGAGGTACTCAATTCCAGAATTATGTGAGACATAGAAATGAATTCTATTACAAAACTAACATCTTAAATTTATTCATTAAATAATCTTTTATCAAAGTATATTGCTTGTATGGAAGGTGTGGATAAAATTTATAAACAAATCAATCCACATGGTACTAATTCTAGAATGGGATATACTCAAATAAAAGTTGTATCCAGTAAAAGATATTTTGTTCCTAAAATGCAGCCTTTTTTACTAAATGTAATGTGAAGAAAATTGATAATTTGTTTTAATAAAAATAAATCCCAAATGTTCAAAAAATTTAATTTTTTAAATTAAATGTTTATTCTTGTATTTTTTTCTAATTTATCCGGACCCAAGAATGTTTGGGTTTTTGATGTCTAATTGTTTTTTCAAGGAAACCAAACATGTACAAACTACAAGAATACATGGAACATGGATATGAGGTGTTCCCTAAATTCGACAGGTAATAATTTTATTTTGAAATCATTATCAAATTGGAAGGTGGAAAAGTAACCTTCTGAGATAATGCTCAAGGAAGTATTATTGGTATATATAATACTTTTCTTTTCATAAAAGACTTGGGTTAAAATGTTTTTTCTGTTAAAGGTCATATAAACTACCATATAAAGTAATGTCAACTATTTGATGATGTTTACGTAGTAATGTTTTGGAATGATAAATGTGTTGTAAACAATTATAAGGAAGAATTCATTCAATATTCATATCAGCATGAGATTGTTTTATACACGTAATATAGATGAACTTAGGATCCAAGATTTGAATTTCCTTAGTCGATTGGAGGATCAATATTTGTGATGTAATATTATTTTTGGGCTCTATAAGCATAGAAACATATGTATGTTGAATTTGAAAAAATTGTAAGGGATATACCAGAGCTAAACTATGTATTATAAAAAATTTGGGGATAATAATAAATATGATAATAAATATAAATCCCATTTTAAATATACTAGTGACTTCTTAACTTATGCTTATTTATAGTTTGTAACAGTGTCCTTGTTTAGTTTAACATGAACTAGAAGTATTATAGAAAACTATTATGTATTTGTTTTAGTAGATGATTACACAAGATTTAGATGGGTCTATTGTCTAGTAAATAAATATGAAGATTTTTTTTATTTTAAAAACATTTGTATCCAATGTTATAAATGATATAAATTTGAAATTGATAATTATTCATAGAAATCATGGTAGAGAATTTTATAATTTTGGTTTTGAAAAATTTCATATTAAAAATGAATTACAAATCACATTTCATATCCTAGAACACCATAGAAAAAATTTGTAATTGAAAGAAGAAATTGTATTCTTTATAAAATAACAAGAACCATGTTGACTAAATACTATATTACTAAACATTTCTCGGTTAAGTGGTTAGAAATTTTTGTTATATGATAAATCTTCTTTTTAATTTTAACTTTTATTAAAAAAAATCCATATCAAATACAGATATGATGAAAACAAAATGTTTCTTAGATCAGAGTATTAGTATGAAATTTATTCATATTGAATATGAAATATTACTTACTAAAAATTGAACAAAAAGAAGAAGAAGATATATTTTTAGGTTCTTTCACTATTTATATAGAATATATAGTTTTTAATAAATACTATTTATATTTAAGGATATATTACATGTTAAATTTAAATAAACTGGTTATTTTGTTTAAAAAACCCCAACCAAAATCCAAAGATGTGTTTTCCAAAGATGATCCTAAACCATTGTTGTATGATTCTTTTAATAAGGACAAATAATCAATAAATTGTTTCTGAATTATTTAACAAGGAATATTTTCTAACTTATGTTGATCAATATGTTTTAAAAATCACAGCTAGTTTTTTCATTTGAATCATTCTAGTGAATGTATCATTGGTTTGTGAATGAACCAGTTAGTACTAGAAGTTCATTATGAAATGAAGTAGAAGATCTTATTTTTTCATCCTAATTTGATTCTATAAATATTGAGGAGTATTTAGGTGATGAATATAGAATTATGGACATGTAAGTTGGGATAAATTAATTCTAATGGAACTATTTCTGTAAATTTGTAAAAATATAAAAATAATCCTCAGTAATTGTATTATAATGTGGTTTTAAAAACAAGTATGACGAAAATGGAATAATCATTATAAATAAATAATGTTTTCTAAAGGTTACTATCATTAAGAAGTAATATATTATGATGAAACCATTTCTCATGTAGATAAAATTTAATGTAATAATATTCTATTATCCGTTATAGAACTTTTGAATTTCAATCATTTTTAAATGAATTTAATGTTTGATTTCCATAACGGTTATGTTCAAGAGGATGTTTTTTTGAACAAAATATTTGTTTTGAAAAATCAAAACATCATGAATATGTTTATAAATGTGCCAATTCATTTTAAGTACTTAAACAAGCCCTATAAATTGGAATGATATATTTACATTATTTTTAGTACAGAAAACATATTAATGGAAATGATGATGAATTTTTTAAAATAATGTTAATAAAAAAATTATTATTTTAAAAAAATATGTAGATGACATTATATTCAGATCAAGTAAACAATATTTAATAGATTATTTTGTGAATATTAGGAAATTGATGTTTGTGATGAGTATGATATGTGCGTTATCATTTTTTATTAGTGATAAAATTTCTAAAAAACAACCAGGTACTTATATATCTCAAAATAAGTATACCAACTATCCTCTTAAATATTATGGTTATGATAATACTAAAATAATTATTACTCTAATCAGTGCCTTAAATACACATGTTCTTGATGAAGTGGAACAACTAGTTGATAAAAAAAAATTTAGAGGTATGAATGAATGTTTACTATACAAAACAACTAGTTTCCCTGACTTAATGTTTTCTATTTTGATAAGTGGAAGGTATCAAGGTAATCTAATGGAATGATATTAAAAATATGTGAAATTAATTTCTATTCGACTTAATGGAACTATGGATTTTGGAATAATCAATTATTATAGAAACTATTTTCAAAATAAAATGATTTCGGATGCTCCATTTGGTTGTTGCGGAATAGACATAAAAACAATTTCCAGAACATGTCATTTCATAAGAGATTTTTTATTTTTGTGGTCTTTTAAGAAAAAAACTGAGTAGATATTTCCACTACTGAAGCTGAATAACTGTTAATTGGTTGTAGTTAAGCCCAAGTGTTGTAGATGAAATACATAGTCACTAATTTTTGCATGATTTTTACTAATAATTAAATACTATGTGATAACATATGTTTCATACCACTAATTACCTATCATGCACAACCCTCCTATTAAAAACATATAGATATTAGTCATGAAATTCATAAAGAATATACACTAAAAGGATATATAATTTTAAAATTTATCGGAACACTAGAAGAACATGAAGATATTGTTTAAAAACTATCACCTTCCAATACATTTTAATACATTAATAATAATATAGGAATGATCACTAGAATGTTATAATACATATCTAGTTCTTTCATTACTACATCCTTACATTGTGTTACTCCTTTTCATAGGGTGACTAGTTTTTTTTTGTTTTCTAAAACAGTTAATTTTTTAAAATTTTAGTTTTCCAATAATTTTTTTAATGGGTTTTCCAAACTCATAATTCTAGGTAAAATTATTCATAATAAATTTTTTGGGGCTCATTTTTTTCAAACTCATCAGTTGTATATCATTTTATGCGTCTCAAGTTTTCTCTAAGTCAAATTTGAATTTTCTGTAATCATATTTTAATTTCAAATGTTTATTATACAATTTTATTTTAAAAAATTTTTATTTCTGAAGCGATCCTAACATGTTATTTTAAATAACCAAGAATAAAAAATTATAATACCAAGTAATATACTATGAATAAAATTATTCTTTATTTTATAATTTAACAGAATTCCACTATTAATAGTTTTATCCTTGATTGTTGATATTATATTTTTTAATCATATTATATCAATATAATAAAAATGTTTTATAAAACATACATAATTTAATTTCATTAAAAAAATACTTCTTTAGATAATATCACAACTATTAGATCAGTTGGATAAAGTTATCTCATAAAAATTCTTAAAAGACCAACCATTGACTCAAACACTTATATGAAGGGAATCCACTTCATGTGTCCCACATCAATTATCTCAATTTTTGAACTTGATATTATTCCTTGTTTCTGAATCACAATCCAATTTATTCATCATGTCAGAATATACAGTTTCATGTCCCAAAATGATGAAACCTATAAAGAATTATAAGAAGTGGTTTGTTATCTAGGAACTATTAGTAGTGAATGATTTTTATGATAAGTGTGATTCACTTTTGTTTATGTTAATATATTTACGAGATTGGAAAAAATTATGTGATTAACAAACAAATCCTTATTACAATTTATTTTACATTGATCGAGGTAGGGATTTTTTTGCCTCTATAATGTTCTTTGAAGAAAATGAAAATCAAATTTTCTAATTCCAATTCTATGATGAAATATACAATATAACATATATGGAAACCAGATGCTTCATCAATTTTTTAGAAGAAGGATATTATTTTTGTCCATCTCAAAAACTACATGATTCATAGGGTTCGTTTAAAATAGAAGAAAATGAAAATTCTTTGATAATAAATATATAAGATTATGAACCAATAAAAGTTACAAATATCTTTTCACTTCATATTTTGTTAAATGTATGTATTGAAGGTATTATTTTCCCTAAAAAGGGAGATAGAAAATTGTTAATGAAATTTGATATCATCAATTTGGATTACATGTTCCACAAGAGAAATATCAATTTCATAGTTTTTTCTTTTAAAAATAAAAAATATCAAATTATGATTAATCAATAATAGGTTATAATGTTTATAGCTTTGTTATGCATGTTTATTGAAGATAAATTGAATTATTTCATCATTAGAGACAAATCCAATGTTATTAGTGAAAATATGATGTTTATTAGTGATGACATAAAAAAACATTTGAAAAATGTCTTCAATAGTGAACCGATAATATGTATGTATTTAATAATCAGCCTTATGCATTTGAAGTAGAAGCTTCTTTAAAATCAATGATATTCGACGAGGTTGTGAAAAAGAGAAATTTTGAATCTCATTATCTAAAAGAATGGAAATAAAATAATGTGTCCGATGAAGTTGTTGTATAGTAGAGGAGAACCCAAGATGAATTAAAATAAAGGGATCATAAAACACACATAAACTAATAAAACATTTAGCTTTATAGATTAATGGAGTTTTAATTATAAAAAATTAAGAATGGATAAAAGAACTGATAGAAAAAATTCAGGGTGCTAATATAGTTGATTCATTAATGAAATTTGGAGAGTCCATATTTTAAAATGTCGTCATACCAAATCTGAAAAACAAAATTTATTTTCATGAAACATTTTTTTTCATTACCTATGATACCACTGTTATAGATAATGGAATGGCTATTAGGGAGGATAATGATTCAGTTCCTACTAGAAAAGCGTATATCAGATCAAAAAATTATGTTCCTGATGACGTTATTTCTAGAAAAAATAAGGGAAGATGTTGTTGATGATAGTGTATCTAATGAAATAGAAGTGTATGAAAACTAATAAGAATAAGAAGAAGATTAATAAGTATAATAGGAAAAATAATTTTGGTAAATATGATATCCCATATAATAATCTTTCATTAAAGAAATTGTAATCATCTTAAAAATATTTTTCTTCCTTGGAAAATAAAAAATAGAAAAGTGTGTATCTATTGAAACAAATCCCTTAATCTATTCATGAAGCTCAATATATTCCCAATATACTGAAAAAGATCAAATTCAAAAACCATATAGTAATAAAGGTATAAATGTTAATTATATTGATATTTTTTATGGAAAATATATTGAATATAGAACAGAAAAATTAGTATCCAATATTGATAAAGGGAAACAATTTCTGGTGGAAGTCAAAACAATCCATCTTAATTTTCGTGAGATTAAAATATATGATTTAGTGGAGTCAATAGTTGTTCATTAAGAACATTATATTTCTTAATATTTATAGATACATGAAAATATAATTCCATAATTTTTCTATCTTGAAGAAATGATTAATTTATTATAAGGGAAAAAATACAAAAATTTTAGTTAGTTAAACTTTTATCTTAAAGAGTTATTTGGAATGAAGCCGAATTTAAAACCCTTCTAGAAAGATATCAATATCACAAGATATCATGTAATAATGTAGTGAAATTGTCACAAAATGATGATGCTAATATCAAAGAGAAGGATAAATCAATTGAAGAATTTAATATGTACATGGATGAATGTAGAGATATTTTCATTGACTGATATGGGAAAATGAAATAAATGTTTATATTTTTAGATGAATTAAAAAACACATCGAATAATTTTACTACCACAATAAATGAGAAGAAGGTAAAGATAATGTATTTGATGGATCAAATTAGAAGGCTCAATAATTATAATAAGGATGTTAGTAACTTAAAAAATAATTTTTGTAGGATACATTATATCCTAGAAGAAATGAATAAGATGTAAGATGAGAAATCATCATATTTTATAAGAAATGTTACATGATTTGGAAAAGAAAAATCAGTCCGAGGAAGAGTTCATCTCAAAGCATGAAGTGGATTGAAAGTGGATAAAAAAGTTGAATCCAATCCTCAGATCCATTATTCCATTGATATGTTAATTTTTTTCCTTTTAAATATTATTAAAATTACTTTTTCTGTACAAAATTTCATCAATGAAAAACATTTCAATCTTATTAAGATTTTTTAGAATGTCTCTCAATTCTGATTGGTTTAATGAAATTTCTTCTTTATATGATCAAGTACATCATTATTTTCCTTTTTGTATTTAAATATCTAACACTTTGATGGGAACTATATGATTCTTATTCATTCCATTTTTAAATTCAAAAATCTGTAGAATTTTATACAATGGGGGAGAACATTATAGATAGGGGTGTTGTTTATAAAAAGGGTAGAGAAATATATTTATAGAATAGAATATGTTTTTTATATGGATTTCTTATCCTAAGGTGGAGTTACTCATATTTATCATTTTTTTCAAATGATTTTTAAACTTAGGGGGTGGTAAGTATTACTATCTAAATTATAAATATTATGTAACTATAATATAATAGACTTATGTATTTCAAATTTATTTCTCATTTAAGTATTTCGGCGTGTTCTTTCCAACAGGGGGAGACTATTTATTTAAAATTATACTTTTTCATATTTTAGTCCATATTTTAGAAATTAAATATTAATTCTTTAATAACTATTTATTAACTCTTACATATCCAATGTGTTTAGAAAAAAATATAATAAAAAGAATTTATATTGCATATATAGAAGTAATTTTATAAAATTTGTTAATACAAACCTATATTATTTAATACCATTATAATAATGATCATATATCAGATAGTGATCATATTCACCTTGATTAAATCTGATTTAACACCATATTTATCACCTTCATACTAAAGAAATTTATTATAATCAGACATGACATCGTAACAGATAAACAATAGATTCAATATCATAGAAATTATCATAATGAAAAATGTAATTAAATCCAAAATATTCACTAAATGTTAAATTCTAAATGCATAAAACATTATTCTATTGTATTATAATACCTTTTACACCATAATGGTGTAAAAACGACAATGATCAGTTTATTATGATATGACTGGTGAATTGTGAGATATCAATGTATATGTGAGAAACCTCTAAAAAATAAGATTGTTGGAGGATCAAGATGTCTGTTGGAATAATTTATATAAAGACATGTTCATTTGATGATTTTAGATATTATGATTCGATTTCTCTCTCATGTTTACTAAAGTATAAAAATCATGATCTTATTTTTCTTTGTCACTTGTATTGCATTAGGTATAATCATTCGTAAGGAAACCATGTCAGCAAATCTCTTTATGAAAATGTTTTCTAATTAAATTGTATATTCTGATTGTATGAATAATACTGCGGGATTCTTAGTCTATAATTATAGTGTTCTAATATTCTTTGTCTAGGGATTGTGGTTTTACACATATAGAATTTGATCCATCAGATTGAGGGTCGCTAAGGATTGGAAGACATAGAATATGATCATTTTATCAGGGTATCAAGGGTATTGTGAGATTGATTGGTCATCCCATCATGGTAATTCCATAGTTAGGTAAAGACAGGCATTCATGACAGTATAAAATAAAGGACCATTATCCTATGTTATTGGATAAAATATTCTTTAGATTAAAGAAGTGCATTATGTTATTTTACTTGTTTTTTTATAATTCATTTATTTATGATGAATATAATAGAATGTTAAACAATAATATTCATCCTTATATTTTTATCTTGAATATCATAATATCATTGATTACGATACAATTGTTTTACTCTATGTTATTATTTGAATATGTTAACAGTCTAATTAAGATTCTATACAAATTAAGATATAATAAATATTTTTTCATTACTCTAATTAATCAAAACCATTATTATTGATATTAATTCTATTTTAATCTAATATATCGTTACAATTGTGATTTTTTTGTATTAATTTTCTACAATAATATGATTAAAATCTGATTTAATTACTACCACTTATTGATAAATATTCAAAACAAAGTTAATATTGAATCAATTTATCATTATATCTTGTGTACTTACATATCCAAATCTATTTGATTATGATATTTTTATTATCATATCAAATGGACATGTCTAATCACCATTTCATCCAATATGTTTTTTTGTGAATTTTAATAGCTTACCCTTTTTCAACTAAGGTTCCTTTATTGTTAAAAATCAATGTTTTTAAAACTATGATTCATTATCTCTTGTATTTATCCAACATCATATACATTACTATAAGACATACAGGTCCAAAATATTTCATAGAATCAATTCATAATGGAAAAAAATTAAATTTATCCTTTTTACAATCCTTACAACTCAAATTACTAGAAATTATTATAAAAAAACATCGTACATTTTAGGTTTCATGTTAATAGATGTTATAAATGGATGGAAACATAGGCACACTCAGTACATTATACAACAAAAAAAGGAACTATATATTGTTTAAATAATATCTTTTGACAGAAAAAATCATGTTCCTCCCTAATGATACTCTATATTTTTCAATTATGTTTCCCAATAATTTCATATTTTAGTATTGAATTAGATTTTAAACAAAATATAGAAAAACAATCATTTACTATTTCAGGGATCAACTCATCAAAAGTGTAATAGATGTACAACGTTAAATTATCTCTAAAATTATACTCAATAACATATGTAAGCATAAAACTGAAAAAATTTGGTGACTATTAACAAATATAATATTCATCTAGATCCTCACTCACTAGACAGTTGATCATACACCTTGAAGGGGCTATAAACAACAAATATGTTACAATTTTTTCCCTAATATTATTATGAAATTATTAGTATAGACACTCTCAAGAATTTGGATATCACTGGGAATGTATAGTTTCTATATAGAAACAAAGAATTCATCAACCCTTATATTATGATTTTTTTGTGATCTATCGGCTAGATGTTAGGATATAGAATTTTTGTTTAGATCCCTAACAACCATCATTCCGAACAAGTTATAAGGAATAAAATTAACGATATAATGAAATTCAAAATAGAACTAAATATTATTAGATTAACCAATTATTTAAAAAATCCCACAATATTATTCCTCTATTAAATTTGGGTAAAATATTTGTAAAAAATTGCAGCAAAATCCTAATTAAATTTAATTATTGAAATGTCATCCCAATCCATCTTATCTGATAAAAATAATTCATATAATTTCAAATATTTTTTAATTTTATTCAAAAATTCCACAAAATACATATTGAAATTAATAAACCTAAAAATTTGATCAAATATCTTATAATAAGATTCAGTACTCATTTTGATAATTTTTCTGAATAAAATGGGATGGGAATAATGTGTAAAAATATAATGATCACTCTCTTTCCCCTCAAACATCACCATCATTTTCCCATAATTACTGATTTGACACGTCATTTACATATTTTTGTGAGAATTGTTAATTGATGAATAATTTTTTTACTAATTTATGATATCTATATAGATATAATGTATTTGGACATTAATATTAGTTAATTCATGATACATCTTAATCATTGAGTTTTAATTTCTTCTATATGTCTTTTACATGCTCTCAAATTTTGAAATCCACCAATTTTTTTAATATATATTACTTTCTCTCGTGTACTTGGATAAGTAGTGCTTAGAGTCATGCCCTAATCTCTCCCACTTTAGTCCCTATACATATACCATATTTAATGTTATTGGATATGATTCCAAGAGTATTATTATATTATTAAAATTACCGTTCCTTCCCAAAATTTTAGTGTAACACCTCAATAATTAAGTGAAATAATATAAAATTAATTTATTTTTATTGACTTCTTATCTGGCATGAAACATCTAGTTTTATAGAACAATTATATAAAATTAATAATATTATCCAAATGATAATCCCATTACATAACTGTAAATATTTTTCCTTTGAATAATTAAAATCAAATTTCGAAAATTATTTATAAAGCTGTTATATAAATAATATATATTTATAAATAGGTAGTTTTTTTTATTATTGATTTTATAATTTTTTTAAAAAATATCAAATATAGATTAGAATTTTTTTGTATAAATATTAAAATTACTTTATTAATATTTTATAATTTATATTTTGTAAAATTTACCTGATTTTTTGAATCATCATGTCATAATTATCTTCGAGGGAATATTTGAAAATTTTCACAGAAAATTTACTATTCACTATATTTTAAAAAATACTGAATTTTATTAAATACATTATTTCATTAAATTAATTTTTTTTTAAAATGTAATTTATAAAATGTTTTAAAAGATAATTTAGTTCAATTGTAAATTATAAATAATTATATTATTCTAATTTTGTGTAATTTAATAATGAAATTTGATGATGATCCTTCTATGAATATGACTATTTTATATTTGGAATCCCACTTTTTCATCGTGTCTACAATATTATCTGAAAATTAAAATTTGACATTTTTTAATAGAATTTGGAAAAACTAAATACATATTTATAAATAGAATAAACAATACTATATAAATTAAGAAAATTAATTTTTAGATTAAATTAATTATAAAAGTTTTAAAAATTAATTATTAATGTTAAGATTAAAATAACATTATGACATAATAATACATAATAATAAATGCTAAAATGACCATGAAACTTTTCCAATTCCAATTGGATTCCTATATTTATTATATTTTTAGAATACCTTTTGAGATAGAAAATTTTTGTAGCCTTTGGGTCTGATTAAAAAATAACTATAAGCTTTTTTATTCCAAACATCCAAATGTGTCATCTCCCCCACTTATAAAATGGTACTATCTTTCATCTCATCTTCCAACATCTAAAAAATTTTGGATTATAAATAAACTACAAATATAAATTACTTACTTCAATTGCAAAATCCAATAGTCCTTATATTGACATTATAACTAACATAATATGGATTTTATTTCAAACATAAAAGGGTTCCCTATATAAAAGGCATAGTCCTTAAACTAAATTATTAATATTATTGATAGCTCTGATTACATAAAAAATATCTTTCAACCATGTGTATGTTATATCATCAATATCTCCCAAATAATTAAATTTCAATTTTTAATTTAATTACAACATTCCCTCTCTTCTTCTATCATGTGTGAAATGAAACAATAGATCATTTGTATGGTGGACTATGTGGTTGAGACCCATTATATTTAATTTTTTATAAGCACCTCTCATGGATGGATATATTGATGTGTTTAACATTTTTCCCTACTATTTATGAAATAATTAATCTTTAATAAATATACTATCACATTTTCCTGTTTAAATTACCTTTAATTATAATATGATAACTTATCTCATCTTTACGATTGAGTACCAGCTCATGCAATGATGTAATTAATTCATTGGATATGATTTACATAGAAGGTAAAATGTATTTTATCAATGAAATTTTTTTATATATGTGAAATTTAATTTTTTTAGAAAAATTAATTTATTATATCACTTTATTTTACTTCTTCCGTCCATGAAATGGAAACAATGTTCAAGTCTACGTATAGACTGCCATCGACATAACTAGTTTAATTAATTTTTTATATCTAAAATTTAAGTATTAAACTAAAATAAATTAATTTAAATTTATATAATATTTATAACCTAGATAAAATTAATAATATTATGAAACTAGGATCACATAAATTTACAAAAATAACTAACCAAAAAATACATTAAAAACAATATATTTAAGGCCCAAAAAAAGATTTTATCAAATATGTTTTGATAATTTATAATAAAATGACTTAATTGAATATTATATAATACGAAAAATATAAATATTCTAATTTAATTGATATATAATTATCATATATTTATTATAATTACGATTTGGACATGTAATAGGGAATTAAAGACTTATGTTAATATATTTATAGTCTCCCTTTTATATCCTTGAGTCACATACAATTTCAACAATTTTTTTCTTCTAGGTTTTGTATAAATACCTCAAGGGGAATGATAAATAAAAAATATAATTAATTTAATTATGTTTAATGAATCATTTATTATTAGTCCTTAATCATGATTTCCAAGAGCATCTATAGCATTTTGAGAATTTTATCTCCCATTTTTTTCAATGGTCCAAGTGACATAATAATCACTTGTTTATTTTTGGGACATATATACTTCCTACTAATTTATTTTTTGTTATTTCATCTTGAATATTATGCAATGAAAAAGTATATATACAATTATTTCCTTCCAGGTTATTAAAACTTAATAGATACCAATTTTGTAAATGTTATAAGTTATAATACTCTTATATACCATGATTTTGGGTAATATGATTCCATTGATGACATCATATTATGTACCATTTCTGAAATTAAATAATTTTATTCTACTCTGGTTATTTCCTAAAATAACAATTTTAGCATTAATTATAATTTTTTATGACTCAATTTTTCTAAAAAACATTTTTAAATAACACCATATTCATTTCTAACATTGTGTGAAATTCCATTTTCCTAAAGTGAATTTTTTTTCTAAAATTTCATCAATGAATGTTTATAGTCCTCACCATTTATTATTTTATAAAAATTTAACAATATTATAAATTATAAATAATATTAAAAAAATAATCATCAATTATTTTTCTAAATAAGGGCATTTTATTACCAAAAATGTGAATGGAATCTTGTCTTAAATTGTATAACATGAACTAAATTTATCACCATCCTGACCCCCCAATATTTTTAATATTACATTATAATTCATAATATTTATTTTCAATTAGATTTATTTTAAATTTATTTGTGAATATTATATTCTAAATCAAATTTTCGATGTTGAATTATTATTTTCCCAATGGATTTCTTATTGATATTTTATGGAATTTTTATTCATATATGAAAACATCCTTTTTTGTTGGATACATTTTACTAGCATAATATCTGATTATAACGTCCATATTAATTATCTATATAGTTTATGAATATTATGAATACGTTTTAATTAAACAATTCTATTTTTTTGGATTTAGTTAATATGGATTGATGAAATGATTATGAAACCTAATTTTATTGCATGAGTAATAATTTGATGATATAATGAATGTTTAAGGAAAATATTTTTTAGAAATTTGTGGATTATGTTATATCTGAGACCTATATCTCCCTCTAATCCATTAATAATCATGTTAAATATTATTTAAAATTATGAAAAACGTGCTATTGTTATTTTTTCCTTATTGTAAATAGCCCTATGTTAGTGATCCACTCTGGGAATGAAGTGAGGAAGCCTAAACCATTATGAAATAGGAATTATGTGTTGATTCCCAATAAATTATGATTTGATTATATTTGTATATAAAATTGAAAGATTATATCTTATCTAAACATTTTATGGTTAAAACCTTATTTGACATAAACATATTGTTCCTAATTTATTTATTGAGACTTCTCCCTATTTCAGACCCTGTCTTTTGAAATATTTATGTTTTATGTGATGGCTCAGGCTTAAGATTTGTGATACATTGGGTATGAATATTTTAAATTATATTCATTATCACTTACCATTTTAAATATCATAATCATTCCTATGATCAACCAATGATATATTTAATGTGTACCCTTACTTTTTACATGTTCTCAAAAAACAATATAGGTTTCATTTCCCTCAGTTTAGAATTTTTATTAATGTATGTTTTACATAATTACCCTAACTATTATTTCCCTAATTTAGTCCCTACATTATTTTCTTGGAGCCATATACAAATAATAAAATACCAAATGACCAAATTGTTTTTAATCATGGTATTGATGATATATTGATTAAGTTATCATATATAATTATGACATCAAATTCAAATATATTCTTTTAGAATACAATTATTCACTATTGTAAGTTACACCATATAAATAAAAATAATCCTTGTATCCAAGGGAAAGTAAATCATAAGAAATGTGAGAGATTATATGCTTAGTAATGGTAAGATTATACAATAATTCACCAAGAATAATTATACTTACTCAATATGCCATAGTATATAACTTAATTAAATACCATTTAAATATAAAACATCAGTGTAATATCACATGAAAATATATTTACAAATAAATATGTATAAATAAATACACAATATTTATGCTGATACATGGTAATTATATCTAATAAAATATTCGCATTTACATTAAAAACTAGTCCCATAATGAGTTAATTCCAAATTTCAAACATATGAATCATACTTTCAAGTCCACTCATAATAATAAATATAATTGTGGATAAAAAAATTTCTAAATTGTCCAAATGATTATGGTACGATAAATTTTGATTTATAGAGAAGCTATCAAAAAATAGACTCCACATGTAACATTATAATTCCATTTCATGGATCAAATAAAAATGGTGGCACATAATCCACCTAAAATATTATATTGAAAATTTTTATTTGAAAATTTAATACTTAACCTAATCAAATAAAAATAATCCCAAAACATACATAGGAAAATCATGAATTGTAATAAACACATATATCCTCAGAAAAACGGATAATAAATCATAGAAGCAAATAATACAGATTCTTTTAATAGAATATATACCAATAAGATCTTGACTATAATAATGGGTGGTTTTAAATGATGAATAAAAATACAATAAAATATCATTTTTTAGACACTTGAATAATATAACCATATCATTTAAAAGATGCTTACAAAAAAAATACAATTTTTTTAATCATACATTTTCTAAATAATTATTGAAACATATTACAAAAGATTTGAAAATTTCATTATATATAATGAAGAGATAATTTATTCAAATTATACTTGTTAAAAAAATAATTCTATTAAAATTATCAGTAAAATAAAAACATTACTTTTTTGAAAAAAATAATATTAATATAAATTTTATTGTCATAAGTTAAAAATGGGTAAAAATGAAATTAATAAATAACATTTATAATCTTAAAGACATTTTTAAACCACATGGTATTCTGAGAAAAATCATCATTTATCGAAGATAGAAATGATGTTATCTTTTTTTAGAATTTATTTTCTCATTTATTTGATGTACCCAAAAATAGAAAAATCATAAAAAACACAAAATATTCACAAACAACCAAAATAGAATAAAATTTATTTATTTTATTATTAAAATATAAAATTATTTCCCCAATGAGTGACATTAACATGAATAGTTACAACTGATGAAGACATTTTAAAATATAACATTACCAAATTGGTAGAATTTAATTTATAACTCACCTGAAAGAAATATAGTTGAAGGAAAAAATATTTACAAAGAATATAATTATTTCCTGAAATAAAATACTAAATGAAAATTATATAAAACAACTACTGTATTAATTATTAAATATAGAATATGACTATTGGATGTAAAAGTCATATAAGGAAAACTAACCTAAGGACAATATTCCTTAGAATGTGCCTCGACATGATTTATAATATATATATATATATATTTGTATAATATAAATATACCTCATAGGAATAAAAATATATATAATACTATATATTATTTAATTACAGTCTTTTATCATTTAATTCATAATATAATATTATTATAATTTCGGTTTTAGCTGATAATTATTTTGTAATTCAATTATCTATTGATTCAATAATTTCAGGTATTTTACATTCATCACTGTAAGGATATCTAGAATGTGAAAAATTATATAAATGTAATGTATATTCATATATATATATATATATATGTATTTATATTTATCAAAATAAATTAACTAAAAAAATTAAATTACACTATTACTGGAGAAGGTATGTCATATGTACACTTCAATGATGTTTCAATTTTTATCAATTTATATTATGCAAGTGAAATAAATACTAATTAACAATTATATAATTATTTTTATTATACATATATAATTATTGTCATTCCAGAAAAAATCCTTATTACCATCCATGTAATAATATAATAAAAACATTGCACATTGCAACATAGATTCGGTAGTCCATTAGAATGAGGGGAAAATTATTATTTTTATAACGATGAGTTGTTAAAATGTTAAATGTGATATTATATATAAAGAAACAATTTAAGGCCATAAATATAAAATATGGTCATTAGTATTTTCCTTAATAACAACTATATAAAAAATAACCAACAAATCACATCACATTGCAAGATAATAATCTTTAATACACATGAGCATCATTATCAAATCCTCCATAGAATAAAATTTAAGAATGTATTTTATATTTCATAATTCCAAAATTATATTAATACTATATATATAATATTTATATGGTAAATAAATCATTATTTACGACTTTAATTTGTTGTTATAGAAACCAAATTACAATATTTCACGAGGAAGTAGTCTACTATACAACTGATCAATTGTTTCATTTTCAATATGTTATAATTTTAGGTTTATATAGGTTATAAAATTAATATAATATCATATTAGAATATATTATATTTTTTTATTTTCTTATAGTTGGAGAAACTTAATAATAGATATATAAAAAAGTAAAACTAAATTCATAGATAAAAACATTACTTATTCTTTGGGAAACCTCTTCGGCTTTATCCTAAGGCCCCCAAGATTGGATTTATAATAAAAAAAGGACTCTAGGATTTATATAGAAAAGTAAATAAATTATTTGGGTATGAATTGGATGATCTTAATAGGTTTGAATGTGTGGAGTGAATATAATATAGGGTGTTCTTTTTTAAGTGGGAGAGAGGACACACATTGAATATTTGGAAAGAATAAATTGTAATATTTTTCACAAGACATGTGGCTATATATTTTATAATTATTATAAATTATAGGTTTTATTTTGTATTTATGTCTATTAAATATGACTTTTTTATTTTTTTATAATATTTTTAACCTTTCTCTTTAATGTTTAACCCCTGGTAAAAACATTTTAATGTTAACCATTGAAATTAATATTTACATTTTTCACATTTTAATTGGGTAAAAAATTAAGTTGAAATTATTATATACTATTATTTTATCATATTGAAAATATAAAATCCCTTTTAATAAATCATAATAATATAATTTTCATACTTTAATTTACAATTATACATGTATATTCGATGAAAAAAATAGGCTTTAAAATATGAAAAAATTCATAAGTAGATATGGTTTTAATATGTTCATAAATATAAACATCATTACACAGATGAAAATAATATTTATTATAATATTATTAAACTAATTTAAATTTAATATATTTGAAAATATTACCTTCCTTTGAAAATGATATTTATGAAATGTTATTTTTAAATAAAAATTATTAAATTTTTATATTCATTAAAAATTGTAATAATTTATATTTATTACAAATACTAACACCATGATAAATTTGATATGATGATTTCAAAAATATCATTTTTTGTATGATAATCTTCTTAAATGTGGTAAAAAATTATATTATTTCTGAAATGTATGAAGAAAATTACTTTTTGAAAAATAATTTTTTAATACATTCGATTTTATTTAATACGATTATTATTTTATTTATATTAAATAAATATCAATTTAATTTATTTTATTAATGTGTAACCCTTATAATTTTATTAATTTAATCATTAGTTACCATACCATTATGATAATTTATATTTTATTGTATTAATGATAAAATACAAATATTTTAATAATGTATAATGTTTCGTTCAATCATGTGGCTGCATTCATTCAATTTTTTTGAATAGATTGAATTTATTTAAAACAAATTCTTATTATTTTTTAAAATTGTCATATTATTTACTATTCATAGTATTTGTTTCATATATAAAATTGAATATAAGGTCCCCTTTTAACATCACATTGTATTAGATTAAATTTATGGAATTTACTTAATGGTATGATCATTATGGGGGATTTTGAAAATATTTCCTTATCGTACACTAAATATTTACTATCTAATGTTTATATTTCTGAAATATATAGAATATTTATCACATAAGAAGAAATATTATTTAATGATAAACATATGAAATTTTGTTTGGTACTAAATTATAGGTTTTCATATCATATATAATATAGAATGATAAAAAATATATGGGATCCATGATAAGTATATGTATTGGAGAATATCTTGGAATTTTAAGGGATAATTGTTTCATTTGTATCAAATATATTAAATTCATGTATGGATACTTCAAGTGGATGTGGACCAATAACAATTATACATATGTTTAATAACTATGAAAATTGAATTTTTGGAATTTAATTGATCATCATCTAGAGTATGAAAATTTTCCCAATTTTACACCTAGCTTTACTCTCATGTGGTTTATGTTTAGGAAATTAAGAAACTCATTATGAAACATCATCAATGATTTAAAAATTTGATAGGAAAAAGAACCTATGATAAAAATAATTTTTTATAAATTGAAAAGGATCTATTATTTGGTTATATTATAAAAGATATTTTATGATTATATTGTTTTTGATTATTATTGGTATTTCTAAAAATATTATTTTTGGTTTTATTTAGTTCTAAGACCCTAAATGAATCATCTTCAGGCTCAATTGTAATTATAATGAAATTATTTACTTCATGATAAACCAATTTAATAGTAATGTAAAAAACATCTTATAATAAACCAATAGTATTCACTAGTTAATTATCATGATGAGATTCCAAATGAGGAATGAAGGGAAAAGTTAGGTTGATATCTTCATGAGAAAACATATAATTTATTTTATTTTTTATATTTATCTAATTGTTTCTAGGAAATATATATATATACTAAAGAAAAGATATATTTCATTATCTAGTGTTTCAATCCTGAAAATGTGACTTTATATGTTTATTGTTTGGATAGGGAAGAAGATCAGTGGTGAACTCTTATAAAAAAACATACGGAATCACGAAATTATTGACTCAATTGAGTTGTATGAGTTTATAAACATATTTTAAATATTATGTTTTCTCATATTTTTTCGTACATTGATGTAAAATAAATTAATTGAGATGAATTTGAAGGATTATGACTCTCTTACTACCAATGAGGATTTTTGTTACGAAATGTGATGTCAGTATCTTGTATTGTCATCCAAACATAATATCAGGATGATAAATTATTTTTCTATCCTAAAACAAAGTCTCTAAAAATATATACAAATAATTTAATTTATTATAAATGAAAAAAAAATTCTTTGTGCACTCATTGTTGTAATAAAATATTATATTTCTACTTTTCCTGTGTTTTAATATAAAATGGATGATCGATACTCATGAAAACTCAAATAAATAACCTGGAGGAATGTAATTACATCCATATACATTAAATAAATGTGGGAAGAATCATCAATTTATCAACATTATTGGAGATGGGTTATAAATTAAATGTGTAAGGGTGGGTTATAATTCCTATAATTCAAAAGGTAATGAATTTTCTAATTTATGTAATGGAAGAGAAGAGGATACCAACTAACTGCCCACTAATGCTCCAATGTTTTAAATGCAAGGAAAGTGGTCATTACTATAATTAGGGATTAAACTCAATGTTTATTTATATTGATCGCCATAAACGACCACATATGTTGAGGGATAAATAAAAATATAATGTGATCAGTAATTCTTATGAGTTGTATAATAATGATTTTTTTAATGCAAAAATATCCATCCATATTAGAACATGTAATTTTTATTTATACTTTGATCATCTGACTCATTTATATCTGAATAATTTTATAAAGTTATCAAATTACCACCTAAAAAATTATAAATTGAATTAGTAGTGAATACAAAAATGGTATAATGATCACATATCAAGTATATGATTTTTATCATGTTGATGTTTGATGAAATTTAATTATTGAATTTTCTTATTAACAATATTCTCAAATCTGATGTTATAATAGGTCTAGATTGGGATTATCATTATAAATCCCACATATATTATTGATATTGGGTAGAAGGGTTTGATATTATTAACAAACCCTTAATATTTTAAAAAATGTGATAATTAATATATACATATTAAAGAGATCATATCAGATTAATGTTTCTTGATTCATATTCAAATTATGTATTAATCTCAATTGTTTTGGAAAAAACATAGAAGATTTTCCTATTTCTCATGAGTTTGTTTATTTCCATCCAAGATTGTTTCCATGATATCAACTATATCATGAACATTATTTCATAGTTGATGTAAAAATGGTAGTACTCAATTTCCAAATTATACCTATAGAGTGGCCCTAATTGAGTTGCAATTTTTAAAGATGAAACTCCATGACATCCTTGACAAGGGATTCATTTAGAATTTTTTTTAGTGTCAGGTGCACATTTTCGTTTTGTTATGCATCAATATGTATTGGTTGGAATCATTTTTGATTATCATGAGATGAAAAATATCACAATCACAATCATTTATAATTTAAACAATATTGTTAAAATTATTAATCAACTATGATCAGATCAATACTTTTCTATGAATGACTATTATTCTGGATATCATTAACTAAATCTCAAAAGTGATAACATTCCCTCGAGAACATTATTAACATGGTATGTACAATATGAATATATTTTGATGTCATTCATCCATTCAAATTTCCCCTCCATATTAATATACTAAAAAATAGAGTATTTATAAATTACCATGATCAGTTTCTAGATTTAACTAGTGATAATATTAATATAAATTCAATGAGATTGAATGAGTATTATTATTACTTGAGAATCATATAGAAGAACGTATACAAAGAGAAGTTTCAATAATAATTTACAAAGTGTGAATTATGGTTAAAAGTATCCATTTTATGATCACATAATCTCATGAAAGTGTGTAATATGGGATCCATCCAATGTAGATGCTATTAATTTTTGGTGTATAATAATCACAATAAAAAATATATGATGTTTTCTTGGTTTGTTTGGATTTTTCTATTTTTTTTGAATAATGTGTCATAGTAATCTAATCCACTCAAATTTTTATCTTATAAATGAGAAAATTTCATATAGATTGATGAATTTGAGGAAAAGTTCTAGGAAATGAAGGGAATATTAGTCAGTACACCATTTCATAATTTACCCTACAGTAAAGAAGGTTTTTTAATCAATATTGATTCGTCCTAGAATAGATTGATGAGCATTCTCAGAGAGGATGATATGGCTATAGTATAATGAATCAATCATTTATCAATGAAATTTTTGTCTTCTTATTAATATTTAATATAGTATAAGTCACAAAAAATCATGTAGAGACCACAATACATATATTATAAATTATTAATGAACATCATAAGTGGATTTTTCAGAAATTAGAGAACCTATACTGATGGAATAGAAACCTTGAATATGGAATAGTAACATGAAAATTACTAATATTAATTACCCAATAGAATATAAAATTCACCATTAACATTATCTATAAAACTTGGGTATCTTTTGAATGAAAATATTAGATTTTTATGTCATGACATATTTAAATAAATATTTTAAAAATGAGAAACTATTTATCGGTTTCTGTCTAAGTCAAAAATATTTTTTAAAATTTTATAATTAATATCATTATTTAAAGAAAATATAATTTTAAAAACATACATACTTAAATTAATATTTCTTCCAAATGATTATAAGATAATTTTTTGAGACATTTGTAAATTTTTGAATGTGTCATAAAATTAGTTATAACTTAAAAATAAGAATTTTTATAATAAATTATGTGCTTATTTGAAAATTAATTTTCTAATATTAAAAAAACTTATTCTCTCAATATTTTTTTTATATTTGAATTATACATTTTAAAAAATGGTTACTGTTACATTTTGGTATTTTTCAGAAAGAGTTTACTTTTTCGGAGAATAGTAAAATATTGTAATTGTCGGTATATATACATTATTACAAATATAAACAATTCCTTGAGTCATTTATTATGTAATCAAAATAATATTTAACCAGACTTAATTATTATTAAACATTTTATGATAGTTCATAAATTAAACATAATCATGAGACAAAATAATAAAATAATGAATAAAACGATAGGAAAACACCACTCTCCTCCCCTATAAATACCAACCCTCATAGCCACTTATCATCACACAATCCAAGATTTTATAATAATAAAAATTATTCTAAAATATATATCAAATATCACCCCCAATTTCTATGAGCCTTTGGACTCATTATATGAACAAAACCATTTACATAAAGTGGCCCTCGAGGAGGAGAAACTCAAGAGTGACAATTCGATTTATTTTCCTTTTAATATCATTTAAATTCCATTTATTTTCTAAATCTGTTCTCACATACAATATCTAAAAGATCAAGATAACTCTATTAACTTTTATAAACTAGAATTATTTCATGATAATGGGAGAATAATCATTAAAAATCATATATATATATATATATATATATATTTAATTCTAAAAATGAAATCATCAGTTGTGATGTATCAATTTACCAACATCGTGGATGATCCATTTCAATTTTATAGAAACTCCGTGAAAGATATTCATAAAACTACAATAAAGGTAGGATAATAAGTTAATATATATGTAATAATCCTTTTTTCAAGAATTAAAATATACAAAAAATAATAAATAATAAAAAAAATTGATTGTGATGTTCAAACAAACCAAAAAATAAAAATAATTATCTCTAACATTTTATCATACAATTGATCCTAATTCCATTTAACAAAATGAAATATATAACCATATAAACAAACTATTTTCATTATTAAGATGTAAATTCAATTCTATAGAATTACACACATTCTATATAATCAACCATACTCAGATTCGTGTGAAATGATCATGAAAACAAAGAAAATAAACTCTCTTAAAAGATGGAATTGAACTCTATAGAATTTATAAAACACTTTAGATGAAAATAAAAAAAATTAAAAAATTAAATAATTTTAGTGGATGTTCATTATTTTTTTAATAATGAATTTAATTTCATTATCCTGGATAATAATATGTAGAAATCACTCAGTCATAAGGTAAAGAAATTTTGAAACCCAACTCTCTTACTTTTGATTTAACCCATTTCACTCCATTTTCAATGTGAATCATCCATTGATGTACCTTGAATATAATTTAATTATCATTTCATTTTCCTTTCTATATATACATTTTTTCAGTCCGACATTATGATGAATACAATGATAAAACCAAAAAAATATTCTATCTAAGAAAGAATGTTTTTCTACTGATGAGATTGATACTTCCACACTCGGGAATATTGATCCATATCCCAATTATGTTATTCTATATATATATATTGGAATCAAAAATGTTTATTAATTAACGTTTTCTTTCTGAAATAAATATCATCCCTTTCAATGGGATATTTTATGTCCAATATTGGTATATGATTTATGTTTCAGACATGATTATGTAAATGTTAGGATATCATATGTGCTCCCAGAAGTATATGGGGAGTGTAAATGTAAGGTTGTGACAAGTTCTACCAAAATTATATTAAACTCTAATTAATTGGGTTATGTGATTAATCTCTTGAGATAATGTTAAATATGTGTGATTGTTGTGTTATCTTTTTTCACAACCATGCGTTGTAGTTGAACAATAATTAATGATGATTCATTTTTATGTATTTCCACATTCCATGTCACCATCGAAATCTCCTTCTCGTTATTTTGATTTTGATCCCAGGCTTATATTATGATGATTATGATTATTCAAACCCCCTGTTATATTGATTTGTGATCTTATTTATGCTCTTACTAGGATTTTATCTCACCCCTTTATTTAACGTATAATATTAGGTGATTACATCTAATGTGGAGGATACAAGAACTACAAAGAATCTAGTGAATAAATAATTAGATGATTTTTTTGTTTAATTTTTCTAATGTTATGTGTGGTCCAAATTTTTGCAAGCAGGTAAAAAATATTATTAATTTTTTGAATCACTTTTTTTGTTTTTTATCATTAATATTATGTAATTAAAATTTAATAGAAAATAGGGTTTCTATTGTGGTTATCATAGAGTTGATTAGTTATATTAGGTTTTAGGATTAGAAAACTATTGTGAAAACCCTTAGTATAAGACTATGTATATGAAACAACACAAGAAGAATTGAAAAACATATGAATACTAGCAGATATGCCTTTAGAGGTAATTTCACAAAGTGATAATGTATTCATGAAATCATGAATTATTATTGTTTATATAATTTTATATATTATATAATGGTTCTATTAAGTTGAAACTAGGCCAAAAAACCATTTAAGGGAAATATAGTAATTTATTTAATGACATTCACATTACTTTGGGAGGTGATGTTCAAAATTTTCAATACAATTATTACCTAGATGTATAAAAATATATACAATAACCTGAACAATGTGGAACATACTCTTACACCGAAGGGATATAAAAAGGATATCAAGTCATTTATATGACAATGACCACCAACATTAAGTGTATCTTTTGATCCAATAGTCTTAAAATAAAGGTTAAACTCAATAGATATAATGACCCATACATTACATACATTTTTATTACTTGAAAATTATAGCATACTTATTACAACATATAAGAAAACCATGATAGGATGGTATAGGTATAGTGTATTTAGAAACTAGGAAACATAAACAACTGGTACATAAAGCATCTACATTGTCTCCTATTTATTTCATAATATATAGAGTCCCTTTTGGAATGTCCTACGTAATATCCTTCTTCCTAACATGGGGAAAAACATACCAAAGGGGGAGCTCAAATAATCATTAAGGGTAAACGAAGGAGATATCAATCATATCATATTCCTACTAACATAACATTTTGAAAATAGTATCTTTCAAAAGAGATCATAATATCATAACATGGGATAAATCATAGTAGTGAAATGTAATCCCAACAATCATAACTTAAAACATGAAACTTTGTGGCATACACACATAATCATAGAAAATCATTTCTTAATAGTCAAGACTGAATTCCAAGACTATCATAGTGGAAAAAGTCTATTTCTGAACCGAGTTCACTCCTCGTTCCTGTCCTGTATCACTGAACAGGATTAACCTGTCGTTCCAACCATGTCTATCTAATGAGATATAATTCTTTACCCAATGCATTTGAGGGATATATAGGTCACACACATCTTATAATGATACCATTCTTATGTGTGACACAAAATCATAAATCATACATCATAGCATAACCCATGTAATACAAATGCGATTCTTAAATATCATGCCATCATAACATAAATCATATAAGAAAAAAGGACTTTATAAAAATATTTCCATAATAATCAAATCAGTGTAAATATAGGGATAGAAACATAACCCTATATTATCTTTGATGGAAAATAATTTTGATAAAACACTTGAACTCCATTCTTGTGGAAAATATCCTTTCTACTTTAATTTTTTTTTCATTTATTGACATGTCATACAATTCTAAAAGAAGTTTTTAAAAATAGACTTGATAACATGTAATGGATGATTCATGGAAATAATGTTCTATGAAATTATAAAAGTACATTCATGCCCTATAAGTTAAAAAAGCATTCCTCTTGTACTTTAGACAGAAAAGTCAAAAGGTATCTCGTACAGAAAACGAAAAAAGATTCCGTTCATATATTTTACTAAATTAAAAAACAGGTAAAAATGGATTTCAAAAATATTAGGAGGGTAGAAAATAATATTACATATTGAGGAAACATGGATGTGGATGATAAATATTCTCCAGTAAATTCTGAAGTATAAACAATCTCGGATAAAAATGAGACTGTGTGATTTTCCATTAACATAGGTCCGATAAGCATTGTACATATCCAAATATCCTGTATAATGACTTAAATAGTGTCATTGACTTATTCCAAAATCATAGAAATTATTATGATATCATATATGGTCATATTCTTATCTTCTTTTTGATAATATTTCATTGCTACTTGTTATTCATGTGTTCATTGATTTATATTGTTATGCATGTTTTGTCGAATAAATTATTATTCTTATTTTTAAGATATAGATACCAAATTTATAGAATGTTATTATTTTAATATATATCATATATATACATTCAATTCATTTATATAATCATTATTCAATGAAGATCATGTAGAATGAGTCGAATCACATCGTTGAGATGGTAGGCCGTATGTACGCACGAGCGATGATATCATTCCCATAATTACATGAATGGAATTAGAGTTGATGGTTTAATATATAAAAATTAGTATCGTGTAATAATAATCATATATATTTATTCTTTACACCATTATACCGATCCAAATAAGGTGGTGGTGGAAAACATATTACACCAAGTCGTAGTGACGGTATTCCGTACGTACGCACGCGCGGTGATTTCATTTTTTGTAGGATGGATAGATGGTGAAAGAGGGTTATTTCATATTTATAATAAAATATCATTATATGAGTGATACTGATGTTATTAATTTATAATGAATCAACTAAATAAGAGTATGTAGAATAGGGATGAAATTTGGAAGAATCGATAGAAGAGATTATATCTTCCTCAACGTGCCTCCTTTAAGCTTCCTCTTAAGGGAATAGAGTTTGTCTTTTGAGAAGACCAGAACCTCTATAATATTAATATAGAAGTTGAGAAGAGTAATTGATAGGGTTTGGCCGAGCGTGAAGGCTCAAATTTGTGTCAAAAGGAGAGGGAGGAGGTGCCCTTTTATAAGGGTGGAGAGGGGCACCTTTGGAAACCTAAAAAATACTAATTTATAATAAATTCAAACCCCTAATAAAAACTTCCAAAATGACTCTAATCCGAATATTAGATGATATAGGGTTGTAATATCATTTACCAATAAAATTTATACATGTTGGGAATTTATTTTTTACATTATCAGCTTGATTTATCCTTATTTAATCTATTTAATTTTATTTGTGGTAATAAGAGTCTAAATTTGAAATTGTTATAAATAAATACTTATGTGTTGTGAATTGACCATAATTGTATAATTTATAAAATTTTAGACCATATAACTTTTAATTTATAATTTTTAAATATTTTTGTGATTTTTAAACAATTTTATATTTTGTTATTTTTATAAAATAACAAAATTGTCAATTTTGACACTGTTCATTTATTTGAATTTAAATAAATTCCACACAGAAGATATGTTCAAAAAAAAATATTTAATGGATTCATAATATATCATATTTATCTATAATTTTTTTAGCACAT
Source organism: Viscum album (assembly GCA_963277665.1). NCBI lineage: Eukaryota > Viridiplantae > Streptophyta > Magnoliopsida > Santalales > Viscaceae > Viscum > Viscum album. The sequence continues at coordinate 1,239,340,754 of OY728126.1, read as the reverse complement.
TAAATAGTTCATATAATATTTAATTTAATATTTTTAAAACCATTTTTTTGATATTTCAATCATTAAAATAATTTAAACATCACTATTGTGTCACCTTTAATGATTATTATTTAATCCCTAAAAATTATAAATAAATTCACATGATGTTGATACTTATATTAGTTTTCTGGAGACCATTAATGTTCGAAGTTTCATGAAGTTTATCACTAAATTAAAATTATTATACTTATAATACTTAAGAGAGTGACATGTTGTCACTTTCTTTGGTTTTAATAATAATTAAATTATTTTCATGGTAAAAAGTCCATAAAATGAATTTAATCCTACCCTTAGGTGATATGGGTATACTTTTATTCATCCAATAGAATTTTTTCAGGTGTTAGGTTAATTTTATAATCTTATTTTTACCCTTAATTACTGGATTTACCTTTAACTACAGTAAATAAAAATTACCGTAGTTAGTATTCATAATATCAAAAAAATAAAAATAAAAGTACTCTATTAACATAATTTCGACCCAATTAATTCAAATATGGAATCCATTTTTCAAAATTCAACACATAAAAGATACAGTAATTAATTTAAAATTAATCCCACTGTTAAGAAAAGGGGTTTTAAAAGATAATACATTGCCAAAGGTTGAAATGTTTTTACCGATGTATTCAATGTAAAATTAATGGTAACTGTATAAATTATATTAAATGGTAAAAATATATTATAATTATACTTTAAAACCATTCAAAAATATTATTTAACAATATAAATTATTTCGATGAAAAAAGTTGTTTTTAATTTAAATATAGCGTGCTTTTTACTATTCATTAAAATATGGAATTTATCCGAATAATATGAAAAATTTACCCAAAGTAAATTTTTATATCTTGAAACCGAAGAAAAATTTTATTTTGTCAAATTGAACTTATAAACCTCTCAAAAACTAGATTTAATAAGGGTCCACCATCAAAAGGCGACAAAACATCATTTTGTTAAAAATACTTATTTTACCCGAAAAAATTATTTTGTTCACTTTACATGTTTTTGAAAATGTTTAAGTTCATTAATAATGTTATAAAATCCAAAATTTAGATAATAATATTCATAATGGCTAGTACATAATAATATTATAAGAATATATCATTGTTTAGTGAAACCCAGTATTGCGTACTACACACAATATCAAGGACGGTGGCGATTGCGTGTAACACAATCCAAGCCAGTGTTGTGTGTATTGAAAGATTAGTTTTGTGTTGCGTATAACATAAGACATAAAAATATATATATTTCTCATAAAATCTCAGGGTGTTACATTGTACCCACCTTAAAAAAAATTTCACCCTCAAAATTTGTCACTTCGTTACGAACAGACGAGGATACCTTTCCCTCATCCAATCCTCAAGTTCCCATGTAGCTTCTTCTAATTGGTGGTTCCTCCATAAAACTTTAACCAAGTGATTGGTCTTGTTTCATATAACCTTTTCACTATGATTCAGAATCTCTATCAGATGTTCTTCATAAGAAAGAGCTTTCTCCAGCGGTACAACTTCCGAGCTTAGTACATGTGAAGGATAAGGTATATAATTTCTCAGGAGAGATACATGGAACACATCCTGATCTTGAGAGAGATTAGGGGGATGTTCCAATCAGTAAGATATCTTCCTAACACGATCCAATATTTTGAAAGGACCAATATACCTAGGGCTCAGCTTTCCCATATTTCCAAATCTCATTACACTTTTCCAAGGAGATATTCATAAGAACACTTTATCACACCCTTTAAACTCTAGGTCTTTTCTTCGGTTATCGGAATAAATTTTTTGTCGACTCTGAGCTGCTCATATGTGTTGTTGAATAGATCTTACCTTTTTTTCCATCTCATCAACAAGATCAGGTCCTAATAGCTTTCTTTCCCCAACATCATCCCAGCAAGTTGGAGTTCTGCATTTCTTTCAATAGAGAGCTTCATAAGGGTCCATCTGAATACTGGTGTGAAATATATTATTATAAAAACATTCTACCAAAGGTAGGTGTTGATCCAAACCACCTTTGAAATCCATAGAGAAAGCTCTCAACATGTCTTCTAGAGTTTGAATTTTCCTCTCAGTCGGACCATCTGTTTGAGGATGATAAGCAGTGCTGAAACTAATCTCTGTATCTAGAGTATGCTGAAGACTTCCCCAAAACTTCGAGGTAAACCTCGGATCCTGATCAGATAAAACATAAAGAGGTACTCCATGCAATCTTACCACTTCCTTCAAATATATCATGGCAAGCTGATCAAGAGATAAATCCTCTCCAATTGAAATGAAGTGTGCCGACTTCATAAGATGATCAACTATAACCCATATAGCATTATTACCTTTTGATGTTTTAGGAAGTCCAGTGAAAAATTCCATAGTGATGTTTTCCCATTTCCATTCGGGTATGGGTAATGGTTGTAACGTCCCCTTAGACTTTTGTCTCTCACCTCTAACATGATGACAAACCAAGCATCGAGAGACATATACAACAACATCTCTTTGCATACAATCCTACCAGAAGTACTCCTTCAGGTCCCTATACATCTTCGTGCTTCCAGGGTGAATAGAGAATGAAGAACTATGAGCTTAATCCAATATTTCCTTCTTCAATTCTGGGATGGGAGGAACACAAACCCGATTCTTGAAGCTTATTATTTCATCATAATCAATGTGGAATTCAGGAAAAAATTTCAACTTCTTTTATAACTCTACATATTCTTTCTGTGCCTCTTTAATATTCACATGTATAGATGGTTGAACATTCATTTGAGAAAGATATGATTTTTCCCCTTCCATTATAATTCCAAGATACATCCATTGTAAATACATAAATATTAGAACTTTTTTTATCCTCATCATGGATAAGTTAGCATGGTTTTGTCAACTTAATGAGTCTCCCACCTTGTTTTCTTTCCAGGGGTGATAATGAATTGAGTAGTCGTAATCCTTAATCAGCTCCAACCATCTTCTTTGACGCATATTCAACTCCTTTTGTGTGAAAATATACTTTAAACTTTTATGATCAGTATAAATATCACACCTTTCACTATAAAGATAATGCCTCCAAATATTTAATTCAATGATTACCGTAGCTAACTCCAAATCATGAGTTGGGTAATTTTTCTCATGGATTTTCAACTGTTGTGAGGCATATGCTATCACAAGATCATTTTTTCATGAAAACACACCCCAGTAACTTCATGGATGCATCACTGTAGATCACAAACCATTCTCCACTAAAAGTCAGTGTGAGCACAGGTGCACATGATAACCTTTTTTTCAACTCCTTTAAATTCTCTTCACACTCCTCCATCCACATAAACACAACTCATTTTCAAGTCAACCTGGTGAGTGGATTAGATAATCATGAAAAATATTTCACAAAACGTCAATAATATACATCCAAACCAAGAAAACTTCAGATCTCAGTTACTATTGTTGGTCTCGACCATCTTTCGATAACCACTATTTTTTCTGGATCCACAAATATCCCCTCTTTTGAGATTATGTGACCAAAAAATGCAACTTTTTGAAGACAAAATTCACACTGGGTAAATTTGGCATAAAGATTCTCCTCTCTCAGGGTCTTTAATAAAATTCTTAAGTGGTCTTCATGTTCTTCCTTTCTCATTGAATAGACCAGAATATCGTCTATAAAGACTACCACAAACGGTTCAAGAAAGTCTCTAAAGACTCTATTAATTAGATCCATGAAGATAGCAGGGGAATTAGTAAGACAAAATGGCAGCTCTATAAATTCATAGTGTCCTTACCTTGAATGGAAAGCCATATTTGGTATATCCTCCCTTTTGAACCTTAATTGATGATACCTTTAATGAAGATCAATCTTGGAAATGTATTGATCTCCATGTAGTTGGTCAAATAAGTTATCAATGTGTGGGAGAAGATATTTGTTCTTGATAGTGATCTTGTTATGTTCTCGATAATCAATGAAGAGTCTCATTGATCCATCTTTCTTCATAATGAATAGAATAGGCCCTCCCCATGGTGATGCACCAGGGCGTATGAATCCCTTATCAAGATTGTCTTAGAGTTTCTTCTTCAATTCCTGCAACTCAATTGGGGCCATTCTATAAGGTGTCTTTGAAATGGGTATAGAACTCGGTACAAGTTCTATTGAAAACTCAACTTCACAATTTGTTGGAAGACCTAAAATTCCTCTGGAAAGAAATCATCAAAATACCATACAATGGGAATATTCTTAATTAGGAGTTTCTCACCAACCATTTGAGATAAATAACTTTCTTTTAGTTCAATCAAGACCCATAAGATGGAAGAAATTTCCACTGGAAGGTTATGTTCATCCTTGCATCGATAGATGATCATAGATTGATCTGGAATATGAAATGTGACATCCCTTCTTTCAAAATCGATATGAGCTTGATATAAAGAAATCAAATCCATACTAAGAATCACATCAACTTTCCACAATTGGAAGGATCACAAGATTTGCAGGAAGCACTTTCCCACAAACATCAATCGGAGAAGAACTATAAACTTTTGATGCGACTGTTGTGCCATTAAGAGTTGTCACAACTAACATAACATCTATTTGTTGAGGAAATAAAGAGATAACATTATATAATTCTTTAGAAATAAAAGAGTGGGTGGATCCAGAATCAAATAAATCTTTTTCTACTTTAGAGTGTATGGTAAGTGTACATTTCACAACTTCGTTATCGTACTCCATATCGCTGATTGAAATTGCATGTGACTTTCCATTGTCTTTGGCCATAAGAGTTTGTTGACATCGATCATCATCAAAAAACCGTGGATTAGGACATTTATTAGAGTAATTCCCCATTCCCTTGTACTTGTAACATTGAAGTGTAGGAGATGCCTTCTGTGTAGCCTTTTCATTGTTCGCATCACTAGACATATTTTTCCCATCATTGAACCATTCTAATTCCCGATGACCTTGTTTTCCATATTTGAAACATTTAGTTGTCCCATTAAGAAAATTCCCTCCAAGTTTCTTTCCACACTTTGAGCATAAGGGAAAACTCATCTTCTTTTCAGTGTGGTCATTAGATTTCCCTTTGAATTCCATTTTCCTCTTCTTATCAATCCCATATGACTGATGGGTTACTCCAATATCCTTCTCAACCTTGAGAGCACATAGAACAATTTCCTCGTAGATATTGATGTCCCTTATGGCTAACTCCCTTCAAAGACTTGGTTTTAAGCTACTAAAGAATCAATTGATCTTACTCTAAGGTTGGATAATAATCCCAGAAGCATACCTTGGAAGCCTTGTAAAATTTTCTTCGTAGGTACCAACTGATTCATCGTCATTTTTCTTTAGTTCATGAAACTCTATCTCCATCTTTGTTTGAAGAATACGAGGGAAGTACTAATTGAAAAATATTATCTTGTACTCATCCCATTCCATGGACTCAATTTCATCTCTTTGCTTCATATTCCTGATAAGATTCCACCATTGATCATCTTCACCTTCCAAACGATATACTGCTAAGATGACATTATCATGTTCAGAATATTGAAGAACTAAAAATATCTTTTCAGTGGTACTGATCCATTGTTCAGCCACAAATGGATCAGTAGACCCGCTGAATGAGGGTGGACACTGCCTTATAAAGGAATCAATAGAATGTTGCTCCTTCCTCTGCTCGTTTGGAAGTCCAGCAAGATTCATATATTGAGAAATATGTGTGTGCATGGCTATAATATTTTTCATTCCAGCTCCCATAATGTTAGGTTGCTCAGGGGGACAATAATTTCATTGCCCGTCACATTCAGAATTAACACGGTTCCTTCAGGTTCCAGCCATTGACTAAAAAAATAAGCATAGTGTGAGAAAAACTAATAATAAATAGGAAAACCACATAATCAAGAATAAAATTTAACACCTAAATTCTTATCATAGTTTATTCATGGACATTTATAAAACAATAATATTGTGTTCTATGCTTAGACACATCCTTAGGGTTCTTACTAAGGCTTTCACATCCTAGTTTCTAAAGGTTGACTATACTTGTCCATTGATACCAACTATAACGACCCATGCTTTACATTCATTTTTATTAATTCAAAATTTAATCATACTTATTACAACATATAACAAAACCATGATAGGACCGTATAGGTATAGTGTCTTTAGAAACTGTGAAACATAAACAACTGGTTCATAAAGCATCTACATTGTCTCCCATTTATTCCATCATATCTAGAGTCCCTTTTGGAATATCCTACTTAATTTCTTTCTTCGTGACATGGGAAAAAGAAAACATACAAAAGTGTGAGCTCAAATGCTCAGTAAGGTTAAATGTAGAAGATATCAATCATATCATATTCATAAGAACATAAAATTTTGATAATCTTATCCTGCAAAATAGATCATAATATTATGACATGGGATAAATCATAGTAGTGCAATATAATCCCAACAATCATAACTTAAAACATGAAAATTTGTGGCATACAGACATAATCATTGAAAATCACTTCTTATTAGTCAAGACTTGTTTCCAAGACTATCATAGTGGACAAAGTCCATTTCTAAACTGAGTTCACTCCTCGTTCAAGTCATGTATCACGAAACATGATTGACATATCATTCCAGCCATGTCTATCTCATGAGATATAAATCTTTACCCAATGGATTGGAGGTTGATATAGGTACCACCCATGTCATAATGATACCATTCTTATGTGTGCCACAAAATAATAAATCATACCTCATAGCATAAACCATGTAATAAAAATGGGATTCCTAAACATCATGACATCATTACATAAATCATATAAGATAAAAAGACTTCATAAAAATAATTCCATCATAATTAAATTAATGTAAAAATTGAGATAGAAAGATAAATCTATATTATCATTGATTTAAAATAATTATGATAAAACACTTGAACTCCATTTTTGAGGAAAATATCCTTTTTACTTTAAAAACATTTTTCCTTTCTTAACATGTAATACAATTGTAAAAGAAGTTTATTAAAAGTAATCTACAGAACTTGTAAAGGAATATTCAAGGAAATAATGTTCTTTAAAATCATAAAAATACATTCATGCTGTATAAGTTAAAAAAACATTCTTCTCATACTTTGGCAGAAAAGTCAAATAGTACTCTTACTGAAAAAGTCAAAAGATTCATTTCATATATTTTACCAAAATTCACAAATAGAAAAAGATGGATTTAAAAAAATGTAGGAGGACATAAAATAATATTACATATTTTGGAAACATAGATGAGGATGATAAATATTCCCCAGTAAATTCTGAAGTATAAAAAATCTTCGATAAAAATGAGATTGCTAGATTTTCCCTTACCTTAGGACCGATAAGCTTTGTACGTATCTGAATCTCCTATATAATGATTTAAATAATGTCATTGACTTATTCCAGAATCATAATAATTATTATGATATAATATATGGTCATATTCTTATCTTCTAATTAATAATATTTCATTGCATGTTGTTATTCAGGTGTTCATTTCTTTATGTTCTTATGCATGTTTTGTCGAATAAATTCGTGTTCCTCTTATTAGGTTATAGATACCTAATTTAAAAAATCTTATTAGTGTAATATATATCATATATATTGATTCAATTTATTTATATAATCATTATTCAATGAAGATCATGTATAATGAGTCGCATCACATCGTGGGGACGATATGTCGTATGTACGCACGAGCGATGGTATCGTTCCCATAATTATATGAATGGAATTAGAGTTGATGATATAATTTCTCAAAATAAGTATCATGTTATAATAATCATATATATTTATTATTTACACCATTATACCCATCCAGGTATGTTGGTGGTGGAAAACATATTACAGGACGACGTGGAGACGGTATTCCGTATGTACGCACGCGCGGTGATTTCATTTTCTATAGGATGGATAGAGGGGTGAAATAGAGTTGTTTCATATTAATAATAATATTTAATTATATGAGTGATACTGATGTTATTAATTTATAATGAAAAACTAAATAAGAGGAATTAGAAGAAGGAAGAAACTTGAAAGAATCGATAGAGGAAATTACCTCTTCCTCGACGTGCCTCCTTTAAAATTCCTTTTAAGGGAATAGAGTTGGTATTTTGAGATGACTAGAACCTCCAGAATATTACTAGGGAAGTTGAGAAAAGTAATGGTCAGGGTTTTTCTGAGCTGGAATTCTCAAATTTCTGTAAAGAGGAGAGGGAGGAGGTGCCCTTTTATAAGGGAGGAGAGGGGCACCTTTGGAATCCTAAAAAATATTAATTTATAATAAATTCAAACCCCCCATAAAAACATAAAAAATGACTCCAATAAGAATCTTAGATGGTAAATGGATGTAATATCATCATCTAATAATGTTTAGACATTTTGGGAATTTATTTCAAACATTATCAACTTGATTAATCCTTATTTAATCTATTTAATTTTATTTGTGGTAATAAGATTCTAAATATTAAATTGTTATAAATAATTACTTATGTGTTGTGAATTGTCCATAATTGGATAATTTATGAAAATTTCAACTATATAAATTTTAATTTATAATTTTTAAATATTATTGTGATTTTTAAACAATTTTATATTATGTTATTTTTATAAAATAACAATAGTGTCAATTTTGACATTGTTCATGTATTTGAATTTAAATAAAATCCAAACATAAGATATGTTCAACAAAAAAGATTTAATAGATTCATAACATGTCACATTAATCTATAAAATTAGTGGAGCACATTAAATAGTTCATATAATATTTATATTAATATTCTTAAAACCATTTATTTGATATTTCAATCAATAAAATAATTTCAACATAACTATTTTGTCACCTTTAATTATAATTATTTAATCCCTAAAAGTTCTAAATAAACTTATATTATGTATATAACTTTAGTATATTGCAGGAGACTATTAATGTTCGAAGTTTCCTGATGTTTATCACTAAATTTAAATTATTATACTTATAAGATTTAAGAGAGTGACATGTTGTCACTTTCTTTGGTTTTATTAATAATTATATTATTTTCATGGTAAAAAGTCCATAAAATGAATCTAATCCGACTCTTAGGTGATATGGGTCAACATATAGTCATCCAATAGAATTTTGGAAGGTTTTATAGTAATTTTATAATCTTATTTTTACCCTTAATTACTTGATTTACGTTTAACTGCTGTAATTAAAAATTATCGTAGTTACTATTCATAATATCAAAAAAATAAAAGTAACATATTAACATAATTTTGACCCACTAAATTCAAATATAGAATCCATTTTTCAAAATTCATAACACAAAAGATACAGTAATTAATTTAAAATTAATCATGTTGTTAAGAAAATGGGTTTTAAAAGTTAAAACATTACTAAAGGTTGAAATGAATTTACCTAAGAATTCAATGTAAAATTAATGGTAATGACATAAATTCTATTAAATGGTTAAAATATATTCTATTTATACTTTAAAACCATTCAATATTATAATTTAACGATATAAATTATTATGATGAAAAAAGTTGTTTTTAATTAAAATATACCCTGTTTTTACCATTCATTAAAATATGAAAGTTATCATAATAATATGAAAATTTTATCCTGAGTAAATTTTTATATCCTGATTCCAAATAAGAATTTTATTTATTCAAATTGAACTTATAAACAAGTCAAAAATTATAATTAAAGTTAGTGTGCCATCAAAAGGTGAAAAAACTTAATTTTTTGAAAAAAGACTTCTTTTACCTGAAAAATTTATTGTGTTCACATACCATGTTTTAGAAAATATCTAGGATGAATAATAATGTTATAAAATTCAATATGTAGTTAATACTATTCGTAATAGGTAGTCCATAATAATATTATAACAATATATCATTGTTTAGTGAAACCTGGTATTGCGTACTACACACGCTATCAAGGATGGTCATCATTGCGTTTAATGAACACCAAGCCATTATTGTGTGTTGTGAAAGATTTTTTGGTGTTTCCTATAACATAAGACATAAAAGAAATGTATATTTCTCATAAAATCTCAGGGTGTTACAATGGAGAAGATATTTTATATGATTCAATGTTATGATATGGGAAATGTGGCTGTATCCATTTATAATATAGATAGAGAGTCTGACCAGGGGATGGAATTAATTATTAACATCATTTTGAAGAAATTAATTTAATTCTTTGAGTGGGAAAACATGAATATAGTGTTTCTTATAAAATATTTTCATATGACATTTCATACTAATATTGAGAGAGAATTCATAGAGCTGAAGATATTAGATGGTGAATATGCCATGGCCTATGATGATAATTTCAATATTATTTCTAGGTATTATTTGAGTATTGTTATAAAAAGTTATATAATGTAAAATAAATTAACTGGTTTTATAAAACCACATTTTTAATGTCTTGAGAAATTCCAAAATTATGAGTTATTAAATTTTTTTTCCATGTTATCCCAAAGTAATGATGATGTTTGGAGAATCAACCAATTTCTATGGTAGAAATAAATGTAAGAAGTAGTTTAAATATTGGGGAACTCATAAACTAGTATGGAAGATATATCTCACTATCACATGTCAATAATATGGAGGAATCATCATGTTAACAACCTCAAATAGAATATAAAATGACATAACTGCTGGAGAGAAAGCCCCCAGGATCATGAATGTCGAAGATATATAAAAATATAACAGATATATCTAAAGAAAGGAGAGAAAAAACAATGATCCAATGCTTAAAATATAGGAAGAAAGGGAAAAATGGAACCTTGTCCAACAAACCTCAAGTTTTTGAGGGTAATGAGAGGAATCGTCAACAAAATCCAAAAGAGCAGTGGAATTCTTATTCCATCTGTAACACCCCAAGCTTCTATGGTACGTTTCCCTTTGAATAATGCGATAGCGTGTGTTGTACGCAACCTCGAGTTCTAACACACACCACAACTAATTAAACTAGCCGTTGTGAATAGTAATACTTAATTTTTGAAATTATATATATTTTATATTTGAAAATGGACTTCATTTTTGGACTCGGAATATCGAATTTAGCCTAAGGTGAAATTTTGGTACTTTTCGGATAACTTTCATATTTTGATGAATAGTGAAAATTACTAAATTTTAATTAAAAACAACTTTTTTAATCAAAATAATTAATAGTGATAAATTATGAGTTTTAGTAGTTTTAAAGTATATTTAGAATATATTTTTACCATTTAATATAATGTTGGTCATTGGACATAATTTTACAATTAAACCGAACATAAACAAGTGTCAATCTTTTGATAGTTATTACCTCTTAAAAACACGCTTTTTGTTTTGACAGCGGGAATTAATTTTAAATTAATTTCTGCCACTTCTGTGTTTTGAATTTAGGAAAATGGATTCCATATTTGGAATCAGGATGTTCAAATTGTGTAAATAGGTAACTTTTATTTTTAGACATTTTGAATAGTTACTGTGGTAAATATTTTATTTACCATGGTTAAAGGGTAGATCCGGTAAATAAGGGTTAAAAAATAATATTATAATAATACAAAATTACCCTAAAACGTGTCCTAACCTTATTGGTGGACACATACCCGACCATGGGCATCCTTGGGTCAATTTGGGGACCCCTTGGATCCACTTGTATGTGGTAGGGACACATTATATTAATAAAGTTAAAATAAAAATAAAAATGGCATAAGCTTACATCTTTTAGAAGAACAATTTTTACATAGGGTTATACATGTTGAATTTTCGATTATAAATATTCATTAGAATGCTAAAAAGATTTCCTACATAATGATATTTTATTTATAATTTTTAGACATCAAATAATTTAAATTATTAATGACACAATAATGATGCAATGTTTACCTCATTAATAAATCATTTAAATAAATAAGATTATAATGATTAAAATATTATCTAAAACCTGTCCAATTCTTATTGGTTGATTTTATTTAGAATATGAGTCATCTTATCTTCGACCTCAATTATTTTTGGACCATTATAAACCGAATATAAGTATATTATAAAGTAATACTTTCACTCTTTCCTAAAGAGCCCCTCCTCCCCCTTATAAAAGGAGACCACTTCTACTCATTCCTCACACCTCTCAAGCCACTTGGCTCGTCCAAACTCTGCCCAACTAAGCTCCCCACATCCCTCTCCTCCTCCTTGAAGCTTCCCCTTAGGCAGAAAGCATTTCAACAAGTCCTTTGGTTCCAACCAAAGTGAGTTACCTAAATTAAAGGTAACGATTTCTCTTAAATTATTTTCATTTATTTTGCTTCTTCAACCCCCAAACTCTTTTTATTTCCTTTATTTTGTAACAACACCAGTATCCTCAATATACTAGGATGTTGTTATAATAAGGATTCAAACTACACATACACACAACTCCATCTAATGGATGATGAACATAATGTTTCTGTGGATGGCAAACTAACGCCTCACGAAACGATGATTGTTCAAATACATCTTACCGCCTCTCATGGTGGCCATTATGATGGAACTGTAATTAAATATGATGTTAATGATATATATTTTATATATAAGCTTCTGTAATTCCATTTTATTTCATACCATTATTCGTTTCATGTTGTATATACATACGATAATTTCATTTGAGGAAGTGCGGACTACCGCCCCCTTAAAATGATATGACTCGTTCATACCACACATGGAACGTATAAAGGATGGTGTTAATGAACTTAAGTAACATATATAAAATATTATATTATACTGGAATAGTAATATACCTATGTATCATTTGTATTCGATTCTTTTAAAATAAAAATTAAATGGAAGTAGCGTTCGTGCGTACGTACGGACTACCGTCTCCACGAACGCGATGAGATTCATTTTCCATCGTATCCATTCAAGTATAATTATCATTTGATGATTTAAAAATGATGTTTAAGGACTTGATACCATTCTGGATTTGAATAATATACAACTTATCCTTTACAAACATGTCTTACGTAACAAAACATACAAAAGCAAACAAGTAAGTTCACACCCGAAACAACGATAATACTAAGATATTATTATCAAATCAATATTAAAAGATCATATATGATATCATATTAATGTATATGATTCTTGTATAATTTAGTAACAATTATTTCACTATTATACAGGAGGTTAACCTACCCCAACCAAGGAAAAGTACAAGGTAAGGGTTATTTCACAATCTCTTCATTATCCGAGGTTGTTTATACATAATAATCTACTGGGATCTCTTTATCATCCACATCCATGTTTCTTAAAAATGCATTTCAAAACATTTTTACTATTTACAAGAATATGGGTTAAAGTCATTTATACCTTTTTTTGACTTTTTATAAGAGGTTTATAAAGGAATCTTTCCGTCGTTTTCAAAACAAGGTCCTTTTTAACCTTTTCGACAGAATTAAGATAAGAATGTTTTTTTTACTTATACGGCGGGTGCGGTTATTTTCCACCATTATAAAATCGTCAAAGCTTTCCTTACAATCTTACAAGAATATTTTCAAGAAAATGTTTTATTTTATATGGCACTTAAATGATTTCAAAAATATAAAGAGATATTTCTCTAAAAAGTGTTTTGATTTCATCTATGTCAACATCCTTTAATGGATTTTACGCTTATTTGAAGTTGATTTATTATAAGACAAAACTTCTATATTGTATTGAAGGTTTTGTGATATGTTTGACTGTGGATGTGCTATTTTATACCATTCATAGTTTATGGTGAAACTATTGACATTTCGTATGCTAGTTTTAATCTGAATGTTTATGTTATATTTCAAACTTTTCTTCAGATGAATGTGTTAAAAAAGTATGTTCCGGGTTGGGGACCGGTAAAAGTAAGCCCTCCAGGTTGGGGACTGGTTAAAGTAAGCCCTCCAGGTTAGGGACTGGTAAAAGTATGCCCTCCGGGTTGGTGTCCGGTTATTAGAGGCACTCCGGGTTGGTGTCCGGTTATTAGAGGCACTCCGGGTTGGTGTCCGGTTATTAGAGGCACTCCGGGTTGGGTTCCGGTTAGAAGTAACCCCTAGGTCTTGGGATGAGGCCTAGACAAAGAAATTAACGTTTAGCATTATGCATTCCAACATTATGAAATTGGTTATTGATTTTTTTCATGTGATTATTCGATTAGTAGAATATCCATGTGAATAAGTAAATGGCATTATTTAATTTTATTTATGCCATACCATGTTGAAAGTTCATGTTTGAAAGGCTTTTGTTTTAGTTATACATTGCCTTAAAAGTTTATTCTTATTTTATGAAAGTTTCCGCTATATTGTTATCCTTACTGGGCATTTGAGCTCACCCCTTTTCTATGTTTTGTTTTTCCCAGGAAGTGAAGAAGTAAGTTATGAATGACCTGCAGGGATATTATGTGGGGATATGAGTGTGGATTATGGAGACAATATGTTGTTGTAGTAGTTTTTCGTTTAATGATGTAATGTAAAACTTATGAATATATCTAGTGTTTCCAAGGCTACTAAACCAATCGATCTTTCGAGATTTGATCTTTCTTGTGATCATGCCAATGTTACGAAGTAATGCACCGACTCTGGGCAGCTGGGGTCGGGGCGTTACAGTTGGTATCAGAGGAAGTTTAGTACAAACCTTGGAAGCTAGATTTAGATAAACTCTGATTAGAGCACATAGACCTAAGATGAACTTTGAGGATTAGTATAGAAGAACTTCCTAGAATTTTGGTATTGTAGAGACTTTGTGAGTTTTCCGAGCAATACATCTCTGTCTGGATACGAGCAGGTAGAGGCGGCTCTGGCACAGATGTACCTAGGGGTAAAACCCGAAAACACCGCTTTGAGCTAGACTCGAATGGGAACTGGTGCACGACAACGGGCCTTGCTGCACTCTTGGTTAGGACACTCCCGGGGGATATGCTTAGGATAACTCTCACTTTCTTTACAAATCATTATGAAGGGTTTATGAGTATATACTTCCTCAAAGAAAACATATTTATGATTATGGATTATATCCATAGATAGTTCAATTTATGTTTAGTGTTTTATAAGTATGGGATTATGTATTTTGATTCATAAACTGATCTAGTTTATGCCATTTTTTAGAAATGGCGCCTAGTGGAAGAAATGGAAACCGTATCAATGCACGCACTCCATGTAGGGATTGCCCTCCTGCTCAAGATAATTATAGTGGGGCTGGTGATGCAACTGGTGCTGATCAGCTAATCACCGTACTGGGACAACTTACTCAGGTTATGAATAATAACCTTACCCGTATGGAGCACCCTGATCCGCAGCGTGGAGGATCAATGTTAGATCGATTCATGAGATAACAACCACCAACGTTCAATGGGAGTACAAATCCCTTAGTAGCTGAGCAATGGATATTTTCCCTAGAGAAAATATTTCAGGCTTTGGGGAGTAGTGAAAGGGAAAAAGTTACCATGGCAGTTTACCGCCTCACTGGAGATGCTGATCAATGGTGGTCATTGATTCAAAACATGAAGGAAGATGATGAAGTATCAAACATGGAATGGATGGAGTTCAAAGATCTGTTTTTAGAAAAATACTTTCCTCGCGACCATCGAGCAGATATGGAAAGACAATTTCTGAGTCTGAGACAAAAGGAGGATGAGAATGTCACAAAGAATGAGGCTAACTTTACAAGGTTAGCAAGGTATGCTGGAGATTATATTCGCAACCCAAGAAGTAAGATTGATCGTTTCTTTGATGGGTTAAAACCATTTCTCCGTCGAGCATTAGTCTCACAATCCTTTTCATCGTACGAAGACATTGTCTCATGTGCTATCAAGACCGAAAAGGAATTCTCTAAGTCTTATGACTTTAAATCAAAGCAAGAGAAGAAGAGACCTGCTGATCAATCTGGGAATGGAAATAAGGGGAAGAAGGGAAAGGTTGAATATCCATCTTGTGGTAAATGCGGGAAGAAACATCCTGGTACTTGCTTGAAGGGAATGGGAGTCTGTTACAAGTGTGGTGAAAAAGGCCACCAAGCTCATGATTGCAAGGGGAAGAAGGAAGCTACCAACGTTCAGTGCTACAATTGCAGGGAGATGGGGCATTATGCAAATGCATGTCCTAAGCGTCAGGAGAACTTACCTCAGAAAAGGCCAAGGGATCAAGGCCAGGCTTATGCTATCACTACTACTGAGGTAGAAGCTCCGAAAGACGTGGTGGCAGGTAATTTAATGGTTTCCTCAAGTTTAGCAAATGCATTATTTGATTCTGGATCATCGCATTGTTTCATATCTTCCCAGTTTGCTAAGAAAATTAGATATTTCCAATTTGATTTAATAAGGGAGTTGTCAGTTAAAACTCCTAAGGGAAGTATCGTTGCAACAAAGTTTTGTGAATCAGTCCCCATTAGAGCACATAAATTTTCTTTATCTGCTGATTTCATCATCATACCTATGATTGAGTTTGATATAATCCTCGGTATGGACTGGCTTTCGGACTATGATGCGAATATTTATTGTAAGAAGAAAGAGGTTACGATTCTTGATGATAATGATAAGGAGCACCTTATTTTTAGAGCATAATCGTCACCACCTAATTCTTATTTAGATCCACCCCCTGTAGCTCAACTTAATTCAATTATCGGGGAGGAAGAGAATGAAATAACTGTCGGTGAGGAAAGTAATGTTCAAATAGAGGATGTACCTATTGTGAAAGAATTTGTAGATGTATTTCTGGAAGATTTACCTGGACATCCTCCCGAACGAGAAGTTGAGTTTTCTATTGATTTGATTCCTCGATCAAGGCCTATATCGAAGACCCCTTATAGAATGGCCACTGTAGAATTAGTCGAACTAAAGAAACAACTAGAGGAATTGAGTAATAAGGGATTTATTCGCCCTAGTGTTTCTCCATGGGGAGCCCCTGTTCTTTTTGTTAAAAAGAAAGATGGATCTATGAGGTTATGTATCGACTACAGGGAGATCAATGCTATAACAATAAAGAACAAGTATCCCCTACCTCGTATTGATGATTTATTTGACCAACTGCATGGAGCTCAATACTTTTCAAAGATTGACCTTCGGTCTGGATACCATCAGTTGTGTGTAAAGAAAGAAGACATTCCGAAGACAGCATTTCGAACCAGGTACGGGCATTACGAGTTTACTGTAATGCCGTTTGGATTGACTAATGCACCCTCTGTATTCATGGATCTGATGAATAGAGTTTTCAAGGAGTATCTCAATGAATTTGTGGTGGTATTTATTGATGATATCTTGGTATACTCCAAAACCAACAAAGATCATGAAAATCACTTGCGCATTATCTTGAAGACTCTGAGGAGGCATGAATTATATGGGAAGTTTAGCAAGTGTGAATTCTGGCTTCAGGAGATTTCTTTTCTTGGCCATATTGTCTCAAAAGATGGAATCTCTGTTGATCCTTCTAAGACCAAGGCAATCCAAGAATGGCCAGCACCTACGAGTATAACTGAGGTACGTAGTTTTATTGGCTTGGCAGGTTATTATCGACGTTTCGTCCAGAATTTTGCCCGATTGGCTAACCCATTAACGAAGCTCACACGTAAAGGGGTTAAATTTGTTTGGACAAAAGAGTGTGAAGAATGTTTCGAAGAACTGAAGAGAAGATTAGTCAATGCTCCTATATTGACTCTACCATCGGGGAATGATGGGTTCGTTATTTATAGTGATGCATCAAAGAAAGGACTTGGTTGTGTCCTTATGCAGAATGATAGAGTTATTGCCTATGCATCACGACAGTTGAAAATTCATGAACAAAACTATCCTACTCATGATCTTGAGTTAGCAGCTGTGATCTTTTCTTTGAAGATATGGAGGCACTACCTCTATGGTGAAAAATGTGAGATTTATACTGATCACAAGAGTTTGAAGTATATTTTCTCACAAAAAGAACTCAACATGAGGCAAAGGAGATGGCTTGAATTACTCAAGGATTATTATTGCACGATACACTACCACCCGGGGAAGGCAAACAAAGTAGCAGATGCTTTGAGCAGAAAAGACCATGGAGTTCTGAACATGATGAGAATTGAAAGGGATCCAATTTTCATGGATCTAGTGAAGATGGACATGGGAATAACTAGGGAAGGTGAAACATCAATGCTTTTTCAAATGGTTGACAAACCATCTTTACTAGAAAGGATTAAGAGTTCTCAGACTGATGATGAAGAATTACAAAAGAAGATTAAAGCTGTGAATGATGGGAGATTGAGAGACTTTGCGTATGAAGGTGGAATTTTGAAATTCGGGAAGAGACTTTGTGTTCCCAATATACCTGATCTAAAAAGGGAATTGCTGGATGATGCTCATAGTTCCAATTTCTCTATACACCCTGGGAGCACCAAAATGTATAGAGATTTGAAGGAACATTTTTGGTGGGACAACATGAAGAGGGAGATTGCTGATTTTGTGTCAAGATGTATGGTTTGTCAACAAGTGAAAGCTGGAAGGCAACAGCCTGGAGGAGTCATGCAACCTCTTCCCATACCAGAGTGGAAATGGGACAATATTACGATGGAATTTGTCATGGGGCTACCAAAGACTCCTAGAAGGAACGATGCAATATGGGTTATTGTTGATCGTCTTACCAAGTCAGCACATTTTCTTGCTATAAGAGAAGATCTACCCCTGGAAAGTCTAGCAAGACTATATATTAATGATGTTGCGAGACTTCATGGAGTACCCCTATCAATTGTTTCTGATCGTGATCCCCGTTTTACTTCAAGATTCTGGAAAAGTCTTCAGAAATCCCAGGATACTGAACTTCATTTGAGCACTGCTTACCACCCTCAGACAGACGGACAATCAGAACGGACTATTCAGACCTTAGAAGACATGTTGAGATCTTGCTCACTTGATTTTCAGGGTATGTGGGATCAATATTTACCACTAGTAGAATTTTCCTATAACAATAGCTTCCATTCGAGTATTCATATGGCACCATATGAAGCGTTATACGGAAAGAGATGTCGTACACCAACCTGTTGGGATGACGTTGGTGAAAGAAAACTTGTAGGCCCAGAACTGGTGGAGGAAACGGTGGAAAAGGTGAAGGTAATCCAAAATCACATCAAAGCAGCTCAAAGTAGGCAGAAGAGCTATGCCGATAATCAAAGGAAGGATTTGGAATTTCAAGTTGGTGATCATGTTTTCATAAAGGTATCTCCGTGGAAGGGAGTCATACGTTTTGGTAAGAAAGGTAAATTGAGTCCCAGGTACATCGGACCTTTCGAAATTCTAGAACGAATTGGGGCTGTAGCTTACCGATTGGCAATGCCGCCAAGTCTCTCCAAAGTTCACGATGTGTTCCACGTATCTCTGTTGAGAAAATACATGCCTGACCCAAAGCATGTACTCACCTATGAGGAATTAGAACTGGAACCCGATCTGTCTTATTGTGAAGAGCCTGTCAGGATTCTTGATACAAGAGAACAAGTACTGAGAAACCGGACGACGCGTCTGGTAAAAGTTTTGTGGAGAAACCATAAGATGGAAGAGGCAACGTGGGAACCCGAGGAACTTATGATGAAGAACCTCCCGAGTCTTTTTATGCAGTAATACCCTAGAAATTGCGAGGACGCAATTATTTGAAGGAGGGGAGAATGTAACACCCCAAGCTTCTACGGTACGTTTCCCTTTGAATAATGCGATAGCGTGTGTTGTACGCAACCTCGAGTTCTAACACACACCACAACTAATTAAACTAGCCGTTGTGAATAGTAATACTTAATTTTTGAAATTATATATATTTTATATTTGAAAATGAACTTCATTTTTGGACTCGGAATATCGAATTTAGCCTAAGGTGAAATTTTGGTACTTTTCGGATAACTTTCATATTTTGATGAATAGTGAAAATTACTAAATTTTAATTAAAAACAACTTTTTTAATCAAAATAATTAATAGTGATAAATTATGAGTTTTAGTAGTTTTAAAGTATATTTAGAATATATTTTTACCATTTAATATAATTTTGGTCATTGGACATAATTTTACAATTAAACCGAACATAAACAAGTGTCAATCTTTTGATAGTTATTACCTCTTAAAAACACGCTTTTTGTTTTGACAGCGGGAATTAATTTTAAATTAATTTCTGCCACTTCTGTGTTTTGAATTTAGGAAAATGGATTCCATATTTGGAATCAGGATGTTCAAATTGTGTAAATAGGTAACTTTTATTTTTAGACATTTTGAATAGTTACTGTGGTAAATATTTTATTTACCATGGTTAAAGGGTAGATCCGGTAAATAAGGGTTAAAAAATAATATTATAATAATACAAAATTACCCTAAAACGTGTCCTAACCTTATTGGTGGACACATACCCGACCATGGGCATCCTTGGGTCAATTTGGGGACCCCTTGGATCCACTTGTATGTGGTAGGGACACATTATATTAATAAAGTTAAAATAAAAATAAAAATGGCATAAGCTTACATCTTTTAGAAGAACAATTTTTACATAGGGTTATACATGTTGAATTTTCGATTATAAATATTCATTAGAAAGATAAAAAGATTTCCTACATAATGATATTTTATTTATAATTTTTAGACATCAAATAATTTAAATTATTAATGACACAATAATGATGCAATGTTTACCTCATTAATAAATCATTTAAATAAATAAGATTATAATGATTAAAATATTATCTAAAACCTGTCCAATTCTTATTGGTTGATGTTATTTAGAATATGAGTCATCTTATCTTCGACCTCAATGATTTTTGGACCATTATAAACCGAATATAATTATATTATAAAGTAATACTTTCACTCTTTCCTAAAGAGCCCCTCCTCCCCCTTATAAAAGGAGACCACTTCTACTCATTCCTCACACCTCTCAAGCCACTTGGCTCGTCCAAACTCTGCCCAACTAAGCTCCCCACATCCCTCTCCTCCTCCTTGAAGCTTCCCCTTAGGCAGAAAGTATTTCAACAAGTCCTTTGGTTCCAACCAAAGTGAGTTACCTAAATTAAAGGTAACGATTTCTCTTAAATTATTTTCATTTATTTTGCTTCTTCAACCCCCAAACTCTTTTTATTTCCTTTATTTTGTAACAAAAACAGTATCCTCAATATACTAGGATGTTGTTATAATAAGGATTCAAACTACACATACACACAACTCCATCTAATGGATGATGAACATAATGTTTCTGTGGATGGCAAACTAACGCCTCACGAAACGATGATTGTTCAAATACATCTTACCGCCTCTCATGGTGGCCATTATGATGGAACTGTAATTAAATATGATGTTAATGATATATATTTTATATATAAGCTTCTGTAATTCCATTTTATTTCATACCATTATTCGTTTCATGTTGTATATACATACGATAATTTCATTTGAGGAAGTGCGGACTACCGCCCCCTTAAAATGATATGACTCGTTCATACCACACATGGAACGTATAAAGGATGGTGTTAATGAACTTAAGTAACATATATAAAATATTATATTATACTGGAATAGTAATATACCTATGTATCATTTGTATTCGATTCTTTTAAAATAAAAATTAAATGGAAGTAGCGTTCGTGCGTACGTACGGACTACCGTCTCCACGAACGCGATGAGATTCATTTTCCATCGTATCCATTCAAGTATAATTATCATTTGATGATTTAAAAATGATGTTTAAGGACTTGATACCATTCTGGATTTGAATAATATACAACTTATCCTTTACAAACATGTCTTACGTAACAAAACATACAAAAGCAAACAAGTAAGTTCACACCCGAAACAGCGATAATACTAAGATATTATTATCAAATCAATATTAAAAGATCATATATGATATCATATTAATGTATATGATTCTTGTATAATTTAGTAACAATTATTTCACTATTATACAGGAGGTTAACCTACCCCAACCAAGGAAAAGTACAAGGTAAGGGTTATTTCACAATCTCTTCATTATCCGAGGTTGTTTATACGTAATAATCTACTGGGATCTCTTTATCATCCACATCCATGTTTCTTAAAAATGTATTTCAAAACATTTTTACTATTTACAAGAATATGTGTTAAAGTCATTTATACCTTTTTTTGACTTTTTATAAGAGGTTTATAAAGGAATCTTTCCGTCGTTTTCAAAACAAGGTCCTTTTTAACCTTTTCGACAAAATTAAGATAAGAATGTTTTTTTTTACTTATACGGCGGGTGCGGTTATTTTCCGCCATTATAAAATCGTCAAAGCTTTCCTTACAAGCTTACAAGAATATTTTCAAGAAAATGTTTTATTTTATATGGCACTTAAATGATTTCAAAAATAGAAAGAGATATTTCTCTAAAAAGTGTTTTGATTTCATCTATGTCAACATCCTTTAATGGATTTTACGCTTATTTGAAGTTGATTTATTATAAGACAAAACTTCTATATTGTATTGAAGGTTTTGTGATATGTTTGACTGTGGATGTGCTATTTTATACCATTCATAGTTTATGGTGAAACTATTGACATTTCGTATGCTAGTTTTAATCTGAATGTTTATGTTATATTTCAAACTTTTCTTCAGATGAATGTGTTAAACAAGTATGTTCCGGGTTGGGGACCGGTAAAAGTAAGCCCTCCAGGTTGGGGACTGGTTAAAGTAAGCCCTCCAGGTTAGGGACTGGTAAAAGTATGCCCTCCGGGTTGGTGTCCGGTTATTAGAGGCACTCCGGGTTGGTGTCCGGTTATTAGAGGCACTCCGGGTTGGTGTCCGGTTATTAGAGGCACTCCGGGTTGGGTTCCGGTTAGAAGTAACCCCTAGGTCTTGGGATGAGGCCTAGACAAAGAAATTAACGTTTAGCATTATGCATTCCAACATTATGAAAGTGGTTATTGATTTTTTCATGTGATTATTCGATTAGTAGAATATCCATGTGAATAAGTAAATGGCATTATTTAATTTTATTTATGCCATACCATGTTGAAAGTTCATGTTTGAAAGGCTTTTGTTTTAGTTATACATTGCCTTAAAAGTTTATTCTTATTTTATGAAAGTTTCCGCTATATTGTTATCCTTACTGGGCATTTGAGCTCACCCCTTTTCTATGTTTTATTTTTCCCAGGAAGTGAAGAAGTAAGTTATGAATGACCTGCAGGGATATTATGTGGGGATATGAGTGTGGATTATGGAGACAATATGTTGTTGTAGTAGTTTTTCGTTTAATGATGTAATGTAAAACTTATGAATATATCTAGTGTTTCCAAGGCTACTAAACCAATCGATCTTTCGAGATTTGATCTTTCTTGTGATCATGCCAATGTTACGAAGTAATGCACCGACTCTGGGCAGCTGGGGTCGGGGCGTTACACCATCACTATGATTGAGGTGATGAATGAAAATAAAGTCATACAATGTACACATATTATTAACTCAAAAATGTATAAAGTATTATTTGATTTTGGTTCTACGCATTCCATTAAATCGTGATTATTTTCTAGAATTATTGAATCAATCACCAATAACCATTAAGTATAGATATAAAAAAACTCATTGCGTTGTTGTCATTACATCCCAAGTGTAGGATGCTATACATATAGATGTATACGGGAATATTCACCAAAAAAATATCCTGATAATACCCCTCATAAAATTTAAAGATATAATTGGGATATATTTACTCTCATAATTTGATCAAACACCAACTGTCAGGAATAGGAAATATCTTTTAATATTTTTAACCGTCCCATGGTCCTCTAAAAATGAATGTAAAATCATGAATCTCCTTAAAAAAATCCATAAATGGTGTGGGTGTTTATTCTCTGTAAAGAAACATACCTTTCTACAATGGTTGAGTCAAAATATAGTTTCATCCTAGTGGAAATACCCATTGTGAGGGAATATAGTAATTAGTTTTCAATATACTTACCAAGAGATCCTCTAAATTGTGAGGTAGATTTCACAATTTACCTCATTCACAATGCTAGTCATATGAAAAAATTATCCTACAGGATGGTCCTGATCGAACTAGATGAGTTAATAAAGCATTTGAATTAGAATTTGGAAAACTGTTCATTTTATATAGTGATCTATTTGGTGTGCACAAATACTCTTTTTTCATGAATAAGGACAGATCAATGAAGCTATGTATCAATTATCAAGAACTCAAAAAGATCACAATAAAGAACAATTATCCTCTTCTAATAATTTATGACCAGTTCAATCAACAACGATAATCATATTAATTCTCAATGGAGGATATTGATTTTAGATATCATTTGATAAAGGTGAAAAATACTATTATTTATTATAATATCAACCATACAATGTATGCGATCTATGATTTTCTAGTGACTCCCTTATGACTTACTAATTCACCTAAAATATTCCTGGATTTTATGAGTATAGTCTTCAAAAACTACCATGATATTTTTTTGGATGTTTTTATTGACGATATTCAAAATTACTCCATGTTTATAGAGAAAAATGATCAACATTTAATGATCATACTAACAACATTTATGATAGAGAAATTGTACACTAATTTTAGAATGATAAATTTATAGTTTCAACAGGTCACATTCTTGAGACACTGAATCCCATGTGAGGGAACTTCAATGACCCTTCAAAAAAATCAATTGAGGAATGGCCTTGACACTCTACTATCATAGAAATCCACAGTTTTATTGGTTTAACAGGTTACTAGATACATTGTATGATAAATTTAACTTGATTTTATATCCCATTAAAAATGTTAATAAGGATAGTGGAAAATTATGTTTAGATGGAAGATTGTGAGAAGAAAGTCACGGAGCTAAAGAAACGCGTGTTCACTACAACTGTACTCACATTATTAAAATTTGTATATTTATTTGAGATATAAAGTAAATCTTAAATTAAATGATTTGATTTTTTACTCATGATGAAGAATATAGTGATTTTATATGCCTAAAACCAATTAATGATTCATCAGTAGAACCACCCTACACATGATCTAGAGATAGTAGCTATGATTTTTACATTGATAAAATATGTTCAAAACCTATTTGAGGTTATGTTTTAAAAATATGTCGATCACAAGTTCCAGAATTATATATTAATAAATATGGATCAAAACATGCATCAAAGAATTTGGTTATAGCTAATAACAGACTATAATTTCTCTATTTAGTAACATCTATATAATTCAAACAAAGTAACTGATTCTATTAGTAGAAAAGAACAAGCTACTCTTTCCATGGTTCATGTTGAAAAAGATCATATCTCCATTGATAAGAAAAGGATGGATTTTGAAATCATGATCGTAAGGAATAAATCATACATTCCAAATTACAACCCAACTATCTATCAAAGTGAACATTATTGAGGAACAAAGGGATTATATAGGGTTAAAAAAATAATTTAAATGTCGAAATTGAAGAAAAATAACAAGAGTTCAATAATGATGATGATAGTGAGATTTTGTTTTCAATGAGTCATTGTTTTCCTTAATAACCTTTGATAAAGAAGAAGGTACTAGATAATTAACAAATCTAGACATTCTCTATACATTGTGTGAGTTCCATGATGTATCGGGATCTTCGAGAAAACTTCTAGGAGGGATTATATGAATCCAAAGATTGTGGAGTATATATAAGGGTTCTTGTTATTTTATAAAGTTAACACAAAGAGATAGAATTCCCAATGGAAAATGCAACCATTTCATAAAACATTGTGGAAATGGTAGAATGAAACTATAAAATATTATCAACGGTTTCATTAATACATATGATGGAAACATTGTGATATGGGTTATAGTTGACTAACTCACTAATACATCACTCAATATTACTATTTTGGCTGAAATATCACTTGATAAAATTTATATGATATATGTGGAGGATTTTTTGAGACTAAATGGGGCCACACTCCCGATTGTCTATGATCACTATTGTCACTAACCGAATCTAGTCTCCAACAAAAATGGCACTAATATCATCCCGTGAAAAGTCCCTAAAGGTTCTTCCTATCCCCATAAGCAGGAAGAAGTGCTTGAGTAATATATATATATTTTTTGGGAACGATTTACCCAAATAGAGATACATAAAACATCAAAACATTTGATAAATATAAGCATAAAAAATTCATGAAAAAAAGACTTAAGAAAATACCTAAACTAAATAGATTGGATTAAATTCAACATAAGAGGACCAAGAATCAATTAAAATTAGTAAAATAGCCCCATGGTCTCTGTAGGATAATGGGTCATCACCCACGAGCCGTGTCAACAATGCCGCACTAAGTAAGGGAAGTAACAACCCGAACCTCCATCACCCAAATCCTTACCTTTACATGTGTCAAACTGGAGCAAGTCTACTAAAAACCATGAATTTTAAGTTGGGTGTGAGCCTAATAGAAATATGATAACACTAAAATATTCCAAGGAGGATGGAATAAATGGTTAAAGAGCACTCATTTTTAATATGTAAAGAAAAATAGTTATAAATTCCAATAAATTAAACTTTCAATTGAAAACAGTTTTTAAAGTAAAACTATCAGAATGTTAACCCATTTGAATCAGACATGTTAGCTACTATAATCTACATCCAAACCCATCCTTTGACAAGGGTAAACATGACAAAGCAAATGAGCACCAAAACCAAGAACTCTCCTAGGCATTAGATAGTCTTGGGCCTTATGTACCTCGTAGATCGGTGTAAAAATATCCATGTCACAATCTTTTACCATGAAAAATCCACTAGTAGGGAAGCTACCCTTACCCTAGTGGTTCTGAACATCATCTAAATAGTTTAGTTAGTGTTTTTATCCATTTTCTCAGTGAAATAGAGATAATACCCATCTGGATCACTAGCCGTACTGGTACATATCCACCCACTTAGGTACTCGGACTTCCACATTTTATGCTCAGTAATTTTCAACGTGATACATACCTCCCTTTTCATATAAAAACATGAAAACTGACCACATACAAACAATTCATAGCGATACATGATTTATACCACTTATAACACACAACAATACATTTTTATTTTCAATAAAATTACTTCAAAAAGCTAACAATATCTTGAACACAAAAATCCTTTTAAAACACCACTTTGAACACCATGTTCATACTCACATTCACCAAAACCGAATTTTTAGCACCCATAAAATTTCTATAAACCCATTATTTGAGTTATAAAATAATCGCAATAAGAATCAGACAAAATATCCATGTAAAACACCCAATTTAACACCAAATAGGTACCCAAAAAACATTTACTTAACAAACGTCACCAAAACCAAATTTAACAGCAAAAAACGAAAGATATAAACATGCAAAAAATTATTTTCAGATATATTACACTTCAATAAAATCATCGATGTAGTTACAGGGAATCTCTAAATAAACCAATAATAAATTTCTTTGAAAACCCTACAATTTCATATGAAATATGAACTTTAATTACATTTTAATTTAAAATAACACTGAAACCAATTTTTTAAAAAATAATAAAATTAGATAAACATGAAAATATTAAAAACATAGCAAGCTATGTCCCTAGTATTTAATAAACGATGGAATCAACTACTAAAATAATGAATACCACTGAGTCTTTGTGTGAAAACCCATCTGCAAAACCACCGCACCACGAGAGTCTTATATCAAGACAAAAAGATAGAATAATATACCAAGAAACCAAGGATTAAAACCTAGGTTTGACAAACTTGTTTTTGGACAAGAGGAACATCATAAAAATTGGTCAAACCATAAAGAATGGATTGAAATCAAATATAGAATAACTTAATTGAAGGGAACATTAAGTTTCCCCATCAAAATAACATACAAAAATGAGATCCAATGGATTTTTGAAGATCATGGGTGGATTATATTGCAGAAATGGTTGAATGGGGGAAGAAAAGGGTGTGTTTGGATAAATCCTGGGAGGGAAAACTTCAAATTTCAAAATTATTTTTAATGACCTTGTCACCATGTATGATTTGATTGTAAGGTTTAGTGAATCATGAGGCCAAAACGTACATCCAATTATTTCCACCCAAAAAGTTTCTATTTGCCTCCAATTCCAATGGGCTATAAGAGGGAAACGAATGGGGGAATAATGGCCATGTGTAGGAGGAAATAATACCCAAAATAAAATGACCTTTCTAACCCGAGACACATCCAACTCTATGGTATAAACCACCCCAACAACATTCCCCATAAGGGGTGTCACTAGGAGTGTCAAAAATTCATTTCCAAAACACCTTATCCTCATACCATACCTTTAATAAAAGAAATGTCCAAATACCATCCAATACTTCCATGACTAAGGTCATAAACCATTAACACAACAGGAACCGAAATTTTAAACGCGGAACACCTGGAAACTAATAGAAATCCAAGAACCAAAAGAGGATTTGAATCAAGGAATTGAATTGAAAATACAGGTGTGACAATTCTCCCCACTATAAATATTTCCTCCCTTGAAAATCCACAAAAAAACTAGATGTAGAAAAAAATCCCAAATGATAGACTAAGACGGGCTCCATTTTTACTTTTTCACCCGCCTCCAAAAGGAAAAACACCTCCAGTTGATCAAACAATGAAAGATAATACTCTCACCAACCTAAATTTACCCCTTTTACATGAAAAGTTAAAACATATTCAAACTACATCCCAAAACAAAACATCTTTAACACTAAATGGTGAAGATCAATAAATCCACCTAAAACAAACATTGAACACGAACAACGCTACCAAAACATCACCTAAAAAACCATTGGGTGCGCTCCAATCCCACATTTACCCAAGTAAGAAATTGGTTTCTAGATGAACTCAAACGAGACTAACCCAAATAAGAAAACACCAAGGAGAAAACTGAGTCACTGATAAGGGGTAACCCAAACTGACATCCTACCACAAGAGAAAACATATCATCTCAAAAAAATCAGGACACCAATTGGGGGAGGCCTGAACGGTCTCCCCATCATAAGTGGTAAACTAACATTAAAAATTTTCCAAGAGAAATTACGTGACAACCATGATGGGTCCACCCACCATAAAAAGAAATCATCTTAACTGACCAACACAGGAAGACATGAAAATACCCCAAAAGTTAAAGAGTTTGCAAAACTGCACTGTTCATCCACATGGTTTTGGAAACAATGTGCTAGCAGTACAAAGAATTCGGTCCAAATGGGAATATTTTCACTATTATGTGGACCAAGGAACATAATAATGAAGAGACCATGCAATAGATTATATATCTTATCACATTGTTTTATAGTCTGGCCCATGTTTAAAAATAACCATGTGCAGATTGTGATCTTCAATATTCAAAGCCCAAATTTCATCCTTTTCTATAAAAAATCAAAGAAAACCCTATGGAATAACATTAACTCATTCTATAAGATAGAAATGAGGCCCTCCCACCTCTACCACCAAACATAAAAAACTAGAACAAGACGATGTCACCAGAGCATTAAAATATTCACATATTTAATAAATAGGATGGGACTTTGACCAAATATTTGAATGACTTCGATATTTCCCCTATCTACATGCCAGTTTTTCTCTGGGGCCTATGGCTTGATAAAAAATGATTGAAGCATCTTCGGCCTCACATTTAGGCTTTGGAAACCCCAAAATGAAACATCTTCTTCCAGTTCCACAAACAATTACACTATGATCTCAGATGGTCCTAATGATACATGACACACTACTAACCCACATTACCCCAACCCATAATTTTAATAAGAGAACAGCTTAGTGGATGCACATAGCTCACTAATTGTTTCATCAGATGGGAAACATAATAATTATAGAAAACATAGAAACTCATTTATATTGAACATAGAATTTTGAAATTCCATGAAGGGAGATTAACATCCAAAAAAATAGATACTCTTGTAAGATTTCTCAACCTTTACCCTTACTATGAAACAAATATGTGACCTCACATGGTGTCACGAAACATGATCATGGTGGCTAGAAAACACTACGATATGGACCTTATGTCGAGTCCAAAATAGCACCAGATTCCATAAAGCATCCATAACAGTCACTCGTGGAGAGATTTTCCATATTGGTTGCCTAACATGAACTATTTATTCGATGAGACTAACGAATGTCCCAACGTCCTTTCATGACATCATTCTACACAGACAACCCTGAACTTTATTCACCTTCGACAACTCAAGAAACATAAAAAAATAAGGATTATTTCCACCTCCCACAACCACTGTCCCACTACAAGGGAATCAAAATAACCTAAAAAAGAAGAGGTGTAAACTAAATCTCTAGATCTCAAGAAGAAAGAACTTATCTTGATCCACTAGAAGATCATCCAACAGTGAATCACTATGTGCCTCACATGAATCATACAATTACTCTTTAGGGGGGTGTACAGTAGACAACTAGAAAACCCATATACTCAATCAATCTAGTCATTTGGTCACAACATACCACACACTTGAACCGAACACATGAGGGAAGCCACCACATTGGCCTCCCAAACCATTTCTCAAAAGTGACCGTTGACCAATGCTTCATTCCATCTTATCAACGAAACACCGACCAAAAAAATTGTTTAAACAAGAGGGGTTCTTGAAAATGAAACATTTGAAAATTAAAATCCCCAAAACACATAATCTAGACATTCCAACTACACATTAAAAAATAATTACTTCAAATGAATTATAAAAAAATAGTTTTTGTGGGTTGTTTATCTCCCATACAAACCCATGCATTTGGTTACCCTTGAGAATAACAAAGGCCAAAATCAACCCTATCCACATTAAAATCATTGGATTTTTATCTACACTTCCACATTATCAAAGTCGCTTACTATTAAATCAAAATCCAATTTAAATATTACAACCCAATTTATAAAAGAAACCATATTTCGATAAAAACTCACTTCCATTCCTTACAAAACCGTTTCAATACATTTATACACATTTCTATACATTTCTATTTCAAGAAAAAATCCATTTCATAAAACATTGTTTAACTAAGAACTCAAGTATTATCATTTGAAAACAAGGTTCTAAAATTTATGAAAACATTCCAAATGCTCATTATTTACCAAACAAAAATCCATATTCAATACTGAAACATTAATTCTAGTACCCATAATTAAATTTAAAACAATTTCCCAAGTTTTAGAAAATTCTACTGGAAACACATTTTCAAAACCCCCTTTACCATACTTCATACTTTCAAAAGATGTGTAAAATCATAATTTAGCCATTCGAAATAATTCTATAATTATATTTCTACAAATTAAGAAATAAAAACATTTTCACTTTACTAGAAAATCACATCACAAAAAGTCACACTCTCTAAAATCTAGTCATTTTTCCTTTAAAACTAATGTTTCTATGATTGAAAAACAAAGAAACACAAGATAATGTGAGAGGAAACTAGTTTAGCTGGGTCACAACAACATATGGTTGGTGGCCATACAATAATCACTTTACCATCACAGAGAGTATTCTAAGGAAATATCCATAGATCTACATGGCATTCCAGGACATGTGTGCTCTCTGAGACCACTAGCCCAACTCTCTTTACATTTCCCCTACTCATCAACAAACAATGAAAATCAAGGGACTTAGATAAATCTAGACATCCACAGGAATCATGAATCCCATCATAAGGTGTGTTGTCCAGGAATACTACCCATAACTGGAACATCAAGTCCTAACAATGCTAGCTCCATACTATCTGAACACTTCGCCAAATAACATAACCCAAAGAGAGAACCTCCTCTAATACCCTTTTGTTATGAATCGATTCTGGTCACCACGAAAACCTGTGAAAAACCTATCTCTTGAAAAGGAACAAAAGGTTCTCACTATTCCAATAGGTTTGAAAAAGTTCCCAGGTATTATATATTCTGATTTTGGAATGATTTACCATAATACATTTACATAAAACATTAAAAACATTCGATAAAATGAATCTGAAAAAATTCATGCCAAACGAGACTTAAGGAAAAAAATAGAACTGAATACATATGATTAAATTAAATACAATACATCCAATGATTCAAGTAAAATATAGACAAATATCCATGGAGACTCCTCATGATAAGGGGTCATCACCCACGAGCTGTCTCCATAACACCGCACCGAGGAAGGTAACTAACACCCCAAACTTCCATCACCCAAAGCCTTTCCTTTACCTATGTCAAGCATGAACAAATATACTTAAACCCAATGGGTTTAAGTAGGGTGTAATCCTAATACCAATATTATACCACCCAATATTACAAGTAGTATGCATTACTAGGTGAAAAGGCAGGCAATTTTAATAGGTAAAGGAAAATGACGACAAATTCGAAGAAATGCAACATTCAATTGAAAATAGTTTTCAAAGTAAAACATTCATAATGATAAATAATTTGAATAAGACCTGTTAGATAATTTAATTTATAGAAAAAAACACCTTAATACAAGGGTAAATACCATAAATCCAATGAGCACCAAAATCGGGAACACCTCTAGGAACAAGATATCTCGGTCACCATGTACCTCGTACCTAGATCTAAAAATATCCATGTCAAAATAATTTCATGTGAACGAGCCATTATTAGGAAACATACCAAAAACCTAGTGGTTCCTAAAATCGTACATATAGTTTATATAGAGTTTTTTTATCTATTTTCTCATTGAAATAAGATCAAAACCCATCCGGATCACTAGCCGTACTAGTACATATCTGCCCACCTAGGTACTTGGGCTTCCCCCTTTTGTGATCAAACAATATCAACATGATATATACATCCCTTTTCATATAAAAACACCACTAATGGTCACATAACTACAATAATTTATCTATACACACTTTATAGCACTTCAAACAAACAACAAAACATTTTGATTTTAAATAAAATGACTTCACAAAAGCTAATAATATTTTGAACAGAAAAATCGCTTTCAAACCCCACTTTGAACACCATGTGCATACACACATTCACCAAAACAAAATTTTTAGCACCCATTACATTTCTATAAACCCATTACATGAGTTTTAAAATAACCCCAATAGGCATCACATAAAATAGCCATGTAAAATAGCTAATTTAACACCAAATTGGTACCCAAAAATCATTTACTTAAGAAATGTCACCAAGCCAAATTTCACAGGGACCACTAAAAGATATGAACATTTAAAAAAATATTTTCAGGGCTAAAACATTTCAATAAAATGTACAATGTAGTTATTTTAAATCCCCAAAAGAACAAATAAAATATTTCTATGAAAAACTCCCACCTTCACATGAAAATGGCACTTGAAATTTATTTTCTTCAAGAATACCACTAAAACCAATGTTTTCACCAACAATAATATGATATAAACATAAAAATACTATAAAAATAAAAATCTAAGTCACATGTATTTAACACACAATTATATCAATTTCCACAATAAAGAAAAACCTTGAATCTTTTTGAGAAAATCCATCTACACCACCACCGCACCACTACAAACTTATATCAAGAATAATCCCACAAGAAGAGACCATGAAACCTAGGATAAAACCCTAGTTTTGAATCCCTAGTTTCTATACAAGATTAACTTCAAAATAATGAATGAAAACCTAAATAATGGTGTGAAATATAATATTAGAGCACTTACATGAAGATAAATTGATGTTTCCCCATCAAAATCCAAAAAAAAGAGATCCAAGGGAGCTTTGGGGATCTTGGGAGGATTACATGGCTGAAATGGTAGAATGGGGGAAGAAAAAAGTGAATTTGGATAAATCCCCATAGGGAAAACATGGAATTTCAAAAGTATTTTTAATGACCTAGACACCTTTCACGGTTTGACTGCACGGTTTAGTTAACCGCGCAGCCAAATAATGTAGCCTTTTATGGCCATTAAAAAGTGTGGATTTTCTTCAAATTACAAGGGGAGCTATGTGGTAAATGTATAGAGGATTGATGTCCATTTATAAGAGAAAATAATACCCAAAATAAAATCACATTTCCACCCCAAGACTCATCCAACTCAAGGGTATAAACCACCCCAACAACATTACCCACAAGGGGTGACACTAGGAGTGTCAAAAATTTGTTTCCAAAACACCTCATCATCATACCATCCAATTAATAAAAGACATGTACAAATACCACCCAACGATTCCAAGACTAAGGTCACAGATCAATAAAGCAACACAAACCAAAATTTCAATCCTAGAACACACAGAAACCAATAAAAAGACAAGAAACAAATGTGGATATTAAACCAGGCCTGGAATTGAAAATCCAAGTGTGAAAGTGTCCCAAGATTTAAATATAAATTCTAGAGGATTCTTAAACATGTGTTGTGTGTTTAATTTCATTTTAGCAGGACCTATCTCCCCCAAACTGATGGAAATATGAAAAAACTATTTAGAAACATGAGGACATGAGAAGAACCTCTTAATTGAATTTAAAGGTAGATGGGATCAGCATATCCCATCGGTTGAATTCTAATACAACAATAGCTTCCCCCTATGTATTTATATAGACCATATAATGCACTATATAGAAAATGATTTAAAACACTAACCTATTGTGATGAAGATGGGGAATGAAATAAACTTGGAACTAATCTTGTGAAAAAGATGGAAAATAAATTTCATTCCATCTTGTAATATTTCAAATCTTCTAAGTGTTAGAAAATGAGATATGTTGACAACCATCGAACTGACAAGGTGTTCTACATTAAAGATAATGTATTCGGTTAAATATCACCATGTATGTGATTCATGTGGTTTGGAACTGATGGAATGCTTTTCCCAGGGTATATTGGTCTCATTGATATCCCTGACCTCATAAGAGAAGTGTTCTATCATATATCCAACCCACTATCTATGTATCAAATTCATGACTTGCTTCATTTATCTATCCTAAAAAATTAAAAACACGATCTATCACATGTGCTATACTAAGAGGTTTTCTAGCTTTAATATGATCTATCTTATAAGGATCATTTCATAAATATTATGGATTTGATAGATAATGTTCTACCAAACAAGACAATCAACCTTGTCAAAGTGTTTTGGTGGAACCATTAGTATGAGGAAGCAACTTGGGAACCAAATAAGGTGATGAAGGAGAAGTACCCTCACCTGTTTATGTAAAATGAAATTTCTTGGGTGGGAAGAATGAACCAAAATGAACCTTTATCAATGGAATTTTTCACTTATTGCAATTATTTTATATAGTATAAATCAAAAAAATCTCATTGAGACCACAATAATAATATTATACATAAATAATTATTAAAATAAGAGGCTTTATGAGAAATTAAGGAACTTATACTGATGGAATAGAGACATGAACATTGGAATAGTAACATGACCCTTATTAATAGTAATTCATCCAATATATTAGTAACTTAAACTTTGAAATTATTATTTTTTGAATCTTATGAATTAATAAAGAATATATTTATATAATGAAATATGTAATTAAATTTTTAAAAAATGATAAATTACATAATTTTATTTTTATAAGTAATAAATATTTATATAAAACATCGTAAATAATATAGCTATTTAATGAAAAATTATTTTCCTAAAACAAACACATAAATTAATATTTTTAGCCTTCTGACTAAATGATATCTTTCTAATTCATTAACTAAATTTTAAAATATTCTTAAAATATGTAGTAATTATAAAACATTTATTTCCTAAATAAATATTTAACGGAAATAAAAAATAAATTTAACATATTAAGAATTTTTTTAAAAAAATGGATTTTTTATTGAATTCAACGCACAAAAAATGGTAAGGGTTATTTTTTTAAATTTTTCTAATATAAATGAGTTTCTTGTGAATAGTAAAAATGATAATTTACTATATATATTATAAAAAAATTAAACTATTCCTTGATTCATTTCTATTTTAATAATTACATTCTCGAACTTCCATTCATTAATTTAATATATTTAGTGATATTTCTCAAACTATTAAATTTCTTGAGAAACGAAAAATAATCTAATGAAAAAAAGGAAAACTCCCCTCTGATTCCATATAAATTTCACACCTCACCACCTCTTACACAAACACCTTCAAACATAGATTCATGAAATCATTCGACCAAAATAACATACCAATACCGACCCCACATCCATGAGGCCTTGGTATAATCAAAATAATAAAACCTTTTCCATATGAAGGTACTAAATGAGGAGAACTTCAAGAGGTAAAATTATCTTAATTTTGCTTTTAATTTTTTTAATTTCTTATTATTTTACTATTCTATCATTGAATCCTTTATAAAATTGTGGATGATAACCCTAAAATATTTTACATTATATAATTATATAATTTTAATGAATTATTTATTATAATAATAATTTCTCACAGTTATTTATTCTAAAATTGAAATCATCACCCATGATGTGTTAATTTTCTAACATTATAGACAATGCATTTTTATTTTACTCTAAATCCTTCAATAATGTTCATAAAATGAATATAATGTTTTGTAAATATTTTAAATTTTATGTAATAACCTTTTATATTTTCTAGAACTGAAATATACAAACAATATTATATAAAGAAACAAAACTATTTTGTGATGTTAGAAAACACACCAAAAATACTAAATGATTATCACTAAATTTTTCTCTAAAGATTATTCCTCATAAAATTAACCAAATATAAACTATATCAATTTAAAACAATATATTCTCATTAATATAACATAATTTCAATTATAAAGAGTTATAACTAGTATACATAAAATTCTATACTCATATTTTATGGAACATATCATGATATCCAATGAAATAAACACTCCTGAATAATAGAATTGTTCTCTATAACTCATATAAAATAAAATAAATGAACATAATAAAACTATAATAAAAAAATTTAATTCATAGGAGGATAATAATTTCTAAATAAATGAATTTAATTTGAATATCTATTATAATAAACTGACGAAATCACTCAGGTGTAATGTAAGGGGATTTTTGAATCCAACTATCATCTATTGGGATTTTCCACATTCACACTATTTTATTTTTAAATGTTACATTAATGATAATTTAATATAATTTCATTATACATTAATTTTATTAAAATTATTGACATTTTTCTAACATGATTTTATAAAAAATGCACTGATTTTAATAAACATAGCTCTTTTTTTAGAAGACAATTTTTCTCCTCATTATATTATTTGTTTCTCACTAAATATTGATTATTATTTAAGAAATTATGTTATTACATATATAATTTTAGGAACTCAATGTTTATTCATTGAATTATCCAATATTTTATGGCACCCATTCCATTCCACTGGTCATTTTATGTCCAACATTGATATATGTTTTATGTGGCATGCATGATTATAAAATTGATATGACTTGATGGGTGTGGAAAAAATTATATAGTGAATATAAATGTTATAATGTTTTGGGTTCACCCAGAATTATATAACACTCCAATAAATTCATTAATGTGTTGAATCTCATGATATAATGTGAAATATTCTTGACCATGATGCTATATTTATTCACAACTATGTGTGGTAGTTAACCCCAATGACATAATGTTTCATTTTTATTCATTTTAATATTCCCTGACACTATATAATTCTTCCTCTCATTATTATGATGATGTTTATATTCTTATATTTTGGTGATAATGATTAATCATTACCCATGTTATTTTTCCATGTTCAAATATATCCTCTTACTAGACTTTTATATCACCCTATTCGTTGATGTATATCCTCTGGTGATTAATTGTACACTATAGAACATAAGGATAACTACAACACTACAGAATAAATAAATATATATATTTTTATTTTTTAAATGTTATATATGGTACTAATTTGTTGAAGAAATTAATCCTTTGGATCCTGGTTGTTTATATATTCCCGGTTGTTTATCTTTAAAATGATGTTATAATTATTTTTAAAAACTATGGTCGTTATATATATCTTATGGCTTAGATAATTAATGGGTTTTAAGAAAAATTAACCAAATCATGATTTATAGATTTCTATATTATTTTTTTCATTTATGATACGAGGGTAAATTTATTTCAATGAATAGTTTTTTTATACTGAGATCAAATTATTAATATATATATATATACAAATAAAACATTGAATTTGTTTCCGATAAGATGCTTGGTCATGATAAATGGTTAATACTTCTAGATACAGTACGACCCATTGAATATGAACAAGGTGAAAGTTACTTTTAGTGAAAAGTATTATGATGTATTATTAATGATTAGGATAAAAAATGATAAACAATAAATGTATTTTCAAAAGATAGATCATTAAATCTCAATGTAAAAGAATAAATCATATCAAAATCAATTATGTTTTTGTAGAAACTCTGATCCCATTTAATCTATGCCTATATTTTCATTATTACTTTGGAATAACATAGAAGGAACAACACCAAAAAATAAAAAATGGTTCGGCAGTTTTGTAATCTTGATATAGACAATATTCATTACATTAAAAAACATATTACTATTTTTTAGAATAACATTATTCCAAAATTCAAAAAATTGAATATCATTTTTAGGATGGAAATTATTAATTATTTTATGTCATGTTCATAGGATTCTTAGAAACCTCTACTGTTAATATCTTTTCTCAATAGTGTTTAGAAATGATGTGTAGAAACTCACAAACCAACTGATTCAACTAGAAATACTACTAATGAATCATGAGAATATCTATAATTAGGCCCCACCCATATCATCTTGTCCAACATAGTCCTCATATATCAAATATTCTGTTTAATTTCTGATCAATATGTCTTACAATTAAATATCCATATTTAGGTTAGAAAACGTGTTATCAGTATTTTGTCATTTAATAAATTAACAACCAAAATTAAATCGTAATATCTAAATATGAGAAATATTTTTTGAAATAATAATGTCTATGATAAAAAATATGGATATTTATGTTAAATAATATTTCAAATGATCATTGGAATCAATATATTTATATGAAATTTAATGAATACAATAATTAATGAAGATAATGTGTTTTAATACTTTCACTAGTCAAAATGATAACAAACCATATAGACGATTAATAAATATACTATCAATAGGACATATACCTAATGAACTATTTGTAAAATTATGTTTTATGGTCTCTTTTGAATATAAATACCACAAAAAATAAATTTAAAAAATTTATGGGGACAAATATATATTTAATTTTTGAAATTAAATTTTAAAACGAAAATTTGGAAACAAAATTAAAATAACTTAATTTCAAAATATGAATTCAAACATATTAATAAATTATGAAAACAAGAAGTAGTTATGTTTGTAGAAAATTTCATTTATACTAATTTCTATAAAATTATTCAATTCACATTATTTATAAAAGAAAAATGGGAAATTATTCGAAAATAACAACAATATTCCCATTAATCTTTTTTGAAAATAAAATTTTGTTAAAAATATCCAGAACAAAAAATTTTCAAAATGATATAATAATAATTGGATATATTTTTATAGAAGTAATTATATAGGATAAAAATAGATTTATGAGGGAAGAGATAAGAAATTATAATTTTATTATATTCATTTTATCAATATTTTTATACATCAATGATTGAAAAATGAAATAATTAATTGAATAAATAATTAATAAAAATATGAATATAAAATGATATGGGTTTATTAGTGTTAGGACCAATAGGGGCCTATATACCATGAGAGGGTGGGGGGGGGGGGTGAATCATGGTATGGATATTCTTTCGCAAAGTTTTTCCTGCCCCACTGGATCTTGACCTCTTTATTACAAGGGTCACTTATTTTGCACTTGTGTGATTATTATGACCACTTCTTTTCATATTTATCTGATGATGATACTTTGAATGTAATTCAAGGAAGAAAACAGGTAGACACAACGATTTTTACTTGGTTCACCCTCACTGGGCTACGTCCAAGGAGCATACGCCGACAAGTTGTCGGTCGTACCAAATTCCACTATTCTTCACTAGATGTGGATTAAAATGTTCGGGTACAATCACTATGTCCTAGGCTCACTGCCTTTGCAAGGTTTAGGGTCATCTCACTACTTTCCCAAGGGTCACTCCTTATTTCTCTCTCTCTGGCTCACTGCCGGTGGAGAGGATCACCTTCTTCATCTTCTTAAGCTCACTACTCTGGAAGGGAATCCACTCATAGTTTATATACCTATAGGTCTCTTCATTTGCATGAATACATGCTTCCTTAATTGTTTATGGATGCTCTATTATAGTCCAACATTCATCCACTGTTGAATACCACTTTGCCTATTAACCACTGGACAATTCCTTTGGAAACACCTTTGCAAAGCACCCTACTTCGCGAGGCTCCCAATTTCACGAAGCTCAAACAAGACTTCGCAAAGCTCCTACCTTTTCGCGAAGCACTCTCACGAAGCACTTTCACGAAGAACTCTCACGATGCTCAAGCCATCACAGAGTGACGTCCCTTGTGAAGCTCACTTAGCCAATGCGGAGCTCACAACATTCGTGGAGCTACAATAGCCGCCGTGAAGCTCCTCTTTCGCGAAGCACACTGGCTACACGAACCAAATTCGCAATCCGAGAGCCAAAGATCTTCTCTAAAAATTCTCTCTACTTCACTCAAGGGGGTTGGCCTCTATTTATAGGGGATTTCACCGACACTCCAACTTTCCACGCGAAGTCAACGCCACTTCAGCTCAAATCGCGATGCTCCGAAGATCCCGCTGGAAATCTCTCAAAATCGCGAATCACCACAGAAATTTTCCAATCGCGGAGCTCTTCATAATCGCGGAGAATCCCGTCAATTCCTTTGCACCTTTTCCACAAAGCTCCCTCGCAATGTCCCTCATATCCGCGATGCTCCCTTGCAAAACCCTTCACCACCATGATGCTCTTCAGCCTCTGTCGTTCGCAAAGCTTATCGTAATCGCGAAGAATCACCGCCTCCATTTTTCCGGTCTTCGCGAAATCCAAACCATGAAGCTTTACTTCGTGAAATTCATGCCTTTTCCATATTTAATTATGATCTTCATGGAAATCAACATTTCGCGATGCTCACCAACCTTCAAATTTTGGACCCCAAAAATTTGGAAAACACTTGAAAACGGTGCCACCTTATACTAATATTTTTGTACCACCTCCAGATCGTCCTTTCCTTTTTCATCATTCTTTTGTAAACATGGATTGTCAACAACTTCTTTGGAACTCGACAATTTTTCATGGAAACCTGCTTTGTCAACAAACACAATCAACCAAAAAATACTGCAATGTTACCTTGAGGGATTTATTCCCAACAATCTCTCCCTTTGTGTTTGTTGAAAACTCTTCACAACTCTTCTCAGAATAATTTTCTGAACTTTGATACCACACTGAGTCTTCTTCCAGCCGCTACCACCATTCGCCTCTTGTGATTCTGATAGCGTTCAAGGAATCACTTAACACGTACTCTAATCCCACATGAGCAATGCTCGGTGTGAGAAACAAGAGTAGTATGAAAAGTTAATCAATGAATCACTTCATGTCAAACACCAATTATTGATTCCAACCTGATACCAATTCTTAAATTGATACCAATTGGTGAACCACACTGATCCCAATTGGTGATAGCTGGAAACCTTCTCTCACCATACCAATTTTTGAACCACACTGAGTATATTACTCCCCCTTTCTGGCTGCTCCACCTGTCAGCTTCTCCCCATAGAATTCATGATTTATCAAATTTCCACACTGTCTCCCCCTTGAAAAATCAATATTTTCTCCCCCTTTGTCAACGAACCCAAAGGTCACTCCATTGCAGTCTGTAACAAAGTAGAGAACACATATCAGCACATTAGGGAAACACATCATTCCTCAGGGAGAGGGAGGGGGGTTTCACATCCACACACATTTAAGTGTGGGGAATCGACTGAACTCCCATAGCCAGTCGATGCCTTTAGATTGGTTCCTTAGGTAAGGCCTTTGTCAGAGTATCTGCAACTAGTAACTCTGTAGGAACATACTACAACTTCACAAGCCCTTTCTCCACTTTCTCATTGATAAAATGATATTTGATCTCAATGTGGCTTGTCCTTGAGTGATGGATGGTATTTTTGATGAGATTTATAGCACTTGAGCTATTGCACTGGATTCCGATCAGAGACTTCACTTCAACTCACATATCTTCAAGCTGCTTCTTCATCCACAATAATTGTGTGCATGCTTGAGTGGTCACAATATACTCAGCTTCTACGGTGCTCAACAAAATGCAATCTTGCTTCTTGATTATCCATGAAATACAGAATCCACCAAGATAGAATGCACCTCCAGATGTTGATTTCCTGTCATCCGCTGAACCAGCCCAGTCTGCATCAGTATATCCCAATAACTCTGTCTGAGATTTGTCGTAATATGTAAAGCCGAAGTCCATCATGCCCTTGATATGCCGAAGTATTATTTTCACTGCGAGCATGTGACTTTCCTTGGGGTTATCTGATATCTCACTGATTGGCATGTGGTGAAAACAATATCAGGCCTTGTCGTGGTCAAGTACAACAAAATTCTAAAAAATTTCCTGTATTCTGTGATATTAAATGCCTTTCCATCCTCATGTTTTGAACATTTCATCCGGGTAGCAACCGGAGTTTTCATCTCCTTGTAATTTTCCATGAAAAACCTTCTTAACACCTCATTGGAATATTTTTACTGAGAAATGAATGTTCCATTCCTTCCTTGTGTCACTTGTAGACCATGGAAAAATGTTAGTTATCCAATAATTGACATTTCAAACTCATTTTTCATGAATTCGGAAAACTGTCTGCACTGAGCTTCATCTGTTCCGCCAAAAATTATATCATCGACATACACCAGCACCATCATTCTTTGATTACTGTCATTGCTAAAATACAGATTGTAATCAACTCCTCCACACTGAAAACCAAGCTTCTTCAAATACTG